>CM066319.1:158849982-160049982 GCA_033807775.1 Saussurea involucrata
GATTTCAAACTCTGAATTAACTTCGAATTTTTGCACAAATCTGCAGATTCACCTCTAGACGGTAGCAGCTTATTCGAAACAACAACATCTTCGAACCAATCAGCTCGCACAACATCCTTGTAAACTCTCGACCTCTTCTGTGTAAATTCTGGACAGACAACCCATTTTCCTTTTTTTTTGAACTAGACAGCAGGTTTTAAGCTCTGTATGAGCATATCTGGTCTGCTTCGAGTTTAGTAGCTGTTACAAACTTCTCAATACCCTTTCATTGAAAAACTCAGGATAAGCTCTGAACAGACGTCTGCTTCTGCACAAATCTGAAAATCAAACAACAGCAAACAATAGAAACAACTTACTTTTTCTGTTCGGCTTATTGTGGACAACAAGTTTTCTGTTTATACTTTCGCAAAATTTTGAACACTATAGACCTGCACAATAATCAATATGTGCAGCAGCAAGCTCTGCTGGATTAAAGCAGCTTTTCAAAGCACCAACTTCTTCCTGATTAGCATCGCACAACAGCAACAAAGAATAAACCAGCAACAACTTTTTCAAACAGCAAATTCCTTTAAAAAAAGGAGTAGCTTAATTGGACAACATCAACTTATTTTCGAACAACCAGCAGAAGTAACGACAACCATCAAAGTCTGGATTGAATTGAACATGTTGTGGTTGATACTCATGAACAGTAACAGGAACTCTCTGTTTATATCAAAACTGACAGCGTCTTTCTGTTACACTATCATTTTCTGATCTCTTCAATATAATTGCCCATGTGTTTTACTATACGAGGAATAATGTTTATTGGACATATGAATCTAGTAACTAATTTCCTCTTGAAAATTCATAATTGTATTCTTAAATAGATAATATCCAATGTTTATCACATTGTGAAACCAAATTGTCATAACAAACTTGGACTGATCAAGATCCTCCAATCAAAACAAATTCTCATCAAATTGATTTGATGTAAAGAATAAATTGATCTCCATAATATCTTCTTAGAACAAAGATTGCAGAAAATTAAATTTTTAATTGATCACTTTAGAAAGTTAAGTTTAAGCAATCAAAGATCAAAAAAACGTTTCAGATCAGACTTTGAACATGTAACATAGCACCAAATTTGGATCAAGCAATATTTTCCAATACCCAAATGAATTAGTTTTTTATTTAATCGATTATGAGCAGCGGAATATTGAACAAAACCTGGATCAAAGAGAGTCCATTCTTGGACTTAAATAAATGTCAGATCAAAAATCAACAACCTTACTACCAAGATGCAAAAAATTGCAATGGAAAAAAGCACATACAAGAATGGGATCATAGATCAACCATCTACTTTATGCTTATCAAATCAAACCAATAAAGTAGAAAGAATCAAAACACACACATGTAATAAAATCATATTAGATTTAATCCAAATAGAGTCAAATCTTCACTTAGACATTTCATCAAACTTGTGGTGTGCGGAAACCGATTTTGTGTAGAAACAATGAGTTTTCTATGAAAGATCATCCAAATCTCATCTAATTGAAGAAATGGGTTTCCAATAAGCACAAAACAGAAAATAAACCATAGAAATGATATTTGTGTTTACGCTCATATGATTTAACCAATGAAAGCACCAAAACAACAAATAAATCTTTTAATCTTCTATTGTTGTCATAGATGACCGAATTTGAAGAAAAGATTCGTCAATCGGCTCTGATACCACATGTTAGATCCCATTTTGGGCAAACAATAGAAGAAAACTACATTAAAATGTAGAGATGATAAACATGAAGAACAATAATAAAAGAAATCATCTCATAAGCTTTGATTGATTAACAATGGAGGACAAATTGGGAAGAACACCACACACTAAACATGAAGTCAACTCTCATGAGAATTAGTTTGTGTGTGTAAATGTGTATTCTTCTCCAAGTCTCACACAAATGAAAAGTTAACCCTAGACACCTATTTATAGGGCCCAATTACAAGGTTAAAAGACTTAAGCACATAAAACTAACTAAAAGCCCAAATACAACAATTCTTTATAAATCATTCAATAAATTGGGGAATTTAAGCTAACAGGTTATGAGAGAATTCCATACATCATTTGTGGAAACAGAAAAATTAAGAACACACGAAAAAAATCGGAAAATATCATGAAGGTGATGGAAATGGACCCCACAACAATGAGCGAACCACAACGGATATTGTACGAACATCAACTTCAATAACATCTAAATGAGCAATGATGTAATTTTATGTGTTAAGTTTGTATTTTTATTAGGGAAATTAATTAAAATACCCCAAGTTTGACCATCTCTTACCAAAATACCCAAAATCTCTCCCAGTTTACAAAAGTACCCAAAAAATCCGCGATGAGCCCCGCGATCGCGGGCCCAGGCCCACGTGGCAAACTGTTTCGGCCAAAAGCCCCGCGAAGCCCCCCAACTTTGCCCGCGTTGGCAAGTTTCGTCCCTACCCGCGATCGCAGCCCGCGATAGGCCAAAAAAAATTTACATTTTTGGTCCCTGTTTTTTGTGTCTTTGTTCAGTTAAAAAAAATACAAACTGTTAAAAAGAAATTTTAGCAAAACCGAGCTGCGTGAGCACGAGATTTTGGAGCTGCATTCGTGTCCGCAGGTCGCGCTCGCACACAAGTTCGACGATTTTAGCTTGCGAAATCGTCAATCGGCACCCCCCCTGCGCGCGGGTAGGTGTTGGAGTAAAACCATGCAAGGAGCTTGTCAACTCCTCACACATCTTTCCTTATAAACCAAATAATGTTCCTTCCTCCTTCGTATGTGGGACAACTTCCCACGCCCAAATTGGTTTTTGCTAATTTCATGGTTTTTACTCAACTTTGAGCATCGATATCTCATTCACACATACTCCGTTTTCGACGCATTATATATCGTTTCGAAGCTCTCATATAGGAGAACATAAACCCACTATAAGTTAATTATATATACTACATATATATATTTAAATGTGTCTAAAGTTCCCTAAAAACCATTAAATATAAGAACTTTAGACACATTTAAATATATGTGTATTTAATTAGCTTTCTTTATTCTAGGGATACAATTTAAATACTAGTTGATGGTTAATTGTTAATTATTTGATTGTTAAATGTTAATCTTTTTGTATTGTATTTCATCAAACAAATGGAAAACTGCAGAGAAAAAAGGTGGTCAACATCAATGTTCTTTGCTGGATTCACAGTCGCAAGTTTGATTGATAAAAACTACAGAGAAAAAAACAAATTAATTTCATTCATCTGATGATGACTTTCAAGATCATAAATCAAAAGGAAAGTATGTATCACTTCTATAATTCATTTAAAGAGTTGTTGCCATTGAAAACCAAATCACACACACACACCATATAAACATGGATACAAAGAGATATGGTATTTATATACAAATTTAAACCTTCTTGGGAAATTAATAGGCAATAGAAATAGGAAATATAGGATGTTTATAGGTATTATACCTCAACCTGACGTTGGAGTGACTGAACGTAGTTGATGAGCTCATCAGACATTCCAGGGACCTTTAACAAACAACAATCATCAGAAAAACACACTCACAAACATATAACTGAAACAGAAACATATATACATATACATAGAGAAAGGATAATGCGAGAAGTTAAACATTATGCGAGAAGGCGAGATATCATATATGATTACACGACATGTGGCCCACATTACTAATAGTTCGGGATGTTAGTAGTACTCTTTTTATAAAAACCTTTTTTTCTCTGCAGTTTTCCATTTGTTTGATGAAATACAATACAAAAAGATTAACATTTAACAATCAAATAATTAACAATTAACCATCAACTAGTATTTAAATTGTATCCCTAAAATAAAGAAAGCTAATTAAATACACATATATTTAAATGTGTCTAAAGTTCTTATATTTAATGGTTTTTAGGGAACTTTAGACACATTTAAATATATATATATATATATATATATGTAGTATATATAATTAATTTATAGCGGGTTTATGTTCTCCTATATGAGAGCTTCGAAACGATATATAATGCGTCGAAAACGGAGTATGTGTGAATGAGATATCGATGCTCAAAGTTGAGTAAAAACCATGAAATTAGCAAAAACCAATTTGGGTGTGGGAAGTTGTCCCACATAGGAAGGAGGAAGGAACATTATTTGGTTTATAAGGAAAGAAGTGTGAGGAGTTGACAAGCTCCTTGCATGGTTTTACTCCAACACCTACCCGCGCGCAGGGGGGTGCCGATTGACGATTTCGCAAGCTAAAATCGTCGAACTTGTGTGCGAGCGCGACCTGCGGACACGAATGCAGCTCCAAAATCTCGTGCTCACGCAGCTCGGTTTTGCTAAAATTTCTTTTTAACAGTTTGTATTTTTTTTTAACTGAACAAAGACACCAAAAACAGGGACCAAAAATGTAAAATTTTTTTGGCCTATCGCGGGCAGGGACGAAACTTGCCAACGCGGGCAAAGTTGGGGGGCTTCGCGGGGCTTTTGGCCGAAACAGTTTGCCACGTGGGCCTGGGCCCATCGCGGATTTTTTGGGTACTTTTGTAAACTGGGAGAGATTTTGGGTATTTTGGGTACACGAAGTTGGACTTAGGGTATTTTAATTAATTTCCCTTTTTATTATGTAATTTATTTTATTCTATTTTAATGTAAATTATATTTTGCATATTTTAATATTCGTTAATATAACAAAAAATAAATTATTCATACATTTTTTCATAAACATACTCTACAAAACATCACAAAACATGATGTGATATAAAAAAATTATAACAACCACTCTTCAAATAAAAATATTTTCAACGATAATATTTTATAAAACTAGCAAAAAGTTAGAAAAAAATACAACTGCATAGAAATAATGGAAATGAAGGATTTGCAAGCCAACCAACCCAATTTATAGACAATTTGTTACTTCTATGATTTACCAAAAAATAAGCACAAGTTATAATTTTCTATAAAATCGCCGCCTTCTTTGGCTTCGGGTTGTCAAAGAGAATATCATTCTGAAAAATCCATATAGACCACAAAGTGGTAAGCATAACGGCCTCAAAGCATTAAAAACGTTCTTCTTCAACCGAATTGAATCAATCCAATAGACCCAATCCAAGTAAGAGCGGAGATTCGGAATATCCATTTGCCACCATCGACCAATAAGAATCCATAAGTTTGTAGCCACGGGACACAAAAAGAAAAGATGACTACCATCCTCCACCCTCGTATCACACTTAAGACATAAAAGAGATGAAATGTCGATACATCTTTTATCCAAATTT
This sequence comes from Saussurea involucrata, assembly GCA_033807775.1. Classification (NCBI taxonomy): domain Eukaryota; kingdom Viridiplantae; phylum Streptophyta; class Magnoliopsida; order Asterales; family Asteraceae; genus Saussurea; species Saussurea involucrata. Next base: position 158,855,277 of record CM066319.1, read on the forward strand.
AGCCGAGCGATTGAGACGCAATCGCCATGCGCTAACTTTGATTGTAACAATTCTATTTCATCTAGCAAGATGAACATCCACCTCCAAATGATGAGAATCAATAAATCGCCTAGTCCACCGAATAATCGTCCGACCTGTCTAACAACCACATCCATCTATCCTTTTACCCCCAGGGCACAAAGGAAGACACAAATTGTTGTAGTTCGTAGAATTGGACAACCTCTACCCCACCTCTCGACGCCCTTCGAAGACACAAATCCCAACACCCTAACTCTAAACGAGATTTGACATTCGCCGATTTATTCAATTTTAAAGCATAAACTCTAGGGAATAAAACTTTAAAAGAAGAATCCCCAAGCCAAACATCATTCCAAAACGTGGTAAAAACACCATCGCCCGCCTTCTTCTTACATAAGAAAAAAGATCAATGCATTTATCATTTAGAGAGGCGATCGATTTTATAATACAGACCCATGTGGAGTTCGAAATTTGCCTAGGAAACTTTGAACTAGTTAGACTCTTCTCGCCATAGATGAATTTAATAATTTTAACCCAAAGTGCCTCATCCTCCAACCAAAACCGCCAAATCCATTTAAAAAGCAAATCACGATTAAATGCCATAATGCTACAAATACCAAGTCCTTCGAATTTGCGACTAACCATAACTTTTTTCCACTAGACCCAAAACGTTTTTTTTCCTCCACATCACCACCAATAAAGAATATATTTCACAAAGATTCAAACCTTTATCAACCGACCTTGGAATTTTGTAAATAGAAATGAAGTAAGTAAGAAGCCTCCCCAAAACGGACTTTAAGAATTTATCGAACATCACCTTCCAACCGTCCATTTTTGGACATATTTTCCAAGTTTTTTAATTAAAAAATGGTGAAATATTAACTAAAATTGAAGCAAAACAAATTACCACAATAGAATGATGATTTTATTATTTTTAATTTGACATTCATATTGATATGTTTTTTTTCATCCATTTTTTCGCTATTCTTCACGTCTTTTTTGGTTATCTTCCAATCTCACCCCATATATATAAGGTTAAACAGGTATAGAACCTAAAAGAGTCTAAAATTTTCCGAATCGTTAGATTGAGATGATCCAACATATATGATTAAAAAAAGTGGTAGAAATGATTATGTGTGTGTGTGTGTATATATATATATAGACTTGAGATTATGTGAGACCAGACTATTTACGTGAGACCGTGAGACCAAAAAATTAACACTAAACCTTCACAGCAAAAGACTGTGAAGGTACTGTGATGGTAAACCTTCACAGTGTTTTTGCTGTGAAGGTTTGTTGTTTTTCTTACCTTCACAATGAATCACCGTGAAGGTTTAGTGTTGACTCCTTGGTCTCACGAAAACAGGTTGGTCTCACGTGAACCCAACCCTATATATATATATATATATAGGGTTGGGTTCCGGTGATAAGTTGAGGTTAACGTGAGAAGCGGATATCAACCGTTGGATGAGAAATAGATGCACATTAGGATGAGATGCACCGAGATAAAATGCACATAAATGCGTCAGATCAATTCCCTTCTAAGGTGCAATTCATGGGAGGACATTTGATTAAGAGTGATCAAAGATTCAGATCCGATTCTCACACTTCTCACGTTAACATCAACTTCTCACACGATCCTATATACACACACACACACACACACACAAACACACTTGGTTCCAGAGGGAAATCACAAAAAATAGAAACCTAATGAATACGTATTAACAATCCATTTGTCCATTATGCACGAGCAGAGTCGACTGTTGATCCAAACCCTCGGTAATTTGATAATGACTCTGAGAAACACTTAGTGAAAATTATAAGTAGACAATATGTATTAGAGTTTCACTATCGCTGATAAATACTAAGTCTATTTAGTACCGCTGATAGGAACTCTCGTTCTTTAATTTACACATTCAGCAAACATTGTTCATCAGTGAGCCCTGAGCATGTTCAGCCTCACTGATGATCGTTGATAACTTCTATTGTTTACTTATGATCCCTGAAGACAAGTTTCACGTCAACCTTGTTCTACGATGAAGTCGAAGATCAAGCCAAAGAACCAGCGACAAGTCTACTAATGAACTGATGCGGATATCAGCAAAGCCAAGACCTGTCCACTCAACGTGAAGTTTCAAGTAGAAGACTTCAGCGAACGCTGAACTTTATCATTCGCTGATAAAGAATCATTCAGCGAACGCTGATCATGAAGCCTCATCTACAAGCAACTTTTGTCTTATCCCCTTGCACGCCTTTTGTACGATCTGTCAGAACGGACATCCCTTTTGTCCAAAATCGTACAACCAACTCTGATTCTACATTGTTCATCATGCGACCACTAGGTTGTCTACTGAAGTCAACCCATGCAACCAACCAAAGGCTGCCACGTGTAAAGTTGTACCGTTGTGCATTAAATACATGCAGTATATAAAGGAAACCCTAGTTCACTCTTGAACAACTTCGGCCATTCCTTATCTTTGCTGAATCTGTGTGTTAGAATATTTTGCTTAGTATTCTTAATTTCTCTCTATCTTATTTCTAGTGCAAGAAATCATAGTGATTCTCATAGTTTGTTTAGATTAGGTTTATTCCTTAATCTTGTTCCGCAACAAACTGTAAATTGTTTGATACATATCAATAAACAAGTTAGAAAAGTAAAAATCATGTGTTTGTATTCAACCCCCCCCCCCCCTTCTACAAACTTGTATAACCCCTTTGGGACCAACAAGTGGTATCAGAGCAGTTTGTTTATTCTGATAAACAAGATCTTGCTTATACTAATCTCTTTTCTCTTCCTTGCTATTTTTCAAAATGGCTAACACCACAAACACAAACTATATCGATAATGGTTCTCTTGTAAAACCCCCTAGATTTTCCAAAGATAAATTCAATCTATGGAAAAATAGGATGATGCTCTTCTTGGAAGGTGTAGACCCTACTATACCTTACTACATTGAAAATGGACCATATGTCCCTTTCATGATAGACCCTGCTGTTCCAGGCACTGCCACTAGAGCTGCTATCCCTGAAAAAATCATTCCCAGGGAAGTTAGTACGTGGACTGATGAAGACAAGAAGAAGGTGGCCATCGATACTAAGTCCATATCCATCCTCTCTATGGCTCTTCCTGATGAAGTCTACCACTCCGTCATGAACCTGAAGAGTTCTAAAGCCATGTGGGACACAATCTGTATTCAATATGAAGGTACATCTGAAGTCCAGGATTCAAGAAAGATTAACCTGGTAAGACAGTATGAAAGCTTCATTTGTGGTAAGAATGAAACTCTCTCTGAAGTTCACCAACGTTTTAACTGTTTAATCATTGACTTAAAAACTGTTGGTAAGGAATATTCTAACTTTGAGATCCTGACAAAGTTTCTGGAATGTCTTCCTGAAAGTTGGGACAGTTATTCTATGTGTCTTAAACTCTCAAAGGATCTGAAATCTATGACCCTTTCTACCTTATATGGCACTATGCTCAATCATGAGCAGTCGTGTCATCTTAAGAAGAATCTTGTAAAAGATTCCAAAAGCACACCTGTTGTTTTACTCTCTTCAGAGTTGGTGCCTACTCAGCGATCTACTGTCACTATCACTGAGTAGAGTCTAACTCTGATGAATCATCAGAAGCTGATCCTTCAGAAATTGATGAGTCATTGGCCCTCCTGACTAATTCTTTCAAGAGATTCGCCAGAAAGAGTAACTTCAGAAGAAATAAACCTCTTTCCCTCACTGATAAGCCAAAATCTACAACCCCTGTAGATAAGGCAACTGCCACTTGCTATAACTGTGAAAAGATAGGTCACTTTGCTAGTGAGTGCAGGTCAAAGAAAATCTTTAAACCCTCATCTTCTTCCAAGAAATCCTCTAACCCCAGGGCTAGAGATGACAAATACAAGAAGCTGAAAGAAAAGTATGCGAAACTGAAAAGCTTTAAGAAGAAAGGCAAAGGCATGATCGCTGAAGATCATGATTGGGCTCTTTCTGATGAAGAATCATCTGACTCTGAAGATGATGATGAGGCCAATCTCTGCCTCATGGCCAAAATAGAAGAAGAGGAAGAACAAACTGAAATTCCCTCTACTTCTACCTCCACCTCTCAGGTATCAAATTCTCTCACTGATACTCAAACTTCAGTCCTCAGTGACATCGATAGACGTCGAACCGTATATCTTTTGACTGTTGATTTATAAGATGCCATGAATGGCAAGACCAAAGCTGCAAAATTAAATATTGATCTTGCTGAACAACTTAAGAATTGTCACTTAGAAATTCAAAAGCTTTCTGAAATTGAGAAAATTTAAAAGATCAGGTCTGTATAAATCAAATCATTCGTATCGAACGAGAAGAAGCTATCGCTGCACTAAAGGCTGAAAATGCTACTGTTGAAGGATGGTGTAAATCCTCAACAACGATCACTGAGATATTAGGTGCTCAGATTCCCCTGAGTGATAAAAGTAGTCTTGGTTATAAAGCTGATACTCTAGAACCAACCACTGATCGTTCCATGCTTAAGTTTGGAATGTTCGTGTCCTCTATTCCTGACACCTCCTCGTCTCAGTGTTCCTCTTCTAAAACTCCCACTCCTGAGGAAAAACCTATCTTAAATTCTAAAGGTAAAGGTAAAGAAAAAGTTTTTAATCAAAAACCTCAGAAGGGTACCTTTGTACCTAAGCTGAATGTTTCTAAACCTTCAGTGACTTATCCCTCTACTTCTAAGAACAAGATCCATGGGTTTATTCAGCGATTTACTCCTAGAATCAGAGTGGATATAATTGGTAAGAAATCCGAAGAACTGATTGTTCCTCTAATTTCCAATGCCAAAGGTATTCTTGGTGTTGGCCCTGCTCATTTAAATTTTTTGGCTAAGCATGCAAATGGTCCTAAAGCTACTTTTAGCTATAGGAAATGTTATCACTGTGGACTTACCGATCATATTGCCAGTAAGTGCCCTACAGCCACCAAAGCTGAAAAGTTAGCTAAGATGAAGATCACTGCCCCCAAGGCAAAGAAGACCAATCCTGGAGCAAATCAGGTTAAGGTGAAACCAACCACTGAGGTTAAGAAATTAACCAAAGTGAAGACTAGTCCTGAAGATGAATCTTCAAATGCTGTGAAGATTGCTGAACCTTCAACTTCCTCTACCACCACTGAGAAATGTGGGCCCATAGTAAAATGGGTGCCTAAATCAAACTAATCTTCCTTTGTGTGCAGGTCCTGAAGGGTATCTGGTATCTCGATAGCGGATGCTCTAGACATATGACTGGCAAAAAGAAACTGCTCACTGAATATAAGGAGGAAAAAGGTCCCTCAGTGACCTTTGGTGGAAATGGAAAAGGCTATACCCGAGGGTTTGGTGTACTTTCTAATGGTACAACTACCTTTCGCATATGTTGAAGGGCTGAAGCATAATCTTCTAAGCATCAGTCAATTATGTGATAAGGACTACAAAGTGTGTTTCACAAAGGAGTCCTGCTTTGTCACTGACAAAAAGGAGAAGATCGCTCTCAGTGGATACCGTTTGGAAAATGTTTATGTTATAAACATGGACTCGACAACCACTGAGAATTCTTGTTTCTTCTCAAAAGCCTCATCTGATGTCAACTGGTTATGTCATAAGAGGCTCTCTCATCTCAACTTCAAGACACTGAATACTCTTTCTTCAAAAGAGTTGGTCACTGGTCTACCTCAACATTTGTACGCTAAGGAATCCTTATGTTCAGCGTGTGAAAAAGGGAGACAAACCAAAGCAAGCTTCAAATCTAAGCAATTTTCCTCAGTGTCATCCCCACTTCAACTTCTCCACATGGATTTATTTAGCCCTGTCAATGTTCAATCCATCGCTGGAAAGAAATATACCCTGGTCATAGTAGACGAATTCTCTCGCTACACCTAGGTTATGTTTCTCCGTGCTAAAAGTGAAACTTCAGAAGAACTGATGTCTTTTGTCAGGAAAATGGAAGTCCTGAATAACCTCACTGTTCGCTCTATAAGAAGTGATCATGGGACTGAATTCAAAAACAGTTCCCTTGAGAATTTCTTTGATACTAAGGGTATTTCTCACAATTTTTCCTCAGTGAGAACACCACAACAAAATGGAGTCGCTGAAAGAAGAAATAGAACGATCATCGAAGCTGCTCGATCAATGCTCAACAATTCTCACCTACCTACTCAGTTCTGGGCAGAAGCTGTCAACACTGCTTGTTTTACTCAAAACAGGTCGCTGATTGTCAAAAGATTCAAGAAAACCGCCTACGAACTTTTCCATGGGAGAAAGCCTTCAATTAGCCTTCTTCACATCTTTGGATGTCAGTGTTTCATACTGAACAACAGGGATGCCCTAGGAAAGTTTGATCCCAAGGTTGATGATGGAATATTTCTTGGATACTCCTCAGTCTCCAAAGCCTTCAGAGTCTTCAATCGTAGAAGACAACCTGTAGAAGAAACAATCCACGTCACTTTTGACGAATCCCGTTCAGCGAACTCAAGACCTTATGTTGATACTGAAGAACTGAATCAATGGATGTTTTCTCATCTTGGGGACTCGGAATCTATTCCAAATCCTCAGGTCAACATCCCTACTGCTGAAGATGATGATCCTACTATCATCCCAAGCATGACAAGTGAAGATGAATCCTCATGGGTTTTAGTTGTTCCTTTTACCACTATGCCTGCTTCTGAACCATCTACCTCAGATATCCCATCGACATCTCAACAATCAGTGAATAAAATGACATCTGAACCTCTACCTCTTCTAACTGAAGTACCTGAAGTTGCTGAAGCTTCTTCTTCAGTTCCTCCAGAAGTTCAAATCGAGTCAGCGAATTATGCTCCGGCTCATCGATGGACTATAAATCACCCCATCGATCAAATTCTTGGTGATCCAAACGCTGGTGTTCAGACTCGACGAAGTGCAGGTAACATTTGTTTATTTGTTAACTTTATTTCTCTGATTGAACCAAAGAAAACAGATGATGCCCTCAGAGATCCAAATTGGGTCAGCGTTATGCAAGAAGAGCTGACAAAATATGAAAGAAACAAAGTTTGGAAACTCGTTCCAAGACCATCTGACAAGTCAGTGATAGGCACTAAATGGGTCTATCGAAACAAGTTGGATGAACATGGAACTATAACCCGCAACAAGGCTCGTCTTGTTGCTCAGGGATACAGACAAGAGGAAGGCATAGATTACGACGAAACATTTTCCCCAGTGGCAAAACTCGAAGCTATTCGTCTATTCTTAGCCTACGCAGTTCACAAAGACTTCAAAGTATATCAGATGGATGTGAAATTAGCGTTCCTCAACGGAAGGCTGAATGAAGAAGTCTATGTTGAACAACCCCCAGGATTCACTGATCCTAAGCGTCCAGGTTATGTGTATAAACTGTATAAGGCACTCTATGGCTTAAAGCAAGCTCCTCGTGCATGGTATGACACTCTCTCTACTTATCTCCATATTGAAAATTTTGAGCGTGGTAAAATCAATAAAACTCTATTTTTCAGGAAAGTAAAATGTCATATCATTCTTGTTCAAATATATGTCGATGATATTATATTTGGTTCTACTAACCCTCACTTATGTACTCGTTTCGCTGAAAGAATGAAAGTTGAATATAAAATGAGTATGATGGGTGAACTGACATATTTTCTTGGTCTTCAAATATAACAGAATGAAAAAGGTACTTTTATTCACCAAGGTAAGTATGTTAAAGATATGCTGAAAAAGTTTGATTTAACTCAAAGCTCAGCTATAAAAACCCCAATGGCACCGCCGCTGACACTAAACAAGGATCCTTCAGGAAAACCTGTTAATGTCACGACGTATCGTGGGATGATCGGCTCTCTTCTGTATCTTACAGCTAGCCGTTCTGATATTATGTATGCAACCTGTTTGTGTGCACGATGTCAAGATGAACCTAAGGAATCTCATTTGATCACTGTAAAGCGTATTTTTTGATACCTTAAAGGCACTCCTAACCTAGGTCTTTAGTATCCCAAAGACTCAGGGTTTGATCTAATCGCCTATTCAGATAGTGATTTTGCAGGATGCAAATTGGATAGGAAAAACACCACAGGAGGCTGTCAGCTCCTAGGTGGAAAGCTGGTGAGTTGGACAAGTAAAAAGCAAAACTCAGTGTCCACCTCAACCGCTGAAGCTGAGTACGTAGCCGCTGGAAGATGTTGTTCTCAGGTCTTGTGGATGAAAAATCAGCTACTTGACTATGACCTTCAGCTCTCCAAATTTCCAATCTATTGCGACAGCACTAGTGCCATCGCCATAGCAAACAATCGAGTGCTACACTCAAAGACCAAACACATCGAAATCAGGTATCATTTTATCAGAGATCATGTGATGAACGGTGATATAGAACTTCATTTTATCCCAATTGATTTTCAGTTAGCTGGTCTGTTCACCAAACCTCTTGATAAGACAAGATTCAACTTTCTCATCAGCGACCTTGGAATGCTGAACCTGGAAGAGTAAAATCTTCAGTGGTTCACATTTGATCAGTGATAAAATATATTTGTATAACCCTATTAATCACCCTATCTCTGAACAAAATGATTCGCTGATATCAAGGTATGTTCTCTTTTAATCGCTGACGTTCGCCTAAGAATGCAAGATTTCAAAACAAATTACATCGCTGAATATCTCTTCCTTTCAGTGATACTTTGAAATTCTAAAACTCTCACTGATATTTCTAATCAGTGCTTCGTGTTTTAAAAAAATGTCTCTGAGTTTTTCAAAACCCTCAGAGACACCTTAAAATGTGAAAGGACGTTTGTGACGTCATAACAACAGATAGACAATGGCACGCCTTTTTGTCTGACACGTTCGCCCGTTTCGTTTCCTTGTCCAATTAGATTCAAGGGACGTGTCCGTGTCATCATGAAAAACTTTTCCCGCTCATAGTTTTTCTCTCTCTACTCTCACTATATAAACCCTTTGAGTTTATATTTTTACCCTTTACACGAACTTCTCTCTCAAGCAAGAACTCACTGTTGCATTTGAACTAATTTCTCAAGAACTTGTTCATCTTCATCTTATTCATCACAAAATGTTAATATTTCTTTTATTTTCCATCAAATAAACTTGTTTTTGATCTTATTATTGTTTTTAAAAGATCAAACAAAGGAACTTTCTCAAAATAAAATCATTTTCTTCATGGTTTTATGAACACAATCTGCTTACAGATTGTTCTTCGAGTTTATAATCAAAATCTTAAACTTGACATTTTCATATGTTTTTCCAGAATCCTTTCCATAAAAGGAAACTGGAAAACAAGAACTTTCACTATGTTTTGTACTTATTTTCAAAACTAGAAAACCCTAATTTCCATTTCTTTCTCTAAATAGAAACTGTAAAATCCTAAAAACCCTTATTTTGGAAACTCATCCATTTTAAGAACTTCTCTTCATCTTCTTCATGTTTGTATGTTATGAACAGAAATGGCAACCATTGAAGCTACCAACACTCAGTCTCCTACTACCTCTGACTAGGGGTGCTCAAATTTCCGACCAACCCGACCAACCCAACCCAACTCGAGGCAAAAAAAACTCAAACCGAGCCAACCCGATGTATAATCGATACTATTTTTGACCAACCCGCATATATTGGGTTGATAACGGGTTAGGCCCAAAACAAACTGACCCAACCCGACAACCCGCGACATCCTGTAAAAACATTTAAATCTAATTTTGAATGCTTGTTACTGTCATTTTTGTTTTTGTCAAAGCAATATTGTTACTATTGAACATTTATAAATAAACAATTGTTGGCTACTTGTTACTTTAGTAATCTTGTTATTGATTCTTGATGCCACATTTATAAACAAAACATTTATAAATAATCTTTTATTAGACGATTTAGTAATTTGTTGAACATTTAGATATTTAGAAACATGTAGCAATTTGTTTAGACACAATAACTTAGTTAAATGGTGAAAGGATCAATAAAAGTTTCAACCCGACCAACCTAACCCAACCCGAACGGTTTGGGTTGGGTTGGGTTGCACTTTTGATTGGGTTGGGTTGGGTTGAGATTTTTCAAACCGCAATGATTGGGTTGGGTTGTTAAAGTGTCTCCAATCCGGCCAACCCAACCCGTGAGCACCCCTACCTCTGACAAGACTGAAATTGTCAAAGCTCCCAACGTGAACTTCACAATGGAACAAATCACATTCCATGGAAACAACCCCTATGCCCTATTCGACTTCCCCCCAAAGAAGCATATCACTCATCTTGATGATGCTGTGAACTTCCTGAAGAACTGTCCTCTGGCGACAGCACTGACTATCAAACCCCCAGCCCACAAGAACCTGCTAGCCCAATTCTGGTACACTGCCAGAAGATCTCAGGTTGCCTCCACAAAAAACCCTTCTTTTAGGTGGACGTCATCCTCTTTGACACTGAACATGGGGAAGCAAAGATCCATCCCGGGGCGATCAGGTCTGCCCTCAACCTCCTTGGAAGCTCCAGAGAAAGACGTTTCGTTCCCTTACCTGACGTCAAAACCACGGCAGGTCAAGCTGAAATCATTGCATTTCTGGATGCAATGAAGTACACATGGAACACAGGGAGAGGTGAACTCCCTAAGAAGAAACTCACAACCATTCTCAAGAGCGAAATGCTAAGCGAGATGAACTTCATCTTCTCACATCTCATCAGTTGTATGACAGCAAAGGTCGGGTCAACTGATCAGGCCTCAAAACCCCAGCAGGCTATGGGGTATGCGCTGATGAAGAGTCTCCATATCGACTGGGCCAAGATAATCTTCGACGACATGATGCTAAGGGTCAAAGAAACAAAGCGGTCAACGAATGTCCCCTATCCCCGTTTCCTCAATGCTTTCTTCAAGCAAGCACCTGGGGATAAGTACCCGAAGGTGGGAGACCTGAGGTTATCCCAGGTTGGCCCTAAGATCCTAGACTTCAAGCCACTGGCAAACGAGGTACGTCTTTCTACTCTCTTACCTCTTCTCAGACCTCCTACTTCTTCTACTTCTGCGACTACCACTTCGGCAGCGGTCGTCCCAACCGCTGGTACCCAGGCCGCAACATCCTCTCCTTCCCGAAAAAGGAAACAATCTGAAACCCTACTTGGCATCCATAAGACCAAGAAGATTTCTAAGGAGCAACCCCCCAAGCCTTCCCAGGTTGAAGACTCAGCGTATGTCTCTCTACAGAAGACACTGGACGGTTTCGTGGCACGCTCTGCCACATCTGCTGAACCAACCCCTTCTATACCCACTTCAGTGCCTCATGACATTGAAGTTATCTTGGAACAGGACCCACCTCTCTTAGTACCTCCAAGTACTGCTGAGATTTTCTTCAGCGGATCCAACGCTGAATCTGCTACCCAATCCCTCTTCTTAACTCTTGTTCCTCCCTCATCTTCTTTGGTCACTCCAACATTCATAATTCCCTCAACCTCGGGCGTTATTCACCTGAGTGACACATCGGCTGAAGATCTACAGCTAATGATAGATCAAAACCAAGGACCTGCGGGCTCTCAGCGTCAACCATCTCCGGAAGACGACTCCGAGCATTTTACTGGTCACAGGCATTTCGATGACTTCACCAACCCACCGGCAGGTATACATAAAATCCTAAACACTCCTCTCTCTAAACCCCCAACTTCTGAGCTTTCCTTTGTTCATAAGTATTTTTCTTTTACAGGTCCTAATTTGGGAACCATCAACAACTCCCTCAAGGATTTGTCTACAAAAGTGGAATCTCTCACCACTACTCTCTCCTCCAACTCCTCAGCGGTTACAGACGTTGGGGACGCTCTAAAGAAACTCACCACCAAGGTGAAAGAAAAGGCCTCCAGTGCTGATTTGGAAAAGCTGGAAGGTAGCCTCTCTAATGTTGCTACCGCTCTCGCTGACAACTCCACCTCCATCAACAACTTGAACACCACCAACAGCAACCTCTCCAACAACTTCACCACACTGTCCAACGAAGTCACATCGTTGAAGACAGTGGTGGGCAATCTTCAGGGAGAGGTTTCGTCTTTGAAGATAAGGATGAGGGATCTCGGTAAAAAGGTCGACTCTTCCAACGCTCTGATTCAACAGCTCCTGGATCATCTGAACGCTCCCACTGTCCCTCTATCCCACTTCTCTCAGGCTGATCGAGAGAAAGTGGAGATGGCAGTGGACTTCATCATCAATAGTACCCCTGCTATTTCTGGCCTGGAAGACAGAATGGCAGCGATGGAAACCACTGTTGGGATCCCTAGCCTGGAAGACAGGGACCCTAAGGCTGCTGCTGCTGACACTACTACCTCCCCCATCCGTCATGTGGAAGAGGGGAAGAAGACTCAAGAAGACCTTCCCCATAACTCTGAGGGGGAGGGTATTGTCTCTGAAAATGCTGCTAAATCTCAGGGAGATGAAAACCCTGAGGAAACCGAGAAGAGTCCCTCTCATTCTGAGGGAGAGCAACTCGATGAAGAAATGGAAACTGCTGAAGTTCTTATTCCTTCTGAAGAAGAAGCTGAGGAAGAAGAAGACGAAGAAGATCTTGATTTGCATGACGACGAACCCTCATCATCCCCCAAATATGATGATGATGATGATGATCTCGACTTCTCCTTCCAACCCAGAAGGACCCCTGCTCTCAAAGGGGTAGTTATTAAAGAATTAGGGGAGGGGACCACCAAAACAAAGCCTGCAGCGTCTGAAGCTGACAAAGGAAAAAATAAAGGCCTTGCAAAAGAAGACAACTTGGCTATTCTCTACAGCAAGCCACTTTGTCAGCTAGTCCTCTCCCCTGCTTGAGGGTCAAGCTGAAGCTCCTGCTATAACTCCAATAATCCCAGCCCCGAGTGCTGATGAAATAATCTCGGTCTTAGACTTCGCTGAGACCGATGACATTTTTGAAGAAGAACAAGAAGAAGAACTGCTCTCTGATAGGCGGGTATCACCCCCCTAAATCTAACCGCAAGTGTACGGTGTCGAAATCAAGTAATACGTACGGAAGTACGAGTATCGAATCCACATGAACTAGGAACTGAGTATCACAATTACTATAAAAACTATTAACTGAACGTCGCAATTTTGAGAGGTTGGTTTATAAACTAAATGCAAATAAAATGAATCAACACAAGACAGTAGACAACTTAAGAAACTTTGATAGAGGGAACAGTTGAGGGTTGGAAATCCTAAGACCTTCGTATACAAACACTTGACTCGCAACAATTACCAGTTATTCCGTATAATGAATACCCAATCTTGTAAAAATCATCGTTGTTCCCTTTCGAGCAACTACAGGTTTTATCTTGAAAAGCACAAGTTTATCTCTCGATCTCACCTATGGAAGTCAAAACACATTAAGCTCAAGATTTTAATGGGACTAAGGCTTACTCGGAATATCTCTATCTCCTTTCTCACCTTAGGCATGCGATTCCTAGTTCTAGTTACAATTAATTCTCTCGAACTTAATTAGAAACAACAAATCAATTGTAAATTGGCCAAATTCACCAAAGCATTAAAATCCAAATCACATGCTTCATTAATATAGGAAAAACTTATAAAAGTCTCAAGTTACATGTTTGTACACTTAAATCGAATTCATTCCAACCCCCAACATCTAAAGATTAGTTCATGATGTTGGGGGACAAAAACGCAAGAAAAGGGGATGAAAAACTGTATGTAAACATGATAAACGTAAACATGAAAGATGTAGTGATAAACTCCCTTCTCCTGGCTCTAATCCGCATTGTGTCGTGACTTCCTCTTCGATTGATCCTCTCTCGTGGCTCCGAAAGATGTAAAATGTCTCCCAAAATCGCCTCTGGACTGCTGCCGTTCGTTGTGTGCTGAATCGTATCGACAATGACCTAAAATCAGAAAATTCGCCAAAGTATAATGCTGAAACAGAGGGTTACGCGGCTTGCTGCGCGACTAGCAAGTTGCGTGGTAAGTCGCGCGTGTTCTTTTTGGCCTCCGGGTCATGGTTCGGGCGCGGGTCTTGGGCTTCCGTTGGGCTTCGTTTTAGGCTCTTTTTAGCTTCTTTTCTCGATGAACGCTGTCTTTTAGATAACCTGCATAAATCACTCGATAAACCATAAAATCCACGCCTTTTTGCTAGAATACAAGCCAATCTCATTGGTTTGAGAACTGAAAATAACGCCAAAAAATGGCATTATCACTCTCTCACAAGAAAAGACCTTCCTTGGTTCCTCAAAAGCCAACTGAAGAAGAGCTGAAAAAGAGAGCAGCTATGATTCAAAAGCTTGAGGATCAACGCATTATCCCGCATCAGCTCCAAATCCTATCAAAGTAGGAAATCATTGAATCCCTCAAAGCTGAGAAACTCTTCGCTGAAAGAAAGAAGGCTGAAGAAAAAGATAAAGCATATGCCTTAGAACTTGCTCAACGAACAGTTGAAGATCCTCAACTGAAGAAATTCCCTGTTGCTGTCCAAAAGAAACTGATAAAGGACGCACAGAAGACCCACCAGGAAAAGACCAAAGTCAGCGACACCACACTCGAATGGTGTAAGAAGATGTGCCACTACAGACAACATGCTTCAAGGATAAAGGTTGTAAACGTCAAAGGGAGATATGATTTGAAAAATAATATAAAGGTACCGATCGTTCATGTCCAAGTAGTCAGAGAAAACGGCTACAACAGAACTTGCTACATGTCAACCCTGGACACATTTGGTTTCGCTGAATGGTTGGAGATGCGAGTAGCAATTCAAAGATCCCGCTCAACTTTCAAAACCTATGTTGAACAAGCCATAAACAGGCTGATCGACTTGGTAACCTCAGCGGTCAACATTCCTCCACCAATTCAGAAGAAATGAGCTGCTCCAAAGAAGAAGACTCCTTCCTCTCCAGGCCCGACAATCAGAAACGGGACAGGGATTTGATTTTTCTCGTGAAGCAGTTTTTGGCCCTGCCCCTGACCTCTCCGGACTCGACGTATCTCTACCTCCCGCTGAAGATTTCTTCCCTGGCAGAGTTATCAGCAATCCTTATGGCATATTCTTCTATGACTTTGATAGTCGTGAATGCTTTCAACGCATCTCTAAGTTATACAAAACTCCAATCGAACAACTCAGAGATTTACTCTACTGGTGCGAGTACAAACGCAGTATTCTCGGATCACTCCTGAAACCCCACATCTACCGCGAAGCAAAGAAAAGAAGGGATCAGGGAGTTACTGTCCCTGATTGGATGATTCCAGAGACTGATTCTCTTGATGAACTCGTCAAGAAAGAACCTGATTAGCTGATAGGATTCTCTGTAATTCTTCTATCTTTTATCAGCTTGTAAACTTTTTGTACTTGTAATTATTATTTGTTGTACTTGTAATTTTTCCACTTCCCTTTATAACTGATACGAAGTTTAATGAAAAATTTCAGTGAATGTACTTTACTCCATTAGTACTTAAAAAGATCCCCGAAAACAGTAAATGGGACAATTACTCTATAAGTCCTTTTTATCCTTATGTTTTCTTACTTAGCAATTTTCCTTTACTGCTATGTCATCATCAAATAGGGGGAGATTGTTGATCCAAACCCTCAGTGATTTGATAATGATTTTGAGAAACACTTAGTGAAAATTGTAAGTAGACAATATGTTTTATAGTTTCACTATCGCTGATAAATACTAAGTCTGTTTAGTACCGCTGATAGGAACTCTCGTTCTTTAATTTACACATTCAGCGAACACTGTTCATCAGTGAGCCCTGAGCCTTTTCAGCCTCACTGATGATCGCTGATAACTTCTATTGTTTACTTATGATCCATGAAGACAAGTTTCATGTCAACCTTGTTCTACGCTGAAGTTGAAGATCAAGCCAAAGAACCAGCGACAAGTCTACTAATGAACTGATGCGGATATCAGCAAAGCCAAGACCTGTCCACACAACGTGAAGTTTCAAGTAGAAGACTTCAGCGAACGCTGAACTTTATCATTCGTTGATAAAGAATCATTCAGCGAACGCTAATCATGAAGCCTCCTCTACAAGCAACTTTTGTCTTATCCCCTTGCACGCCTTTTGTACGATCTGTCAGAAGACATCCCTTTTGTCTAGAATCGTACAACCAACTCTGATTCTATACTGTTCATCATGCGGCTACTAGGTTGTCTACTGAATTCAACCCATGCAACCAACCAGAGGCTGCCACGTGTAAAGTTGTACCGTTGTGCATTAAATGCATGCAGTATATAAAGGAAACCCTAGTTCACTCTTGAACAACTTCGGCCATTCCTTATCTTTGCTGAATCTGTGTGTTAGAATATTTTCCTTAGTATTCTTAATTTCTCTCTATCTTATTTCTAGTGCAAGAAATCTTAGTGATTCTCATAGTTTGTTTAGATTAGGTTTATTCTTTAATCTTGTTCCGCAACAAACTGTAAATTGTTTGATACATATCAATAAACAATTTAGAAAAGTAAAAATCGTGTGTTTGTATTCAACCCCCCCCCCCCCCTTCTACAAACTTGTATAACCCCTTTGGGACCAACACCGACCTTAGTATTGGGCGAAGTGGGCTAGCCCAAACCCAAGGGGCATCAAAGCCCAACTCCCCTAATAGCGTTAGTAGTGTTGGGTCACCAAGGATTTGAAATTGACTCACCGATGTTTTCCCTAAAACTCCTACTTAGAATATTTTAGTTCAGTTCTTCGAATGACTTGTACAAGATATCAAATGTTCGGTGAAGTCGAAGATCAACCGAAACCAAGCTTGAAGACTCTCTACTTGTGGAAAATAGAAGACTCTCGGCAACATTCAAACAAGTCATCACCACCGAAATTCCTTGACATTTCGGTGGCCTTCTCTCCACCGAAATTATAGGACAATTTCGGTGGCCTTCTGCCACCGAAGTGCTTGGACAAATTCGGTGGCCCTATCCTCCACCGATGACTCTTTCGGTGCTTCTCTCACCACCGAAACAAGCTTGCAATTTCGGTGGTCCTCTCACCACCGAAACATGCTTGCAATTTCGGTGGTCCTCTCACCACCGAAACATGCTTGCAATTTCGGTGGACTAGTCTTCTTTCCACCGAAGATTTCTCAATCTCGGTGGAAACCACTTCGGTGCTAAACGCTCAAAACAGAAGATCATTTATTATGGGACAATATCCTCCAGCAGAGAAAAGTGACAGTTTGTCTCTTTATCCACTTTCAGTTAAGGTCCCTATTATCTGCTCAAGCTACTCTGTCTGCACCTAGTGAAAAGTGACAAGGACTTCACAGTTCTCCTGAAGTCAACATTATCAGCATATGTGAAGATGACAAGTGTCCCAAGCATTTAATGCTTGGGCACTCCTTGGCACTATAAAAGGAGAAGTGCTCTTCATGCAATTCTCACGCTTTCAAGAAATTCTCTCAGTGCAAGAAACTTTCTTTTAAGCCTTAAACTCAATAGCTTTGCTCTTAGTGTTCTTAGTTGTTTTGTTGTATACTTTGTGTAAGATTGTTAGAATAGTTTATCTGTTCTTTTCCGCAACAATCTTAAGTTTTCTGTGTGTAATTCTTTTGAAAGTTTTTCAAATATAAGAATTAAAATTGTGAAATTTTTGTGTATTGTATTCAACCCCCCCCCCCCCCCTTCTACAATACTTGTTAAGCCATCTGGGACTAACAAGTGGTATCAGAGCAGAAAGTTTAATCCCATAAACTTGATCTGCGATGGCTGCCTCTTCTTCTTCTACTGTTGAAAACTCTCTTCAAAACAACTTTTCAGAAAATGGGTCTATTTCAAAACCTCCTAAGTTTAATGCCAACAACTTCTCCTTGTGGAAAAGCCGCATGATGCTATTCATGGAAGGAGTGGATACTAGATATCCAACCATTCTCAACGAGGGACCCATTATCCCCAGAGTTTGGGCTCGCTATGACACGCAGAGGCCAGGTAAAGAGACCTTTGAAAAGGAAATCTCTAGTGATTCTGATGAGGAAAAATCCAGTGCTACTGGTCGGTATATTCTCAAAAATCCTAAAAAGTATACTGATGAGGAAAAACGTTTAGTTACTCTTGACTCCAAGGTAAGAGCTATTATTGCTCTCTCTCTTCCTGATGAGGTCTACCACTCTTTGGTGAACTTTGAAACTGCCAAAGAAATGTGGACCACTCTATGTGTTCTGTACGAAGGTACAGAGGAAGTCAAGAAATGTAAAAAGATTGGTCTTATCAGAAAGTATGAACTATTTTCTTTTGAAAAAGGAGAATCTCTTCCTAGCTTCTATAACCGCTTCAACTCTCTTTTAAATGATCTTAAGTTGTTGGGCAGAGTCTATGATAATGAGGAAGTCTTGTGCAAGTTCATGGATTGTCTCCCAGATTTTTGGGAAAATATATGTACTTGCATCAAAACTACCAAGGACCTTGAGTTCATGCCCTTAACTGTTTTATATGGTACTCTTTTCAACTTTGAGCAAACCAAGCTTCAACGGAAATCTTTCATCAAAGAAATAAAGAGCTCCTCTATAGCTCTTGTTAGTGAAAGTTCCAAGAATTCTCAAAATCTTCCTAGAATCACCTATCCTTCATCTGACTCTGACAATGACAGCCAAACAAATGTAACCCACCAAACGGAAGCATATCTTAGTGATGCTGATGATGAAGGTGAGGATATCATGGTTGAACAGTTGTCGGATGAGATGGCAATGATGTCCGGTTCTAAACACAAGTTTCGTCCCTTCAACAAATCTCGAAGTCTTAGAAAAACTTCATCTTTCAAAACTTCGTCTGACAAGTCTAATGAGGAATGCTACAACTGTGGCAAGAAAGGACATTTTGCATCTGAGTGTAGAAGCAAGCGCATCTCCAAGTCCAGATTTACTTCTTCTGACAATCCCTCTTCAAAAAGGGAAAAATCCAAACACATGCCTTTCAAATCAACCTTTCCCAAAAAGGAGTCCCCACCATCCTTCTTAAATCATCAGGAGCGAGCTGAGAAATACAAGGCCAAGTACAAGAAAGAGAAGGAAAGGAGTGAGGGACTAGAGAGAAAAGGGAAGGGTCTCATGGCAGAAACCCACGATTGGGACGACGAAGACACCTCCGACAGTGATTCTCAGAATAGATGCTTCGTGGCCATCTCAGAAGAAATGGAAGTTTCCGAAAAGGCCACTTCACCTATGGCTCTAGTGGCAACTGGGTGCTCCACAGCCTACGCTCAGGTACATCCCTTCAATAATATGTCTGATATTGAAAAGATCAATGCCTATGAGTCTTTAACTCAAGATTTTTATTCTGTTAAAGACAGTAAGAATAGAAAATCTGCTCAAGTGAAAGAGCTCAAAGCTGAACTTGAAATTTGCATGTCTAAGCTTAAAAGGTTTGAGGAAATCAAAAATGAGCTTGAGGACTTGAAAACAATAAATCATGTGATCTCAAAAGAAAAGAACTCCCTGTTTAAGAAACTAAAAAGGGAACAAGAAGTCATCAAAAAATGGTCAAGCTCTTCCAAAAATCTTGAACAAATCTTTCAAAGTCAAATCTGTAGTTCAAACAAGTTCGGTCTAGGATTTGGAAAAACTGATGTTTGTGAGTCCACTCTTGCTCTTGTTCCCCCCACCAATGCATGTGATGATTTCTCTGATTCTAGATCTTGTGATTCCATCTCTTTGAACTCGTTAGATCTGTGTGAAGCCTTAAAGTATGGTATATCCTTAAAGGCCAAAGACTCCTCATTGCAAGTCATTGAGAAGCAAGATTCAAATGACGTTTCTAAACCCATCCATGATCAGCTCAAATTTTCGGCCATGGATGAAGCCTCCTCCTCAAACTCTTCAAAAGCTAATCCTTCCAAAAGATCTAAACCCACCGATCTTATCCTCTTTGTGCCCACCGATCCCTCAATCAATGACCCTCCAATTCCTCTTCATGAAGTGTTAAAATCTATTCACATAGATACCTACACCGAACCTAAGCCCTCAAAGATCCCCAAAAGAGAAACTCCTGTTCACTCAAAAAGGATCTCCTGTGCCGACAAAGGAAAATCGGTGGTCAACTGCATGGCAAGCTCCCATCCTAAAAGTTTTACCCCAAACATTCCCTCTAACAACACTTATATTCCTAGATCTGTGCTTTTAAGAAAATCAACCTCCAGAGATTTATCCAAAGGAATCCTTGGGTCCAAGCCTCCTGCTCTGTTCTCCTCTAACAAAGTTATAAGAACAAATGATAAAAGCCAAAACATGAAAAATGCTAAAAAGGTGTTTATCTATAGAAAATGCTATAACTGTGGTGACACTTTTCATATGGCTAAGGACTGTCCCAAGGATAGGATTGATAGATCCAAGCTTAAGGAATCATGCTCTTCTAACCCCAAAGGACCCATTACAAAATGGGTACCAAAGAACTAATATGTGTTTGCATGCAGGCTTTTGAGCACCATCAAATTTGGTATTTAGACAGCGGGTGCTCACGCCACATGACGGGAAACAAGTCTCTTCTCATCAACTATGTGCCGGGAAAAGGTCCATCTGTAACTTTTGGTGATAATTCTAAGGGTTACACCAAAGGATACGGAACTCTCTCTAATGGATATGTAACCTTCAATAAAGTGGCTTTTGTGGACGGCCTCATGCATAACCTCCTCAGCATTAGCCAACTGTGTGATCTTGGATACAAAGTTATCTTTGAACTTAGTGTCTGCTCCGTGGTAGACAAACAACTCAATGTGGTGTTATCGGGAAGACGGATGGAAAATGTCTACGTCATAGATATGGGACAATCCAATTCTTCATCAAATGTCTGCTTTGTGTCAAATGATGCATCCAAAAGGAACTGGTTGTGGCACAAACGTCTCTCTCATCTAAACTTCAAGACCTTGCATAAAATCTCCAACAAAGAGCTGGTGACGGGCATGCCAAAGTTGAACTTTGTCAAAGAGAAGTTGTGTGATGCATGTGAAAAGGGAAAGCTCACCAAAACATCCTTCAAGACGAAGCAATGCTCTTCCATCACTCTTCCTCTTCAATTGCTGCACATGGATCTATGTGGACCAGTCAGCACTCCAAGTCTTGGAAACAAAAGGTATATTCTTGTTATTGTTGATGAATTTACCAGATATACTTGGGTATTCTTTCTAAGGTACAAAAGTGATGCCACTGAAGAAATCATCAACTTTGTCAAGAAAAATGAAGTTCTCAATGGCCAGCTTGTCCGCTCGGTAAGGAGTGACAATGGCACTGAATTCCGAAATAGTGCTCTTGAAGACTTCTTCACCAAGAAAGGGATCTCTCAGAACTTCTCTGCTGTTCGTACTCCTCAACAAAATGGAGTGGTGGAAAGGAAAACAGAACACTGTGTGAGGCCGCTAGATCCATGCTGAGTGAATCAAATCTCCCCACCTATTTTTGGGCCGAAGCTGTGAATACTACCTGTTTCACTCAAAACAGGTCAGTAATATCCAAAAGACATGATAAAACCCCGTATGAAGTTTTTCATGGCAGAAAACCAAATATTGGCTTTCTTCATGTCTTTGGGTGTATCTGCTTTATTCTTAATGATCGTGAAAATCTTGGGAAGTTTGATCCCAAGGCAGATGAGGGAATATTTGTTGGGTACTCCTTATCCTCCAAAGCTTATAGGGTGTACAATCTCAGAAGAAAATGCATTGATGAGTCCATTCATGTCAAGTTTGATGATCTCAGATGTTCATCACTTTCAAGTGATGAGGATGATTTACACAGATGGATCTCATCATGTATTGGTGATACCCCCTTAGTCACTTCTACCGATATCTCCTCAATTCCCTCAAATCCATCTACCTCAAAAAACCCAGCTGGATCACTCTCTCCCACCGAAATTGATCAACCCATCTCTCACACCGTTTTTCCTATTCCCACCGAAACTCCACACCGAAGCCCTTCTTCCACCCTTAATCCCACCGAAAATCACATGGCATCTACTACCGAAAATCCCATCTTACACCAAACCTCTGATCCCACTACTCCAGTTCACTCTACTTCTCATACCCCATCACCTTTACCCCCTGCTCTAAAATGGACCAAAGATCACCCCATAGATCAAATTATTGGTGACCAACAAGCAGGTGTCCAAACTCGCAGAGGAGTTGGAAATATTTGTCTCTATGTGAATTTCCTCTCTCTCTCTGAACCCAAGAAAGTGGATGAAGCTCTATCAGATCCTTGTTGGATCACTGCCATGCAAGAAGAACTTTCTCAGTTCCAGAGGAATAAAGTTTGGAGATTGGTTCCCAAACCCAGAAACAAGACAATCATTGGAACCAAGTGGGTATTCAGGAACAAAATGGATGAAGATGGTACTGTTATCAGAAACAAGGCCCGATTAGTAGCTCAAGGATACAGACAGGAAGAAGGCATTGACTATGATGAAACATTTGCCCCTGTTGCAAGACTTGAAGCTATAAGGATCTTTCTGGCTCATGCTGCCTACCGAAATTTTAGGGTCTTTCAAATGGATGTTAAAAGTTCCTTTCTCAATGAGGGAACTTGCAGAGGAAGTCTATGTGAAACAACCTCCTGGCTTTGAAGACCCAGCTCATCCAGACTATGTGTACAGGCTTGATAAAGCATTGTATGGTCTCAAGCAAGCTCCACGTGCTTGGTATGACACTCTTGCCAACTTTCTTCTCAAGCATGGATATTCCAGAGGTAAAATTGACAATACTCTCTTCATCAAAGAAACCTCAGGTAATATCATTCTTGTTCAAATCTATGTTGATGACATCATCTTTGGTGCCACTGATGAATGCCTATGTGATGAGTTTGCTTCTCTCATGATGAGTGAATATGAGATGAGCATGATGGGAGAGCTCACATTTTTCTTGGGCCTTCAAGTCAAACAATCTTCAGAAGGGATTTTTATAAATCAAAGCAAATATATTCGTGACCTTCTGAAGAAATTTAACTTTCTAGATAGCTCTCCTATGAAAACTCCCATGGCACCTCCCTTGAAACTGTGTGCTGATCTAAAAGGTGAATCTGTGGATGTTACTCTTTACCGAGGTATGATAGGCTCTCTTCTTTACCTAACTGCTAGCAGACCGGATATAATGTTTGCTACCTGTCTATGTGCTCGTTATCAGGCCAATCCTAAAGTATCACATTTAAAGGCTGTAAAACGAATTTTTCGGTATCTTAAGGGCACACTGCACTTGGGTCTTTGGTATCCCAAAGACTCGGGTTTTGAACTAATTGGTTATTCAGATTCAGACTATGCAGGTTCCCATATTGATAGAAAGAGTACTACAGGAAGCTGTCAGCTCCTTGGGGGAAAATTGGTAAGTTGGTCCAGCAAGAAACAAAACTCTGTATCAACCTCTACTGCTGAGGCTGAATATGTAGCTGCTGGGAGCTGCTGTGCTCAGATTCTATAGATGAGAAACCAACTAAGGGACTATAATCAATTCTTTTCTAAAGTCCCAATTCTGTGTGATAATTCCAGTGCTATAGCTATAGCAAATAATCCTGTTCTTCACTCTAGATCTAAACACATCGATATCAGGTATCATTTCATCAGGGACCACATTTCCAAAGGTGACATTGAACTGCACTTCATTCCCACCGATTTGCAGCTTGCTGATATTTTCACCAAACCTCTTGATGAAACCAGGTTCAACTTTCTCATCAGTGAACTTGGGATGTGCAATCTCCAAGAATAAACATGTGTTCATGCTCCACCGATCTCACATCGGTGGACACCCTCTTATCTACTTCTCTCTCTCCACCGATCTCTCATCGGTGGACAAATCTATGTGTTAAATCATTTCTATCTCTTTTTTCCAACACCGAAGTCCACTTTCGGTGATAATCTCCAGTATCGGTGATGCATGTCTACCACCGAAGCCCATTTCGGTGGAAATTTTCAAAATCGGTGAAACTTGTCCACCACCGAAGTCTCATTTCGGTGGTCGTCTCCAATCGGTGAAAACCTTCCACCACCGAAGTCCCATTTCGGAGGTACTTTCCAAAGTTGATGAATCCATTCTACCACCGAAGTCCCATTTCGGTGGACCTCATCCAAATCGGTGAAACCATTCTACCACCGATGTCCCATTTCCACCGAACTTCCACCGATCGTCTCCCGAACGAACACCGAATCCTCCACCGAAGCATCACCGAGCCTACACCGATCCACACGGTTCCCAAAGCCCACTTGTGACCACTCAATTGCAGTTGTGTCAGACCCTTCGCCTATCCGCCGTTCCGTGTCCCGATTCCCAATAATCTTTTCACCTCATGAGCCGCATGTCCCCTCTCCCCATACAAAATCATCATCACGGTATCTGATCCTTTCCCTATATATACATACCTCCCTTTACTTCCTTCCCACTCCTTTCTCACCATTCAAACCTGCAACTATCTCTTCTCTTTCAAACATATATCTCTCATGGCATCCTCACGATATCCAATTCCTACATGTTTTGAAGACCTCCGCTTCAACCAGTGCAATCACGTTGCCCGCCTCGAATCCGATCCCGCTCATCCCGAGTTCTCTACTATTGCTAAATTTCTGTCTCGCTCTCCTCTTCTTCATGCCTTCACATGCAACCCCAATATGAGCAAAATGCTCATTGGACAGTTCTGGCTCACCTCCGTGTACGATCCCTCCAATGAGGCCATTCACGCCTCCATCTTCACCAATGCCGAAGGTGATCACGACCTCACGTTTGGGGTCGATGATGTTCGTCTCGCTCTCAAGATCGACGCCTTTTCCGACTATGAAGACATGTATTTGGACACCATACATGAAGACATTGTTCTTACCACCGGTTATGTACTCGACGACTCCTCCAAAAGCTCCAAAGGCCCCGGTACTCTTCTTCGCAGCAAAATGGGAGGCATTTGGAATTTCTTCTTTGCCCACGTTATCCATTGCCTCTCACGCAAAACAAGTGGGCATGATCAATCGCCTTCACACGTCAACAAACTCGCTCATGCCCTCATTTTCCAAAGGAAAGTGGATTTCGCCCAATATTTCTTCTCAGAGCTTGTCGAGGTCATCAAAACTCCCAAGAAGTGTTACGTTGCTTTTCCCCGCTTCATCTCCATGATCTTACAACACAAGCTTTCCAAAGCTTTGGAAACCGATCGCCGCTCTTCCTCGCCCCGGTTCTGTTATGAATGGTCATCTCCCGTTGTGGGCACCAAAACCCTCAACGTCAAGCCGCTCGCCACCGATCGCCCATTACGCCCAGGTATGATTTCCTTCGCCCTATCTCCCGAACTTCATTGGGGTGATGCGGAAATTCCCGGGTTTCGCCACCTGGAAATTCCCGAGGTCACTCCAAATGTTGTGGTCCCTTCTCCCCGTTCCCGAGTGACGTCGGGTGGCACTCAAAAGAAACGACAAAAGGCCACCGACACCTCCGCTCCCGCTTCTCAAACCACGTCACCGAGAGATCCCTCGGAGACTTCCCCGGTTCACACCCCTTCTCACAAGCGGAGGCACTCACCTTCCCCTTCGGGATCTCTTCCAAAGAGGTCTCGGAAACCATCGGCCCAACCGACTCATCCAACCGTCGATTCTCCAAAATCGCCGGTTGTTGAACTTCATCCCTCCGGGCCAAGGGTACCTGCTACACACCCCACCGTCTCCTCTGTTTCCTCTCGAAAGGCCTCAGTTACATTTCAGGAGGACCCCCCACATACCTCCCCACTCGACTCTTTGGGTGGTGGAGATGACCTCGAGATCTCTCCGCTCGAGGGTTCTGACTTCACACTACACAGCTTTACACCCGATCAGTTTTCGATCGAAGACATTGCACAACCCTCTAAGGGTTCCCCCCCAATTCCACCCTTTGATTTTTTCGATTTTCTTTTAGCGGACACTGGTTCTCCCCAAACCATCCCGTCCACCGAAGAACATCACACCGAGTCTCCCTCGTCTTCACACCAATCACCCCCCCGATCACCTACTCCCCCCCGATCACCTACTCCCCCCCGAATGTTACACACCGACGACTTGATGCCTTACCTCCGTATTCCCATTCCCGAACCTGACCCCCACCGACTCCTCTTCCAGTTTCCCGAAATCGGTGGCCAAACTTCCCCGCACATCGACCGCACCTCTACCTTTCTTAAATCTACCATCACCTTAATCTCCCAAGCCAATTCCCGCATCTCTAACCTCGAGTCTCAGCTACCGCATCTTCTTCTTGATGCCATCACCGAAGCCCTACGCCCCATTCAAGAAAAATTATCTACCCTTTCTACCACAGTGGAGTCCCTCTCCAAACCTTCCACCGACTCACCCAGTCCTGAACGTTCCCAGTGGGAAATGGATCTCGGTGACTTTGCCTTGGTTCCCCATACCACCGAAACGAGTCTGGCCTTCCTACACTCCAAGTTTGATAAGGCCTTCTATGAGTTGGGTTTCAAGTTACCGGCTGTTCCTGAGGGGGAGAAAACCACAGCTCCACCGAAACTTCCATCCATCAAGAAACTTTCCAGTAACCAGCCTCCACCGAAACCCTCTTCACCGAAATCCTCCTCTCCACCGAAATCTACCTCTCCACCGAAATCCTCACCACCGAAACTCTCTACCTCTCCACCGAAACCCTCTTCTCCACCGAAACATGTCTCACTCTCACCGACCCATACTGGCTCCACCGAAGCTCTTGACCTTAATGCATCAGTTGAGGGGGAGCAGTCCAGCAAAACTCCCGAAGACAAAGGAAAAAGAACTCTTTCGGCCGAAGAATTGGCCAGAGAAGCAAAGAAGAAAAAGGATCTGGCAAGATATGGGGCTCGACCGAAGGACGCTGAAACTCTCAAACTCAAGCCTGCTTCTCAACCTATCACCACCGAACTTGGCCTCTCTGCTCAAGAAATTGAGGAAGCAAGAATAGCTCAAATCGACTTAGACAAATCCAGAGATCTGTCTCTCAAAGCTGCCGCAGAAGAAGCTACAAAAGTCAAGTCCACCGATGTCATCCAAACACAGAAATCGGTGCTCAGTGCCTTGGAACAACAAAAGAATGAAGAAATTAGTTGGTACAAAAGGACCATGCACCACCGAAGCTATAGGTCACAAATTTCTTCAGTAAAGATTGCCACCTCCAAGGCAAACCCTCAAGACATCAGATTGATTATTAACTGGGAAGATGGTTCTATGAAGAGTGTGAAAGAAAGCCATCTCCAACTCTTCGGTCTCTCGGAATGGTATGAAATCACTCAACACCTTGTCAGGAGTCCAAATCCAAAGAAAGACATCTTTGTCAAATACATTGATGGTCTAATGAATAAGATGAAGGAGATCAAAAGAAAACATAACATCATCCTCTCCACCGAAGAAAGAGCCAAACTGCTGTCTCTGAAAGAGAAGATCATCCTCCCCAAAGTCAAAAATCCTCCTGACTCAGTCTTCAAGGAAATGGCAAGAGAAGGTAAAATCCCGAATGTAAACAATCTTAACCTTACCATTCCCACTTCTGTTCCCTATCCTACCACAACCTTAAGCCTTTCACCAATACCAGGATTGTTCTTTAACGACGGTCTCGGTCGTCGGGCATTCTTCAGATTTGCCCAGATATCCATCGCCGACACTATATTTCTGGAAGGCATTCACAACCTCTTTCCGAACATCCCCGAAGCTCAACCGTTCTATAGAAACTTACTGGATGAAATCAAGCGCCGCAAAACCTCAAAGAAGTAAGTTCTCTCCATTTGGTACTTGTAAAAGTTAGTTTCTCATTTTGTAAATTGTACGAGAACTTATCTTAATACAAGTATCTCTATTTGAATTTTATTTCTGTACATACTTTATCTTTCGTTACCTGTAAATACTGTACATAGTATACATACGCATACAAAAGAAAAAGATCAAAAAGAACAAAAAGAATGGTCTATGTGAAAAGAACCCAAAAGAGTAAAAAGGGTCAAAAACGCACTTACTTTTATTTACTCTTGAATATTCTAAGATAAGGAGCTCAAATTCAAATAGGGGGAGATTGTTGGGTCACCAAGGATTTGAAATTGACTCACCGATGTTTTCCCTAAAACTCCTACTTAGAATATTTTAGTTCAGTTCTTCGAATGACTTGTACAAGATATCAAATGTTCGGTGAAGTCGAAGATCAACCGAAACCAAGCTTGAAGACTCTCTACTTGTGGAAAATAGAAGACTCTCGGCAACATTCAAACAAGTCATCACCACCGAAATTCCTTGACATTTCGGTGGCCTTCTCTCCACCGAAATTATAGGACAATTTCGGTGGCCTTCTGCCACCGAAGTGCTTGGACAAATTCGGTGGCCCTATCCTCCACCGATGACTCTTTCGGTGCTTCTCTCACCACCGAAACAAGCTTGCAATTTCGGTGGTCCTCTCACCACCGAAACATGCTTGCAATTTCGGTGGTCCTCTCACCACCGAAACATGCTTGCAATTTCGGTGGACTAGTCTTCTTTCCACCGAAGATTTCTCAATCTCGGTGGAAACCACTTCGGTGCTAAACGCTCAAAACAGAAGATCATTTATTATGGGACAATATCCTCCAGCAGAGAAAAGTGACAGTTTGTCTCTTTATCCACTTTCAGTTAAGGTCCCTATTATCTGCTCAAGCTACTCTGTCTGCACCTAGTGAAAAGTGACAAGGACTTCACAGTTCTCCTGAAGTCAACATTATCAGCATATGTGAAGATGACAAGTGTCCCAAGCATTTAATGCTTGGGCACTCCTTGGCACTATAAAAGGAGAAGTGCTCTTCATGCAATTCTCACGCTTTCAAGAAATTCTCTCAGTGCAAGAAACTTTCTTTTAAGCCTTAAACTCAATAGCTTTGCTCTTAGTGTTCTTAGTTGTTTTGTTGTATATTTTGTGTAAGATTGTTAGAATAGTTTATCTGTTCTTTTCCGCAACAATCTTAAGTTTTCTGTGTGTAATTCTTTTGAAAGTTTTTCAAATATAAGAATTAAAATTGTGAAATTTTTGTGTATTGTATTCAACCCCCCCCCCTTCTACAATACTTGTTAAGCCATCTGGGACTAACAAGTAGGCTCCGTTAAAAAACAAATAACGCTTGTCTTCTTCGTTTCAATCGACGCACACAAAAAGAGCATCTAGATATTGCCAATCAACCCTATCGGCTATCGCACTCCCCTCGGCTCTCGGTTTTGCTCTCTGGTTTTCACTTTCAAACCACGCCGCACGAACTCTCCCTCCCTCTAACTGATTCGGTCCAAGTGCCGATTGATTTGAGTCATCGTCTACCCTAGTGATTTGGTGCACAGTCTGATTTTGCTCTCGATTTCTCATCATTCCAAGTGTTTTCCTTCTAATTTACTTATCTAAGACCTAATTTTTTTAGACATAATCTAAGACTTAACTTAATTATTTTTGTTTTCATGATTTTCTTATTTTTCTTGTTTCTTGATTTCTTGAAAAAGATTATCACAATAATTGAAAAAACCAGACCTTTGCGAATACAAAAACTCCAGTAGTATGATATCAATAATGCAATTTATTCACAATATAAAGTACCAATTTTAATTCTCCTAGGATTCAAATTGGTTGTTTCTTCCTTTTATTGTGCTTCATTTATAACCAAATTCTTTAAATTTATTGCTTCCTTTTATTGTACTTCAATTGTTCGAGTTTCTTTCTTCTTAGTTCATAAGGCCATGCGTAGCGGTAGCAGGTAAGGGGAGCGGGTAGGAGAGGGTAGGAGAGGGCTCCGGTACGGGGGGTTGCGGGTAGGGGGAGCGGGTAGGAGGCCGGATTTGGGAACCCGGTGAACCCGCACATCTCTCTCTCTATATCCTTTATATATTAAATGGTTTAGGCTAGTATTGGGTTCATTGGGTACTGGTACTCCACTTTTGGGTAAGGATTGGGTAAGAGAGAAAAGCTGATGTGGCGCTGAGGTGGCAAGGGTTCAAAGGGTACGGGTACTCATAACGGCTAGTAATAACATTTAGTGAGCACACCAATCAATAACTAAACCGAAATAATGAAAGTAAACAAAACGGAGAGAGGGACATTTTTTTAATTCTCCACCCAGGGCATCCAAAACAATTGGACTGATCCTGTGCACGAGTGTATAACACCAACTTAACCAGGAAATATTTTCGTTATTTTTATAGCCATGTACATACAAGACAAATGAATTGAGTATATATATATATATACAAATATATATGGTTGGGTTCCGTTGATAATGAACGTTATGGTGAAAAATGGTAGGAAGGGAAATTCCACCATTGGATGCACATTAGGATCAGATTAATCCCCGTATTAAACGCGATTTATTGGTGAACTTGAAATGATCAAAGGTTAAGATCGAGTTCTCACGTTTTTCTCGTTAACTCAACTTCTCACATGATCCTTTGTCTCTATATATAAACATATATGATTGGATTCCGATGATAAGTTAAGATTAACGTGAAAAACATGGTTATCAACTGATAAATGAAAAATGGACGTACATTAGGATTAAGATGCACCAATATAAAAACCAAGAACATTGTTGAAAATATGGATGTTGATATTGACAATGACAGGTAGGCGCGTGGTGGGAGGTAGGAAGAAGAAAATCTCCGACAGGTTTGACCCATAAGAGAGGTGGTACAGTGTGGAGGTCCACCGAATCACCTCCTACGCCTCCACACCGGAGAAAGAATATTTATGTTACGTGATTGGTGGTGTTGATGTGAACCACCCAAAAAAAACACAGACACACACACCATCAGTATTCAGTACGGAATAGGAATACAAAAGAATCTTTAACCCAAGGGAGGGAGCAATTCAATAATTGCAACCCCACGCTAACCCGACAATTATCATCACAAATTACCACTTTCTCCTTCCTTCCAAAAAATTAATATATCAAAGGTTTTAAATTGGATATATAACATATTTTATAAAATTAATTTTCAAATAATATTTTATTTTATGAAAATACGATTATAATTTTTATCATGATATATGACATGATTAAGAACAAGCGACTTAGCCATTTCACAACATCAATTTGGGGATCTGGAAATTGTAGAGGTAATGATATTTGAGTAAAAATATGAGATGAATGACTAGCACCAATTAAGTCGTATGAAATGGTCATTTCAGTCGATTTCTCTTTATTGAAATACTATATGAAATAGGTTTTCGGTAAACTAGCTTTTGGCTAATTAAATGTTCTTTCAATTTTGTTTAGAAAAAACAGATTAGTTTATAGTTGTTGTAGCATTATGAAATACAAAAAGATGTTGATGATGGTAAACTAACAATTAGAGGCTTTGAAGATGAGTTATAATGTGTTTTAGGAGTTAGGGAGACATTTTCAATGATTATGTGTTCATAATGTGTTTTACGAAGGGATCCCCCTAAGTTGGTGAGTTCGTCATACATGGTGAGCGGAACCAAGAAAGCGGTACACCGGGTACACCGGAGATTATGAGAGACGGGGATCTCAAAGCCTTAAAAAATATTCAAGAAAAGAAAAAAAATCAAAAAAAGTAGTAAAATAGAGAAAAGAAAGATCATGTTACCCATAGACTTAGGGGGCGTTTGGTTCGCAGGATTCCAACGGAATTCGAATGATCAATTTCATTGACTAAATTCCGTTCAGGCATTTGGTTACCTATGGAATGGAATTGAATTCCACACATTCCACCATTCATGGATTTGGTCATTCCATCACAAATGAGAAGGAATTCAATTCCATTCCACCTCATTTTCTTAAAAAGACAAAAATATCCCTATCTTTCTTACATGATTTACCGAGACCCATATGAACCAGCGTCGACCACCGCCGACCACCACCGATCTGAACCACCATCGACCACCACCGGTCTGAACCACCGCCAAACA
Organism: Saussurea involucrata; assembly: GCA_033807775.1. Taxonomy (NCBI): domain Eukaryota; kingdom Viridiplantae; phylum Streptophyta; class Magnoliopsida; order Asterales; family Asteraceae; genus Saussurea; species Saussurea involucrata. The sequence goes on from CM066319.1 coordinate 158,887,069, forward strand.
CCACCGTTCTAAACCACCATCGATCACCATTGATCTGAACCACCGCCGACCACCACCCTGAACCACTGTCGGCCATCATCGATCTGAACCACCGCCGACCACCACCGTTCTAAACCATCGTCGACCACCACCAATCTGAACCACCGCCGTTCTGAACCACCGCCGGCCACCACTGATCTAAACCACCGCCGATCTAAACTAGCGTCAGCCACCACCGTTTTCAAAAAGGGTATTTTGGTTATTTACTAATATTTAATTCAATTCCAAAACTATATTAATAGAACCAAATAGACAAATTCCAATTCTTTTAATAGATTCTATTCCAATGTATGTTAACCAAACAGATTGTCAAACCTGATAACATTCCATTCTAATTCCTTCAAAATCAAATTCATTTAACAGATTCCATTCCATCTAAATGTTAGATTAAATTAGCTCCTAATTTAATTAAATGTTTTATAAAGAAAAAGTGTATGAGCTTTTTAGTTAGCTTTATGGGATTGAACCTTTTAATGTAAATGGACCCTTTAAATAGATGTTTAGGGTTTCATTTATCATTTGAGAGAGGGGTTTAGAGGTTACACACAAAAAACACACACTGACTTATTCTCATGAGAGTCATCTAATTGTAAAGTGTGGTGTTCTTTATATTTACTCCTCCATATTGTGATTCAATGAAAATGAGATGAGTTATTTTATCATTATTCTTATTGTTCATCTTATCTCTACTTATATATGGATTTATCTTCTATTGTTTGTCTGTCCTAAATGGGAACAACAATTGGTATCAGAGTTGGATTGAAGAAACTCTTCTTCAATCGGTCATCTATGGCAACAATAGAAGATTAGATGATTTATTTGTTGTTTTGGTTCTTAGATTGATTCAATCACATGAGCCTAAACACAAATATCATATCTGATATTTATTTTCTGTTTTTATGCTTACTGGAAATCCAATCTTTGATTTCAATAAGACTTGGATAAGTTTTGACAGAAAATTAGTGTTTCTCTTCACAAAATCTGATTCTGCTCACCACATGTTTGATGAAATGCCTAAGTGAAGATTTGGTTCTGTTTGGATCAAATCTGATCAGATTTAATACATGTGTGTGTTTTGATTCTTTCTCATTCATTGGTCTTATTTGATAAGCACTAAGTAGATGGTTGATCTATGATCTCATCCTTGTGTGTGCTTGAGTCCATAGCATTTTTTTGGCATCTTGGTAGTAAGGATGTTGATCTTTGATCCAGATTTTGTTTGTGTTCCGCTGCTGATAAATGTTTAAATGAAAAACAAATTCATTTGGGTCTTGAAAAAGTTGATTGAGAAAGATTTGGTGTTGTGCTATGTATTCAAAGTCTGATCTAAAAAGTTTTTATAACTTTGAGTGTTTCTAATTAGTTTTCTGACCTAATCAATTAGAGATCTGATTATTTGCACTCACGGTTCTAAAAGTTATATGGAGATCGTCTTATTTTCTACATCAAATCAGATTTAATGATAGCATGCTGACAGATTTGCGATGCTGTAGTAAATTGATCATATCTCACTGATCAAGACACCAATTGACGCGATTCAAAAGGCCCTGGATTGAAAACACATTGATGAACAACTTTCGTGTTTAGAGATTTCAGAGATTCGAAATTTATAAGGGTCATATGCATCGTTGAAGTAGACAACAGTGTGCTGATACAAAGTTGTTGGACAGATCTGCGCGACTATGGTACATCAACCGTATCTTATTCTTCCGAGCTCTAAAAGAGGTGATTCCAGATGCTCTGAAAAGATAACAAACCAATGCACACTCTTTATGTTTTGAGTTTTTGCAAACTCCAGATCTATCATGGTCTAAAGTTGTGTCGAAGTTAGTGTGAAACTGCTGGCAGAGGACTTAGAGAAATTCAGCAAGAAGACCACCAGAGCTCACCAGCGCTCTGGCAGAAAACTTCTGTTTCACCAGAGATATACACCAGACCAGAGGTACACCAGAGGTACACCACCAGAGCAGAGGTACACCACCAGACTAGAGGTACTTGCTGTTAGTTTTGCGCACCTGTCGTATTTTCAACAGAACTCCCTCCTCGAAGCTCCAAATTTGATGAGTCCAGCTAAGTTGGATTCCTAAGACAAAGAAGAACAATTTTCATGTTTTGAGCTTGGTCTAAATCAGTGTTCTTCTTGGTCAGAATCTCTGCTAAAGTCAGTATACATCAGCTGGATAGAGTTGTACTTCTCTGAACACATCTACCAGAGCTCTGTGGATTTTTTAGAGACATCTACCAGAACTCAGTTGATTTTTTTTGAGACATCTACCAGAGCTCTGTTGATTTGTCAGAGGTTGTCCAGAAGTATTAAGCCATCCAAACAGTCATTAAGTCGCTGAATAAGCTGCTTCTGTTAAGACCATCCAGAGACTTAAAGATCAAATTTTTCAGAAATAAGGGCAGTAAGCAGAGAGGACCAGAAGCAGACTCAAGAAAGTTTATTAGAGTTCGTTGGTCCAGAAATCAAAACAAGCCAAAAGCCTGGAGCCCAAAAAATTTCAGTTTGTTTGACAGCTTTGCGCTGCTTCAGAAACATGCGTATAACTTTTGACTCGGCTCTCCAAATTACACGAGTCCAGTTGAACTGGAAAGATAATTCACAGACGCACGACTTTGATGTTCTGATTTTTCTCAAATTATGTGTGCTGATATGCCAAAATCAACTTCAAAGTCTGTTGTAAGGTGCTGGACCGAAAGCATTGCATTTAATTCATGCTCTTTCCACTTTCAAGAACGGTGTTCTCTCGACGTTTTATTCATGGTTTCATGCTGCTATTGTGATATATTGATTGTCACTCACTCCTCTGTTATTCAAGTTTAAAGCTCGGTGCTGAATGCTCACTCAACGGGATTTTAAGAGTCAAAAACAACAGTGAAGTTGAGTCATGAAAAGTGGACAAAATGGGGTTAATTGTCTCGGTTTTTTCAAGAAGATGAGCCTACATTTGAGGGGGAGCTCGTGATGCTTTGAAGACTCAAAGAACGGAATGGCAAAGTTTCTAAAGAAGGCAAGGGGGAGACTACAAGATGATGCTTTCTTTATAAAACATTAGGGAGAGATTGTTAGATTAAATTAGCTCCTAATTTAATTAAATGTTTTATAAAGAAAAAGTGTATGGGCTTTTTAGTTAGCTTAATGGGCTTGAGCCTTTTAATGTAAATGGACCTTTTAAATAGATGTTTAGGGTTTCATTTATCATTTGAGAGAGGGTTTTAGAAGTTACACACAAAAAACACACACTGACTTATTCTCATGAGAGTCATCTAATTGTAAAGTGTGGTGTTCTTCATATTTACTCCTCCATATTGTGATTCAATGAAAATGAGATGAGTTATTTTATCATTATTCTTATTGTTTATCTTATCTCTACTTATATATGGATTTATCTTCTATTGTTTGTCTGTCCTAAATGGAAACAACACTAAAAATATTCCGTGAACCAAACGCCCCCTTAAGAGAGTAATATACTCTTTCATATTAAATGAAGTTTAGGAACCACTTTTGAAAATTCTCACCGAACCATAAGAACCAAACCTGTTCACTCTAGTTTTTATTGATATTGTAAAAAGTAAATACAAACTAATATATTTATATATATTTTATCTATTTAATTTAGAAAAGTTGATAGATGGTTTCACTTTCTAGCCAATTTTTTATTCAAATTTAATTAATCCTTTTTTTAAGGGTGTCCTAGACTATGCCTACTTGGCTAGACTAATCCCTTGACAAATTATGACGGTAAGAGTAAGACATCAGCCTTGATTAAACTTCAGTGGCCACAAATGTTGTGTACGTCTGGATTCGAACCCTGGACAGATGGGATATTCCACCACATCCCCAGGGCCTTAACCAGTATGCCACAACCCTTGTGATTAAATTTAATTAATCTTCATGTAGAATATTTACGTATATGCGTATAAATCGGTTTTCATCAAAGAAAAAACAATCCATACACATATGTATAAAGATTCCATTTTCTATGTAAAGATTCCACTTTTCTTTATCCTAAAACCAACTCTTAGGGGGCGTTTGGTTCGCGGAATATTTTTGGATGGAATGGAATATGTCAAAGGAATTTGACTTTGAAGGAATTGGAATGGAATGTTGTCAAGTTTGACCAGCTGTTTGGTTGACAGAATTAGAATGGAATCTGTTAAAGGAATTGGAATCTGTCTGTTTGGTTCACAGAATGTAGCTTTGGAATTGGAATGAAACTTGGGTAAATGACCAAAATACCCTTTTGTTCATCTATCCTCATCAGACATAAGCACAAATCGAAATCAGATGTACAATGCTAGAATCGAAAGCACAAATCAGAAATCAAAAGCACAAATCAGAGAAATAAACGTCTTCTGGTTCATCTTTCTGGTTTGTATAAATCGAAACCAGAAAACGAAACAGGTTTGTACAGGTATAGAAGATAGAGAAGATAAAATCGATATCAACCAGAAATCGAAACCTGGTTTGTACAAATCGAAAGCAGCAGGTAGAGAAGATAAAATTCCAATCGAAACCAAAAAACGTAAGCAGAAGTCAATTCAGAAACGTAAGCTTACCAGATCGTCTTTGCGATGGAGAAGGTCTTTGCGATGGAGAAGGACTTTGCGATGGAGAAGAAAACGAGAGAGAGGTGTTTGTCGGCTAAAAATTATAAAACTAGGGTAAGGGGTAATTTTGGCATTATGAAAATGTTCAATTCCATTCCTTCAAAATACCTTGTTTATGTGATGTAATGAAAAATGCCAAATTCATGGAATTCATTGGAATTTTTTGAATTCCTTTTGTACAAAAGATTGAACCAAACACTGGAATGAAATCTGGTCAAAGGAATCTGACATTCTAATTCCACCAGATTCCACCAGTTTCTGTGAACCAAACGTCACCTTATACATGTACATAAACTTTAGGATTTGTTAAACAAGGTCTGAAGATGACTAAGGCCATCAGTACCGCTCCGTAGAAGCCCTCAAGCGCCACATCAGCGCCACATCAGCTTTTCTCCTAACCCTCTCCTCAAGCCCTAAAGACCCGTAGCACTACCCTCAAGCCCTCTTGCCACCTCATTTTTTTTAATTCTTTTATTTATACATTTAATTATTTAACAACATAAAAATATTTATATATTTTTTAATAAATAAAAATAAGATAAATAATAAAAATAAAAATTCATATCATTCATTAAAAAATTAAAAATTACAAAATACAAAACACTACCAATTATGATATTTTTTAATTTGCTCTTTTCTCGCTACCGTAGCCATCAAAGCGGGGCCCGAAAGGTGATCATGCAGCGTTATGAAAAACTCGAAGTCTTTATCAAATCGTTTTGCTCGTTCGTGTTCCAACTTTTCTCGTTCGAGTTCGAGTTTTTTCATTTTGTACTCCATTGTATCATCAATCTTTCTCGTTGAACGTCGTGAACAACTGAGTAACACTTTCGTTCGTATTCGACCCGCTCGTATTACTCGTTGATGTTTTTTTGCCTTGTTTCTCCCGATGGGTCGTTGAAGTTGCTCGATGAAGTTGTCGTCACCGTCATCATTGGAAGGGTTGGTACGTTTTGAACCCCGCGATGAAGTTGTCGTCATCGTTGGAACGGCTCCCCATTTTGGACATTTTTTGAGGACTTCCCAAGCTTGTTCGTGAGTGAAAGCAAACCCAAGTTGTGCTCGGTACCGTTCGTGTGCCGTTCGTGAAATGTCGGCCTCACTCATTCCGCTCCCTCTATTAGTGAGCAAGTTGTTGTAGATGCCGCCAAAAGAATTTATTCTTTTATTGAGGTCGTTGAACTTGGTGTTGAGTTGATGAGTTGTTCTATAATTTCCGCGACCCATTAAACTAAAGAACACTTGCCCGACACGGGTCCAAAAACTTTCTACATTTATGTAAATTCAAGTATAAGAATATTAACAAGAATAATAATAATATTAATAATAATAATAATAACAATAACAATAATAATAATAATAATAATAATAACAATAAAAATATTACCACCGGTTTGTGCGTTACCGATAACGGGGTCCTCCGAAACGTCAACCCACACCGACACTAACGCGAGTTCCTCCTCTTTACTCCACATCTGTTTGGGGGCTCTATTTTCATATTGTTTGTTTTTTCCTTTTCTCGTTGGTCTCGGTTTTGATGGTTCCGGGTTTGATGGTTGTGTGTAGATGGATTGTGGTGTGTGCGGGTTAGAATGTTGGGTTTCCGGAACAATGTCGTCGGCGAGATTGATTGCGGGTGAAGGAATATTGTAGTTGGTCGGAGTAAAACCTTGTTCAATCATACCGGGACGTGTAAGTTGGTAAGGAATTTGTTGCGGATATTGTTGGCGAAATTGTTGCGAAAATTGTTGCGAAAATTGTGGCGGAATTGGTTGCGAAAAGTGCGGATGATAACCTTGTTGTGCAAACGCTTGAAAACCAAGCTCCGGGTCTTCTTGCGGTTGCGGTGTATCCGGTCGGTTACGACGGGATGTAGGTGTTTTGTTTGGATTCATGATGAAATTTGATAGAGTTTGAGAGAATTTGAGAGGGTTTAAGAGAGTTTGAGAGAGTTTGAGAGATTTTTGTGTGAAAAATAATATGGGTTTGAATTAATATATATAGTGTGATTAAATTGAATTTTTTTTTAAAAATAGCCGTTGACAACGGATTTATTTTCAAATTATTAAAAAAAATAATAATAAATAAAATCACTCAACGGGTTTTGGAACCCGGGGCCCGAACCCACTCCCCCCGTACCACAGCCCGCATGAGCCCGCAGGAGCCCGAGCCCGCGTGCCATACGGATGGCCTAAAAAATAAAACCCATTAACTATTTTTATAAATTTCCATTAATCTTCATCCAAAAGAATTATGTAAAACTAAAATTACTCCTAGGAGTTCAAAAGAAAAACCAACATGTATTCACATGTGATACGTTAATATCCACATGGAGATGCTCTCTATTTTGAATAGCAAATAGCAATAGCAATAGCAATAGCATTATAGCCTGTGTTATCATTAATCACAGCCCACAATTAACCCCCCTCCCCCACCCTGCAACCTCCGCCGTCTGAAACCTTGTCTCCCTAAACACCACCACTCTGTTAAAAGCCTTCCAAAGAATAATATCAACCTTCACTCTCTCTCTCTCTTCTCAATAAAACCCCATTTTCACCACCCCATTTTCACATACAACAATCCACCATTCAATTCAAATGCCATCAGATTCCGCCGATCACCGTCGTACAACCACCGGAAAGCACCACCATCTGGGGGTCGGTGCACCGCCGCCTGAGCCGGAACACCTTCCTTGCCCACGATGTGACTCCACCAATACCAAGTTCTGTTACTACAATAACTACAACTTTTCTCAGCCACGTCACTTCTGCAAGGCCTGCCGCCGCTACTGGACTCACGGCGGCACGCTTCGTGATATTCCGGTGGGTGGCGGAAGTCGGAAGAATGCTAAGCGTTCACGTCCCTCCACCGCCGTATCATCGTCGTCGTCACATAACAATTACAACCACAACTCCGGGGTTTCCTCCGGCCGTCTAGACTACCACCGCCATACTGTTCCTGTGTTTCCGTTCGCCGGAGATCACGGCGGTGGGAGTTTCACGTCGCTTTTGAGTAATTCTCAAAGCACGGGGCTTTTTGGACTTGGACTTGGAGGGTTTGACCAAGATTTGAGCTTTGGACTTGGAAGAACGATTTGGCCGTTTACCGACGGGGTTGTTGGGGGTAACACCGCGGGCGGCGGTGGTGGGAGTGGGAATACGTGGCAGGTGGAGAGTGGAGAAGGTGGTGGGGATTGTTTTGTTTTGCCGGATCTTGCGATTTCGACACCTGGCAATGGCATGAAGTAGAGGATTATGGTGTATTTGATAATATTAATCAACTATTTTTAGTATTAGATTTTCAGAAATCTAGAAACCCTTTTGAGTGTTCAAATATTGTGAAATTTTAGCTTCGATTACGCTTATGAATCATGAGCAATTATGTATAAATCGTACAAATCTGTTACAATTCTGGTTGAGGGTGTCGTGATGAATCAATGAAATCAAACTTGGATGGTGTATTTGGTTTGGGTTAGATGTTTTTATTTGATAATTCAAATTCACACTCGCCTTCCCTGGCATACCAAGGATTTTTGTCACCACATCAAAGTACCTGTAAAGTTGGCCAATGTGTTTTTAACTCTGATCAGTGTCACTGAAGCTTAATGATTAGTGTCATTGACACTAACTCGCTAAGCATCGAAGCCAGACACTAGAACCTCATACGTACCGTTTAGGTTTTGGGACCATCGCAAGGAGCTATGCTCCTAGACTTGGCAAGTACAGGTGTGCAAAGGCGGGTACCCGGCTAAATTCATGGAACCGGTCCTAGAACTGGCGATTCTTGAAATGAAGGAACCGAAACTTGTTACACCGATTCTTTATATTTGGGAACCGGTCTCGGAACCATCGATTCCGGGTACCCGGTGTTTACCTTTTATTTTATTTTTATCATTTCATACTATAAAAAACTAATTGTTGGTTTATTACAAATTCGCAACATAAAAAAATAAATAGGGAATTTAATTAAGGGAAATTAATTAAAATACCCCAAGTTTAACCAACTGTTACCGAAATACCCTAAATTTTTTCAACTTTGCAAAAATGCCCAAAATACCCGCGATGGGGTCCCGCGATCGCGGGATACGCTGACGTGGCACGTATTTTGGGGCCAAATGGCCCGCGAAGCCCCTCAACTTTGGCCGCGGTGCACTTTTGGTCCCTGCCCGCGATGGCCCAAAAAATTACAGTTTTGGTCCCTGAAATTTTACACTTTTGGTCCCTGAAAATTTACACTTTTGGTCCCTGTACTTAGACGAATCTTGCATGCTTTTACTGTTTTTTTCCACAATTATTGCACTTTGAAGACCGATTTGTGGTTGAAATTCATTTGCATGTTTGAGATTTCATCCATAAATACCAGTAAGATGCAATTCACAATTCACACTTCCTCTTGCTTTCTTTCTTGATTTCTCTCTTGCTTTCTTTCTTTGAATTGTTTTCTCTCTTGATTTCTCTTCTCTCATTTAATCCACAAATGGCATCGTCATCAAACCATAAGGCTACTCCTGAAAAAATGCCACCTCAAATCGAGGTCGCCATAGCAAAAAAGGAAAAGGAGATAGATGAACTAACAGAAGAGTGGAAAAAAATTATGGACAAGAAGGCAGTCCATTTGAGAAAGATCGAAGAAGACAGGGAGATCAAAAGGATGAAAGGGGATATAAAAGCTAGGGAGGCTCGTGTCGTCGAGAACAAGAAGCAATTCACCATATTCTGCAAGACTTCGCAATTATTCAAGCGAAGGTAAACGAGAAGCAAGCTTGGATTGATGAAACTAAATCAATTTTTAAGTAGGTGGTGGTTGTTTTAGTTGTTTTGTATTTTTTTTTCTTGTTTTGTATTTTTCTATTGTGTTGTTGTTTTGTATTTTTTGTTGTTGTTAATTTCTCTGAAAAGTAGTTTTTAAGTCGCTGAACCACGGTTAGGTTGGATACATCATGCAAGGTCAAGTCAGAGGTTACCTCATTCGTGGGCCTACTCCTCTTGTAGAATATATGACAACCCTCAACTCATTTGCTAAAGTGTGTGCGGGTTGTGGTACACAATGGCCATACGTGGTTGCAAAAGCAGAAGCCGTTGAAGAAGGGTCAGAAAGATTGAAGATGAAGAGCTTGTTGGATGGAATACAAACTAGCTGTGTTATCAATGTTCATTTAGAAGCATATGTATGTGTATATATATATAATATGAAATGGGGTTTTGACAAGTTGGTATCACTAGACTCATTTAAGAATTGTGAAAATGGGTATTTGACGAATGATGATTCATGTGTGTTTGGAGCTGAAGTGTTTTAAACACACATGAATCATCATTCGCCAAATACCCATTTTCACAATTCTTAAATGAGTCCAGTGATACCAACTTGTCAAAACCCCATTTAATATTCTTCTCGTGAAACCTTCTCCTATTGCCATTCACGATATCTATAAACACATTCAAATAATAATAATTTAAAACGATTTAATGAATTAGTTAATATATGATTATTATGTTAATGCGATAGGAGTGAAACAAAATTGAAAAAAATAAGAGATGTACCATAAATTAAATAATTAACTATAAGATTATGAATTTTAATGTATAACTGTATATGATATATATTAAAATATATAAATCCAAAAAAATTCAAGATTTGACTCATTTCGAACGTATCGAAGAGACGATTATAATGGTGTAATTTATTAAAATTAAAACGTATCTAATATGAATATATTTATCATTTACAAACTAGATGTGTTATCAATGTTCATTTAGAAGCATATGTATGTGTGTAAATATATCATTTACAAATCAGTGTTTAGATCAACAGTATCAAGCTGTGACGGGCCCGGGGTGTGACTGACAGAATGTCTCCTTGACACGGTTGAAGGGGCGGGATTTGGACACTCTCCACGAGTGTGTCCTACGCATTGGCACCGAGTACATCTTCGTTGTATCGAACTTTCACCACGTGATGGACGTCAGTTGTTCTTTCTCGGTCTCCCGGCCCTGTTCTTATCCATTAAAGGTGGATAGCATGGTGGAAGCGGGTCGGGTGGATACACCCATGCTGCAGGGGGTCCAGCTGGGTTTATTACCTCCACGTATGTTTTCCGGTAATATTCGGACGTGAAGAAAGGTACAGCCAAGTCGCTACAATCTGTACGACCCATATATGTTGCTGCAGCGATGGCATGGCCGCACGGTAACCCAGATTTATCCCATTCGCGACACGAACAAAGGTGGTCTTCCATATTCACAATCGCGTTAATATAGTCATCATGCACCTCGTACTTCCCATACCCGATTGCTCTTACCGGCCATGTCGCCGCAAGACGTGCCCTGTACTGAACGATATTCTCCGCCGTTGGTGTGAGTGCATTTTGTATCTTAGCTCCTTTTAGGCGTCGAATTTGGTACCACTCTTGTTGAAAGGCCCGAAAGTAGTCAATAAGATTAACAATCAGACATCTACGCGCAAAACGGGAGAGTGCATTCACAGACTCTGCACTATTCGAGGTCAGAATGTCATACCGTTGTCCAGGAAAATGGGCCGCGGACCACCTCTCCGGTCCAGCATCGTCAAAGACTTTGCCTGCTTCCTTGACACTGTATCGTAGCATATTCATGTACTTGTTAAACTCCCGATCCGTATATGCTCTGCATGCCGCCCAATAGACATCCTTGTAGGTGGTAATACGTTTGTCCTTGGATTTGGCGTTCATCTCCAAATGTCGACAGCATATGGCGTGAGGGGCGTTTGGGTACATGGCAGAGATTGCGGCGCTTATGGAAGGAGCCCTGTCGGACATAAACACCAACCCTTGCGGGTCTTCGATAGCTTGTCTCAACATGGACAGAAACCAAGTCCACTCGTCCCCGGTTTCGGACTTGCCTACGCCGAAAGCTACTGGAACGATGGAGTTATCCCCGTCCATGGCAACCGCCAGGAACATCATACCCAAGTAACGGCCCTTTAAATGGGCTGCGTCTATTATCAGGACACGACGTAGATTTTCCAGAAATGTGCGGATCTGCAAAAACATAGGTTAAAATGTTATAGTTTATAATGTGTAAATGTTATAGTTTATAATGTGTAAACATATGACGTGTTAAAATACGTACCGCGGGTCCAAGGGCCACGAAGCACATCTCAAACCGTCCACGTGAATCGGTCCGTAGCTGCGTGACAGTACCAGGGTTCTGCAGCTGCAAATTATATAAATATGTCGGGAGTCGTTCATACGACTCCTCGAATGTGCCTCTCACCATAAACAATGCATGGCAGCGCGCACGCCACGCTTGGTGGTAATCAATCGTGACGCCGAACTGCCGGTGAACGTCGTGGACGATGTCCTTTGGACGCAATGACCTGCTAACATCAAGAAATTTGTTTTTCAGGATCGCACCCAAAGTCTTTTTGCCGGCTTGTTTGTGGTGGGGATTAAGTTGCGTCCTCGTACAAGTGTGTACGTCGTGCAACTTTCTAATCATTATCGCCCTTCCTTTGGGACCCGTGTGAATCGCGTACAACCTCCACTCACACTTTTCTCTAGCACATTCAACTACGTATTTGCTTTTGTCAGATGCCCGCACGCGACTTTGGAAACCCTCTTCCAAGAACTTGAGTCCGATCTGACTTGCTAAGAGATCATTCGAATCGAATATCTGACCTGCTGTTAAACTTTCACTGCGAATATAAGGTGTAGGTTTGTAGCTTTGTGTCTGGGTATGGGAGTCTGGAAGAATAGGGGGCATATCAAAAAAGTCATTTATCTGACTACATGATTTTCTACTAGGGGTATATTCTTCGTGATCATCATTATCGGTGTCTGATCTGTCTATTTCAGAATTACCCGTTCTGAAAACGTGGGTTTCGTCATCAGCAACTCCAGCAGTACGCCATTCGTGTGGTTGTGGTGGTTGTTGTTGTTGAGAATCAGGCTGCTCTATTTGTTGAGAATCAGGATGCTCTATTTGTTGAGAATCGCCCTCCTCGTCACCGTCGTCGTCACCGTCGTCGTCACCGTCGTCGTCACCGTCGTCGTCACCGTCGTCGTCACCGTCGGATACGCCGGGATACACAAAGACTAATGGGGGTCTTTCTGAATCGGCTGCAAGGTGCAGAAAAGTAGAGATATCCCCATCGTTGGATAAATCCACAAATGACCCATCGCCATTTTTAAATACTAACTTGCAAATATCAGAAGAGTTGATTCCACATTTTTGCATGGCGTATGCAACAAACTTCTGATAAGTGTAGTTTATTGACACTTTTATACCATGCTTAGATTTATAAGCAAAATTCCACTCATTGTTATCTTGCACCCATTCACCATCAAAACAGAAATATAGCTTAGCTTTTGCAACAGATGAACTCATTTTTTCAGTAGTATCTCAAACACAAAATATTGCAGAAAGAAATATTCCAACAATGAAATCGTTGTGTGGGGATTATGGCTTGAATTTTACGTCTATTTATCAATGAAACAACCAACATATCAGAAAACCAATCTCTCATTTCATCCACAAACTGGTATTCCAAAAACATTGATTTAACATTGATTGAAACATGCAAATGAATTTCAACCACAAATCGGTCTTTAAATTGCAATAATTGTGGGAAAAAACAGTAAAAACATGCAAAATTCGTCTAAGTATAGGGGCTGAAAGTGTAAATTTTCAGGGACCAAAAGTGTAAAATTTCAGGGACCAAAACTGTAATTTTTTGGGCCATCGCGGGCTGCGATCGCGGGCAGGGACCAAAAGTGCACCGCGGCCAAAGTTGAGGGGCTTCGCGGGCCATTTGGCCCCAAAATACGTGCCACGTCAGCGTATCCCGCGATCGCGGGACCCCATCGCGAGTATTTTGGGCATTTTTGCAAAGTTGAAAAATTTTAGGGTATTTTGGTAACAGTTGGTTTGACTTGGGGTATTTTAATTAATTTCCCTTTAATTAAAATACCTAAATTTGACTTTGACTTACCAAAATACCCATTTTCTCTCTGATTTTACCAAAATACCCATTTTTTCCGCGATGGGCCTCGCGATCGCGGGCTAGGGCCTACGTGTCACCCCTGTTGGGCCAAAGTGTCCCGTGGAGCCCCCCAACTATGCCCGCGGTGACACTTTTGGTCCCTCCCCGCGGGGGTTGCCCGCGATAGGCAATTTTTTTTTCATTTTTGGTCCTTTTTTGCAAAAAAATTACATTTTTGGTTCTTTTTTGCCCGAATCTTTGCATGCTTTTACTGTTTTTTTCCACAATTATTGTACTTTGAAGACCAATTTGTGGTTCAAATTCACTGGCTTGTTTCATCAATGTTGAATCATTGTACTTGAAATACCAATTTGTGGTTGCAATTTATGTTGGTTGTTTCATCAATGTTGGTTGTTTCATCCATAAATATCAGTAAAATGCAATCCATAATTCACACTCATTCCATACTTCTTTCTTGCTTTCTTTCTTCAGTATTTTGTTTTTGAGATACTACTGAAAAAATGAGTTCATCTGTTGCAAAAGCTAAGCTATTTTTCTGTTTCGATGGTGAATGGGTGCAAGACAACAATGAGTGGAATTTTGCTTATAAATCTAAGTGTAAAGCCCGTGTTCCGGTATGGTTTTACTTTAATTTTTTTAGTTATTTAATTATTTCTTTTTATTATTAGTTATCCTTCTCGTATCAGTTTGGCATTAGCGGGGATTGACGGAAGGACCAAATGTGTAATATAGTTTTAAACTTTAAGCATTTAACACAGAGTTGAAAAGGCAGGGACCAAATGCGTCAAGATGGGATTTTGGTTGCATGGGGTCGGCCCATATTGGAACCGACCCTTTTCCTCTCGGTTTCTTTTCACGACGCCTCAAGGGTAAAAAGAAAACCCTACTTCCCTTTTTCCTATCTTCTTTGCCTTCATCGCCAAGCTCATTCTCTCCCTTTTCCTTGCTGCCGCCGTGAACCACCCACCACCACTAGCACCGCCGCTGTTTTCTGCCGGAGAGAGAGAGAGAGAGAGAGAGAGAGAGAGAGCAAGAGAGAAAGGGAGCCGGAGTCGTGTGTCGCTGCTGTGTCGTCGCGAGGTAAGGTCTCGTTCCTTTCGTTTTATCTCTTTGTCGCTTCAACCGCAAAACCGTCGCAGCCGCCGCCACAGCCATGGCTGCCGGCGGTGTTCGCTGCCGTCGTACGCCACAAACTCAGTGGGTGCGTCGTAGTAGGTGGCTGCTGGGTTGAGCTTGAGTGTGGGTGCAGCCCGAGTTGTTTTGGTGAGCCCCGTTGTCTCGCCGGTTTCTTTGCCGAACCACCACCGGTGGTGGCTGCCGCCGCCGCCGACCACCACTGCCGGAGGTGGCAGTCGGTGGTGCGAGGTTTGGGTCCAGCCTTAATTACCCTAACCTCTAAGACCCTGCTTCGTTAACCATAGTTGCAACCCTATTGCGAAAAACCTAAACCGAACCAAATCGTCATTTTATGTGAAAACGTCTTTTCTGCCGCTGTTTTGTTTCGTCCATAACTTTTCCATCGTAGCTCGGTTTGAGGCGAAATCGGTGCCAACGGTTCACATCCAGTGTCGGGAATACTTTTCGTGTTTTAGCAAAAACCTGGTTAAGCATCTAGCTAGGTGCAAAATAGCCATTTTTACAGCAGGTCCGAATCTTCCGGAATGACGTTTCAGTTTTAGAAAAATCATATAAAATCGTAGGAAAATCGTTAGAACGCGTATAATATGTCCCTGGAAAGCTAAGACCTAGACCTATCTGTTTGTAAAAAGTGATCTCTAGAATTGTGGGTCTAGAAGGGGCTAAGCAGGTCCCGAACAGACCTGCAGTTTAGGCCGAAAAGGCGAAATATCACCCGTTTAATCTTATGTTTATAATTAAGGATCCCGGGCTTCGAGTTGACACTTTATAGTACTTATTTAGGTGTCGAGAAGTGATTTTGGAGTTGGCTAGCTCGTGTGATCGTTCGAGATTTCTACATCGCTTTTGAGGTGAGTTCACTCACTACGTAGAACTATGGTTATATTTACATTACTGTAGCTCGCGTGTGATAAGTGGTATTACTTGTTGTGTGGTACTAGATAGTGTTGTGTCTAGTATGGACCTTGGGTGTCGTGTAAACTCGGTGGGACCGAGGATTGTGTACACGAGTTGCGTAGGAACTCGGTGGGACCGAGGGATACGTGCACGGTTATCGTGTGTCATCGGGGAGACCGATGAATGCTTGTTTAGGTGGGGTGGTGTGAGTATGCTTGTTTAGGATGCGTTCTTAGACTTGCATGCATGGTTATGTGTATCTACTTGTTTTAGGGGTAGTGTTATATAATTGTGTTGTATGTGGTGTTGAATTCACTAAGCTTCGTGCTTACCCTTTCCCTATAAACCGTGGTTTCAGGTACTAGTGGCTCCAAGGCGTGACAGTACACACTGGTGCGTACGAAGGGCTCTTTGCAGTCATGAGATTTAATTTATACTTAAAAACAATTTAATTCCGCTGTTTAGTTTTAATGAGAACGTTTATTATTTAAATTTGCAAACGAAACGGTCATTTGGATTATTAATGGTGTCTTATGCAATTAAATGATTATTTTTAAAAGTTCAAAATTTTTGAAATTTTTGGGACGTTACAAGTTGGTATCAGAGTACAGCTTGAGTGAATCAAACACATCTCGGTGTGTTTGATCTCAAGTTGCGGCTATGATTTTTTTTTTCCTTTTTAAAATTTTTGGAGAATAAAAGAAAGGAAAACCCGTTTGAGAAACGGTGATCGAGGGTGCAGTGTGTACAGTCAGCCGAAGCCAAGGGAAGGGTACAGTACTTAGTGTATTTACTGCTTTCTAGATCATAGGGTATGCATGCTAGATTGCTTGTGTTGTTTACACTGTACTGTATGGTTATTGCTTGCTAATAGGAATTACTGCTAATCATATTAGGTTGTTAAGTGAATGCCCTATAGGTTGTATGCAGTAAGAATCACATAGCCTTAGAATATTGATTTAGTTCTATTGCGCAGCTCTTGTTTGAGTCCAACCGTTCTAGGATAGAATCATGTATTCGAATGTCTATTTGTTTCGCGTGGCATGCGACTGGGTATTCGCGAGACAACTCGCTATGGTTAGTAGGGATTCAGTGGTAGCAAGGGTAGTGTTTTGGGATGGAATTCCTAGGGAGCTAGGAAGAGTGTGTACATATGCCGGTGCGTGCATATGTGTATAGTTTTCGGCGAGAAACTACTTGGACACTTCGGGATGGGACTCGGAACGGGCAATGATAGGTGTGGATGGTAGTAGTAGAGCTCCTACTACCGGAAGCACAGGATCAATGCTCGAGTCGGGGAAAGTCACGAGGAATCCAAGGAGTTGAGTGTGAGCGTTGTAGTGTGAGTTATTGTGTGCTAATTACTCGTTGTAATATCTACCCAGAATAGCCATCACAGGGAGGAACAACAATAGTGAAACTACTAGTACAAGTGTGTACTTGAATTGCTTTGATGTGATGATCGTTGGGGTAGTGATGAAGGTTCTAAACTAGTAGTCGTTGGAATAGAAGGACGATTCTAGTATTAATCACTTGGAGTGACGATAAGGATGATGTTTGTTTTAGGTAGACCATTTCGGGTTAAGATGGATGATTGTGCTAGAATCATAGGCTTATAGAGCCAACTTTGATTTGAGGATAAGTCGTAGGGATTATTTGACGTAATTTCCCAACTTGCCTAAGAGGTTTAAATGTCCGGACGACGATTGTGGACCGGAGAGGTTTGGAGGGGTATGAGTCGAGACGTTGAATGCCGACTGGGTCATGAACAAGGTTTATTTTGAAAATAAAATTGCATTAACTAAATCCTGTGTTTCCAATCCTTATATGGATTGTGTTTTGGAATTTTGGAAAATGTTCAGCACGCACATAAGATTTCGAATTATGGTTTTGAAAGTGCATGAAACCGTTTTATCACGAGAGTTGCAAACATTGTTAGAAATTGTTTCATTTTGTTATTTTTCCAACGGTTCTTTCGGGTAAGATGATATCCGTGTTTTGTGGTGTTTAAAATGTTGGGCAAGTGACTACGGCTTGTGACTTTAACATTGGAACTCCTCTACATATGTTAGAGTTGAGACGGAAAGTTATATTCCACGATGTCTGTATAAAACTATTTTTGGTGATTTGTTTAATACGAGTTTGTTAAACAATGTTGTTTTATGGTTTTACCGAGAAAAGTAATTTTATGCCATAAGGCGACTAAAAAGAAATGAGTTTGGAACTCTAGTGTCGCTTAACTTTTCTTTCAAAAGTTTGTGTTACTAAGTATTTTATTGCAAATAGTTCAGTGTATGGATTGATTTATATGTGACTTAAGTGATGCATGGAAGAATATTTTGGTAACATTTCATAATGAGTTGTTTGGTGCGCTTTTAGTCAGTTAAATGTTTTATTATCATTTCCATGAAATTGCGCTTTATCGACTTAGGGGTATGCATACTTGGGTAACCTTTGTTCTTGACATTTTGATAAACGAGTCGTGCATGAAAATGTTTTAGTTCCTTCTTGTCGGAATGAAAGACCATTTGGTCAAAGGAGTGTTTTAGTGTTGTGAATATCATGCATACGTTTACAATGTGCTATATTTTGAAAATATAAATGCGTAGATTGTTGACATTCGATTAATTTAGAATTGTCGATTATTTTTGGAAATAAAAAACTTTTGCTTTGGAGGGAACGAGTATTTTGAGCATTTTTGACAAATACATTTTAAACTTTGGTGTTTTGACGTTATATGTCCCAAGTACGAAATGTTGAGGAAATGCTTCGTGATGAAGATTTTAAAAAATTCCTTATGGAAGTGTTACCAGTTTGCATGCCTACCCCGATTTAAGGTTTTATGATGTTTTAGTCGATATTTTCAAATGATGGAAACGAATTAGTTTTGTCTTTAAACTTGGAACTTACACAAGTTATTTTGTGTTTTGATTGAGGTGTAATTATGAATCGTTTCCTTGTTTTGTATAATAAACTGACGCGCACAAATTTTGATTGATGAACTTTGTTCCATACCATTTGGATGGTCAGGAAATAATTTTGAGTAAATTGCCGTTTGGGCTTCTTTTGAAGTACGTGTGAAAATTGTTGCACACCGTTTAAATTGAGCAGTTACCTTGTGTGCATGTCATGAGTCAATCCATACTAGAACCGTGGTGGTTCGTTTTAAGGAAATTATTTTTTTTACACTTTGCGTTTTGTGAGTAAACTGAACTGCAATGGAATGATTTTCAACATGATTTTCCTATGTGGGGCGAACGTGTCCATTTTTGCGTAACTACTGACCTGGTAATAGTAGTTTTATTGCATATGATCTTTTTGCGATGAAAAATCTTGGTGTTGAAAATATTTTGTAAATGATTTTTGTAAACCATTTGGGAAATGCACTTTTAAGTGTTATGTGTCATTTTGAGAATTATAAGGGTGTGAGTCCTTTGGGAAAACCCTTTTGTTTAACCCGTGTTGAGTTTTGGGGTTAATGTTGATTTTAGAGTATTGCTTGCTTAAACATTGTTTAAACGCGTTTTTGACCGACATATGGGTCCAGCAAGCGTGGAGCATTTTGCTCGGTTTTGACTTTGAGGTAGTCATGGGTCAATTGCCCGGTTTTAATGGCTCGGTGTGGAGTCTTGTTGATGGGTTGCTTTTGTTGCACTGTTTTGCATTTATTGCACGTTGAGTATTTACATGCTTGGGTGAGTGAGTCATCCCGAGATAGGCATGTTGTTGGTAGTCTGTATTGCATTGGATCCATAGGCATAATAGTCAGTCGGTAGTAATGGTCGGTTAGGTATCTCGGGGTGGGACCCTGGTATTTATGTTTTAGGACCTTGACTTTCCAGTAGGCACTAGGAGGTTATAGTATTGAACAGTTACCTGGGGGGTAGACGTCGAGGTATATCCTCAATACGGTGTAACTTGGCTTCGTAGAGCAAGTGTGGAAGATACGTCGACGGTGGAAGGTGGGGTATTCCACGCGTGTTGGTACTGTAGGCCGAATAGTATCGGTTAAGGGAATGATGCCCTTTGTAATTAAGAGAATAAATGTGCAGTAACATTTTGAGGTAAGTGGTATATTTAGGTGTCGACTTTTGGGCTTGAGGCCAAACACCTTTAGCGTAATCGGGGAATTGTAGCCGATTTTAAAATAATCATGGTGATGGTAGTAGTAACCCTGAGATGCTTACTTGTGATGAATGGTTATGGTGGAATGACCTTCGTGTGTGTTTATAAATCTGCTGATTTGATGATTCGTGTGAGATAAATTTTGAGAGTCTATTAGAACTCGTGGAAGTTAATCGACAGTTAATGGTAGGAATGATCGGATTCGCGTATCCTGTAGGGTATATTGGTGAGCAACTTTAGAATGGTTAGAGCTTGAAATTGAATCGGGATGTATGGAACATCTAAGGTTGGGAGACAACCGAAGTCGTTTGACTAGGAATGATTCCAGTTGTTGGAGTGTTCTTCCGATCATAAATACGGTGTACTTGAAGGAGTTTTGTTGGTAAGAAAAGTATTCGAGAAATTTTTTTAGACGGTGTGAGAAATTTAGATTCCAGTTAGGGATGCCGCCAAGCGTATTATTCAGACTCTTGAGGATATTCAGATCGGCGAGCGGCTTAATTATGTGGAGAAGCCGATCGCTATTATTGAGAGGAGGACGAGGGCCTCGCGTAATAAGGTAATCGGTTTGGTGAAAGTCCAGTGGCAACACCGAAAGGGTTCCGTGTGGACATGGGAACCCGAGGTTGAGATGCGGAAGAACTATTCGGAACTATTCGTGGACGTAGACTTCGGGGACGAAGTCTAATTCAAGCGGGGGAGAGAGTTGTAAAGCCCGTGTTCCGGTATGGTTTTACTTTATTTTTTTTTTAGTTATTTAATTGTTTCTTTTTATTATTAGTTATCCTTCTCGTATCAGTTTGGCATTAGCGGGGATTGACGGAAGGACCAAGTGTGTAATATAGTTTTAAACTTTAAGCATTTAACAAAGAGTTGAAAAGGCAGGGACCAAATGCGTCAAGATGGGATTTTGGTTGCATGGGGTCGGACCATATTGGAACCGACCCTTTTCCTCTCGGTTTCTTTTCACGACGCCTCAAGGGTAAAAAGAAAACCCTACTTCCCTTTTTCCTATCTTCTTTGCCTTAATCGCCAAGCTCATTCTCTCCCTTTTCCTTGCTGCCGCCGTGAACCACCCACCACCACTAGCACCGCCGCTGTTTTCTGCCGGAGAGAGAGAGAGAGAGAGAGAGAGAGCGAGCAAGAGAGAAAGGGAGCCGGAGTCGCGTGTCGCTGCTGTGTCGTCGCGAGGTAAGGTCTCGTTCCTTTCGTTTTATCTCTTTGTCACTTCAACCGCAAAACCGTCGCAGCCGCCGCCGCAGCCATGGATGCCGGCGGTGTTCGCTGCCGTCGTACTCCACAAACTCAGTGGGTGCGTCGTAGTAGGTGGCTGCTGGGTTGAGCTTGAGTGTGGGTGCAGCCCGAGTTGTTTTGGTGAGCCCCGTTGTCTCGCCGGTTTCTTTTGCCAAACCACCACCGATGGTGGCTGCCGCCGCCGCCGACCACCACTGCCGGAGGTGGCAGTGGGTGGTGCGAGGTTTGGGTCCAGCCTTAATTACCCTAACCTCTAAGACCCTGCTTCGTTAACCATAATTGCAACCCTATTGCGAAAAACCTAAACCGAACCAAATCGTCATTTTATGTGAAAACGTCTTTTCTGCCGCTGTTTTGTTTCGTCCATAACGTTTCCATCGTAGCTCGGTTTGAGGCGAAATCGGTGCCCACGGTTCACATCCTGTGTCGGGAATACTTTTCGTATTTTAGCAAAACCTGGTTAAGCCTCTAGCTAGGTGCAAAATAGCCATTTTTACAGCAGGTCCGAATCTGCCGGAATGACGTTTCAGTTTTAGAAAAATCATATAAAATCGTAGGAAAATCGTTAGAACGCGTATAATATGTCCCTGGAAAGCTAAGACCTAGACCTATCTGTTTGTAAAAAGTGATCTCTAGAATTGTGGGTCTAGAAGGGGCTAAGCAGGTCCCGAACAGACCTGCAGTTTAGGCCGAAAAGGCGAAATATCACCCGTTTAATCTTATGTTTATAATTAAGGATCCCGGGCTTCTAGTTGACACTTTATAGTACTTATTTAGGTGTCGAGAAGTGATTTTGGAGTTGGCTAGCTCGTGTGATCGTTCGAGATTTCTACATCGCTTTTGAGGTGAGTTCACTCACTACGTAGAACTATGGTTATATTTACATTACTGTAGCTCGCGTGTGCTAAGTGGTATTACTTGTTGTGTGGTACTAGATAGTGTTGTGTCTAGTATGGACCTTGGGTGTCGTGTAAACTCGGTGGGACCGAGGACTCGGTGGGACCGAGGATTGTGTACACGAGTGGCGTAGGAACTCGGTGGGACCGAGGGATACGTGCACGGTTTTCGTGTGTCATCGGGGAGACCGATGAATGCTTGTTTAGGTGGGTTGGTGTGAGTATGCTTGTTTAGGATGCGTTCTTAGACTTGCATGCATGGTTATGTGTATCTACTTGTTTTAGGGGTAGTGTTATATAATTGTGTTGTATGTGGTGTTGAATTCACTAAGCTTCGTGCTTACCCTTTCCCTATAAACCGTGGTTTCAGGTACTAGTGGTTCCAAGGCGTGACGGTACACACTGGCGCGTACGAATGGCTCTTTGCAGTCATGAGATTTAATTTATACTTAAAAACAATTTAATTCCGCTGTTTAGTTTTAATGAGAACGTTTATTATTTAAATTTACAAACGAAACGGTTATTTGGATTATTAATGGTGTCTTATGCAATTAAATGATTATTTTTAAAAGTTCAAAATTTTTGAAATTTTTGGGACGTTACCCTAAGCATGGTGTAAAATTTTCAGTAAACTATACTTATCAGAAGTTTGTTGCATACGCCATGCAAAAATGTGGAATCAACCATTCTGCTGTTTGCAAGTTAGTGTTTAAGAATGGTGATGGGTCATTTGTGGAGTTATCCAACGATGGGGATATCTCTGGTTTTCTTCAGTTTGCAGCCGAATCAGAAAGACCGCCATTACTTTTTGTGTATGCCGAATCCTCGGTGTGCGACGAAGACGGTGATGACGACGATGACGACGAAGGTGATGACGACACTGATAACAAAGACCTCCAAATGGAGCAGCCTGATTCTCAATTTCAGCCGTCCCACGGCCCAACGGTTCATTTGGATCATGCATATGGTCTTAACAACTGTATTCCTGATTATGTTCCGGAGACGCAACAACAACAACCACAAGAAGGACGTCGTGCTGGAGTTGCTGATGACGAAACCTATGTTTTCAAAACGGGTAATGCTGATATAGACAGATCAGATACCGATAGTGATGATCACGAAGAATATACCCCTAGTAATAAATCATTTAGTCAGTTAAATGACTATTTTGATATGTCCCCTATTCTTCCAGACCAGAATAGCCATACACAAACCTACGAACCTACACCTTATAATCGCAGTTTAAGGTTAAAAGTAGGTCAGATATTTGATTCGAAGGATCACTTGGCAAGTCAGGTCGGACTTAAGTTCATGGAAGAGGGTTTCGAAAGTCACACGCCGAGATCCGACAAAACCAGATACGAAGTTGAATGTGCGAGAGAAAACTGTAAGTGGAGGATGTACGCGATTCCCGCGGGAGAAAAAGGAGGGGCGTTACTTATTAGAAAATTGGACGACGTACACACTTGTTCGAGGACGCAACTGAATCCCAACCACAAACAAGCCACCAAAAGGACTTTGGGTGCGATACTGAAAAACAAATTTTTTGATGCTAGCAGGTCATTGCGTCCAAAGGACATCATGGACGATGTACACCAGCAGTTCGGCGTCACGATTGGTTACCACCAAGCTTGGCGTGCGCGATGCAGGGCACTGCTATTGGTGAGAGGCACGTTCGAGGAGTCGTATGAACGACTCCCAGCATATTTATATAATTTGCAGCTGCGGAATCCAGGTATTGTCACCCAGCTAAGGACCGATTCACATGGACGGTTTGAGATGTGCTTCGTGGCCCTTGGACCCGCGGTACGTATTTTAACACGTCATATGTTTACACATTATAAACTATAACATTTACAAAGGGAAACCACGTACGTTTTTGCAGATCCGCACATTTGTGGAAAATCTGCGTCGTGTCCTGGTAATAGACGCTGCCCATTTAAAGGGCCCTTACTTGGGTATGATGTTCCTGGCGGTTGCCATGGACGGGGACAACTCCATCGTTCCAGTAGCTTTCGGAGTAGGCAAGTCCGAAACCGGGGACGAGTGGACTTGGTTTCTGTCCATGTTGAGACAAGCTATCGGAGACCCGCAAGGGTTGGTGTTTATGTCCGACAGGGCTCTTTCCATAAGCGCCGCAATCTCTGCCATGTACCCAAACGCCCCTCACGCCAATTGTTGTCGACATTTGGAGATGAACGCCAAAACCCAGGACGAACGTATTACCACCTACAAGGATGTCTACTGAGCGGCATGCAGAGCATATACGGATCGGGAGTTTGACTGGTACATGAATCTTCTACGAGTTAGTGCCAAGAATGCAGCCAAAGTGATGGACGATGTTGGACCGGAGAGGTGGTCCGCGACCCATTTTCCTGCACAACGGTATGACATTCTGACCTCCAATAGTGCAGAGTCGGTGAATGCACTCTCCCGTTTTGCGCGTAGATGTCCGATTGTTAGTCTTATGGACTACTTTCGGAGCTTTCAACAAGAGTAGGTACCAACTTCGACGTCGAAAAGGAGCTGAGCTGCAAAGTAGACTCACACCAGCGGCGGAGGAGATAGTTCTCTTCAGGGCGCGTTACGCGTCGACATGGAGGGTAAGAGAAATCGGGTATGGGAGGTACGAGGTTCAGGATAACCATCTTCACGCGACTGTCCATATGACCGACCATGTTTGTTCCTGTTTCCAATGGCAAAAATCTGGGTTACCATACGGCCATGCCATCGCTGCGGCAAGACATATGGGTCGTAGAGATTGTAGTGACTTGGTTGTAACTTTCTTCACGTCCGAAACTTACCGGAGAACATACGCAGAGGTAATAAATCCAGCTGGACCCCCTGAAGCATGGGTGTATTCACCCGACCCCCTTCCGCCATGCTATCCACCATTAAATGATAAGAACAGAGCCGGGAGACCGAAAAATAACAACCGACGTTCATCACGTGGTGAAGGTTCGATACAGCGAAAATGTACTCGGTGCCAATGCGTAGGACATACTCGTGGAGAGTGTCCAAATCCCGCCCCTTCAACCGTGCCAAAGAGTAGACGTTCAGTCAGCCAAGTAAGTAACACGCAGGGCCCATCGGAGCTTGAGCCACATGAAACTATATCATATGATACCGTTGATCTGAACGTTGATTTCCCTTGAAAGGTACTTGAAACAGAACATGGGATGATGATCATAATGGTAGTAGTCTAAATGGAGAGAATAGTAATGGTAGTAGTCTAAATGGAGAGAATAGTAATGGTTATATAGAAATGGGGTTTTGACAATAGGACAAGGTTTCACGAGAAGAATATGAAATGGGGTTTTGACAAGTTGGTATCACTGGACTCATTTAAGAATTGTGAAAATGGGTATTTGGCGAATGATGATTCATGTGTGTTTGGAGCTGAAGTATTTGCAGTTACAGAGTATGCACAAAAGGATCGATGTCTGTCCATCACAAAGCCTCCACCAATTTTTAATACTTACACTTGGACCATCGATAATAAAATAAATAAATCAAAAAATATTCAATGATTAGTATGTGTTTGTTATGAAATAATCTTGTATAATATCTATGAGTTGTATTTTTAATATGAACCACTTTTTAGACAAATTTCAGACTACTTAAACACTACTTTTCAGACAAATTCAAGACCTTTATTCATGACAAATTAAACAACAACATACAAACAGGAAAGGAACGAAACAACAATGTCGAACTGGAAAACTACAAAACAATAACACATAAACAACAAAGTACTAAAGCAACACCCGTACCACCACCTACTGAAAAATTGCTTTAGTTTGATCAATCCAATTTTTCTTGTCGCTTATCTTCGCTTGAAGAATTGCGAAGTCTTGCGTACAGTGGTGAATTTCTTCTTTTTCTCGACAAATACGAGCCTCCCTATCTTTTATATCCCCTTTCATCCTTTTGATCTCCTTTTCTTCCACTTCGATCCTTGTCAAGTGGACTTTCTTCCCGGCGATAATCTGTTTCCACTATTCTGTCAGTTGGTCTATCTCCTTTTCCTTTGCTGCTATCGCCTTCTGGAGTTTAGGTGGCATTCCTTCAGGTGTAGACGATAGGTTAGATGACGATGCCATTTGTTTACTGAAGAAAGAAAGCAAGTGAAAGAAAGCAAGAAAAAAGGATGGAATGGTGTGAATTATGAATTACATTTTACTGATATTTATGGATGAAATCTCAAACATGCCAGTGAATTTGAACCACAAATTGGTCTTCAGAGTACAATAATTGTGGAAAAAAACAGTAAAAGCATGCAAAGATTCGTGCAAAAAAGGACCAAAAATGAAATTTTTTTTGCCCATCGCGGGCCTATCGCGGGCAACCCCCGCAGGGAGGGACCAAAAGTGTCACCGCGGGCATAGTTGGGGGGCTACGCGGGACACTTTGGCCCAACAGGGGTGACACGTAGGCCCTAGCCCGCGATCGCGGGGCCCACCGCAGAAAAAATGGGTATTTTGGTAAAATCAGAGAGAAAATGGGTATTTTGGTAAGTCAAAGTCAAACTTTGGGTATTTTAATTAAATTCCCAAATAAATATTACCAACGTAAAGAAATAAATAAGTAATTATTAGTCTATTGGAGAAATCGAGTGAACGAAGCGGCCGCATGTGTAAGTGTGTAAACTTAAAATTAATTAATAATTTCAAATTTAGTTTATTAAATATAATAAACATATAAAATAATTTTATAAAAAAAATAGCAGGCACTCGTCGTTCCGGTTTTGTGTACCCAACGGGACAGGGTATCCTGTCCCGACGGGTACCCAACGGTTAACGGTTCGAAAAAAATGAGAACTAGAACCGGAACCAGTCGATTCCATATTTTTGGAAGCTAAACCAATCACATCGTTCTGGAACCGATTGTTCCGGAGCGGTTCCGGTTCCAAAGGCAAGTACCCGTTTCCGATGCTCACCCCTAGCTGCAAGGGGGTGCGACCCACTTGACCCGCCATAATGCGATATCAAGCCATTTAAGGTTCATGTCAGCTCATACAAATGTGCACTATACCTTCTAACTCATATTATAACTTAATCAAAAACCTATTTGTTCTTCTGTAAATTACACCAAATGATTAGATGACACTAAATCTTTTATATATATAAAAGGAAGATCCATTATGAATGACGTGGCAGCTTGATGAAGCCGTATTCTTTCCTACAAATTTTCTGAAATTTTGCATTTTTTGTAAAATATTTTATATGCTCAAAGACATTTTTGGACCCGTATTAAAAGTGCATGTATCATGATGATGGAGGTTTTTTGGTAATTTTGTATTCTAGGTTTAACTCCAACCTTTTCATATGCCTTTGGTTGTCTTCCCGACTTCTTCTCTTCTTCTCTTCCTCTCTCTATCTCTCAATTTATATAGGTTTTGGAGAAAAATCATTAGTTGCTGTTAGGGCTTTTGAGGTTCCTTTTACGAAGGAGAAGAGGTTTACGACCTGCTTCAATGTCAATGGTATGCCCTACCTTCTCTCTATGCTTTACTAAACCAACTAACTCTGGCTTAGTGACCAAGTATTTAGGGTTTTTATCTTGTGGAGATGGATCATCTTCAATGGCAGCGAAGGTGTGGTAGCCATGTGTTAATGCCTCAGAAGAAGGTGAATAACTCCAATTTCCTCCTTCAATTTGGTTGGTCCTCCTAAAGGATTATTACAAAATTCACATTGTTCATAGAATTCTCATATTTTAAAGATTGTTCTTTAGTTTTATTAAAGATTGCCACTGGTATCAGAAGTTAACCCGTAAGATCTTAACCTCTGTTACTTCTATTTATCTATTGTTTTATGCCGACATGCTTTCTCATCAAGGGTTGTAATTTGCAAATATCGAGATCTTATTGTAAACTTAATGTGACAGATGTTTGTCATGAAGACACCCCATTTATTTCTATTTAATTCAAGTAACAGAGATCTAATTGATTTAAGTGCAAGTTATCTTTGTTGGGTTCTCACCAGTTAATCTAGATTCACTCTCTCTCATTTCAATTTACCATGCATCGGGTGAGATTTTTATAAGAATGTATTTTTCTTCTCACTATTAATTTCAATTTTCGATTGGGCTTTTGAGTGTTGGAAGCTAAATGAACATATTTTGGTTGAATTTGCAGGCACATTATTGTGATTACTTTGACTCATATTTGACACATGATTTGGTAAGTCTTCTATATCTACTCCATGTTTTCGATTGTTATCATCCGGTTCTATTGTAAATAGTGCATTATGCAGAAATACATTTGGTTTGTTCTAATGGTTCGGTAAGTTTTCTCTTAATGGTTCCCTCACTATCATTAATAATATATGGTAAATCAAATACCATCAAAAAGTCTAATGACATATGCATTTTAAACCTAATTAACCTTCTAATGAACCATCTTTAACGATGTGTTCTCGAAACTCATTTTAAGAAAGAAAGGAAAGGAAAGGGAGGGAAATGGGTGGAAAGTAAAAAAAACTCGTGTTCTCGAAACTTTTTTAGGAGAGAAAGCAAAGGAAACGGAAGGAAAATAATGATAAGTTTCCTTCCAAAACTTTCCTCCCAAATGTGGGAGGAAAGGAAAGGAAAGGAAAGGAAAGACATTTAAAAAAATTACTGAAATTATTAAAATTACAAAAACTACCCGATATTTCCTTATAAAAGATATATTTTTAAGGGTATATTAGTAAAAATGACATCTTTCCTTTCCTTTCTCTCATGTTCAAGAACACGAAAAAATATTTTCTTTTCTTTCCTTTACTTTCCTTTCCTTTCTTTTCTCTCCCTTTCTTTTCCATTCAATTCCTTTCTTTTCTTTTCTCTCCGGATTAGAGAACACAGTGTAAATGACCAAGTCACACATTGTGGAAGTCTTGATGGGGGTTAGGTACTAACAGCAAGTTAGTGGGGTGGATATAAGGCAAACTTTGAATTTGATCCTCAAATGGGATTGTTAGTATTTATAAAAAGAAAACTAATCCTTAGCATTTCACATTTTAAGGTCAATGATCCTTATTATGACTAGAAATCCATGTATTTGGATGAGATATGATCTTAGGATATTCAATAGCCTTGAATAAAACTTAAAGCTTATGGGTGGGTGACATTATAGCTCAACTCCTACATCAAAAGAAACTAGGCTAATATTTCTGTATATTATTTATTGAGATTTTCCTTTACATTTTTTAAGGCTTGCTGCTTCACGTATAATGTGTAACATATGCATGCATCTAGGAGCATGTCAACATGAACGTAGATACTAAGGAGAAAGTTGCTATTAATAGAAGCATAGCACATGTAAGTTCGAATTGTTATGTCACTTTTTAAATGTCTGAGATGACTCTTATTTTCTCCCATTATATACAAATGTTTTAACCATATTCACTATTTATCATGAATATCACCATATGACCAAATTAAATTGAAAAGGGTAAACTAAAGAGGCACTTTTATAGAGTACACTATATACAACCCATCTTTGAAGGGTGCAATGTTAAGCTCATATACTTCCATTTTGCACTAAAAATGCAAAATCAAAGAACATGATGGAGAACGTTGTGGGTGTGGATAGATATGGATAAATGACATGCTAATTATGATTGCCTCCTCTCTTTTTTCATTCGATTGGTCTTGTGTATGTTTTTCAAAGTTAAATAAAAAATACTTGATAACTTAAAGTCACGTTCTACTTGATAAAATGTTAGAATTTGACCCCTTGATTCTTTTTATCACACCTGGTATTTGATCTTTGGTCCTCTTTTACCAAAACAGTTTTGGTTCCATATATTGTTCATTTCATTTAGAGATGAAAATTTTACACATAACAGGGTGGGGATTCCCTGCTTGGTGACGACAAGGGTTTTTTTACAAATAAGTTAGCTTATATATGATTTTCAATATTGATGGGTAATTTATTGATGATTTATTGTAAATTTTATTTTAAAACACAATGTTTTTATTGCTTTTTTACTAAAAGGGACCCAACTAACTTCGGGGATTACTCGCGGGACCCGTCGGGGATTATTTTGAGTCAGGAACGAGGGATGCAATACCGCCCCGTTTCCATCCTTAATTCCATGGTTCTCCTGGTAACATTTTTTGGCGTTCTTAAAGAATCCGCATTTATTCTCAGATTTCAAGACAACATGGGTGACAACAAAAATGAAGGAAGAGATGAGGCCTCCAAATTAGAAGATTTTTGTACAAGTCCTTTCCAGTTTTGTTCTTGATTGGAAAATGTTTGTTTGATTCCATCATAAATTGTTAGGGTTGAAGATAGAGAGAGCTTGATGGAAACATTGGATAGTTTGTTTCTTTTTGTTTTAATGGCAACAAAAGAGAAGGGAGAGATTAGAATTTTATTTACGTATGTTGCATTGTTAATCATATTTATGATTCTTTGATAAACTATGTTTATTGATTACATTATTAGTTGATTCATGTAGAATACATTTATCATATTTTCTTGGTTTATTTAATTGGGCTTTTTAGTGTAAATGCAATCAATTCCAATCACGTTTAATTTGATGTGATTTAATATATTAGGTTGCAAAACAAGCTATAAAAAACTAGATTTGACAGATTAGGTTTGTGATACATACATGTCATCATAATTCTTAATATTGTGAATACACTTGCGTCTAACCATTTCTATACGGCTTAAGTAACTTAAACATCGGAAACATTAATTATTTGTTTTACTGAGTCTACAAAAATAGTTTACATCTAAAAATGCTCCAAGTACATTCATTGTATTTTATTTCATTAAGTTGCCAATTAATGAATTATATTTCATCATATTTTCTAATAAGAAGAATTTGTCACCGCGCAAAAATCTGAAGTCATTACCAAAGTGTTCTTTAATCTCGGTTTCTAAACATACCATCGAACACTATCTATTTCCGATCTCACCAGATTTTTCCGGAGTGATGACAATTCATCTTGCATTGCATCCATTTCTGGGTGGTTCTTATCTCCGGAAGAGAAAACATATGTATCCCTCGATAACTCGATCCAACTTAAACCGGCATCTTTCTCTCCCAAAACTCGTATTTTCTTCCTCATTTCCGCAACATCGTTCCACCGACCCGTTAACGCGTAAAGATTCGTTACCAACACGAAAGCCGCACCATCTTCTTCATCCATGTTCATAATCCTATCGGCCACACGGGTTCCCACTTCAATGTTCCTTCTATCAAGACACGAACTCAATAACGTTCTCCAAAGTTCAAGATTCGATTCACCCGAATCCATGATCATTTCCTCGGCTTCTTCCAATAAGCCCGCCCGACTTAAAAGCCCGATAAAGCACGAATAGTGTTTCAACCCAGGAATCAACCCGTTTCGCCTCATAGAAGTCCATAAAAACCTCCCTTTTTCAACCCAACCACAATGATTACAAGCTGCAAGCATAGAAAGATATGTGATTTCATCTGGGATTAAACCTTGTTTCAAGATTTCATCCAAGATTCTAGAAGCTTCATCTCCTTTCCCATGGTGACCATACCCGCCAAGAATCGAGTTCCAACATTTCAAATCCGGCGAGTCCATGCCGGAAAAAACCAATTCCGACGACCGGAGGTCGCCGGATTTCGCGTACATATCGATCAAGCTTCCGGAAACCGTCATTTCTAAACCAAACCCGAGTTTAACAGCATGCGAATGAATCATCTCGCCTTGATTCCGAGCCGCGAGATCCGCACACGCACTTAACGCGATACTGAGCGCGAAACTATCGGTTTTGTGTTCTTTCGACATTTCATGGAAACATTTGATCGCGTTCTCGCCGTCACCCATTCGAGCGTAACCCGTGATCATTTCCGTCCAGAAAACAACATCTTTAACGGGCATTAAATTTAGAAGCTTTTGAGCGGATTCGCAATCTTTATTCTCGAAATACATAGAAACGAGCGTGCTTCCAACGTACACGTTCATTTCGAAGCCCGTTTTCGTAACTTGACCATGGAGTGGCTTTCCGTAACTACGAGCCGCAAGTGCTCGTGTTGCGGAGATGATTGTGGCAAACGTGTAGTCATCGGGCTTAACAAACGAAACTTTACAGATTTCGATAAAAGTTTCCATGGATTTTTCAGCATCGCCGTTTCCTAATAATCCGGCTAACATTGAGTTCCACGAGACTAAATCTGGATTCTTGATATTCGTAAAAACTTTTGCGGCCATTTTCGTGTCTCCACAATTGCAATACATGTTAAGCAAGGCGTTTTGCAATGGTAGATCGGATTGTATTCCGGATACGATTACTTGGGTGTGAACAAGCCGCCCGATTTCAAGATTTCGTAATTTGCTACAAGCATTGAATACGACTGAATACGTGAATTGAGTTGGAGAATCTTGAGCATTTACCATGGCTCGAAAGAAACGAAGTCCTTCCATGATCTTATCGTTTTTCATGTGCCCAACGATGATCGAATTCCAGGCCATGGCATCTTTTTGAACCATGAAACTGAAAACTTTTTTCGAACTCTTTAAATCACCGCAATCCGAATACATTCCAAGAAGAGAAGTTTGAACTAATGTATCACTCAAGAACTCAAATTTCACAATCTGTGAATGCAACGCAGATCCTAGAAATACATCTCGAAGGCAAGAAGATGCTTGGAGTAGGCTAGTGAAAGTAGGGCCATTTGGTATGAATCCTTCGAGATTTAATCGTGTTAATAGGTTGAATGCCATATGGGTATTGATGTGATCTCGAGAATACGCAGCAATGAGGGCATTGTAAGAAACGATTGTTCTTTGAGGCATTTCGTCGAACACAAGGTGTGAGTCTATGAGGGAACCGCATCTTGAATACATGGAGAGGAGATTGTTGTTTAGGTAAGGTGATTTTCGGATTGGGGGTGTTGCAGTGATGATTCGAGCATGGATTTGACGGGCTTTTATGAGGGAATTGATGGAACTGCATTTTTGGATTATGAGTGTCGCTAATGATATGGGTTCTTGAACCGATGACATATAAAATCAAGCAGCTTGTTGACCCCTTTTGTGTTTCGATTACCCAAAAGATTTGGGGAAGAACAAATTTACCGTCTTGATGTGTCAGTCGTATCTGATCATATTCATAGCAATTTAGGGGTTTTTTGGCTTTATAGCTCGCAGGAGTTCTATCTGTTATTTAAAAGAAAATGCATAAGGGTCCAAGATAAGCGAACCCCTATTTTTCATCTCCCTCTCGACGGCGACGGCGACGGCGATCATATCCGGCAACGGCGAGATGATCCGGCGACAGTACTCACGCCTCTGTTATCTCATCCATGATTCACTGCATCTGTTCACGGTAAATCATACCCTTCACTTAGTTTTTATATATATTTTTTCTTCCCTATCTTCCCTCATTTTTTATCGTATTCTTCCATGATTTCTCAGGCGAAATCAACGGCATCAATGACCAAAGAACAAGAAAAATCGCTCTTAATTATCCTCTCTCAGGTCGTTAAGCACCAATTTATAGTTATCATTAATTTTCCAAGCTTCAATTTCGTGCATTCATAAGTGAACCGTCTGTTTATCTAAACCCTAATTTTCGTCTTCTAGGTTTTAAGTCAAATAAAGCTTTGGATTGGTGAATTCGACTCTGATTCTGGTTCTGGTTCTGGTTCTGGTTCTGGGTCTGGGTCTGATTCCGACAATGGTGATCATGTTAGTACTTCTATCTATTTTGTATTCAAACTGATTAGGGTTCATCACCATTGTTGCACAGTCAAGCTTGCATCTTTATAAACAGGGAAATCCATCGATGGATATTTCTAGTAATGGCGAATTCATCATCCGTAATTCAATCTGCCATTCTTCAACTTCCCAATGTATATTCAAGATTACAAATGATCTGGTACATTTTCAATCCATTTGTCTAATCAACATTATGATTTCAGATATGCATGCTTCTACTATTCACATGTGCATCCTTCTACTATTCACATGTGCATTAGCCTTTAAATTCCCATTTCTTATAGGTGTTTTTGCTAGCAGTTGAGAGTAGCTATGCTCGACATCTAGCGGGAAACTTGCTTGTAGCCATATCCGAGTTTGTGATAGCATCTGTACGTTTGTATATTTGACCTCTAACCGGTTATTTCAAGAATAACCTTCTGATACTTTCTTTTTAAATGCATGACCTTCTGACAGATATAAAAACAATTCTAGAAAAATGCTAATGTGTCTTACAGGAGAGCTATTGGGAAGAGTTTCTGCAATCCCTATTCTTTTTCTTCGAGCTAATAATCTGTAAAGCGGTTTCACCTTCTTTCGATTCACCAAAGAGAGCTAAACATCTGGATTGTGATTCATCGGCTTTCAAGTTGGTTTTGCAGTCACTTTCAAGTAACACTAGATGGTATTCAGTGGGATCTATCGTATTAGTTTTACGCAATATTCTAAAACAGCAGAAACACGAAGAAGATGATGAAAATTTGGAAGTTTTCTTGAATGCCCTTGGTTCCTGCCTTCGAAACATTCCATGGGATTTGATCGATAACATTGATGAAGTGAGCGTTAGCTTCTGTGGATATCTTGTTCAGCTGTTATGTTCAGTGGAATCACGAATTAGCTTATCGGAATCAATGGCTGATTCTGTAGGCAAAAATGCAGCTATTCAAGAAATCTTTAACATCTTTCCGAAAATTTCAGCTTGGTGTCTTGGCAAGCCGGGGGACTGTCGTAATTATATGGGCATCTCTCGATACATTCGACACAAGATTCTGGTATGGCTTTTGTTTAGATGAATCAAGTCCGAAATGTTCTTTTGTAACCACAAGTACAACGAAATTGGCTTTATAGAACGTCAAATATGTCTAAATGTTCTAATATACTGCATATGTGGGGATGTGAAGTCTTTTTGCAAAATGTCCTATGAACACATCTTTTTAGAGGAAAAAATTTCAGTGGGTTTTTCAAAAAAAGTGCGATCCACATTTAAAAAAGTGTTTTTTTTGGGGGGTGGGGTTGGTGTTATGCATCGATTTACTGGCCCAAGCCCATTTATGGGATTTGTTCTAGAAGGGGTAGTTTGGGTATTAAGGCTGTTATGGTTGTTAATAAATAGAGGGGAGGTGGGAGTGGAAGGGAGGCAGAAAATTAGTGGGTTCATTTGGGAGAGACTAGCACTCTCGAATTGCTAGAGGTTTTGTATTGCCTTTCAATTTCCTGTTCATTTTACTTGATTCAATCCAATTTAGCCAAGAATTTCTTCTTTATTTCTGTATTTGATTCACTGGGTTAAGCTGGTGCATAACAAAGTGGTATCAGAGCGTTATTGAATCCATGGCTAGGGATTCATATTGTGTATTTGAAGCCATGGCCAGTGATATGATTCTAGAGAAGGATATGATTCAACAGAAGGATATCTCTACGGTGAAGAAGAACGTGATTCCACTAAAATTCATAGTTTCTGATTTTCAGCAACAAATCCAAAATCAGATGGCATTGTTCAATCAGAAACTGAATGAGATGGTGATTGAGAATGCCAAAACTCACTCCATCATTCGGGACGAGATATGTACCATACGATCCAAAACAGTCCTCCACACAGAGCGTCCACCATTGGTGATTGCATCTAGAGGGTTCATCACCACTGAAGAGGCGGTTCAAGGAATTATTCCTAATCTTACCCTTGACAGTCCAGTGACCACGACCGAAATCATTGATGAAGTAGGAGAAGAAAAGGAGAAGAGAGAAAAAGTAGAGAAGGAATTGCCGATAGAAGGGAAAGAAGAGCGGTCAATTGTAGAAGGCTTATCGGAATCCCTGTTCAACATCGGAAGCTACCAAGCGACAAAGGTATTTTCTATTCACCGTCCAGAATCGGGAATTTTAGGGTTGCGTCCAGGCCTAGACCCAGAACCACCTGATGTAGATTCTTCGCCGCTCCCTGCTCGTTCATCGAGGGATTCAATCACCGTCTCAAGTTCAACTGAGAAAGACACTGGGATCGGGACGGTTTCCTCGATTCACTATTCATCCCTAACAAACGTGAAGAAGAAAGGGGATCAGGCTCAGCCCAAGCCCAATCGACACAAGGCCCGTACAATGGCCCAAAGTAGTCTAAGCCCAATTGCGTTTCATACAGGGATGAATCAATCGCGTTCCGCTGTGAATATTGGTCGATCAATTAGGAAGGAGGGATCTCAGGCCACAGGCATTCAGGTAATTATGAATCTTAGAACCCTAAGTTTCAGACATTGGCTATCCATACTCTTCAATAAAATCGATGATGATATAATCCAAAGCCTAGTCATACATGATTTCAAAGTCAGACCAAATCCAAATTCAAAATCAGATCCGAATTCGGTACCTAAACCAGATCAATCACTTCCACGATTTCATAAACCTACCTTGCTACCTTCAATTCCTTTACTGAGTTTGAATAACAATGAATTGTTTACGTTTTACTTCCCATCGTGTTTCTCAAATTATCACTTTGAGTTGCCTTCACAAAGAGAAAATATGAAGTGTAATTTAGGGTATAAGTGCAAAAATAACAAGATGAAGGTGTTAGTGACATATGAAAATAAGGACACCGACAAAGAGTGGGAATTAAATACAGAGTTGCTGTGTGGTAGTGGAGCCGCAAATGTCCAACCAAAACTCAAGGTATACTTATATGTGGAAGGATTAGTTAATTCAGAAACAATGGAGTTAGTGGGCACTGTTGAAGGGATTAATGTAAGGGTACTCATTGGTAGTGGTGTCACCCACAATTTGATTTCAAGCAAATTGATTGAGAAAAAAATGGGGGCTAGTGCAGCGGTGGCAAGGCGTAAATGGTTACGACCAAGACATCAGGATGAAAACTCGAAGGTTGATTCACAAGGTGATAATTTCTCTTGCTATGTCTGTGTGTGGCTGGAGAACGGTGAACTCCCATATCCAAATTACGGGCATGTCATCTTAATCGATCCTTCCCCCATCTTATTTTTTCCAATCAGTAGAAGTGAAGTCTGTTGTTTGGTTGATATCCCTGGTCAACAGCCTCATCTTACTAATGGAAAAATGGCTAACACATACTCGGATGTTGACGAGTTGCAGCCCTTACCTGATTTGACTGATGCTGAGTCACTCTCCAGATTTATAGAATCGTTCTGCCATTTACCTAAGGCAAGGGCGTCTATCAGGGCTACGTTAGTAGGGGATTTGTACAAGGTTTTTTGTGTTTCTACGGATAAAACAATGGAGGAAATGTGGAAAGCTTGCTTTGTCTACATAAGCTTTGTAGATAGTTGTACAACCAGACCCGTTACTCTCCTTTCAAGGCTGAACCTGGATCCACTTAGCTTAGCCCTCTATTTCCTTGCAGTAGTTATATATGGCGTTGGGCATTTCGCACTA
Organism: Saussurea involucrata; assembly: GCA_033807775.1. Taxonomy (NCBI): domain Eukaryota; kingdom Viridiplantae; phylum Streptophyta; class Magnoliopsida; order Asterales; family Asteraceae; genus Saussurea; species Saussurea involucrata. The sequence goes on from CM066319.1 coordinate 158,924,358, forward strand.
AGAGTCCAGCAGTCGGCTGTGAAGTGTGAGACACATACCAAAGACCAAGTGTTTGTCAATATGGTAGCTTCGATACAATACCGTGATTCAAGTGAGAGGGCGAGTGAGACATTCTATAAACTCAGCAACACAAGGTCCCAACTCCAGGCTTATGTTTTTGATGTTAAAAGAGCTCGCGTTCCCAAGCTTAATCTAGACCAAGCTTTTAAGCAAAAGGATGATATTGCCAAGACTGCTGAATCACTTAAAAGGGCAAGGTCAGCGTATGGGTTCAAGATTGTTCGAACGTTGATTTTGGATACAAATCCAGATGAACCTCTAAAGAGGGAAATGAATGAGATCAATGCAGCTGCAAAGATGAGGATGGTGGCTACTAAGAGTCGGAAGACTGTGAAAAGTCTTCAAACCAACGGCACATAGGGTGAGGTTGAATCCAAGTATATGTCAGGTTGGCGTATTGATTTCCGTGTGTTGGGGTTCTTGATCAATGTGCACGGAACCAAAGTTAATGACTTGGTGGATGTGGTTCTAGTCACTAGGTATTGTGAGACTATAAAAGAAAACGGGGATACTTATAAATCCTCTGCTGTGTGGGTTGCCAAAGGTCCCTTGGTACTTATGCTGACCAAAACAACATGGAATGAGACCTTGGCATGGTCAGGGACAGATGGCAGAATGGTAAGGCATTCCATGGATAGCAGTGACAGAATTTGGTCTTTCTATGAAGCTGAAATGGAGCTTAATTGGGAGGATTGGACTTCAATGACTACTGGTTTGAGAGATATTGTAACTGGACAGCAACAATTTCTTTATTTTTACTACCCACCTTGAGGACAAGGTGGTTCTTTGGGGGCGCGGTAATGTTATGCATCGATTTACTGGCCCAAGCCCATTTATGGGATTTGTTCTAGAAGGGGTAGTTTGGGTATTAAGGCTGTTATGGTTGTTAATAAATAGAGGGGAGGTGGGAGTGGAAGGGAGGCAGAAAATTAGTGGGTTCATTTGGGAGAGACTAGCACTCTCGAATTGCTAGAGGTTTTGTATTGCCTTTCAATTTCCTGTTCATTTTACTTGATTCAATCCAATTTAGCCAAGAATTTCTTCTTTATTTCTGTATTTGATTCACTGGGTTAAGCTGGTGCATAACAGTTGGTTATTGAGCTTTTGTGGCTAGTAAGCCTCCTAAAAGCTTTCAAATAAGCACCATTGTGGATGCTTGCTTTTGTAGGACATTTTTTCAAGCAATGTCATATAAAAAGATTAATATGACGCTTTATTTCAAAAGTGTCTTAAAAAATTGTTAGGATGCACAATTGTTTGGTCCTATAAGCTTCAAGTCCGATAAAGCAGTTTATTAGGACGTTTAGGACTTGTTTGTTAGCAGCTTAACGAGACTCACAGCCGGTGAACGGTCCTAAGGTAGCGAAATTCCTTGGCTTAATGATATAGAAAGTGGCTTCTTCAGTAAGCTTCTAGGGGGGAGCTTTATGCAGAAAACCAAGTTTTTTCCAAACTCGTCCCTCTCAATTAAAAACACGCTCATTTCATCTATGAAAAAGCCCTCCTAGACAAAAACCCTCTCAATCTATACAGACAAATTACCCACACCAACAGCTTTATCAAGACAGCACTTAATGGCCAACCAACCAAACAGGCCCTCTGGTCTTGTTGGGTGATTAGCACCGAAATGTTACGATCAACCATTTGCTCTAAATTTCCTCTTCTACACCTTATATCTAATAAAGACAGATTAACAATAATATGCAGGTACTGATGATCAGGCTTAGTTCTCTAACCCATCTCGACTGTAAGATGATTAATTCATGGTTGCATCTTATCGATAAACACTTCCAAGATCCATTATTCGAATCCCTAACTCAACCACAGGCTGATCAAGACGATTGTCTTCAAGACTCGCCATTTCTACCGTCTCTTGATGATGTAGAATACAATAGTGGCTCTCATCGGCATTTAAAAAGACGGGTCGTTTTCCTTTACTTGAAATGTGCTTTTCGTTTGATCAGATCGAAAGAAAGGCCTAAAAAGCAATGTTTATGTGGAGATGTGAAATCTTGCTCAATGAAAGGATTTGCAGCAGTTTATAAATGGCTTGAAAAACAGCTCCCTGGAGATATCTTTGTGAACTCTGAGTTGTATAATGATGGGTGCAAGAGGTTCACAAAGTCTTTTCTACAACTTTATATGCATGAGGTGGTTCTCATCTTCTGTAAGCTAGATTCAAAAATTGCTTCATATTATTTATATAATTTGCGTAAAGTTTTCTTTGGTGGACCCACTAAACGGGGTCCACTAAAACTGGTGATAAACGGGGATCGGACATATTTGAGTGGGACAAGAATGCATTTTTTTTGTCCCACTAAAATGTGGGAGAAAAATGAGACAAGATTGGTAAATTACCAAAGTACCCGTGTCAAAATTAAAACCCTAAAACCTATTACAATTCTTTCACCTGCCTACTTCAATCTCACGAGTCCAGACCCATCCAATCTCGTCAGCTTACCAAACACACCTTTAACAGTATTCATTTCTCATTAGATGTCGTTTGATTCTCCTACAAAACAACCAATGTCATGGATGTCCTTAATTCTGGTTGATCTTTGGAACACAGGATGATATGCTATTTGAAGTTCTGTTGCAGCTAACGAACATGCCGTTTGGCTGCGAGCAACGGTGAGCAACACAACTCACACATTACTTATATATATATATATAGGGTCAGGTTCAAGCGAGAAGTTGAACATTTTGTGCGAAGTCGAGAAGTTTCAATATCATATATGATTACACACATGATACACAAGCTTAATCATATACGATTAAACACACCTAAAGAAGTGTAATCATATATGATATTGAGACTTCTCGCCTTCTTGCAAATTTTTTAGCTTCTCGTGTGATTCTTCCTCTCTCTCTCTCTATATATATAGAGAGAGAGAGAGTCTCTCTCTCTATATATATAGAGAGAGTGATAGAGAAAAGCCCATCAGCCCAATATTGGATGATCAGCCCAGGCCGTGGAAAGTCTACCAACATAGAAAGAAGGACCAAGGGATAGGTGTAGGGCATATATGAAGTTTGTTATGCTTATCAGAGGAGAGAGAATACTTTATAATAATCTGATTTGTAATAAGGAGGGTGTGTGAGAATATGTTAATTTCCTGTTGAGGTCGTTCGGATAGCTTGGGCAGAAGGGTTGATCATTACTGGTCACTCTTTTGATTTTGTTCTCCTTTGTCAATTGAATATTAACCATCAGCCTATTTACCTATTTCTTCATCTCGATTTCTTCTTTTGGATTCTATGTGTGTGTGTGTCAGTGTGTGTGTGAGAGAGAGAGAGAGGGAGGGAGGGAAAACCCCCCAAAAAATGAAAGTCTGAACACCTCGGTAACCATTCATCTGCACAGTATGCACGTATGCATACAAGTAATTTGTAACATGCACATGTGCATAAAAACCAAAACACAGGGTGTTCTTCAGTTTTTCATTTTTTACGGTTTTCCCCAAAACCTGAACCTATGTATATATATGTATATATATATATATTCATTGTGTATTTGTAGCATTGATCGGCTAGTTTCTCTCCCCCTTCCAACAGGATTGCCGAAGAGTGGACATCCGAGGTGGTTGAGAAGAATGTCCTTTTACTACTATCGGATATCTTCGATCCTGTACACCTATTCCATCTATTTCTTTCAGAAGTAAGTTCTTCTTATAAGGTCTTTACCGTTTGCTATGTGTACATTTGTTTGGATTTGTTCTCCTAATTTCGTTCCCGTTGTGCACATCCCATGAAGCTGATAATTACTACTACAACAAAAATCGGCTTTTTAGGACGCCAAATGTGTCTAAACCCTTTTTACATGATGTTATTTGAAAAAATGTCATGTAAAAGATAAGTTTATAGAACATTTTATTTAAAAGTGTATTGTTAAGATGCCCAAATACGTTCTAACATATTATTGTAACACCTTTATATATGGTGCACCATTGTTTGGTCCTTTAAACTTAAGTCCTAAAAAGCAGTCTATTAAGACATTTAAACATATTTAACGTCCTATAAAAGCCAATTTTGTTGTAGTATCTGTAACATTATCTTACAATAGTTTCTATTATAAAGTGACCATTTTGCTCTCATCTCTATTATTTGCAGCTACATTACGATCACCAGGTGCTTCTTGATTACCTTATCTCAAAAGACACCGGAGCCAGCTGTGCGGAATATCTTTTAAAGCAAGTAACATCATTTTTTACTTGATTCATTATTTTCTATGTTTTGTTGGCTGATTTATCAGTTTACAAAAACAAACGGTCTTATTGACTTCAGCCCCAAAAGACTTCAAAATTCAGCACCCGCTAAAAACAGACAATCAAAAGAGATCTTATTCTTTTCCGCTAATGCAAAAATGTTTTCAGGTGCTTGCGTATCGTATGCGATAATTGGAACTCCTTTCTGGGATTTCCAGTTCTCAAAGAAGGTGGAAACCGATCTTTCAAACGAAGAAAGGTTATGAACGATTCTTGCATACAACAAGAATCGTCTCCCGAATCTCCAAGTGACGAGATTCGACTTTCCTCCAAAACGGATCATAAGAATCAAGAAACTTGTAAACAACGATTTCATGCCACCAGGGACTGCTTGCTTCTGCTAAAGAAATCCATAGAGAGCTTACACCAGAAAAACCTGTTTCCGTATAATCCGGAAGTGCTTTTGCGACGGTATGCCTCTTTTAAACATCTTGTCCATGATTTTTGTTCCACCGGTAGTGGCGGGTGAAAGAATTGTTGAAGGTTTCAAGGTTTTAATCTGACATGGGTAATTTAGTAATTTAACAATCTTGCCCCTGATATTTGTTCCACCTATACTGGCGGAATAAAAATACTCAATTCTGTCTTGTCCTATCCTAGTCTTAATGTCGTGCCAAACGTACGACAACAAGTTTTTGTTTGTCATGTCCCGTGTAGCAAATGCACCTTTGGTGTATTTAATGCATATAACTAGTTAATTTGTAAACAAGCCGAGTCGAGTCGAGTCGAGTCGAGTAGCAGGTTTCAAAGTCGGGCTCGAGCTCGAATATTTTCTCAATGTTTGAGCTCGATCTCGATGCTTGTTTATGAGTCCAAGCTTGAGATCGATCAAATCGTTTATTTAGATTTTTAGATTTTGATTATATAATTTGTAAACATATAAATATGTTTGGCTCGAAAAAGTGTATCTCGACTCATAAAGTTTAATCGAGCTTTCCAACGAGTCGAGTCGAACATTGGTGTTACGGAGCTCAACCCGAGGATTATTTGGCTCGAGCTCGAGATAAACGAGCGCGAGCTTGAGTAGGTCGTTAAAAGCTCGACTGGTTTACATCCCTACTTATGACGAGTTGTTTCGTTTGCAGTTTAACAAGATTTCAGGAACTTTGCTAAAGCTGGGGCTACTAGCCAATAGACCTTCAACGACTGCTTTTATTGACCGATTGTTGGAACGCCGCTGGTAAAATGGTATGTCGGAGATCTCGTCAGTTCTTCTTTTCCGACCAAGACATACCAACTATCTTGACGAGCCTTTTATAACACCGAAGAAAACTAATTATTATTATCCCTTGCCATTGATTTTTTCCATTTGAAGTAGAAATTATAAAGGACATTTAATTATTCATGAAAATAACAAATAAACGGAAACAACGGTTACGCATATTGACGTGCAACATCGACAAGACAAACACCGAGCTGCTTTGGATCGCACAACATCGACATATGATCCACATTTTTCAACTCTTTCACCGCAATCACTGGATTGTTGTCAATCATCCATTGTTGAAATTCTTTTTTGATGGCTCTGTCTTCATCAGCTACAACGAAAACCCGTTGTACAGATCCATACCCTTCTTCTGTAAATTGTAGTCCGTTACGTGTATCTTTTACAAATAACGAACCGGGTCTGATCAATATATTTCCCAATTCACGATCCTACATTATAATGGAATCATATCATCAATCCTCGATAATTTTATCCGGTAATTAAGGATATCACAAAGGGATGTAACTACAATTACCTCATCCGAGCAAAGTTGATAGAGTTTGTTTGAGAGAAATTTGGGGCCGAAAAACATCGACATTTCTGACTCGACATCGTTGTTGAAAGGCAAGAACTGTGTGTCCAACCAGGCTTCTGCCGGAGTCGTTTCGTTATACTTCAAAACAAAAAATAAATTAAAATTACAAGTAGATTAAATATTTATTTTCAATGTTACTAAGAGGGTGTTTGGGAATGCTTTTTAAATCTCCTTATTGACTTATTGGCTTTTCAAAAAGTCAATAAGTCAAAAATGGTGTTTGGCAAATCCAAAAGTGCTTTTAAAATAGCTTTTGGCCAAGCCTTGGAAACGTGATTTTAAGAAGTCAAGGAAACCTGACTTTTGGATTGGAAAATGACTTCTTGGTAGCAAATTTACAGAAATACCCTCATCCTATAAAATATAACAACAAAACTATAAATACATATGTTTACCATAATTTAATAATAAATAATTTGGTACGAAAAATAAAATAATTATTGTAAAATAAAATAAATTATTTAAATAAAATATCATGTAATATATCTTGTTTTGCGTTGTATAATTAAATAACAAGGCATGTCCTTTTTGGTCATTTACATGTATAAGCTAAGCCAAAAACTTTTTTAAAAAAAACTTATTGACTTATTGACTTTTTCTATCTCAAAAGCTAATCTAGACACTTTTTTAAAAACTCCTTTTCCAAAAGCAATAAGTCAATAAACACTTTTGGCCAAAAGCACTTTTGGACTAAAAAAGCACTCCCAAACACCCCCTAATACTTTTTGTTGAAAGAGTGTCCTAACTTAATTCTATACTAATCCCTTGACAAATTAACACCGTCAGCCATAATTAAATCTCAGTGTCCACAAGTTGTGTACGCCAGGATTCAAACCCTAGGCAGATGATGGGATATTAGAGCATTTCCCCAAAATGGGATTTTGAGCTAATATTTTGCTCCAACAGCTTCCCCAAAACTATCCCCAAAATGAAGAAAGTTGGAGAGAGAAGTTTTTTTTCTCCAAATATGGAGATCACTCCAAAAATGATTACCAAGAGAACCAATATGAAACTTTGAAAATAAATATGTAGAAAAAGAAATAATATTTTAATAGATAAATGGAATATTCTAATATTTTAATTAATGTTGGATTCTCTATAATGAAGAAGCTGTTGGAGATAAATGTAATTTTTTTTTAGGGATTTTGACTTTTGATTCTCCATTTTAGAGAAATTATGGGAAAGCTTTTGAAGATGCTCTGCACCTTAACTAGTTCACCATAATCTTTGTGGTTTGTTACTAATACTTTTATACGAATAATAATGTGTAAAAAATACATTTAATAAGAAAACACATTATTTACATTTTTAAATACGATTTAGAAAGAAAAAAAAAGTTAAATACCTTGTCTAAAATATATGAAGCCTTATGTAAATAATCCGGCATGAAGGCCGTGAGAAAGACGGCGACGGCGACTTTTTCCGGGAACTTTTCCATGGCGAGAGCTATGTTCATGCCACCGAGGCTATGGCCCACCAGCACCACCTTCTCCTCCTCCGGAATGGTGGCCATGAATTGCAGCAACGGCAAAGTGTAGTCGGAAAGTGACGTCACTTGTTGTATGAGTTTGGTATTGGTGCCGGAGGCTGAGAGATCAAAGGCGGAGACACGGTGGCCGGCGGCTTCAAGAAGTGGTTTGAGCTTGAACCAATACCAGGCGCCATGGCATGCACCATGTACCAGAACAAAATGCTTCTGTTGATCTCCGGTGGCGGTGGCGATGGCAGCCATTTTAGTTTTTCCTTCAAGGTGTATAGTATCTGGGTTTGTATTGGGTTGGTTTTGGTGGTTATTTATAGGAAGAAGAAAATTTTAAATTAGTTGACATCAAATAATTTCAACGGAGAGATTAGATTTTCCATTAATTTTAGTTGGAGTAAATTACATTTTTAGTCCTTGTGGTATGTTGAAAATTTCTATTTTCGTCCTTATGGTTTTGACATTACAATTTTCATCCTTATGGTTTATAATTCATCACTTTTTTGTCCTTGTGATTTAAGTGTTATTGCTATTTTCATCCCTATGGTTTATAATTCATTTCTATTTTAGTTCTTCATACTTAAAAGTAGTATTTTGGCCTCAAAGACGAAAATAGAAATGAAGTACAAACCATAGGGACGAAAACCAAAATTTCTAAACCACAAGGATGAAATCCGCAATTTATAGCAAATCACAGGGACGAAAAACATAATTTACTCTTTTAGTGATGTGTAATGTAATGCAAAAACAAACAGATTCGAGAACTTGGATTATTTTCAATCAATTTGGGTTTGGGTTGTCTTTTTCTTGTTTTCTTTTGGTTTTGTAGATCCCAGTTTCAATGAAAAGATCTATAAAATGAAATGGGTAAAGCAAATTTCGCATAAAAATGAAAACGTTTTTATGAAAGAATGATTATTGGTGGGGGCCTTTGTAATCTCTACCTATCATACTGAAACCATCCACAACAGCAATCCTATCTAATCAGATAAATAAAAAAAATAAGACAATCTCAAACAATCTCGTCGCCCAACGAACCAAGATCGAGTCTTTTATTTTTTAAAGAAATTGACACATGTCAATTTCTTATTGGTTGGTTTTAGATTTTTAGGATAAAACTTATCTAATTAAAAATCAGACTTTTACAAATAAAATAAAAATTAAAAAATATACTAAAACTCATGGTTTTTAATTCCCTACAAATAGAGACCAATCTTGACATATTTTCACCACACCAATTTTTCTCTTCATTTCAATCCTCTTGTTATCTTGCTACTTTCTTTCAATTATCTGCTATGTATTTCAGATATCTAATTTTGTACTTATTTTTATGACTTGTTTTATTTAATTTCAGTTGTATGGTATGTTTTTTATAATTATAATTATGTTTCAAAATATGTAATTGTTCGTTCGTTTAATCTATATTTTATACTTATAATTAAAAAAAATTATATGTATAAAAAATAAAATATATAATTTTTGTAAAATAATATTGTAGATTAGACTGGATTGTAGGGGATTGTGAAAATTTTGAGATTGGATTGGAGTTGAATATTATGTAAGTGGATGAGAGAGAAACTAATATTTTAATTGAGATTGGATTGGTTGAGGATTGTTGTTGTGGATAGTTTGAGCCTTCCACCTTCAAGGGGAACAATATTTAATTGAAAAGTATCAAACGCCATTGTCATTTCACTTTCCAAGAACCAGGTTCCTTTCATCTTTCTCCCCCTTTTTTTCTTCTACTGTTAAGTATGTGATTCTTGCCCTAAGCTAATTTCTCGCCCCTTCTGTGATAGATATGTATATATATAGCCTTAGGTTCAATAGAGAAGCGCAAAATTTTAGAGAAATAGAGAAGTGATCTTGTCCATTTATTCGGTCAAGATCGGTTATAATTGGTCAAATGTTGCGGCTTTGACTGGTCAAAAGTTGCGGCTTTGACTGGTCAAAAGTTGCGGCTGTTCCAAAAATAGAAGGGCAATTTCGTAACTTTTACAAAAAACACTGGCTGAGTTCATATATGAATCTGTGTGATTCACATATGATCTATACGTTCATATATGAACCTTTGTAATTCACATATGAACTCTTTATAACTAATTCATATATGAATCTTGTGATTCATATATGAACCTTTGTATTTCATATATGAAACTGAATCAGTTGAACCAATTAACTGATTCATATATGAAATCTTTGTGTTCATATATGAACCTTTGTGATTCATATGTGGATTTTTTTAACTAATTCATATATGAACATTTGTGATTCATATATGAACCTTTGTGATTCATATATGAAATTTTTTTAACTACTTCTGATCTGAACAAATTAACTGATCATATATGAATCACAAAGGTTCATATATGAATTAGTTAAAAAAAGTTTATATGTGAATTACAAAGGTTCATATATGAACACAAAGGTTCATATATGAATCACACAGATTCATATATAAACTCGTCCCGCGTATTTTTTACGAAACTACCCCTCTATCTTGTGCAGACCACACGAGGATTTATCCGCTGCTTCTCGGTCAAAGCCGCCGATCTTGACCGAATAAATGGCCAAGATCACTTCTCTATTTCTCTAAAATTTTGCACTTCTCTTTTGAACCTCTCCCTATATATATATATATATATATATATGAAGTAATCCTATTTGATCCCTTATGTGAAATTTTGGTTTTCTTTGATTTGGGTTTGATTTTTGTTGAAAGAGATAGGATAAATTGGCCAAAACATGTGTAGGTTTAAAAGTTTGGGAAAAAAGCGTTGGTTTAGAACAGAGATAGATTAATATGGGTTTTGATTCTTAAGTTTCATAAATTGGCAAAACAGGTCCTTGTAGTAAGAAGATGAAGAGAGAAAGAGAGTGTTACAAGTTGGTCCCTAAACTTTGATATTCTTGACAGAATTAAGAAGAAACAAATAGAATTACAAAAATGAGACAAAATGATGAAATGACGAAAATACCCCTGACTCTAACGGTATGTTTTTAACGGGGTTAGTGGCAAGGTCCTGATTCTAGAGCAAAATCAAAACCATGAGGACCATAAGTCGACTTATGAAACCACATGTCCTTCTTTCAAAAAAATCACTATACCTTAAGCCTTCCGTAGCGGGGCTCGGGATGGGTGAGGTGGCAGCGGGGAAGGAGCGGGGTTGGGCTACGGCTCGGGATGGCATGCGGGGCGGGATGGTTTTCGGGGATGGGATCCCGATCCATCCCGAGGATTATTAAAAAAAAAATTTAATTAAATTTTTAAAAATATATAACCGTTGAACGGCTCTATTATTAAAAAAAAAATTATTTTTCTCAATTTAATCCCACTATATATTTAACCCTCAACCTCTTATTTCTCACACCTCTCAACCTCTTATTTTTCACACTATCAAATTCTCTTATTTCTCACACCTCTCAAACTCTCTCAAATTCTCCCAACCTCTTATTTTTCACACCTCTCTCATCATGAATTCAAACAGAACACCTACATCCCGTCGTAATTGGTAGTGTTTTGTATTTTGTAATTTTTATTTTTAATGAATGATATGAATTTTAATTTTAATTATTTATCTTATTTTTATTTATTAAAAAATATATAAATATTTTTATTTTGTTAAATAATTAAATGTATAAATAAAAGAATTAAAATAAATGAGGTGACAAAAGGATTTGAGGAAATGGGGTACGGGTGTTTAGGGATCGTGAGGGATCGAGAGAGGGATGGAAAAAAAGCTGATGTGGCGCTGATGTGGAATGAAATCTTTAAAAGATGCCCTCCATGGGGTACTGATGGCCTTAGAGACCAAAAGTAGAGTTTACTCATTATTATTATTAGTATTATTTAATTTAATAATATAAATACATTATCATGTACACCATAGTCAACAGCATCACGCCAAGTCGCCAGTCGACGTGACTCCGTATAGGGTATTTATTTGAATTTTTAGTTTTTTATTCACCTCTTTTCTAATTATTTACATAATTTTATTTTTTAATTTATATATTATAATTTTTTTTGAACAGCAAAAATACCCCATATATTACCCAAAACTGTCAACCAAATACAAAGTTATACGACCGAAATGAAACAGAAAAAAAGGAACAAACACTAATTAAGCCACAAACACACACACTCACGTTCCAATCTTTTTTGAGGTCCTGTTACACTTGTACTTAAGGTTGTAAATGAAACAAATGTTTAACAAATCGTTCATTAATTATTCAACATTAAAGTTCATTAATATTCGTTTATTTAACAAATGAACGAACATGAACACGTGCTATTGTTCGTTTAGTTAAATGAACGGACATGATAATGATGTTGTTCATTCATTATATATTATAAGTTATGACATTATATAAAATGTTTAATGAAATAAATCCACTTTTATAACTCCTAAGTTCGTCCGGTTTTACATAGAGTTAATATATTATGTTATCTTAGAGCAATGAAATGATAGAGTAATGGTGGTTGTTTTCAACAAATTCATTCGTTTATGTTCGTTTAACATTTTAATGAACGTACTTAAACGAACACGTTTACCGTTCATCGTTCATGGTTGTTCGTCCAAATTAACCATTCATATATGGTTGGCTCGTTTACGGCCTTACCAGTTGTACCAAGACTATACAACAACTTGGCGAGTATTAAATTAAACAAAATAAAAAAGTTTATAGCATAAGTTATATTAAAAGTTGTAGAAAAATGTTTGATTTGGGTCTTACTTTTACTTTGATTTCAATCGTATTCACTTGATTAAAAATAACAAAATTTTCTTAAAATAACGTAACATATGACTTCACTTAAATAAATCATGCGTTTTAACAATATTACTGTATCGTTATTAAAAACAATATATTAAAAATTAAACATGTACCAAAAACATATAGAAAAAAGTCAACAAATACTAAAAGAACTCTAAATTAATCTAAATTCTATTAAATATTCAAAAAAATGTATAAGATAAATCATTTAAAGACCACTAAATTAACCTAAATTCCATTAAATATTCAAAATAATGTATAAGATTAAAAGAATAATACTAAACAACCAAAATTTAAGTTTCAAATTCTCTTTTTTCTTCTATTTTAACATATACTATAGCATAATTGTTGCAAATGATTTAAATTCTTATACCTAGAACTCTCAGAAAAGAAAAGTCAAATAGTCACTTTATTTGTTGGTGCTGACTAGGCATGGCAATTTGACCCGACCCGGTGGGAACCCGGTTCACCCGACCTGACCGGGGCCGAGGATTCCCCGCCAAACCGGGTACCGGGGCCGGAGCCGAGGAAACCCGCTTCCAAAAAACCGGGGCCGGGGCCGGGTTGACCACCCCCGACCCGCCCCGGACCCGGTATATATATATATTATTAAAAAAATTATATATTTTATATATTTATTAAATATATTATATATTTTTAAAATGTTTTTTGTGCTCTCATTAGTTTACTGAACTCGTGAGTCTGTGTCTATGTGATTACCAAATAGAAAGTAGAAAATTAGAAACCCTACTTTTCAATTCCATCACCATCGACCATCCTCCACCTCCACACCGCCACTGCCACACGACGTCAAGACTCACGACCACCTCCGACCTCCGCCACTGCCACACGACGTCGTCGGCCGCTGCACTCCCCCACACCCTTCGTCGGCCACCGCACGCCGCTTCACTCCTCCACACCTCCGCCGCACGCCGCTGCACTCCTACACAGTCCGCTTCACTCCTCCACACCTCCACCGCACGCCGTTGCACTCCTTCACTCAGGTCTCCTTCTCGATTAATTCTTTACTCTTCAGTCTTCACTTAGGTTGGGGAACCGGGTAAAAAACGGGTAACGGGGACCGGGTCTTGACCGGGTGTTGACCGAAAGTTGACCGGGAACGGGTTTGGAATCCCCGCAACCGCCCGGGGCCGGGGATGGAGAACCCCGCCCCATACCCGCCCCGTTGCCATGCCTAGTGGATATTGAAAACAAAGCTAAAGAATAAAATATAAACTATTAGAAGTTTATTTTTGAGTTTGAAGGATAAATTATATAAAGAACGCATTAAATTGAATTATATATTTAAGTCATCTTGAAAGTTGTAACATCCTCAATTTTCGTTATTAGTATTTTAATAAGAATTGAGATGTAGGTGTATTTTGTGAAACCTTGGGATTGTATGGAAATGTTATAATCGTGTACTTTGGAAATATTGAAACTTGAGGGTGTGTTTTGTTATTAAGTAAAAGTGTGTTTGGATAAAGGGTTAAGGGAATGAGATATTATCTCATTTCCCTGTTGTGAGTCGGCAAGAAACCAGAGAAAGAAAGAAAAGAGAGAAAGAAGGAAAGCAAGGGTTTGTTCATCAATTTGGTAAGGAATTGGTGATAGTTTTGATAAAATCTGTTGTGGTTGTATGTTTATAAACGAATCTGTATTTTGGGATTGAATTGCAGAATCATAAACAAAAAGATTGAAGTTCTTATTTGTGCAGAAGTCGGTTTCGCAGCATAATGTGAGTTCATTCGATTCTTGTACAAATCAGTGTTTTTAAGTTATACTAACCTTAAATATAGATGTGTAAATTGACTGAGGACTTAAGGGAATACATAGATTGAACTGATTTTACCAGTTAAGTTGATTTGTAGACTTATTGAAATAAACTGTACGTAGTTCCGGTAGTGAAGTCCCGGTAGTGAAGTCCCGGTGCAGTCCCGGTAGTTGGTAGTCCCGGTAGTGGTAAGTCCCGGTAGTGGCAAGTCCCGGTAGAGGCAAATGTCGGTACTTATGAGTTCCGGTGAATTTCCGGTATACGTGTTGAATACCGGGAGTGGGGATACCGGGAGTTGGGAATACCGGGAGTTGGATAAAAACAGTCCGTTTACAGATTTTGGTAATAGATCTTGAAAGTGAACATAAAGAATATAATAATTAAGGTATCCAGAGACTTTGTATTATCTGTACTATTCTAGAAATTGGAAAGTATAGTTTCGTTAATCGTGGAAAGGTACGATTTAAGAATTGATATATATACCTTATGTTGCTTGAAAATACGTACCCTTGAAGAGTAGTATGTTAGGTTTATAGACTGCGCTAGTGTGATACTAGGCAGGAATGTGTTAAATGTGATTTTCCCATACGGTTGTTATGAGAAATATATGTGAGATAAATAATTCGCTTATACGATTGCTATAAGGAATTTATGAGGTATAAATATGATATTCGCTTATACAATTGCTATGAGGAATTTATATTGATTTAATACCTGTAAGAGTACAATTAGGTGATACGGATCTGTAGGCACTAAAGTTTGGTAATCACATGGAATAGGCGTGTGGTATTACTCGTTTAATCGTTATTCCAGTGTGTGTGGGAAATCATGGAATAGGCGTGTGGTATTTCTCGTTTAATCGTTATTCCTGATTTCTAAGGAAGAGAGTGAGGTTGACATAAGTACTTGTAATCTCTTCTTCCTTACTGATAAATGGGCGTGTGTAATCGCGATTTATTGGTGGAGAGCATTGATCTAGAATCTTTGAAGATTCGTAGTGTGGCTCTAGGGTATGAAATGCTGATGGATTTGTTGTCAGTCATGGTCATAGAAGTGGATAAAATTGTGTAATGAAATAGAGTTATACGTGCGGTAAGAAAAGGAGTAACCAGGTTTGTTAATAACTTGTTTACATTGATTTTTGCAAATGTTATTACTGAAACGAATGTTCTCACTAGGCGTTGGCCTAATCGTTTCATATGATGTTTTCTTAACAGGCTCAGGCTCAGGCAAATAAAGGGTTGTGGGACGAATGTTTTTGGAATAGCAGAAGTGGCAATTAACAAAGAGGAGATTTTTTGGAGGATAGCTTAGATAACTCAATTAATCTGATTATAGTGACATGATTAGATTGATATGTTATTCGAAGTATCCTGTATTGTAATTACACTCTTGATGGTTAATTCCTTTGCTATCTATATAAGTTGTAATTTTATTGTCATAACCTGTTGTAACTTGAGGTTTAAATTGGCCCGGATTTTGGGGTGTTACAAAAGTTAATAAAGAAATTTATGAAAATCTGGTATATTTTAATTTTCCTAAGAAAGTGATAAAACAAAAATAAATAAAAAAGACCACGCATGGTAATGGTAAGTCTATGATAAAACAAAAATAATTAAAACAAATAAAACTGCAAGGTTTAGTTGGAGGGAAGCAGCCGCCTACATACGGATGGCTAACAAGTATGCTAAAGGCTTCTTTTGTTACCTTGTTGTATTAAATAAATTATATACTAGTATCATTACATGTAAAAAATTAATCCCGAGGCCCCCGGCGATCGGAGGCCCTGTGCGGTAGAACCACTCCGCACACCCCTATGCACGGCCCTGCAAACACATCAAGAACAAAACTAATTAAGCCACGAACACATAAGGGTACCGAATCAGCAACTAAACCCCCTGTTTGCGAGGTACAAACCCAATAAGACTGTTGGACAGCTCCAATCAAGCCTACTGTATGAATTAAGCCGCCTATCATTCAGACCTTCCCACTCGACCACTCCAAGCACTAAACATATGTTATAATTTAAAGAGTAAATTACATTTTTGGTCCTTGTGGTTGACACTCATTATCAAGTTTGGTCTCTCTTTTAAACTAATTACAATTTTAGTCATTGTGGTTGCCATTTTATTTCAATTTTGGTCCCTCTGACCAACTTTGATTAAAAAGTTTAGTTAAATTAAGGGTGTTTTGGTCCATTCACCTTTTTCTTGTCTTTTTCATTTTAGAGTAAATTACATGATTGGTCCGTGTGATTTAAATAAAATTGCACTGTGCATCCCTAAAATGAAATAATTATGGAAAAAGACCCTGTGGTTTACGTTTTCACACGTCTTTGGTCCCTTGCCCTAACACCGTTAGATAGTTCTGTTAAGTAAATTAACTGGAAGGGCATGTTAGTCATTTACTCATATTCCTTTCCTTATTAAAAATAAAAAATCTAATATTTATTATTATTATTATTTTAGTTTTTAATTTTTTTATATAAATGTATAACTCAAAATATGGCTTCCTTGTAGATTAAGATGGGTTTTTGATGCTCTCGAAGACAAAGTTGGATTTTTGACACACACAAACATTATACATACATATATGGGTTTTTATGCTACTTTTTGTTTCACAATCGAGGGTTTAGAAGGGAAGGGGTTTATGGTGGAGGGAGGGACTTTAGAGTTCGTCGCTGGTTTACGAGGATTGTCGGTTGTCGTAGTCGGAAGAGATGAAGACGAGTACTATATGGGGTCTCCTTGCATTTTTTGTCCTTGTGCATTATTCTATGTATAATATAATTTACAATTTTTTTAAATAAACAATAGGAAAAGATATAAAATGACTAAAATATCTTTCCAATTAAACTACTTAACAGATGTTTTTAACAGTGTTAGGGTATAGGGACCAAAGGCGTGAAAAATTGTAAACCACGGGGATGCTTTTCATAATTATTTCAAATTAGGGACTCAGAGTGCAATTTTATGTAAACCACAAGGACCAATCATGTAATTTACTCTTCATTTTATTAGATTATATAGCAAATTACACTTATAGTCCATGTGGTTTGTCATTTCTTTCTTTCCTTTCTTTCCTACTTTTTTTTTTTTCATTTTTCACATTATACTCTTATTACATTAATTTATTAATGATAACTTTAACTAACAGTACATTAAAAATACATATTCTATTTTATAAAATGGCAACTAGTGTGACCAAAAAGTGAAATTTATCTACGTCTATTTTTTTTTGAAAAGCAGCATACCATAAACCAAACCCGACTGCAACGACAACCAATCGAATACAAAGGCGCGAGCAATAGGATTGAAAGAGGCAAACCTGATCACTCGGAAAATACTCGAAAAGCTAACAGAACCAGCAACACCAAGGGACAACAAAACAGGCTAAACAAACAGCCCCACAGTCACGATAAACAGGAACGAACAAGAACGACCAGGCTCGTTACAAGCAACCCCGAAGCAGTACAAAACATCAAACGAAACCGACTTACAGCGAGGACATCCTTGAGAACTATCGCAGAAGACTTTCGGTTTCTGCTAGCCACATGGGCCACTCGATCTTATTGTCGTGGCACCTTCTCGCGATCCATTCAAAGCTCCTCCTAACAGAGTTGACCCACAGACACGACACAAAAAACCCGAAACTTAGACGATTAACTCCGATGGATTACTGATCCACGTCGTCCAATCGAGCTTCCTGCCCCACGACCTTCCAGCGATCCATTCAAAGCTTCTCCGTTGCATATCGAACATTGTTAGTGTTAAAATTATAAGTTGTATTCAAGTTGAGGGACTCATTGTAACTTTCCAATCTAAGTATAAATAGCTTAGATGTGCTTACATTTCAAATACAACACTTACAATTACAATATCATTCCTCTATAAACTCTCTCTACTTTGTAACTCATACCTTTGAAGATCAATGAGAGATGGATTGATTGCATTCTAGTTCTTGATCATATTACTTGTATCTGGGATCACAAGTGGTATCAGAGCAAGCAGATTCAGCGATTTGTGAAGAAAATTTGAAGAAATTTGGGCATTTTTGGAAACTTTCGGACTTCACATCATTCTGTGAATTTGAGAGTGTTTTGGCTGAAGAATCTATCACAGACCTGTACGATTTAGTGATCTGAATCAATTCGTGCAAGAAGAATGGATTAGATAACGCGATTTGGAAGATTTAAGTGAATTTTTGAAAGTTTTTCGAAGTTTACTGTTTCAGATCGAAATTGGCATTTCTAGTGTTTTCTTGGTGATTCTTCCTGAACAAAAGGTGTTCAGATTGAGTGTGCGAACCTACCTACGAAGTTTCAAGTCATTCGAATTTGATTTAAGTGAGTTAGGGTACTTAGAAGATTTTAGATATTCGACATTCATAACTGTCGTACGAAGTTGTGTTCTTGTGTTCATAACTGTCGTACAAAACTAGCACTCATAACCGTCGTACAATATTTTGACCGACTTCACATTTTAGTCTAGATTGATGGAAAATATGATGCGGATGATGAACACGGCAATGGAAAGACAATCTGAAATGTTCATGAAGGCGCTTTGTGATCGTACGACGGGGGTACCACGAACAACAACAGATACTGGAGTAATCCCTCCACTTCATACTCCGGTAACAGAAACTGAAAGGAGAGTAGAAATAGGTTGCTCGTATAAGACCTTTCTAAGTTGTAAACCACCGGAGTTTGCCGGAGCGGATAATCCAGTGGCGTGTGTGAACTGGATCAGAGAGATAGAACAAGCCTTTCGGGCATGCGAATGTGATGAAAAGTCGAAAGTTAGGTTTGCTTCGCAGATGCTGAGAGGAAACGCGTTGATGTGGTGGAATGTGCTGACTGCTTCAATTGCGACTTCCGTCCTGTCTGCAATGACTTGGGAGTCATTTAAAAAGAAGCTTTTGGAAGAATACTGCAACGAAAGCGAGATGGATCGAATCGAGGAGGAATTTCGAAATTTGAAAAAGGGTACTAATACTGTTCGAAAGTATGCGGAACTGTTCATGGAGAAGTTGAATCTAGTTGGGCATGTAGCTCCAACTGAGAAAAATAGAATTAAGGCTTATCTGAAAGGACTGCCGGCGGATATGATGTCGCGAGTGCGGAGTTCTAAGACTTCGACGTTGAGAGAGACGATCGAAGAAGCCAAAGTGATAGAAAATGTATATGCCTTGGATAAGAAGAAAAGACCCAAGTTGGGGAGAAGCGGAAATGGGAAAGTCGATCAGAGCATTCACAGAAGTCAAGGAGCGCTGGTAAAGGTACTTCTTATGAATCACGCCGTGAACCAAACTGGTGTCCAAAGTGTAAGAGCAAGCATTACGGGCAGTGTCGGGTGATAGCAGCTGAATGCTAAGTGTGGAAAGAGTGGGCATACTATGAATAATTGTCCAGTGAAGGGGAATACATGTTTTGAATGTAAGCAACCGGGTCACTTTCGTCGGGAGTGCCCAAGGCTGAAAAAGAACGGCGATCAGAGTAAGAAACCCGTTATTCCGAAGCCAACGAGCCGAGCTTTTCAGATGACCGCTGATGAAGCTAAGGAATCAAGGGACGTTGTCTCGGGTACATTCCTTGTTAATTCTTGTCCTGCACGTATTTTGTTTGATTGTGGAGCAAATTTGTCATTTGTGTCCAAATCATTCTGTCCTAAATTAGCTACGCTTGTTACTACTTTAGATGATGCTTTAGTAGTAGAGGTAGCTAATGGGGGTCAAGCTTTGGTTCGAGAAAGGCTTGATGGTTGTACTATTCTTATAGAAGAGACGAAATTTTCGATCAACTTGTTGTTGATGGAAATTGGAGGGTTTGACATAGTTGTGGGTATGGATTGGCTGACGGCCAATCAAGCAGAAATATTATGCGCAAAGAAATTAATCAGGATTCCGATGACCGATAAGGATGACGTATTCATCTTTGGGGAAAAGCAAAAGGGAGAAATTCCGTTAATCTCTGTTGTGAAGGCGCGAAAGTGTTTAATGAAAGGATGTATATCCTATCTGGCGTATGTCTTAGATGGAAGGTTGGAAAAGAAACAATTGGAAGATATCAAGGTGGTACGTGAGTTTCCTGACATATTTTTCTGATGATCTTCCTGGTCTACCTACTGAAAGGCAGGTGGAGTTTAGAATTGATCTCATTCCAGGTTCGTCTCCGATAGCGCGGGCACCTTACCGTCTAACGCCGTCTGAAATGAAAGAAATGATAACTCAACTCCAGGAGTTATTAGATAAAGGTTTTGTCAGACCGAGTTCTTCGCCTTAGGGAGCTCCGGTCCTGTTTGTTAAGAAGAAAGACGGTACTATGAGAATGTGTATAGATTACCGCGAGCTGAATAAGGTGACGATTAAGAATAAATATCCGCTTCGAAGAATCGATGATCTATTTGATCAACTTCAAGGGGCAAGATGTTTTTCTAAGATTGATTTGAGGTCAGGGTATCACCAAGTGCGGGTTAGAAATGAAGATATTCCTAAGACAGCTTTTAGAACCAGATACGGGCATTATGAGTTTCTAGTAATGCCATTCGGGTTGACAAATGCTCCAGCTGTCTTCATGGATCTGATGAATAGAGTGTGTCGACCTTTCTTGGACAAGTTTGTTATCGTCTTTATTGATGACATACTTGTGTATTCAAAGACTGAAGCAGATCATGAACAACATCTACGTGAAGTCTTAGAAGTTTTAAGAAGAGAGAAACTATACGCGAAATTTTCAAAATGTGAATTTTGGTTAAAAGAAGTACAATTTCTAGGTCACGTGATCACTTCAGAAGGAGTCAAGGTAGACCCAACTAAGATTGAAGTTATGGAAAATTAGGAGACACCTAGAAGTGCATCTGAAATAAGAAGTTTCTTGGGTTTAGCAGGTTATTACAGAAGGTTTATTAAAGACTTTTCTAAGATTGCATCTGCTTTGACTATTCTGACTAGAAAGAACGTGAAGTTTGTCTGGTCGGAGAAACAAGAATCGGCTTTCAGAACCTTACGTCAAAAGTTGTGTGAGGCTCCAGTTCTTGCTTTACCAGAAGGAACAGAAGATTTAGTGGTGTACAGTGATGCTTCAAAGATGGGTCTAGGGTGCGTATTGATGCAACGAAGCAAAGTGATTGCTTATGCGTCAAGACAACTTAAAGAACACGAGAAGAACTACCCAACACATGATTTGGAGTTAGCGGCTGTCGTGTTTGCTTTAAAGCTGTGGAGGC
Source organism: Saussurea involucrata (assembly GCA_033807775.1). Lineage (NCBI taxonomy): Eukaryota > Viridiplantae > Streptophyta > Magnoliopsida > Asterales > Asteraceae > Saussurea > Saussurea involucrata. The sequence goes on from CM066319.1 coordinate 158,945,735, forward strand.
ACTACTTGTATGGAACCAAATGTACTCTTTTTACTGACCATAAAAGTTTGCAGCATGTTTTTGATCAGAAAGAGTTAAATATGAGACATCGAAGATGGTTAGAATTACTTAAAGATTACGATTGCGAATTGCATTACCATCATGGTAAAGCAAATGTCGTGGCCGATGCGTTAAGTAGGAAAGAGTATAGTGGATGTTTGAAATCGATAAATGCTAGAATTGATGTGACATCGAGTTTGATGGAAAAGATAAAAGAGGCACAAGCAGAGGCTTTACGGGAAGTAAACCTGAAAGAAGAAGTGATGGGCAAGCAACACCTTCAGTTGACTGAAGATGGACGTGGAATAAAGCTGTTCCAAGGTCGTGTTTGGGTACCAAAGATTGGAGGAAATCGAGAGCTGATTCTCGAAGACGCTCATAGATCTAAGTATTCCATACACCCTGGGAATACAAAGATGTATCGAGATTTGAAATTGCATTATTGGTGGCCGGCTATGAAAGTAGATGTGGCCCGGAAGGTAGAAACATGTAGAACATGTTCGTTGGTGAAAGCAGAACATCAGAAACCTTACGGAAGTTTCCAATCTTTGGAAATTCCAGAATGGAAGTGGGAGAAGATCACCATGGACTTTGTGACGAAGTTACCCAAGACGCAAAAGGGTAACGACACAATATGGGTAATCGTGGATAGATTAACTAAGAGTGCTCATTTTCTGGCTATGAAAGAAACATCACCAATTGAGAAGTTGGCGAAGCTGTATATTGATGAGGTGGTGTCAAGACATGGTATACCGGTATCGATTGTTTCAGATCGTGATAGTCGGTTTACCTCAAGGTTTTGGCGATCACTACAAGAGGAATTGGGTACGAAGGTTAATTTGAGCACTGCTTTTCATCCATAGACTGATGGACAGAGTGAAAGGACTATACAAACTTTGGAAGATATGCTTAGGTCATGTGTATTAGATTTTGGAGGTAACTGGGATACGCATCTACCGTTAGTAGAATTTGCGTATAATAACAGTTATCATTCCAGTATCGGAAGAGCGCCCTTCGAAGCCTTGTATGGTCGAAAATGTAGAACTCCGGTATGTTGGTTAGAAGCCGGAGAGAAACAGTTTGCTGGTCCAGAATTGGTACAACAAACAGCTGATAAGGTGAAAGAAATTCAGCAGCATATGAAAGCAGCTCAGGACCGACAGAAGAGTTATGCTGACCCGAAAAGGAGACCAAAAGAATTTCAAGTTGGGGAGCGCGTGATGCTTAAAGTGTCCCCATGGAAGGGTGTGATAAGGTTTGGTAAATGCGGGAAGTTAAGTCCTCGTTTTCTAGGACCTTTCACTATCACTAAAAGGATTGGTTAACAAGCGTATCAGTTGGATCTTCCACCAGAGTTGGAAGGGGTTCATAATACCTTTCATGTTTGTTATCTACGGAAGTGTTTAGCCGAAGAAGAGGATGTGATACCACTCACAGACGTGAGAGTAGATGAAAAGAGCCGCTGTGTGGAAGAACCATAGGCAATTTTGGAAAGATCGGTTAGAAAGCTACGTAGTGGTAAGGAAGTAGCTATGTTGAAAGTACAGTGGAAACACCATCGAGGTACTAATGTGACTTTAGAGTCAGAAGAAAGTATGAAAGATAAGTATCCTCATTTGTTTACTTGATTTGATTTCGGGGACGAAATCATTTTCAAGTTGGGGAGTATTGTAACATCCTGAATTTTCGTTATTAGTATTTTAATAAGAATTGAGATGTAGGTGTATTTTGTGAAACCTTGGGATTGTATGGAAATGTTATAATCGTGTACTTTGGAAATATTGAAACTTGAGGGTGTGTTTTGTTATTAAGTAAAAGTGTGTTTGGATAAAGGGTTAAGGGAATGAGATATTATCTCATTTCCCTGTTGTGAGTCGGCAAGAAACCAGAGAAAGAAAGAAAAGAGAGAAAGAAGGAAAGCAAGGGTTTGTTCATCAATTTGGTAAGGAATTGGTGATAGTTTTGATAAAATCTGTTGTGGTTGTATGTTTATAAACGAATCTGTATTTTGGGATTGAATTGCAGAATCATAAACAAAAAGATTGAAGTTTTTATTTGTGCAGAAGTCGGTTTCGCAGCATAAGGTGAGTTCATTCGATTCTTGTACAAATCAGTGTTTTTAAGTTATACTAACCTTAAATATAGCTGTGTAAATTGACCGAGGACTTAAGGGAATACATAGATTGAACTGATTTTACCAGTTAAGTTGATTTGTGGACTTATTGAAATAAACTGTACGTAGTCCCGGTAGTGAAGTCCCGGTGCAGTCCCGGTAGTGAAGTCCCGGTAGTTGGTAGTCTCGGTAGTGGTAAGTCCCGGTAGTGGCAAGTCCCGGTAGAGGCAAATCCCGGTACTTATGAGTTCCGGTGAAGTTCCGGTATACGTGTTGAATACCGGGAGTGGGGATACCGGGAGTTGGGAATACCGGGAGTTGGATAAAAACAGTCCGTTTACAGATTTTGGTAATAGATCTTGAAAGTGAACATAAAGAATATAATAATTAAGGTATCCAGAGACTTTGTATTATCTGTACTATTCTAGAAATTGGAAAGTATAGTTTCGTTAATCGTGGAAAGGTACAATTTAAGAATTGATATATATACCTTATGTTGCTTGAACATACGTACCCTTGAAGAGTAGTATGTTAGGTTTATAGACTGCGCTAGTGTGATACTAGGCAGGAATGTGTTAAATGTGATTTTCCCATACGGTTGTTATGAGAAATCTATGTGAGATAAATAATTCGCTTATACGATTGCTATAAGGAATTTATGAGGTATAAATATGATATTCGCTTATACAATTGCTATGAGGAATTTATATTGATTTAATACATGTAAGAGTACAATTAGGTGATACGGATCCGTAGGCACTAAAGTTTGGTAATCACATGGAATAGGCGTGTGGTATTACTCGTTTAATCGTTATTCCAGTGTGTGTGGGAAATCATGGAATAGGCGTGTGGTATTTCTCGTTTAATCGTTATTCCTGATTTCTAAGGAAGAGAGTGAGGTTGACATAAGTACTTGTAATCTTTTCTTCCTTACTGATAAATGGGCGTGTGTAATCGCGATTTATTGGTGGAGAGCATTGATCTAGAATCTTTGAAGATTCGTAGTGTGGCTCTGGGGTATGAAATGCTGATGGATTTGTTGTCAGTCATGGTCATAGAAGTGGATAAAATTGTGTAATGAAATAGAGTTATACGTGCGGTAAGAAAAGGAGTAACCAGGTTTTTTAATAACTTGTTTACATTGATTTTTGCAAATGTTATTATTGAAACGAATGTTCTCACTAGGCGTTGGCCTAATCGTTTCATATGATGTTTTCTTAACAGGTGCAGGCTCAGGCAAATAAAGGGTTGTGGGGCGAGTGTTTTTGGAATAGCAGAAGTGGCAATTAACAAAGAGGAGATTTTTTGGAGGATAGCTTAGATAACTCAATTAATCTGATTATAGTGACATGATTAGATTGATAGGTTATTCGAAGTATCCTGTATTGTAATTACACTCTTGATGGTTAATTCCTTTGCTATCTATATAAGTTGTAATTTTATTGTCATAACCTGTTGTAACTTGAGGTTTAAATTGGCCCGGATTTTGGGGTGTTACAAAAGTTAATAAAGAAATTTATGAAAATCTGGTATATTTTAATTTTCCTAAGAAAGTGATAAAACAAAAATAAATAAAAAAGACCACGCATGGTAATGGTAAGTCTATGATAAAACAAAAATAATTAAAACAAATAAAACTACAAGGTTTAGTTGGAGGGAAGCAGCAGCCTACATACGGATGGCTAACCAGTATGCTAAAGGCTTCTTTTGTTACCTTGTTGTATTAAATAAATTATATACTAGTATCATTACATGTAAAAAATTAATCCTGAGCCCCCCGGCGATCGGAGGCCCTGTGCGGTAGAACCACTCCGCACACCCCTATGTACGGCCCTGCAAACACATCAAGAACAAAACTAATTAAGCCACGAACACATAAGGGTACCGAATCAGCAACTAAACCCCCTGTTTGCGAGGTACAAACCCAATAAGACTGTTGGACAGCTCCAATCAAGCCTACTGTATGAATTAAGCCGCCTATCATTCAGACCTTCCCACTCGACCACTCCAAGCACTAAACATATGTTATAATTTAAAGAGTAAATTACATTTTTGGTCCTTGTGGTTGACACTCATTATCAAGTTTGGTCCCTCTTTTAAACTAATTATAATTTTAGTCATTGTGGTTGCCATTTTATTTCAATTTTGGTCCCTTTGACCAACTTTGATTAAAAAGTTTAGTTAAATTAAGGGTGTTTTGGTCCATTCACCTTTTTCTTGTCTTTTTCATTTTAGAGTAAATTACATGATTGGTCCCTGTGGTTTACATAAAATTGCACTGTGCATCCCTAAAATGAAATAATTATGGAAAAAGACCCTGTGGTTTACGTTTTCACACGTCTTTGGTCCCTTGCCCTAACACCGTTAGATAGTTCTGTTAAGTAAATTAACTGGAAGGGCATGTTAGTCATTTAGTCATATTCCTTTCCTTATTAAAAATAAAAATCTAATATTTATTATTATTATTATTTTAGTTTTTAATTTTTTTTATATAAATGTATAACTCAAAATTTGAGTTCATAACCGCTGGCGAACTCTTTCCACCATGAACATCAAACTTCCATAGTCTCCGCCCATAACTGCCGGCAAACTCCATCGCCACCGTCCATAGGACCTCCATTTCCACTACCACTATAACCCTAACACAACCTCCTCCTTCTTACCATAATCCTTCCTTCTTAACAGGAGAACCTCAGACTTCGATCGTAACAAAATCCCACCCCCTCCCGTTGACTACCGCCTGCTCAGCTCACCACCACCATGGGCTCCTTCCCTTCTCCGGTGAAACCATCACCTTGAGTTGTTTCCCTTCTCAACTTCGCCACTTCGGCCTCCACCACATAGGAAGCCATCTGCTTAACTCCTCCCCTACAACCGCTAGGTTTCGATGGAGTTTTTCTGGATCTCGTTCACTAACTATTGCTTCTGGTCCCAAACTCGATGCCGATGAAATCCCGTCCCTCCCCAATCTCGATTTCAAGCAACAATCCACATCGGTGTCAACTCCGATCGCTGGTGTACTCTGTTTTTTTGAAGAACTCGAGATCCAGATCATGTTTGTGAGGAAACCCGAAGGAATTCTATTACATAATGCGAGGAGCATCGACAGAGAGAGAAACATGAAAGCACCCCACCCCGTCGTCATCATCTCCACTCCAGTCACCTCGTCATCATTTCATTCCCGCCACTCGACAAATAACCCTACTGCACTTAAGCAAATCCATATGCTTTAAGCTTTGATGTATGTAGCATATATGTGATTATATGAAAGAACAGATCCAATGGAACAAAAAAGAGATCCCCCATTTCTGCTACTGGTTGGAAATATGATGTCAACCTGTGTTTTGTGTGTGTACGTGTATATATGTATATATATATATGTCGTTTTCATTGCTCCCACAACCTCCATTGTTGTTTGATAATCCAAATGAAATTCTTAATCCATCTATCTACATATATTCTACAAAGTCATATATGGCTTCCTTGTAGATTAAGATGGGTTTTTGATGCTCTCGAAGACAAAGATGGATTTTTGACACACAAACATTATACATACATATATGGGTTTTTATGCTACTTTTTGTTTCACAATCGAGGGTTTAGAAGGGAAGGGGTTTATGGTGGAGGGAGGGACTTTAGAGTTCGTCGCTAGTTTACGAGGATTGTCGGTTGTCGTAGTCGGAAGAGATGAAGACGAGTACTATATGGGGTCTCCTTGCATTTTTTGTCCTTGTGCATTATTCTATGTATAATATAATTTACAATTTTTTTAAATAAACAATAGGAAAAGATATAAAATGACTAAAATATCCTTCCAATTAAACTACTTAACAGATGTTTTTAACAGTGTTAGGGTAGAGGGACCAAAGGCGTGAAAAATTGTAAACCACGGGGATGCTTTTCATAATTATTTCAAATTAGGGACTCACGGTGCAATTTTATGTAAACCACAAGGACCAATCATGTAATTTACTCTTCATTTTATTAGATTATATAGCAAATTACACTTATAGTCCCTGTGGTTTGTCATTTCTTTCTTTCCTTTCTTTCCTACTTTTTTTTCATTTTTCACATTATACTCTTATTATATCAAAACAGGCTAAACAAACAGCCCCACAGTCACAATAAACAGGAACGACCAAGAACGACCAGGCTCGTTACAAGCAACCCCGAAGCAGTACAAAACATCAAACGAAACCGACTTACAGCGAGGACATCCTTGAGAACTATCGCAGAAGACTTTCGGTTTCTGCTAGCCACATGGGCCACTCGATCTTATTGTCGTGGCACCTTCTCGCGATCCATTCAAAGCTCCTCCTAACAGAGTTGACCCACAGACACGACACAAAAAAACCCGAAACTTAGACGATTAACTCCGATGGATTACTGATCCACGTCGTCCAATCGAGCTTCCTGCCCACGACCTTCCAGCGATCCATTCAAAGCTTCTCCGTTGCATATCGAACATTGTTAGTGTTAAAATTATAAGTTGTATTCAAGTTGAGGGACTCATTGTAACTTTCCAATCTAAGTATAAATAGCTTAGATGTGCTTACATTTCAAATACAACACTTACAATTACAATATCATTCCTCTATAAACTCTCTCTACTTTGTAACTCATACCTTTGAAGATCAATGAGAGATGGATTGATTGCATTCTAGTTCTTGATCATATTACTTGTATCTGGGATCACAAGTGGTATCAGAGCAAGCAGATTCAGCGATTTGTGAAGAAAATTTGAAGAAATTTGGGCATTTTTGGAAACTTTCGGACTTCACATCATTCTGTGAATTTGAGAGTGTTTTGGCTGAAGAATCTATCACAGACCTGTACGATTTAGTGATCTGAATCAATTCGTGCAAGAAGAATGGATTAGATAACGCGATTTGGAAGATTTAAGTGAATTTTTGAAAGTTTTTCGAAGTTTACTGTTTCAGATCGAAATTGGCATTTCTAGTGTTTTCTTGGTGATTCTTTCTGAACAAAAGATGTTCAGATTGAGTGTGCGAACCTACCTACGAAGTTTCAAGTCATTCGGATTTGATTTAAGTGAGTTAGGGTACTTAGAAGATTTTAGATATTCGACATTCATAATTGCCGTACGAAGTTGTGTTCTTGTGTTCATAACTGTCGTACAAAACTAGCACTCATAACCGTCGTACAATATTTTGACCGACTTCACATTTTAGTCGGATAAGACGTGTCCGATAGTTACTGTTCATTGGACTTAGTCGCACAAGACGTGTCCGACAGTTACTGTTCATAAGATCAAGTCGTACGAGTTTCATACGACAGTTGGTCAAAGTAGTACACAGTTTGTCCGACTACTACTGTTCACACTGCTAGTCGTACACTTCACATCCGACAGTTGTCCGATTACACTCTGTCCGACAGTTGACAGTCTTCACATTTTGCTTATTTGTTTAAAGATCAAACAAGTAATTTTTCAAGATGATGAGAAATGATATCATGAACTCTTTGGAACGGATTCTAGACCTCCAATTTTAATTGAAAGAGAATATGAGCAGTGGAAGGAAAGATTTGAGGATTTTATAGAGCGACAACAAAATGGGTTGAATTTGTTAGATTCGCTAAGAAATGGTCCGATGCAACCTGTGTATACAACTATTCAAGCTCCGAATACACAAAACGCAGCTCCTAAATTGATTCCTGTATCTGAGTATACCATTGATCAAAAGGCTAGATATGATGCAGATAAAAAGGCTAGATCCTATCTAATCATGGGGATACCGAATGAAGTTTTCAACAAGATCAAAGAAGAATTGGATGATGTGTTTGATGGGGTAAATGTGCAACCGGGTTCAGATTCAGAAAATGAAAATGAGAATGCAGCTCAAGTGCCTGATCCAGTAATTGATGTACCTGTAATTCCTAACTTGCCTGAAGGAAAAATAAAAGATCCAGTGTCTGAGGCTGAAATGAGAAATCTTCAAATGTTAGTTGATAGAGAGGCGTTGATTGAAAGAAGAGGACACATAATTGGTATTATTACTCAATTTCAAGAAGATATCCGGAGTGATCCATTCGTGAAAGTGATTCAGCCAATTGATAGGGTAAAACTGTATTCCATTGATAAGCTTTCCAAACCTCACCAGATTGAATATCTACACATGATGGGCAACAAAGATCGTGAACTTGAATGTGTGAGAACAGATAAAGAAATAGTGAAGATCAACAAGATAGAATCTGAAAAGATTCTAAATGTCTTCTATCCGAGATTCTATGTTTTCAGAACTGATGGAAAGGAATGGAACTTCAGTGAAGCCGACTTCAAATCATTAACCTGTGAAGACTTCTTCCGGTTATATGATATTCTAGCACGAATGCCAAACAAGAATATTACCTATTCTGAAGCTTATCAAGCAGTCAAAAGATTCATGAAAAACTTGGTCAAACTGGCGTATCTAACAGATTTTCAAATGGCGTTGGAAGGAAATCATATCAGAGTGAATACTAGAAGACCAAACAGAAACTTGCCAGACATACAAGGCATTCCACTCTATAATGTGTTAGAAAAACCAGAATTTGGTGTTGTCTATCACAATGGTCAAAAGAAAAAGAAGTTCCTCAGATTCATTGAAGTGAATAAGTATTGTGATGGCACACTCAAACTGATCAAGATAAGGTTGGATGAAAGACTGGATGAATAGAAGTTGGTAACTTTGAAAGAAAAAGAGAAAGTAATGATCAACATGGCATTGAAAGCAATTGAAGATAGGCTGGAATACAAGCATGCACTCAGGAGATTTGAGATCATATTTGGAATCAGAAAAAGGTACATTCCACCGGAGCTGCTCAGAAGATGAAGTTTATTTGGCTCACTTGAATACAAAGGGGGAGAATGTTAGTGTTCAAATTATAAGTTGTATTCAAGTTGAGGGACTCATTTTGTAACTTTCCAATCTAAGTATAAATAGCTTAGATGTGCTTACATTTCAAATACAACACTTACAATTACAATATCATTCCTCTGTAAACTCTCTCTACTTTGTAACTCATACCTTTGAAGATCAATGAGAGATGGATTGATTGCATTTTAGTTCTTGATCATATTACTTGTATCTGGGATCACATATCATCTCCCTTAAATTTCGTTTATCGTTTTTGAAAACCAATTGATTGCGATGATACCAAATCATATATATAAACGTCCATATCGCAGCTGAACGTACGTCGTTACTTCTCGTACATCTTCCCAACTGTGTTGCTGTATCGGTGATTTCGGTGGTCGACGAAAACTCGGCATTTGGAACCCGCCACCACCTGAAAAACTATGTCTATTATAAAAAAATATATTGTTTCTACTTTTTAGATAGCTATTCCATACCACACACCATACACCCCCCAAAAAATAAGCATTTTCAATTCCAAATTCTTATATAAAATCCAAATCTCTCAAAAATATTATGTCAAACCAAATAGCGCTTATTGCTTTGTTTGATCTGAAATGCAGACTCAAGAACCATACTTCACCTTGTAAATTATTCTTGTGATCTATTGATTCTTGAAAATAAATAAAAGAGTGAATTACATCGATGGTCCTGTGGTTTATCCAAATTTTGGATTTGGTCCCTAAAGTACACTATCTACGGTGGTGATCCCTAACTTTTTAATTTACTTTCACTCGAGATCCTCCTATGTTTTATTTACTTTCGCTCATGGTCCTTCTATGTTTAATTACTTTCACTCATGGTCCTCCTATGTTTAACATAGAAGGACCATGAATGAAAGTAAATTAAAATGTTAGAGACCATCACCGTAGATAGTGTACTTTAGGGACCAAATCCAAATTTTGGGTAAACCACAGGGACCACCGGTGTAATTCACTCTAAATAAAATAAAGAAATGTGTAGGTTTTGGTTGGTTACATATTTTTCTTATAATAATTTTAAGTTTATAATTTGAAAAAAAGTAATAACTATATTATATAGTTTTTTATTTCATCTACATTTAATTAAATAGAATATCTCAAAATGATACATTTTTTAATAAATAGACATAGATAAATTTCGATTCTTTCTTACATACATAAATAATAGAAAACATTAAGTTTTTTTAAATACAACTTAAAATAGAAAAGTTTTTTTGGGGGATTACTTTAGATGGATTTGCAGATATATATCAAATAAATTGCATAAAAATATAAAAAAATATTCAATACATAACTTATTTTAAATGTATCGACGATATTTTTCTAATGATGTAATTACAAAATGAAATACATATTTTTAATGTATTGTTATCATCAATTAATATAATAAAAGTATAAAATGAGAAATGAGAAAAAAGTTAGAAAAGAAAAGAAAAGGACAAACTACATGGACTATTAGTGTAATTTACTATATAATCTTATTAAACTAAAAATAAAAAAGACGATGAAAAGGTGAATGGACCAAAACATCCTTAATTTAACTAAGTTTTTTTTAATTAAAGTTGGTCAGATGGACCAAAAGTGAAATAAAATGACAACCACAATAATCAAAATTGTAATTAGTTTGTAAGAGAAACCAAACTTGATAATGAATGTCAACAACAAAGACTAAAAATATAATTTACTCTAATTTAAAAGGTTATCACTATTGCTTTTGTGTGGACATATAGGGCTGTAAACGAACCGAACGTTCAATGAACCGTTCGTGAACCGTTCGGCGGGAAGTTCGTTTATGTTCGTTCATTTAGTTAAACGAACGAACATGAACAAGTTTTTTCGTTCGTTTAGTTAAACGAACGAACATGAACATAGGTCTTGTTCGTTCATTTATGTTCGTGAACGTTCGTTTATTTATGTTCGTTAATGTTCGTTCGTTAATGTTCGTTTATGTTCGCTAATTCGTTCGTTTATGTTCGTTTACAAATAAAAATAACTTAATAATAATAGACATAATTAATAAGAAAACTAAAAAATAACAATAATTTCTGAAAGATAAAAATAAAAAAATAACTAAAAAAAAGACATAAATGCCTTTCACACCATCTTTTCCTTATATACACACATGATACTTTATTTTTTCACTCCAATTTCGATGTGGGATTTGGGCATATCCCTGATAAGTGATAACCCTTGCCTTACCACCACTCCATCAAAGGAAAATGGGATTTTCTTCATCCCACATCGCTAGTGACAACATCTTTTGCTCCCATCCTCTACTATAAATAGAATCTCACCTCTTTGGTTTTATCGTGATTCACCTATTCAGCCTAACTTGGTGGCTCAAGCTTATTCTTGAGCCTAGCCGAGTGGCTTGATTCCTTTTGCTGGAGTTCAATTTTTTTGAGTTTAAAGTTTGTTTGCTGTAAGTTTGTTTGTGTAGAACTGTTCGTTTAAGTTCGTTTATGGTTGTTCGTTTAAGTTCGTTTAGTTTCTTAACAAACGAACATAAACGAACACGAACATGCCTAATTCTTAAACGAACGAACACGAACATAAAAAATTTTGTTCGTTTATTGTTCGTGTTCGTTCGCTTGTTCGGTTAAGCTAAACGAACGAACATGAACAAGCCTTTGTTCGTGTTCGTTCGGTTCGTTTACAGCCCTATGGACATACGCTTCTAAAATAGCAATTATAGATTTTATTTTAATTATCAAATGTTTTTTTATTAAAGACATCTATACTATATTATAAAACATGAAGCCTCAAAACTCTTAAAAACAACAATTTAAGCACTATGTACTACAACTTAAAACATATTTACTTAATTTTTTTAGAGAGAGAAACCTAATTATTTTGTTTTTGAAAACCATGATTTTTTTTTGGAAACCAGGAACCCTCTACAAATACTTAATTAAATATTTCAGTTAATACGTCCATAAATATATCCATAACAATTAATGATTTCAATTTCGAAATAATTAAGGAAATAATCAAAATTGATTAATACCATTTAAAATAAGCCCCAAAAATAACTGTGTCTATTTGGATGGGGAAATCAATTTCGAAATAATTAATAAATTTCAAAATTTGTTTAATTTTTGCAGTAATTTCGAAATAATTAAATTGATCATACATTCTTATAATAAATTTTTTTCTAAGGGGGTGTTTGGGATTGCTTGATTTATTTTATCCTGAAAAATAAAATAAACACTTTGTCTATTTTATCCTGAAAAATAAAATAAACACTTTGTCTATTTTATCCTGAAAAATAAAATAAACACTTTGTCTATTTGGATGAGGAAATCAATTTCGAAATAATTAATAAATTTCAAAATTTGTTTAATTTTTGCAGTAATTTCGAAATAATTAATTTTGCCCCAAAAAAAAGGAAACTAAATGGTATTACTTACATTCATAGTTATTTGGATGGGGAAATCAATTTCAAAATAATTAAGGAAATAATCAAAATTGATTAATACCATTTTAAATAAGCCCCAAAAAATAACTTTGTCTATTTGGATGGGAAAATCAATTTCGAAATAATTAATAAATTTCGAAATTTGTTTAATTTTTGCAGTAATTTCGAAATAATTAATTTTGCCGCAAAAATAAAGGAAACTAAATGGTATTAGTTATATTCATAATTAAGAAAATAATCAAAATTGATTAATTTTGCCTAAAATAAGCCCCAAAAATAAGTCTCTTCTTCCTCCTATATATTATGGCTAAAAACAATGTTTTGGTTTGTGAGAATTCTAGAAATCCGGTAAGCACCTCCATCAAGACTCCAAAGAATTCTTGAAATGTGTATTGAGTGTTCATCATGATATCACACGGGCACGAGTGATTCTGTTTGCTGCTGACAATATACCACCACTCAAGGTTTACTCCGCTCTTTGTACTTAGATGTATATATTTCCCTGCTCCTATTATATTAATTGTTAATGTTGCTCCTTATTTTTCATAATCTTATGTTCCTGATTTGTTATTTGTCCCCATTATGTTTTTGTCTAGATATGTCATTTTGTTGCATGCAACTTATATGGTCTCTCTGACTGAGATATAGTTAGCACAATGGCGAGCAGTAAGTCTTGTCTACTTGTATATTACTATTTGGTTCAACCATCTCCTATTTGTTTGTTTTTTTCTTCATATTTTGATGCTAAGCCTGTATGCTCTTGTGTGTTTAGTCTCAAAATACTTTTATGGAGAAGATAATGAAATCTTTTATAAAAGAAAAAACATAATGAATTTTGTACGTATTTCATCTTTTTCAAACGTTGCAAGGATAAAAAAAGAAAACAAAACAAAATGATTTATTTGTATTTTGAACCTTTTGAACATTGGTGCAGGAGTGGTTTGGTCATAAAGCAAAGAACAAAAATCAAGGATATGAGATTTAATGTACTGGTACTGAGAAGATGGATAGATGGAGACTCCACCACCAGATGAAGGTTCTTATGTTTGTAGCTGGATATTTGTTTGGCGTAGGCCTTTTCAATGTTTATTCTATATTTGATTTTCTGTTTATTTAACATTGTCCTGTTTTTGTTCATGCTTGCTACAATCATGTGAAGTTTTGTTGACCAAGTTTTGCACTTGTTTATATTAATGGAAATGAATGAAAAATTATTTGGTTTTGCTTTTGCTAAGGTATCTTGGTTATGTGTGTATGCATCTATAAATTGGCTTTAAGTATTTTTCTTCTGTTTCTTTTTTTCTTGCTATTTGTGCAAATAAAACTTTCTGGCCAACAACTATAATTAAGTTAAATTACATTTGCATCATAGTTTAGTCTTAAGTTGTGTTTCGGTTAGCAAAATCTCCAAAGTGTTAAAGATTTTCATCATTATTCTATGCTATAACGATTTCACCAAGCATTACTTAAATTTGTAAAAATGATTCAAAGAAGCTAAATTTTTGAAAAGGGAAAAAATTTGTTTAACATTTAGTTAAATGTATTTTAGTTTTTTTTAGCGTTTGACTTAACTTTGCTATAACAATGTGTAAATCCCAAAAACATGTTTCGGGACTGTTTACCTAACTCTTATCCTGTTTTTGTTCATGTTTTCAATTGGAAAACATTAATTTCGTTTTGCATTAATTTTGAAACGTAATTTCCTTAAAAAAAACATTTCTGATTTCAATTAAAAACATTAATTTCATTTTGCATTAAATTTGAAACCTAATTTCCTTAAAAAAAACATTTAAAATTTCAATTAGAAAACATTAATTTCGTTTTGCATTAATTTTCAAACGTAATTTTCTTAAAAAAAACATTTCAGATTTCAATTAAAAAAACATTATTTTCCCTTTGCATTAATTTTGAAACGTAATTTCCTTAAAAAAAACATTCCTGATTTCAATTAAAAAACATTAATTTCCATTTGCATTAATTTTGAAACGTAATTTCCTTAAAAAAACATTCCTGATTTCAATTAAAAAACATTAATTTTCATTTGCATTAATTTTGAAACGTAATTTTCTTAAAAAACATTTCTGATTTCAATTAGAAAACATTAATTTCGTTTTGCATTAATTTTGATACGTAATTTCCTTAAAAAACATTTATGATTTCAATTAAAAAACATTAATTTCTTTTTGCATTAAATTTGAAACCTAATTTCCTTAATAAACATTTCTGATTTCAATTATACTAATTTTTTTAATCTATACTATCTTATAAAGCATTTAGGCTTAAAAGTCATAAAGTCTTAAAAACAAAGTTTTAAGCATAGAGTACAACATATTTATGCATAAAGATGTTGGTAATGGATGACATTGTGCATATCTGAATAAGAAAAAGGATTTCATGTATGTTATTTTGTCTTGTAGGATGATTGTGACTCATCTATTTGCAGGTGATAAGTTATTTTGATAATCTATTTTATATTATAAAATATTTAAGTAGAAGTGTTAAAAATAAAAAATTGACATTAGTCATATATAATTCCATAGATTTCAATACATATTTTTAAATGTGTTTGAATGCCATGTAATAAACAATTGATTACTAAAGTTATAAATGATGTGAGCCTCAAGCCGTAAGCTTCAAGATAAGCCACAACGTTTTTTAAAGTGTTATTTATGACGATAAATCTCTATATCATGTATATCTATACCACCATTGGTAAAATTTGTATATAATCGACTGAGTACATTGGTAATACCACTCGATTCAATCCACGAATCAATTTGGTTTATATGGCAAAAACACATTTGCGTTGTTATATTATTAATTATATTTATTAACAATTAACTATGAGGGGTGTTTGGGATTGCTTATTTAAAACAACTTATGCTTATTTTTAAAAGTGTTTATCATCTTATGTTGTGTTAAAAAGAAGTTGGGGTAAAAATATAATTTAAACAAATAAGTTATACGCAGTTTCAAATAAGTTAAAATGGTTTAACTTATCAAAAACAACTTATTTGTGGTGGAAAAAAATCATAAGCACTTTTCTTTTTTTCAGTATAAACACTAAAAATAACTTAAGTTGAAAAAAACAACTAATCCAAAACACCCCCTAAGCTTGGTTTTCAAGATGTTTATCCGGTAAGCTCTTATCATTAATACTCAATAGTCAAAATTTTTATTTAAGTTATTTGGTAAAGTTTTAGTCCACAACATTGTATGCAACGTTTTATCCGATAAGTGCAATGAACCAAGAATTTCAAAGATATATTACAAAAAACTAGATGTTTAAAAATTGAATGCCCCGCAGCATTGCGCGGGTACACGACTAGTAAATTATAATGTATCAAGTATTTTCTATTGTCATTATAGTTACTATTATTATTTAGAGTAAACTACACTTTTGGTCCCTGTGGTTTGGTGTTTATAACACATTTGGTCCCTACAGTTTAAAAATTACACTTTAGCCACTACAGTTTGCTATTTCGTCCGAATTTGGTCCCTCTGACCAACGTCCGTCCAATGTCAGACGTTAGGGGCAACCATGTGAGTTAAACATGAGGGTAAATCAGTCCTTTTTCCTCACAGGGACCAAATTCGGATGTTTACTCAAACCCTCCCCACTCCACCCCTACTCTCTTTCTCTCTCCTATCTTCTTCTTCCCCAACTCACTCCCTCCAAAAAACACACACACACACAAACCCACTTAAACACACTTAATACACACACACACACACACACACACACACACACACATACATATATATATATATATATATATATAGCGGTCGGTTCATTTGAGAAGTCTAAATATTTTAAGAAATGGAGAAGTAAAAAAACACGAGAGTGTTCATATATGAATGTTCATATATGACTGTTATATATGAACGTTCATATATGACTGTTATATGAACGTTGGAGTGTTCATATATGAACATTCATATATGAACGTTCATATATGACTGTTTATATATGAACATTCATATATGAACACTCTCGTGTTTTTTAATTCTCTATTTCTCAAAATATTTAGACTTCTCAATTGAACTCTTCCCTATATATATATATATATATAGGGAAGAGTTCAATTGAGAAGTCTAAATATTTTGAGAAATAGAGAAGTAAAAAAACACGGGAGTGTTTATATATGAACGTTCATATATAAACAGTCATATATGAACGTTCATATATGAACGTTCATATGAACGTTCATATATGACTGTTATATGAACGTTCATATATGAACGTTCATATATAAACAGTCATATATGAACATTCATATATGAACACTCCAACGTTCATATATGAACGTTCATATAACAGTCATATATGAACGTTTATATATGAACGTTTATATATGAACGTTCATATATAACAGTCATATATGAACATTCATATATGAACACTCCCGTGTTTTTTTACTTATCCATTTCTCAAAATATTTAGACTTCTCAAATGAACCGACCGCTATATATATAAACATGATGATTAGTTTAGCAACGAAAGACATTAATCGTGTTGGAAAAAGTGTGTTTTCAAGACTCTTTGGCTTTATGGTTCGGTTGAAACAAAAGGTCGAGGATCGAGAAGTAATGCATTTCTAAACCGATGAAGAACGACGATCGATGACTCAAATTACTCTTCCATCTATACCCCTAGCAACGATCAAGAAATCAAGCATTGATGCTAAGACAAAGGGTTAACGAAAAGGGTAAATTGGGAATTTCACATATGAAAAAGGGATCGGGGGGACTTACGTAGGGGCGAGTTTTCTCGATGATGTATGATTGATCTCGATCCGCCGGGAGCCCTCGACTTGCAAGCAAATGCAAGTCTTTTTCGTGCAGTTCACGTCCGTTTAGAAAAACGTATATATATATATATGGAGCTTAAAAATGGTAGATTCTAAATATGTATCTTATCTTTTTCTTGATTCAAAATCATATTTTTCTTGAATTTATAAAAATTTCTCCGTAAATTGGTGTCTACAGAGCTTGTAAAGTTTGAATTCAGTTCTTTAATCAATCGGGTGTTATCTTGTCTATTTGGCTGATCTATTCGTTTTTCCTGATTCAGGGTCTTCTTATTTCTAAGGTTATTTAAGTAATTTTATCGTGAAAAAAATCATGGGTATCGACGGAGTGGAGTCTGAGTTGGCTCACGTAGCTGTTGAAAACGGGAAGAAAGAGATCGTTCTTAACGGACACGTTGACGAAAACGAATCTGGTACTCACGGGAATGAATCGGTTCGAGTAGAAACCACCCCAGATACGAGCTTTCCAAAGGACGCAGTTGACGAATGGCCCGAAGCAAAAAAGTTTCATTCGGTTTATTTCGTTAAATACCGAACAATTGAAGACCAGAACTTGAAAGCTAAACTTGATTAGTGTGTTTAAGTGGGTTTATGTGTGTGTTTGTGTTTATATATATATATGTGTGTTAAGTGTGTTTTTTTATATATATATATATATGGGTGTGTGTGTGTGTGTGTGTTTGGAGGGAGTGAGTTGGGGAAGAAGAAGATAGGAGAGAGAAAGAGAGTAGGGGTGGGTTTGAGTAAACGTCCAGATTTGGTCCCTGTGAGGGAAAAAGACTGATTTACCCTCATGTTTAACTCACATGGTTGCCCCTAATGTTTGACATTGGACGGACGTTGGTTAGAGGGACCAAATCCGGACGAAATGGCAAACTGTAGTGGCTAAAGTGTAATTTTTAAACTATAGGGACCAAATGTGTTATAAACACCAAACCACATAGACCCAAAGTGTAGTTTACTCTATTATTATTATTATTATTATTATTATTATTATTATTATTACTCATTTATATAAATATTATTTGTATTCGTCATTATTACTTTTACTGTTTGTGTTTTCTATTTTTAATAATATTATTTAATAATTATCCTTATTGTTGTTTTTATCATTATTATTATTTATTTACATTATGTTCGAAAAACAATGTAATACTTTGACTGAAATTATAACTGAGATCATCGACATCTCACCCAGACTTAGGGGTGCTAAAAAACTCACCCAATCAGACCAATCTGATCAAACCAACATGAAATAACCCAACTTGAAATAACACGATATCTAATCGAATTGTATAATTTTAAATCGTATATATTGGGTTAAAATCGGGATACGATCATTTGAATCCAACCCAACCCGATGAACCCAATATTCTTTTATTTCTTAGATTTAATATGATTGTTAAGTCTCTACTAATATTTACATTAAACAATTACATCATCACATATCCTTTTCACACACACACACACACACACACATATATATATATATATTCAATCTCCTATCCATCTCTATATAAATCCTTCATATATATGCTTAGTAAATGTGAACATATATATTCAAATTGAGAAAATATATATGTTTAAGATCTTAGAAATCATGGAAGAATATATATATATATATATATATATATATATATATATATATGTGTGTGTGTGTGTGTATGTTATAAGGGAGGTTCATGAGAAAACCTCAAGAAAATGAAAAAAAATGAGGAACATTGTGGTAACCATTCATGTGGATGATATGCACACGCGCATACAACAAACTGAATCTATTTTTTGGTTTTTATGCACATGTGCATATGTATGTCAACATGTTATAAATTACTTGTATACACATGTGCATATATACACAATTTCAACACATGTTGGATTTGCTTGAAGCTTATAGTAATTACAAGGTGTATATGCTAAACAAGCTAGTGTTATGGTCATTTGGACTTTTGATCTGATTTCTAAAGTTTTTACATACTCTTCAGAAATGGCTATATGAACGAATTAAGAAATAAAAAATTATTTTAAAATCCGCCGAAAATCCGTCGGAAAATTAAATCAAATAAATTTTAATGAAAATTAATTATTTTAAAATCCACCGTTTTTTTTTAAATTTGGGAATAATTTGTTGTACAAGAGACCATTTGAAGTGTTTTTTTGGTTGCTTTCATCTTCTGCTAAAACTTGGTTGTGTACATATATTGTAACTATTTTGCCATAAGTTGAACGAGTCATTTAACTCTTTAATTATTTCTATTTATTTGTCCATTGTGAACGAACCAATAGTCATTAAAATGGATTTGAATTGACACAATCAATTAATTGCCAAGGTTTTTGATCATATATTTATAAGTGGGGCCGGTTTATCGAAATTTGTTATTGTTCAACTATTTAATAATGACCAAATAGCTCCTAAGTGCCTAAATGTGTACAATTTGTCTAGCACTTTTTATATCGTTTGTGTTTGTCCATGTTAACAATACAATACTTTTGAATTTTAGACTTTTCTTTATACTTGGACAAAAAAAAACTTCAAGCAATTTTAGTAACTAATTTTTTTCCAAATCTTTGGACAAATCAACTCTATTGGGATGGAGGACTAATATGTATAATTATTCATGTTTTTTCAATTTTTCCGTTGAGTTGACATATCGCTCCAACAACAGATGGTAAACCTGTAACAATTGAGCTTATTGATGCTTAGATTAAAGTCATGTTGTGTACCCGACCAACGGACAGGTATAATGCTAGTTAATTGGGATGTAGTTAATAGATAGCACCAGTGGATCACTGATAGGGGTCCAAAATTCCATTTTTATTTGATGGTTTTCTATGTTCGTCTGTTTAGATGCATGATATTAATTACGATTGACATGTCTATGAGATTTTATTGTTTTAGGAGATCTATGAAATTTTATTGTTTTGGAATTTTTATGAATTTGCCTTGATCAATATTAATATTATTTATTTCATTTTATTATAATATATATATAATTATATAAAAATATGCAGATAATTGGAAATTAATATAAAAAAATACTCTTTAGAGAAGGAATTGATGTTTTAAAAGTGTATCTAAAGATAACTTTTAGAGAAGGTTTTGAGTTTGTGTATCTAAAGTTAAATTTTAGAGAAAGTTTTGAGTTTGTGTATCTAAAGTTAAATTTTAGAGAAGATTTTAGAAGTGTAAATAAAGGGCACCTTTAGAGAAGGTCTTTGAAAAGTGTAACTAAAGCCAATATCTTTAGAGAAACTTTTTATATACCTTCTATGACAGTGACTTTTAGTAACACTCATAAACTGTCACGAATACTTGAAAAACGTCACAAAAAGTATTTTTAGTGAAGCTTTTCAGAAAAAATCTACTAAGCTATAGAGAAGCTTTTAAAGCAACTGTCTCGAAAAGTTAACAAACACATACCTTTTCAAATCATTCCCTAAAACCTTTAGCTACACTTATATAGAGAAACTTATTGACGGAATTGAAAAACTTCTTTAAAGCCTTTAGAGAAGCTTTTGAAACTTTTAACTACAAAACAAAACCTGGTCTTTTTTCTTGTAGTGAGTAGAAAACTTTGCCTTGATTGGGGCTTAGGTGTTGTAGAAGTGAATTAGTTCGCATTAACTGGCACGAACAAATCATAACTGTTTTGTCACATATATGTTTGTTTTGTGGTATTTTCTTATTTATACTCTACGGATCAACCATTACAATAAAATTAGGTATATATGATCTGAAGAATTTTTAAGTTTCCTAATAACCGCTTTATAAAACTTAATTTGCATGACCAAAAAATAAAACGTCCTAATAAGTTTATACGACGTTATTGGGCGTCTTAAGAAGTTTTTTAAAACAATTTTATACAAAATGTCCTATTAGCTATTTTACATGACACGTTTTGTTTTAAAAGTGTCCAAAAAAACTTGTGAAGACACGGAAAAACATCCTACAAATTTATTACTACACCTTTGGACAAAACGCTTTATTTTTAGGTTTTATAAAATAATTTATTAAAAAGCTTAGAAATTATTGATGTCGTATAAAACTAATTTTTATAATAGTGATCTTTGTTGTTACAATACTTGAATTTTAAGTGATTTATATTTTTTTGTCCCAATTATTAAAGCTATACGTCTCCTCATTGTTCAACGACACATCTAGTAAATAGACTCACCTCTCAAACCATTAATTTTCTTCATATTCATACCTGTTAACCCAAAAAACATAATATAATCAAATATAAGTTTCCTTATAAAGTTCAATTAAATAAATAATCTCGTCGGCCCTTCTTTTACGCCGACGTGTGCCCCACTTACGTTATGGTCTTCACTTCTTTTACTCGATCATCCCATCCACCTTAGAAATGTAATATTTATATACGGCAAATGCAACAAATAAACTCACACACCCTCCTCACATTTGGTGAAGTTTGAACCCTGACCTCATAGGAGAAAAGAGGCTCACATACCACTAGGCCAAAAGCCCTTTGGTTTATCAAGTGCATACAAAATATTCGTTTGACCACCGGCACAAAATATCTGTCATGTGCATTCAAAGAGAAAAAATATGACTAAGACAAAATACCTAACACATGAAGTTTCATATCAAGCTTTTGACATTAATATATTTTACATTGGGGAAAGTCATGGTATAGTGGGGGAGAATAGTGAGGAGATCCCAAGTGGATTAATTTAGTGTCTAAGAAAATATATATTTTCATGTGGAGGGCTAGGCAAGGGAAGATTGTCGTGCCGATCGGTGTTGGACAAGATGGGTATGGATTTCCATTCCATGTTTTGCCCAAGATGTGAAAACTTGTTAGAAACGGTGGGCCACACATTAGTAAACTGTCAAGATGTAAGTAAAATTTAGACTAGGTGTCATGGTTGTCTGCCCCGACGGGTACTTAGCTTGCTTCTGCGCTTCGTCGAAGATTCCGAGGGCACGTTCGAGAGCAGGTTAAGATTTCGAGTCTCGTCAAGTGGTGTAGTTATGGTCGAGTAGGGGCTTTCATGCCTTTGTAATGGGGCTTGTTTAGTCGTGGGTTTGCCTCTTGCAAACTCTGTTTTGGCTATATTCATAGTTCTTCCGCTTTGTATCCTGTCTCCCTGATTTTGTCAGTATCTTTGGTTCCTTGGTGGTAATGAATGGGTGGTTTGTTGCTTTTCAATATATATATATATATATAGAGAGAGAGAGAGAGAAAGGTTCAAACGAGTACATGGGCGGTGCTCGTCGTGTTTTCTTAAATTGTTACGCTCCTCGTTTGAACCCGCCTCTCTCTCTCTCTCTCTCTCTATATATATATATATGGGTTGGTTATTTTACAAACCAGTGAAATCTAACAAACCGTACAAACCACGTTCAACCAATCATATTTTTTCATTTTCTTCACTTTTTCATTTTGACATTTTAACATCATCAAATACTTTGAATACTCAATGTTCCCTTGAAACACAAATTCAAAACTTTTTTTAGTCATATCATGTAATAGCCAAGGTTTCAATTTAATGGAACAACCGTTTTTATGGAAAACGGCGAGCAGTTAGAAAACAAAACCCTAAAAAGGGTTCTCTGTAAGAACCAATTCGCCGCCTGATTAACCTCTTTCTTTACCTTTCTTGATACATATAACTCGACCAAATAAAAATAAAAGGTTGTCATTTAAAAAACTCCAATTGAATTTTTCCCTCTGTGGGTGACGCTCCTTTGTCGTTGAGCCTCCAGGCTTCTTCTCTTTTCCGGTGAACCTCCCTCGGTACTCTCCTTAACGCCTTCTCTCGCTTGTTTCTCCACAGATCTCTCGCTTGCTCTCTGGCCTTTGTCCTTCCCTCTCGCTCTTCTCCTCTGAACTCCCGCTGCCCTCTGCCTCCCTCCTCCATGGGTACATCACCAGGAACCATCGATGACCTTACATTGTTAACCACCAAACTCCAAGTCTCCAAAGACTCCTCGGTAACGGTAGAAGACGCTACCGAAAACATGATTGCTCAAGCAGTTGAAGAGCTAAAGCTGGATCTTTTCGTCGAGACCTCGATGGTAGCACGGGTCTTCTCCCGAAAAGGTTGTGCTACCAACTTTCTGAAGAACATCCTCTCCCGGATGTGGAAGTTCAAAGGAAGCTGGCAGATAAAACACCTAGGTGACGACACGATAAGCTCTTTTTTCGGCATCACCTTTGACTCTTCGCAGGACCAAGATTGGGTTCTTCAACGCACTCCATGGATTTTCTCGGGGGGCTTTCTCATAGGCTCCCCCTGGCCGGAGTCCGGAAAGTGGCAAGATGCAAAACTCGATACCATACCCCTATTACTCTCCATAAACAACATCCCGCTACGACTTTACACCCGAAACAATCTCAGCTCTTGGATTAAGGCGGCAGATCCTAACGTTGAACTTAAATGGAAAGGAACCAATCTGGACATGATACGTGCGTACACCGTCACGAGAGTCAACGTCCCGGTTGATAAGCGCCCTTGTGTGGGGCTATTTATTAACCATGAAGGGAAGAAGAAATGGCTCCAGTTCAAATACGAGAGACTCCCGTTAATATGCTACAGATGTGGACTATGGGGTCACGATAATCTCGGCTGCAACAACACGTCGGTGGTGATCCGTGACCCGGAGGACCCGGACAGGAAACTATGGCAACTCTATGGTCCTTGGCTCTCAGGGAACAATGTAGGAGATTGTTTCACCCCTTTCTTTGCAAATAAGGAGTGGAAAATCAAGGACCTTGAAGGTCCTCCCACTGGAAAAAATCCGATGCACATGACAATCTGATGGTTGCAAAGAGGCTTCCACCGGATTGCATCTTTTATTCACAAGACTTCAATCCGAGGGGTTTATGAATCATATGAGTGAATTCATTTTCTTTAAGTATTCATCAGATTAAACACCTTATTTCTTGTCAAATCCAAATTATATAAACTTTGACTTTTCTATGCTCGTTACAATATAATGATTAATGATACATACTTGAGTTTGTTTTCACTCAAATTGTATACCAACAAAACAAAAAGATATTGTACTACATAAGAATATGAATGTTACATCTTATATGATTCGAAAGATCGAAATGATATATAATTATGAGTTAAGTTTGATATAAAGAGAAATTTATGTATATGGATAAACTCTAATTAATTCAACGGAATTGGAACAACACAAAGTGGGTCAGCCTTTTGCAACGTGATCCCAAACTTCTCCGTCATATCCAATTCTTTAGGGCTTACTGATCCAACATCAAGACTCCAATCAAAATTATTCAGTAATGATCCCAACATCACAGGGAGCATACGAACTGCGAGTGGTAAACCAGGACATATTCTTCGTCCAGCACCAAATGGGATTAGCTCAAAATCTTGACCTCGTACATCAAGCCCCGAGGTCAAGAACCTTTCTGGCTTGAACTCCAATGAGTCTTCCCAAAGGGTAGCATCCCGCCCTATGGCCCAAACATTGACAAGCACTTGTGTGCCCCGGGGGACGGTGTAGCCATTGAGTTTGATTTCATTCTCAATTTTTCGAGGGATCAATAACGGGACAGGAGGGTGAATCCTTAGGGTTTCTTTGACAATGCACTGTAAGTAGGGCAACCTCATGATGTCCGTCTCTTCTACAATTTTACCTTTACCAATTATTTGATCAAGTTCCTTTTTGGCTTTGGCCATGGTGTGTGGGTTGCGTAGTACTTCTGTCATTGCCCATTCTAACGAGTTTGATGTCGTATCAGTGCCGGCAACAAACAAATCCTAAAGCATTATATGTAATAACATGTCTCAAATACACTACTAAATGAAAGACCCTTGTCTACAAACTTTTTCCAGGAAAATTGTCGCTATAGGGTGATTGGTCACAAAAGTTGGTGGGTAATTTAAATTAGTGACAGATTACCCCGGGATTCCCCCTAGGTGATCCATTGGCATTTTCTCGAAAAACATCAGATTCTATGGAACCATTGGTATTTTCTAGATGATCCGTGATCACCGACGAAAATTTCCGTGGATGATTTTTATGGGTAAAAGTCATTTGTTTTGTAGTGATAGACACAACATTTTTTTTCCAGAAAACAACAAAAGAGTGATTTAAGACATTTATATATAATGTTGTTTGCTCAAGACCTATGTTTAAGATTACTATAGGACAAACATTATATAAATATTTTAATAATAAGGCCTTCCAACGTATAGCTCAGATGGCAAACGTCGGGATGTCGTTGCTCAAATACAAGACATGTCTCGGGTTCGATCCTAGTTCCTTGCTACCTTCAGCAGTTAGCTGAGTGAGCCCGAAAATGCTCCCTCACATTAGTATCGAGTATCCTCATAGGCGAGTTCCATGTAAGACCAATTAGAGTTGCCAATAAACAACTTTTTGCCAAAATATTTTAATAATAAAAAGAAATTAAAATAGAAAACTCATGTCTATGTTTATTTAAAATAGTTTTCAGCGTTTTAAAGACATTGTTTATTTTAATACAACATATTGATTTACTTTTCCTTTTAGAAAAACGAAACGAGATGTCATGCAAGTTAATGGTATATTTGAAAAAAAAAAATTAACGATGAATAAATAAATATAAATTTCACTAAACTTGTAGTTAGCTTTTATTTATCTAGACAACGGAAAATAAAATATAAATAATTCATTTAAAGAGAAATATAATTGACGCATAGAAAAATCAAATAAATAGAATATCACCTTATTAAAATTAAGAACATAAGAACATTAGTCCATGTGAATTAAGGGGGTGTTTGGGAGTGCTTATATTTTTAACTTATGCTTATTTGCTTATGTGGTGAGGAAAAGCAGTTTTTAAAAAGTGTTTGTAAAAAATTGAGGGTAAAAAAGTAATTTGGATAGATAAGGAAATAAGTAGATATTGATTGACTTATCAAAAACAACTTATTTGTGGTGAGGAGAAGCAAATAAACACTTTTGATTTTTTCTATCCAAACACTCCAAACTGCTTATTTGCGGTGGGGAGAAGCTATAAGCAAATAAGTAAAAAATATAAGCACTCCCAAACACCCCCTTAGTATATTAATTTGTATTTGATGAGCATTTTCAACAACTATATCAACGAAATGTAAGAATTTTAGAAAATATAGAGTTATTTTCACTCTACCAACCATGATAAAATATATGTAAAAATTGAAAGAGAGAAAAACTAGAAATCTCATATTTTGAGAAATCTAAAGTTTATGTATTTAATTGTTTCAGCTTGTTATAATTTCTAATAAATTATATTAAAACAATAAATTTGTATAATATTTTAATAATATAATTAATGTTTAATTGATAAAATACAGTAGCTTCCTTTTAAATATTGGTATAGATCATTTTAAAATTTTAATATTTGAATTAAAAAAAACTATACCATAACTCTTGAATATGATATTTGTAATTTATAATTTTCTTTTTCTTTTTTGCTTTTCTTTATTTCAGATCTATGAAAAGTCTTGATAGTTTTTATATTTATATTAACGAGGTCTCTAAAATAACTTTACAATATAATATTGTAATTGTGACTATTTGTGGTCAAAATAAACAGGTGAAATTTGATTATTGATGTTAATTTAAGATAATTTAATTATAATTGTTTTCAGTAATTAACTTTATTTTATTGATGTTAGGGGCCGTTTACAAAACGCTTACTCGGGTAAGTGCTTACTAAGTCACATTAGTTTACCGGTTGAATAGGTAAGGACCAAGAATCTTAATTACCTGGTAAGAACGGAAGCAAGGACCGAGAGTCTTACTCCGTAAGTGAGTGCGACGACTCTTACCACAATTAGTGCTTACCGGCTAAATTGTTGCATACGATGTCATTTTGGTGGACTAAAATCTTACCCGGAAAGTAAGCGATATTGTTGAATTATACCGATAAGCACTTACCAGGGTAAGTGATTAGGTAAACGGTCCCTTAATTTTTTAAGATAATTTAAACACATACACAAACATGCATACAGTTTTAGATGTGAGTTATGATGTATTTATTTGTTCAAGTGGACTTTTAGATTGAACTTAATAACAACTCACTTTCTTTCAAATGAGAAGGCTATTGTTTAAAGCATAATTGAGAAGGTTAAAATTTTACGTACCAAAAACATGCCCTTGATGTGTGTTCGATTAATCTCATCGGGGTTGTCTCGATTGATTTTCAAACACACGTCCAATACATCATCTTGCGTCAATCTTTTCATCGACAATCTCTCGTTAATCAACTCTTCAAAAACATCAAAAAGCTTACCAAAATAACGAGTCATTCTCTTCCTGATCCCTTGTGGATCAATCTTTTTCAACACGGGGAAAAAGTCCACCAGATTCGGCTTCCCAGCCTCCACCATTATGTTTCCAACCAACTCCCTAAACTCTTTACTACCCGAATCCTCATATGGGTCCGTTAAATCCTTGGAGAAAATGGTGTTCGACAAGAGATTCAAGGTGGTTCTAAAAGCGGCTCGACCAATGTCAACCGAATCATTCGACTGGCTGGCTCTCCGACAATATGTTATTAGATCATGCACCTTTTGGCTCCGTAGATGCTGGTTGGCATCAAGGGAGTTACTGGAGAATATGTTGGAGTTGAATATTTTACGTAGGGTCCGCCACTGGGTCCCAACAGGGAGCCAGACGGCGGAGTAGTGGGAGTGGTTGTGGGCGGTGAGGGCGTCGGGGATATGGCGGGTGGAGAAAACGAGGTCTTGTTTTTGGAGGACTTGTTTGGCGGCAGCCGCGGAGGAGATGACAAGTGTGGTGATGCGACCAAGTTTTAAGAGCATGATTGGGCCATGGGGTTTGGCTAGGTTGGCTAGGGACCGGTGTGGTTGGTCGCCGAGCAAGTGGAGGTTTCCGATGATCGGAAATGGGGTTGGACCTGGTGGTAGGTTGTTGGGTTTTGTGACTCCAAAAAATGAGAAAGTAGCTTGGATAAGTGCACAAGATAAGAATAGACCAACAACAATAACTACAAACTCCATTTCCATTTCTATTGGTTTGTGTTATCGAATCTCAAATGATATCGTTTTATAGATAGTAAACAAATCAATCTCTATCTCTCTCTCAACAAACCCCCCCCCCCCCCCCCCCCCCACCAACCATTATTTATCAACTACAATAATTTTGAAATTTATAAAATAGTCCTATTATTTACACCGCAGAATAAGGTTAATTAATGAATTGAGAAATTTAAAAAGATGAATGTTAACTGAGTAAGGCCGTGCGTACCGCCATCGGGTACCACGGCCGGGTTCACACCGGGTTGGGGGCGGGTAGCAGGGTAGGCGGTACGGGGTAGCGGGTTCAGTGGGTCGCGGGTAAGGGTGGGTTCGGGAACCCGGTGGTAAACGGATATTTTTATTTATTTATTTATTTATTTA
Organism: Saussurea involucrata; assembly: GCA_033807775.1. NCBI lineage: Eukaryota > Viridiplantae > Streptophyta > Magnoliopsida > Asterales > Asteraceae > Saussurea > Saussurea involucrata. The sequence continues at coordinate 158,974,393 of CM066319.1, forward strand.
TCAGGGTTCAGAGGGTATGATAGGTAGCGATACTCCACTTTAGGGTAAGGAGGGTAGGAAAGAGAAAAGCTGATGTGGCGCTGAGGTGGCATCAGGGTTCAGAGGGTATGATAGGAAGCGGTACTCATGGTCTAAGGGTTGTTTGTTTACCTCTTAATAGTTCTATTAAGAGGCAACTTTTGAATTGCTAAGAGATAAATCCTGTTTAGCAAAAAAAATGTCTGCCTCTTAATGATTTAGCATCATGGACCTCCTTTAACCATTCAGCGCCCTGGTTTTATTTTAAACAATTACCAAACAACCATATTTCATTTTGCACTATATCATAAAAGCCTCTTAATCATTCTGATCATTTAATCATTCTGCACCAAACCATTCAAAAACTGCCGAACAGCCCCTAAATTACTAAAAAGTGTATTTAATAATGTATAAGGGCATAGTTAATCCCTTTTTGTTTGTATAAAAATAGCCAATTTATCCAACTTAATTTACTTTATACTTATTTTTTTTTAAAACAAATGCTCAAAATCGTCACAGTTTTTTCGATAATAATTTTATCGATATTTTTTCTCTCACAATCCTTGTTTTTTTCTCTGTAATCATATACTACAATAATTCTCAATAAAAGCCAAAACGATAATTCTCTTTGTTTGTTATTGAAGTGTTATTTTTGTTTGTTATTTGTATTGAGTTTCTAATCGTTAGGTTTTAATCAACATATCATTAGAACCAACTCAACTGACACATAAAATTTAGATTTTGGAACATTTCGTTGTAGATTGTAAGTTTAAGGGGCTGTTTACCAAATTTTGTGGTAAGTGTTGACTGAAATAAGAGGTCTGACTGTGGTAAGAGGTCTGACTGGGGTAAGTGCTGACTGGATTTCGTTGTTTACCAAGTTCTTTATATTAAGTGCTGACTGATTAAAAAAGACCATTATACCCCTCTATCTAGAGTAAGTGCTGATTAAAAAAAATTGTTTACCAAATGTATTGTATTATGTGTTAACTAATAATTGTTGTTTACTATTTTTTATATATATTATTCTTACGAAAATATAAAAATACTCAAATATAATAACATATTAGAGTTTCCATAATTTAAAACAAAAGGTCATTTCAATTCTTTAGCATAATTGTTTGCATACACACGGTTCGCTTACATATATTAAGTTCAAGCATTCAACATTAATTGATTTGCAATTTGATCACGTAAATTAGTCATATATTCATTGCCTTGAAGACCCCATTGTGTTTCTTCAATTGCTTCTTCCCCGATGCTTTCTTCCTCGATTGCTTCACCTTGTTCTTCAATGGTAAACATGTTTTCATCATATTCCATAAACAGTTGATCTTGAATATTGCATCTCCTTATAAAATTGTGAATTGCAAAACAAGCAATCACTACGTCCTTTTGAACCGGGAAAGGATAAGGAGCCATTTGTCTTAAAATTGGAAATCTTGCTTTCAAGACCCCGTATGCACGCTCAATGACATTTCTAAGTTGTGCGTGAGCATGATTGAATCGTTCTTCTTTAGTCAACGCACGTCGGCGACGAAAATCTGCTAACCAATATCTTGTATTGCGATATGGGGTCATAAATCCACGAGTATTGGTATATGCGGCATCACAAAGATAATATTTGCCTGCAATTACAAATACAACTTAAGAAATATAAGGAAATAACAACGTTCAAATGTCAAGAAAAAATGAAACATACTTGGTGGAGGAAATGGAAATCCTGAAGTTGGGTTAAATGCAACTTCTGTCAGAACTCGAGAATCATGTGCAATACCTTCCCATCCAGCCCAAACAAATGTGAATATCATATTAAAATCACAGACCGCTAAAACATTTTGATAGCATTCACCTCTTCCTCTTCCTCTATACCTAGCTTGTTGACTAAGGGGCACAACTGCATGTATCAAGGTTCCATCTAACGCACCTATAGCCCCCTATATTATGAGATAGAAAAATATTAGAAGCTACATATTTATGTTAAATATATTCAAGATATCAAGATAAAACATACCGGAAATATTTCTTTGAGTCGTCTAAATCGCTCCGACATATTTGGGGTTCCATCAAAGGATGTTGGCCCTACAACTTCTCTCGCGAATTCCATCATTCCTCTTAGTACTTCATGAAAACATTTATTAATAGTTCGCGTAGAATGATGAAATCTTCGTTTAACCATTCTAAAACGTTCATTGTGACCAATTATTGTCAAGAATATGGCCATCTTTTCTTCGACACTCATATACCTACTTGATCGCACCCAATTTTTTTCTTTAAAGTAATTGCATAATAATATGTATGCATCGCGTGATAAACGCATTAGTTCGTGACATTGTGTATTGGATCCCCTTAATAGTTCTTGTGTATATGCATGCCCGCTCAATACTGAGGTGTTGTCTCTTATCCTTTCAATTCTTGATGAAACTTTTTTTTTCAAATACAAATAAACAACCACCACAATCAGAATCAACTTGTTCCTATCCATAACCTTGCAAATACAAATCACAAGAAAACTCGTCATTTTCCTTAAAATTAATATTGATAATAATATTAACTCACAAGATTTCATACAAAGACCAACAAATATCTTCCAAAAGTTAAAACAAAGAACACAAAAATGCATTTTTGAATGGGGCCTAAGTCTTTTGAATGGATTTTTTTGTTGTGATTAGTAAACGGGGCCTAAGTCTTTTGATTATGTTGTGATTAGTAAACAAATATCAACAAATAGTTGATTATGTTGTGATTAGTAAACGGGGCCTAAGTCTTTTGAATGGATTTTTTTGTTGTAATTTTTAGGACCATATAAAATTAGTCGAGATGCCTCAAGTTAATTAGGGGTGGACTAGGAGGACCGGTGATTAGAGGTGGATTAGGAGGACTCGTGGACTAACGAAATGTTTGGCAAACTAACTGATGAAGAAGTCATGTTTGGCAAAACTAGCTTATAAACATGTCAAATGACCAACAAGGACATCTTGAAAAAATTATTAATTATAATATTTAATAATACAATTACAAATTTAAGGAATATAATATGTTAATTAATAAAATAAGTGTAACAACCGTGCTCGATTTAAATAAATTGGTAGAGTGGTGGTCATAGTGTGCAAAAGGGAAATTGTTGGGAGGGACCTTTGTGCAATTTCTAAAAGGTATTTAAGGGAACAAATCCCTAGGTCTCCTCACTAATTTCATTATCTCCTGTATGGTGCGGCTGAAACCGAGAGGAAGAAGGAAGAAAGCAATCGAGAGGAAGCTTCGGCCAAGAAATCTTCATTTGGTAAGCTTCAATTCTCCCATTTGATTTGATTAATGTATACCGCTTTATTCAAGAGTTTGGGTGCTTTATGGATGAACACTGTATTTTCTCGTGAAAAGCTTTTATGGAGCTTTGGGTCTGATTTAGACCTTTAAAAGAGTAAATGGATACATAAACGGTAGTTCTAAGTAGGGAATATGAACATAATAAGATATTTAGCAAAGGTTGGGACTTAATCGCACATATAAATCGATTTTGGGAAGTTTGGGGTTTTGACAGTTCGACTATCCGGATATCGCCCCATCCGGATAGTGAAGGTTTCCGTGTAATACTAGTGTTCGGATAGTGTTGGTCTCCGGACATATGTTTCCGGGTATTGGTAGTCCGGGTAAGGATTTCCGGATAGTTTGTCTGACAGTCTTGCCGGATAGTTTGTCCGATAGTTTTGCCGGATAGTTCTCCGGATTGTGTGTCCGGACTAGCTAGTGTCCGGATGTGAAGTGCCCGGTAGAGGTTTCCGGATAGTGGTCCGGGAAGTGGCAGTTTTCGAAAGTTTTCTGTGTCCGACAGTGGGTTGTCCGGGTAGTTTTTCTGAGAAATGTTGGTATGTTTTAGGTGTTTGGGTTCAGTTCGCCTTGTACGAAAGAGAGAGACGCGTGCTTAGGAAATCACTACAATCAGGTGAGTTCCCTTGCACCCTTTTTCTAAATGTGATAAATCGTTGAACTTGTTGTTTATTACTGGATATGGTATGTATTGCGAGCATGATCTGTTTTCAAACTTTTATAAACTCTTCGCATGAAAGTATGTTTTTGGTAATGCTTATTTAGCTTGATATTAACCATTTTATAAGGATTGCATGCATTGTTGGTTTGTTGTTAGCTTTGATTGTATGCTATGCGGAGTCGGTTTGCACAGTGGGATTAGTGTACCTTGGGATCCGATGATCCCTTGGGAGTTTGTTATGTCTCGATATGTATGGAATCTGTTTCCTGCATCTTCGGGTAAGGGGGAGTCTGCTTGGGCCCCGAGATGAGGCGAGAGGGGAGTCTGTTTGGGCCACGATCGTGGTTGCTGGATTTGTGCGATCTATGAACACTGTGCAAATGCCCTTGTTTGAATGGAGTTGATGTTGAGTTTATGGTTTTAAAGTATTGTTTTATGCATGCTGTTGTTAGCAGATTTATGCAACCTTAGAGATTCACTTAAAATAGAACTCAGTGCAAGTATACACCTTGAACTACTATCGTCTCTTAACAAGTAATAATGGTAAAAGTACCAGATATCGATCCACAGGGAAAACTTGTGAAAGCTTTTCAAAAGTCCAATCTTTAAAAACCGATTTCAGATGGCGAATTCGAAAACAGATTGTTTCGATGCTTGGTTTGAGTTATCAACTAAAAATCAATTCTAGAGAAGAAGCACATGGTGCAAAGCTCCATAAAGATGAAAACAAGTGATCCAGTAAAGAGATATTATAACATCCAGCCAGTCCTGTAGCATCAAGTGCTATAGGACTGCCACAGTACTAATTATCGGTTCAAACAGCCTCCCAAGAGTACACACTGGTCAACGTGCTATCGATACAATATCAATTATGTTAGACCTCATGAATCCTAGCACAACACAGTGTTATCATCCTACACCGTAAGAGTATAGTACTTGTCAGGTACTAAAACTATTTATTAGTCTTCTCTTATTATCTCAGTTAATTAATCTTTACCTTAACACTGAATGTTAATGCATTTTCATACACAAAATTAGTTGTCAATTAATTAAATGTAATCTTCAATGAAAGATCAATCACCTGAAATAAATAGTTAGATACAATGTTATATTCAATACACCTCTTTACTTTCTCACAAATTTACATCTAAACTTTGCCTTACACCCCAAGTCAGGCGATTAGCCCTTCATTGCTTGGATTCTTCTTTCGAATGATGTAAGAAATGTAAATGACATAAATGACTGAAAAGAAATTGCAAGAAAATAAATTACTGAAATGGAAAGACATAAATTAAAGTACAAGAATTTTAATAACAAGAAATTAAATGCAAGGAAATGTAAAATGCATAAATGTAAAGATCTTATAGCTAATGGAAATTGTAACATCTCGATTTTTATAAAAGATGATGTTTGGGTTTATTAAATAATTTAAGTATAATTATTTGATAAGTTATGAATTATTACGTGATAGATTAATTTTAGAGTTTTCCCTGATTAAGTTACGTTATTTGTTTTGTGGAGTAATAAGTTAAGGGGTAAACTTTAATTTTAATTTAGAAGTTTGAGGGTATGTTTTGCCAAGTGATGAAAGTGAAAGGGGTTGTTGGTAAAGTGGTGGACATGTGTCACCACCACCTCTTGTCTAATAGATGAATAAGGAAGTATCATCTATTATTGTTGCATTTGGTGCCTAAGTGTGTGTGTGTGTGTTACGTGAAAACAAAGAGAAAAGAAAAGAGAGAGATAGAACCGAAGGAAAGAAGGGAAGCAAGAAGAAGATAAAACAGAAATTATCAGCTGGAAGAACTAAGCATAATCTGTGGAAATAAAGTTAATTGTGAAGTTAGAGACAGAAGTTCTTACAACTTTGAGAAGTAAAGAAATACGGATATTTCTGCTACCAGGTATGAGCAAGGAAGTAATGGGATGAGTGAAGAGTTTATAGAGACGACAAGTTGATGTAAATTGACTTTTGTAATTGTCTTCACTCGTTAAGAAAGTTTATGATATGGATTTTGGATGAGTAAACCCTTTTATTTCAGGTTTAAATTTACCCTGATTTTTAGGGTGTTACAGAAATGAAAGAAACAAAGAACAATGCTATCGGATTAATGTGGTAACTTGGGTGCCAAGCTATGAAAACTTGTCGCACAAGTTACATCACAAAATTACTTCTTTCCTTGAAAAAAAATAAAAAGTGAATGTTAACTTAAATGAACAAAGACTTCGAACTTTAGAAGGATGGAAGTCCAAACTAAAATTAATAACCTTGAGGAATCCAAATAAGTAACTGAGAAAATAAGGAGAATTGAGAAAATAAACTATATGTTGCAAACTTAAGAACTTTGGAAATTAAACTTGCAAGAATTGAACTTAGTAACACAAGAAAATACTTCAAAAATGATTTAATTAAAGCTAGGGAATCGAACACTTGAGTTACAAACTAAAGTAGAATAACTTTCAACCAAAAGATTAAAGTAACTTGATGAAACAAGAGTTAATAATGCAAAAGATGATAAGAAAATTAAGTAGTAAGTAAGTAGTAGGTGTTTTTCAAAGCTAAAAATCCATTCCTATTTATAATAGAGTTGCTTGGGGCCTAAGTAGTCAGAAACTGTTGTCATTTGTACTTCCAGCTTCCTGCAGAAGCTTGATCCGGCCCATGGTCTTTAAAAGAGGTTCGGCCCAAAGATAGACAAAGAGGCCCAGCTGTGCGATCCTTCAGCACTCCTACAACACTTGCTCCTATAGCTCTGCTGCAGCATCATCCAGCCCAACTCTGAAATAAATCAAATAAGGCCCAAATGAGATCCAAAAACACACAAAATACCATTAAATCATGACCAACACTTAAAACACATAACATGGTAAAAAGATAATAAAAATGACTCAATTTAGGACTTTGGGCAAATAAAACAAGATAAAAACTACTAAAATAGGGTTAATAAATTAACCCTATCACAACCTCAAACTTAAATCGTCGTTTGTCCCCAAACAACAAAAATAGACAGAATAAAGACTCAGATTTTCTAAAAAGACCTAAGACATAAAAAAATGTGAACTTGTTTCAACCATAAACACAATGCACACCCAAACAGTTTAAGAATAAAAGGTTTAAAACATGAGTTGCATGAAACAAATAGCCCTTCATAAACCAAGTTTATTTCTTTAAGCCCTTCATAGTTCGGCTACTGTAAGGGTTTGAAACCAGCCGAGAGGGCATGGTCGGGGCCATGCATCTGCATTAGTAACATGAGAGAACCTTGCTACTGAGCGACAAGATCCAGGAAACCCTGCAGGCCCTCCTCGCCAAGCAGGATCAGTCGGCGTCAGGGAGTAAAAGGGCGAGCGAGAATAGGGAAAGTTCGGGGATGTCTAGCCCGCCAGGAACGGGTACGGGAAGCCACTCCCAGTCGACCCAATTAGTGTTGAATGAGTCTACAGCTAAGGGATGCAACTCTAAAGCGTTCGCTTCATGCAAACCTCCTACTTTCAAGGGAGAATGTGACCCGGAGTTGGCAATGAAATGGATTAGGGAAATGGAGTTGGTTTTTGATACTTGTAAGTGTGCGGATGAAGATAGGGTGATGTTTGCTTTATCCATGCTGAAGTCTGATGATGTGTACTGGTGGGATGCTGAGACGAGTGGTAAGGGGTCGTCAGTGGCTAAAGAGATGGCTTGAGAAACTTTCGTGGAGAAGTTTAGAGCCCAGTTCAGCCCGCTTATGGCAGTGAAAAAGTTGGAGGAAGAATTCTTGAGTTTGGAACAGGGAGAAATGACAATGCGGGAGTATACCTCTAAGTTTATCGAGAAATCCCGCTTTGCTGAACTTTATGTGCCGACTGAGGAACTACGGGTGGAGCGATATCTTTATGGATTGAAGAGCAGTATTAAGGAATTGGCCTCGACGAGAAACCCCACTACTTTTCAAACGGACATTTATGTGGCCGAATTGACTGAGAAAGAGAAGAACCGTCAGGTGACGGAGAAAGGTGGAGAGAAAAGAAAATGGGACGGACCAAGTAACGATGCAAAGAAAGGAAAGACTTTTCGACCAGAAAACCAGAAAACCATGGGAACCGAGAAGTGTTCAGCAAGCCGTGTGGGAAGTGTAATCGTGTGCATCAGAGAGAGTGTGGCTGACTCCAGGTCGTGTTACCGGTGGAGTGCCCGGTCATGTATCGAAAGATTGCTCCAGTGGGAAGTCATGCTTTCAATGTGGGTCAGCGGGACATATGCGGTACGATTGTTCGCAACTGAAGAAAGGGGGATCGGCTCAGTTTGGTGAACGTCAGGGAAGTAAGGGGAATGAGAAGGGAGCGGAACTGGCGCGTCCGAAGGGACGTGCATTCCACATGACGGCGAAGGAGGCGGAGGAAATTCCGGATGTTGTGACAGGTACATTTTTGGTAAACTCTTTATGTGCCAAAGTGTTATTTGACTCAGGAGTGAACCTCTCCTTTGTATCGCGTGCTTTTGTGAAATGCTTGGGGGTGAAACCTAGACATTTGGAGAGGGCATTAGAAGTCGAAACTGCTGATGATAATCGAGTGCGTATTAGAGAAGTGGTAGAGGATTGCGTTATAGACATAGAGGGAAGTGTAGTGTCTATGCAGTTGTACCCCATGGCAATGGGAGAGTTTGATGTGGTATTGGGTATGGATTGGCTAGCTAAGAATAACGCTATTATTGTTTGCAATAAGAAGCTAGTTCAGGTTCAGTTACCCGACAAGGGTTCTATAGTGATCTATGGGAACCGACGAGATAGGAGAACTAGCCTTATTTCGATGATTAAAGCTACTAGGTGCTTGAGGAAAGGTTGTCGAGGGTTTTTATTCTATGTAGTAGATGCTAAGAAAGAGAAGCGTGGGGGTGGAGGATGTGAGGGTGGTAAGTGAATACTCGGAGGTATTTTCGGATGACTTAACAAGTCTACCCCCGGATCGTCAGATTAAGTTCAGAATCGATTTGGTGCATGGAGCTGCACCAATAGCCCGCGCGCCTTATTGGTTAGCGGCTTCTGAGATGAAGGAAATGATGATTCAGTTGCAGGCATTATTAGATAAGGGATTCATTAGACCAACATCATCGTGGGGAGCGCCGGTACTCTTCGTGAAGAAGAAGGACGGGACTATGCAGATGTGCATAGATTACCGTGAACTCAATAAGGTAACGACTAAGAACAAGTATCCTATACCAAGAATCGACGACCTATTCGATCAACTGCAAGGAGCCAGCTACTTCTCTAAGATAGACTTGAGGTCGGGCTATCATCAACTCAAGGTAAGGGAGGAAGACATACAGAATACCACTTTCAAGACTAGGTATGGGCACTCAAGTTTTTGGTGATGCCATTTGGGTTAACCAATGCCCCAGCAGCTTTTATGGATCTAATGAACAGGGTGTGTCAACCTTATTTGGACAAGTTCGTAATCGTGTTTATAGACGATATCTTGGTATTTTCGAGATCAGAGGAAGACACGAGGATCATCTTCGGATGATTTTAGAGTAATTAAAGCAAGATAAACTTTATGCAAAGTTCTCCAAGTGCGAATTCTGGCTGAGAGAAGTGCAGTTCCTCGGGCACGTGGTATCTAAGAAGGGGATAATGGTGGATCCATCTAAGATAGAAGCTATCCGAGATTGGGAGCAACCTAAGAATCCTTCGGAAGTTCGAAGCTTCCTCGGACTGGCGGGATACTACCGAAAGTTCATCAAGGACTTTTCACGAATCGCCACTCCGTTGACTTCTTTGACCAAGAAGAGTGTTAAGTTTTCCTGGACGGAGGCCCAAGGCGAAGCATTTCAGAATTTGAAGGATATGCTTAGTAGCGCGTCGGTATTGTCGTTACCCGATGGTTCGAACGATTTTGTGGTTTACAGTGATGCATTGAAGCTGGGTTTGGGATTGCTTCTTAATGCAGCGTGGAAAGGTGATTGTGTATTCCTCCCGGCAACTGAAGGATCACGAGACTCGATACCCTACTCATGACTTGGAATTGGCGGCCATTGTCTTCGCTTTGAAGATTTGGCAGCATTACCTCTATGGAATGAAGTGTCAGATCTTTACGGACCACAAAAGTCTTTGTCAACTCTTTGATCAGAAGGACTTAAATATGCGCCAAAGAAGGTGGATCGAGTTGTTGACAAAGTACGATTGCAAGATCGAGTATCACCCAAGGAAATCCAATGTGGTGGCCGATGCTTTGAGTCGGAAGGAAATGAATGAGACTCCAAGGATTGTGGCCATGAGGGCTGAAGTGACGTTTAATTTACTCGTCGAGATAAAGAAATGGCAAGTTGAAGCGTTAGCAACGGAAAATCGTAAGAAAGAAAGGATGGTAGGACAAGCAACCTCTTTAGTGGAGGATAGTCGAGGATTGAAATGTTTCAGCGGGAGGATCTGGGTTCCGAAGCTCAGAGAGCTTAGGAACGTGATATTGGAAGAAGCGCACAAGTCGAAGTATTCCATCCACCTAGGAACTAATAAGATGTATGGGGATCTAAGTTAGGATTATTGGCGGCCTGGTATGAAGTAGGACATAACACATTTCGTGGAAAGGTGTATGACGTGCTTGCGGGTAAAGATCGAGCATCAGCGGCCCTATGGAAAACTTCAACCATTGGAAATACCGATATGGCAGTGGAATCAGATCACGATGGACTTCGTGACCCACTTGCCTAAGACCCCGAAGGGTTATGACGCGATATGGGTAATCGTGGATCGACTTAATAAATCGGCGCACTTCTTGCCCATAAAGGAAGCGTACCCGTTGGAAATATTAGTGAAACTGTACATTGATGAGATTGTGACCCGTCATGGAGTGCCGTCATCAATAGTGTCGGATAGAGATAGCAGATTTACCTCTGCATTTTGGAGAAGTTTCCAGAAGAAAATAGGATCGCAAATTCAGATGAGCACCGCGTATCATCCTCAGACCGATGGCCAGAGCGAGCGGACGATCCAAACACTATAAGATATGTTAAGGGCATGCACCCTAGATTTTCAAGGGTCGTGGGAGAAACACTTGCCATTGATCGAGTTTTCCTATAACAATAATTATCACTCGAGCATCAAGGCAGCGCCCTATGAGGTGCTCTACGGTAGGAAATGTCGAACACCGTTGTTGTCCCATAATCAATCGACAAATTCAAGTATATTGAGAGATCGAGATACAAACGTCATCCTCATATTAGATTTTAATCAAGTTAGTACAAAGGGAAGACTCTCTCTTTCTCTCACACTTTAGCTCTCACATTGTGCCACACTTTAACAAATGAGCCTCTAACCTCTATTTATAGAGACACTCACACAAGACATAAGCATAACAAGCTTTACACAAGCTTTACAAAACTTTCACATAATTAGGACATTTTCGGTCCTAACATTCTCCCCCTAAAGTTTTGTAAAGCAAAATCATATCAATCTTCAAAAGCTTTAGCTCCTCTCCCCCTTGATTTTCTTGGAAAAACTTTAGCGATGTTTTTTCTTCGAATGAAGTCTAGGCTCCCCCTTGAAAGAAGCTCTTACTCTTCTAATTTTCAACCATGAAAAACCGGATTCGATGTGCGCCATAACCTCGACTGGATGCACGAGCACATCTTCAAAAAGTAGAAACTCAAGCTCGTTCCGATAAGCTCACAAGAAAGATAACGAGCGAGTTTTGAGTGACAAACCGAGTGCAATCACAGTGTATAACAAAGAATCCGTCAATGAGAATTGGGATCTTTTTGTATTTAGGTTTAAATCTTGAATTATGTAGAAATTTTATAATTCAATGGGGTTAAAATACAAAGGATTAAAGTTGGATGTTACTTTTGGAAATATTGAAAATTGGAGGTGTGTTTGGTCAATTGCTGAAAGTGTGTATGGATAAAGGGGCTGAAGGATTGAGATAATATCTCATTTTCTTGCTTGGGTCGGTTTAGAAGCAGAGAGAAGGAATAGAGAGAAAAAGGAAGAAAGCAAGGTTTTGGACTCAAATTGGTAAGAAATTTACCTTAGATTCAGATAATAATTGTTGTAGATGTATGATTGTAAACGAATTTGGTTGTTGATTAGGTTTTCAATATCATTAACAACAGATTTGAGCAGCAGATTGTGCAAAAGTGGGTTATCTCCTTTAAAAGGTGAGTTCATCCTATTTTGGTGTTACAAACCACAAGGGTTGTGGCGTGGTGGTAAGGGCCTGGGGAGTTCATAGCGCTTGCCCGGGTTCAAGTCCCACACGCAGCACTTGTGGCTACTGGGGATTATCTCAGGGCTGCATTACTTCGCGGTCGGTGTGTTTGCCAAGGATGTACTGGGCCGAAGGCCCAGGAACCCTACCCAAAAAAAAAAACCTTAAATTGGATTGAGTGCATATGTGTATAGAGTTGCTACATGGATTCCTTCATGTTAAAAACCTCATTTTGATGCTAAAACTTCCATAGAATGAACCTAATTAAGTGGGGATTGAGTTGGGGTGTTAAAGGGTTGGAGCAGGGGTTGTTTTCTGCCCAACAGTGGTCTGCGCGTCTCTCGGCGCGTATGGAGCCGCACCAACATCCGCGCACAGCACTGTTTCAGCATCTTCCGATTTTTGTTTCTTGCGTATCGGTGTCGTTTTAGGGCGTAATATAGGCGTATGGGTACTCGTTTTGAGTGTAAGATAGCATTTGAACACTTTGAACAAGTTAGTTTGGACATATAACAACTCCAAGTATTGTTTTTAATGTCGGTTGTTCGGTTTCTAGCTCGGATGCGATTCGGGGGTGTCCGGTGGGTTGTTAAGGTTGTCAATTGTCGTAGTGAGTCTTGTATACATATAATTATGTGGATGTCATCAATGTATATATATTTCAGGCTCGGTTTCCCCTCGTTAGGGTGTTGCCCCTTGACCCCATCCGCTAACCGGGTAGCGGAAACCCCGTGCTAAGTCGTTGAAGGGGGCATTTGAGGATGAAAATACGATAGGTTATCTATTATTCTTAGAGTTGAGAATATGATATAATTGTGGTGTGATATGTTATTATGCATATACGTTAGTAAAGTGTAATGGATCCATAGGCACTAATGGTTATGTACACGTAGAATAGATGAAGATAAGTCATTATTCTGATGTGTGTGAGAAATCCTGGAATAAACGTAATTCCTGATTTCTAAGGATAGAAAGAGATTGGCATGTGTATATTGTAATCTCTATTTCCTTTCTAAGAAATAGGCATGTGTATATTGTTATTTCTTAGATATGAACAGAAATGGGCATGTGTATATTGCGATTTCTGGAAAATGATACAAGTGGAAATGGGCATGTGTATATTGCGATTTCCGGAATAAGAGCACAATCTAGAATCAGTGAAGATTCGTAATATGGCTCTGAGACATGATATGATGATGGAATGTGTGTCAGTCATATTCATGGACTTAGGTAAAATTATGTTAACGGAAAAGAGTCACGTGTATGGTAAGAAAAGGGTAATCAGGTTGGTTATAACTTGTTTACATTGATTTTGCAAATATTATTGTGGAAACGAATGTTCTCGCTAGGCGTTGGCCTAATCGTTTCAATATAATGTTTTTACCAGGTACTAGCTCGGGCAAGTAAAAGGATTGTGGGATGAGCGTTTTGGAATAGCGGAGAAGTCAATTAACGGAAGGAGATTTTGATGATTGCTTAGATAACTTAGTTAATCTGATTATAGTGACATAATTACATTAATAGGTTATTTGAAGAATTCAGTTTTTGTAAATATACTCCTTATGGTTAATGCACTTCCTATATGAAAGTTTGAAGGTTGTTTTATCATAACTTGTTTTAAATTGAGGTTTAAATTAGCCCTGATTTTAGGGTGTTACAATATGGTATCAGAGCATTAGTTTAAGTGAACTAGGTATGCTAGTGAGATACCTAGACTTAAGCTGAGATGAATTAAGTTATGATATGTGAGAAATGGGTAGAAATACTAAGACGGGATAGTCTTAGAGTCAACGGAAATACGTGAAATTAGTACTGTAACAATGGTAACGAGGATTCTCTTGTAAAGTATGTTCACAATATCAATTACCTACTGTTATTATCAATATGTTGTTACACAAGCATACTTGTTTCTAAATTGTTACAATGACTAATGATCGGTAAAGTACGTTTAGTATGTTTATATTCGTATAACCATTTCTTATGGTTATCCCTTTGTGTTATAGCAGAACGATGGTGGAAACGCCACCAAGGTCCTTCAATTCTTTGGAGGACAGACCAGTAAATGATTGAGGGTTGGAAGGACAACCTGGAACTGGCGGGACTCATGAAAGTCCTCCGAGGCAACCTTTAATAGGTGAATTGAAATGTGTAGAGATAGAATGTGAGTTGATTGATCAAGACGGAAATAGTATGAAATGGTTGAGTAAGTGGGCTGTGGAATGCATGTATAGCAAGTGTTACGAGGCCGAGAGGGTGACCACTGGTCGGAAGTAGAGTGTCGATGATAAGTTGTGTGAGTAAAACGATTGACCTTGTTTGAGTGAGTAGCCTTCATTTGCGAGTAGAGTTTTATGTATGGTGTCCTAGGGTGTGTTACATGAGTTTTCGTGATTTCAAAACAAATGCATAAATAGCAATTTTAGTCGAGGTTGAGTCAGCGCACAACGAAATTTTGAGCTTAGCAATTTGCAAAATACTTCGTATTTTACATAAAAAGTTAAATTGTAGCAAAAAGGCCAAGAAGACGTTGGCCAGCAAAACTTTTATAACCAACAAGGGTACTGACTTGATGATATCATATAAAAGAGTGTGAGAACCGACTAGCTTACTTCGTGTCGGAAATTTCTTTCAAACTTTTGTCGTATGAAAATATTTTCATTTAATATATATTACTGTTGTAACAACATCGTTTTGGTTGAGAAAGATTAAGTTTTACGGAAAATTGTATGCAAACGATTCTCGAGATCGTTGTGCAGTACATTGGAGTTATGAGAATGTTGGGGTCATGTGTACCCAAGTTGTTCCAAGTGTTGTTCTTTAAAATTAGAAAATGTGCGAAATGATTTATCTATTGCGTTGTCATGCATGAAGGCTATGAACTCACTAGGTCATAGAGTATTACACTATAAGATAAGAAAGAACTCCGAGAGTGGAGAGATGTTGGATAAATTATGGGAGAATGTTTGTAGTTTTGGAATTTGTGTTCAAGATGAGATGTGAACAGTGGGAGAGTCGAAGGTGGACTTTAGTGACGGTTGTATGAGGGTTTGTACCCTTGTTCGGTGACTAGACATACAGTTGCCGAGGGATGGTTGTGTCCAGAGGAAGGACTAGGAGTCATCAAGGTGATAGAATTAGCAACTCGCTATGAGTAGTGTGGTGAGACAAAAAGGAGATATCCTCGACGTCAAATAAGAATAGGTTAAAGAAGTATCGACAGGTCGACTATTGACGTTGAAGTCGGCAGTTGTGTAAGGTGTATGAAGCCTTTTTGCCTGTTACTGGGTGCGGTCTAGTGTGTCCGCGTATGCCTAAGCGGGCAGGAACAAAACCGTAAGCGGTACCGGTATGCTGGTATGCAGAGGGTATGCGCAAAGCGGACAATACATATCTTGTGAAACATCTACATTTGGGGAATTTGAGTGATTGACGAGTAAATCACGAGTGAAAGAGGTTTTGGTTAATTTATTGCATAAATGAAAGCTATGTGGTCAAAATACGCTTTTAGAGTTTATTGTGGGTGTGCAATAATTATGATGTGTTATGTGCTTAATTGCATTTTATTTAAATAAGTGTCGGTTTAAGTATTGGTCTTATGTGTGAGGACCGTTCGATGATCTTGTGTTTTTAGTACCTTTGGAACTAATGAACCTTGGTGAATTATATACATTGTTAAGTATAAAAGAGTTGCATATACGTGTACATATAGATACATATATAAATTGAATTCATTGGGAAGGTAGCAATGAAGGGGTTGTGAGATTATTACGCCTCGGAGCGTGTGTTGCATGATGTGAGTTAGATGTATTTTAATTGCATGAGTTGATATTGATAAATGATCATTAAATCCTTTGAGCAGATGGCTCGGTTTTAGACTCAGTTGAGTCTTGAGGGCATTCGGCCAGTTTAATAAGCTCGACGTGGGCTTGGGGTTGGAATTACATGAATTGTATTATAATTGAAGTTTACATGATGTGAATACATCGGTTATTTTGAGGTCATGTATGAATGTTAAGTCTTGAATCATAAGATTAAAAGTTAAAGGACCACCGTGTAGGGGTGTTAGAATAGTGAAGGACTGTTGTTTTAGATAAGCGTTTTACTTACGGTGTGGATGGTTTATAAAGGATGAAGTATTAGGCACAAACGAAGTGAGTGTATAGACTATGTCGATCTGTGAGGGATTGTGCCCTGTCTATGTAATGGTTTGGAATCACAAAGAGCTAGCAAGAAACGAATAAGTTTAATTTAATTAGAAACCCGTGAGTCGTGGTTCAACTAAAGTTGGGGAGGAATATAATAGTGAAATGGACTCAATTAATCATGTGGGAAAACATGAAAGTACGTTTGAATTGTGTACAAATGACCATGAGAGATCTGGTCTGCTGTGAGATGTTATGGGTGGAGAATGTACGAACGAGTAGTGGCATAAATTGCCAAGATAAATGTGTCAACTAGTATGTAATGTGAAGTTAAAAAGAGGAAGCATCCGATGGAAGTCTTTTCGGGGATTCCAGATGAAGGGTACTATTTTGTCAATAAAGTTGTTAAAGCATGTAGTTTGTAAGATGGCGCAGTGATATGGCTAATATCGGAATAGAATGTTGGAACGGTAGTGGGTGTTTATTCAAAGTGATTTTGGTTGTGTGAGTCGCTAAGTAAGTTTATGTTTTTTTTGAATTATTGGAAGTTTAACGAAGATGATGGGTGTGTTAGTCAAAATGTGGTGTAGTAGATGCCAAATCCTTAAGGAATGCGAGTTGCTTCTTATGTGTGAAAGAATTGTCCGAGAAGGTATTAGTTGAAGATCAAAGAATGTGTAGTAACTTTGGACGGTGATGTCGTTTCAAAATAACTTGATTGAATGCTTTAAGTTAGAATTTTGGTACAGCTGTTTGGTTATGTATAGTAATAAGAAAACATTATCGGCATGTGGAAAAGTTAGGAGAAAGAATGTTTGGAGGGTAGTACTCCACGCTAACGTGGGAAGCTATGATAGAAAGATCGGACCTAAGAATGTAGTCATACTACAGGTTCAATGGAATTATCACCCTTGATATACAACACTTTAGTGCTTGGTTGCAATGTGGTCGCGTAGTGCGATAGTGGTGTGAGGAAGTGGTAGCACTTTGTACCGAAGAAACGTGTGAGTCATGGATGTAATGATGGTTTGCCGTAATTATCAAAGTATTCAAAAGTGGTGAGTATGCTCAATTTAAAGTGAGTGTGGATTTTCAAGCAGTATACGTAATGTTATTTTGAGACCCGGAGATTGAGTTATGGTTGATGACGGTATGGTAGACCAACCAATAGTCGGATAAAGATTTAATGATAAGCAGTTACTCTAAGGAGGCTTGCAAATCCAAGTTGGGGAGCGAGTAATGATGAAAGAGGTAAGTGATAAGTGCTCAATTTTGAGTACTTAAGCACTTATTTCTTTAGATTAGTTATGACTTTTTCATTCTAAAATCCCAACTTTGAGTCTTTTTTATCTGGTTTTACTTTCCTGGAGCTAGGAATCATGGTTAGCTTGTTTTACTTTATTGGTAGGCTAATATAAGCATTTTTGAGAAAATCAGCCAAAACAGGGTATTGCTGCAGCATTGGAACAGCAGGGATCTGGTGATAAAGGGGCTGAAGAAGACGAAGTCATGAGCTGGAAATTGATATTTTTGTGATTAAATTTGATATTTTGTAACCCCTAAAACACTCGTTAGATTGCAATGATAGTTTAAGTAAGTATTTAGTTGGCCGTTGTACTTCTAGTTGAATAGTTGTACTATTTAGTTAGGCCTAGTTGCACTTATTTACCTAAGATGCCATTCCCTTTTGTTATAAATAGAGGGGACATCTTACCTTTTGGATAACCCACCTTAGAACTGATCTAAAATCAGTCCTAAACCTATGTAGTTTATTTTCCAGAAATCTCATTCATGTTCTTCATGTTCTTCAAGTGTTCTTCCTTTAATTTTTCTTTGTTCTTAGATACACGAAGGCACTGCTGCAGCACTGGGCAGTATCCCACTGCACATTTTCGTCTCTTTAATGTTCTTGCATCTTATGTCTTATGTTTAATGTTCTTACTTTTCAGTATATATTCTTGTTAGTCATAGATTTACATTCCATTTGTACTCTTGTCATTTATTGCTTATTACTTACATTCTTGTCTTTACATTTTTAGCCTTTTACTTTAGTTAGTTTTCATTTCCAAGTACTTTACACTTCCAATCATCATGTTTACTTTCCTAGTATTTTGCATTTATTTTGTTTCATTTAGTGTAATGAGTAGCTAATCTTTTAGCTTGGGTGTGAGACAAGGGGTGTTATGATGACCAAAAGAAAGTAGGCATTTTTGTGGCAAAAATGAGGTTTTATTATTCCAATCCAAGTTTCTTCAAGATAATAGAATCCTTTGACAAATTGATCACTTTGATAGTGTTAAAGTTTCATGGACCTAGAGATAGGCCATTGAATAGCACGTCAATTTGGATGACTTAAGGGGTTATATCGAGAGAGTAACTTGCAATGAGAGTTGTTACTTTTGTTTTCTAAAATGATTCATTCTTGATAAGTTATCATTTTCTCAAGGGATTAAAATGGAATACACTTAGAGATAAGCTATTTAGGAGTAAAACAACTTGGGAGGTATGGTGGTTATATCGAGAGAGTAACTTTTAACAAAGAGAATTTGTTTTGCCATATGCTTTGAGAACGCCATTTCCATTGTTCCATTATCTTGGGTTCTGCTCAGGGATGAAATTGCTCTAGCTACTGGAATCATGGGATGGTGAGAGTCCGAGAGGAACGTGTCTCAAAGTAGATAATAAAACTCGTTTTTGTCACTTCTATGCTGCAGCATCACTGCAGCTTCATTCTGTAGCATTGTTGCAGCATTGGTCTGCTGGAATTTGGTTTATCATAACATCACAAGTCTTACACCCTTGCTTCTCTTTTAATATTGTTAATTAGAATCCGTGTTAAGCATCAACCAATCAACCAAAAGATTTTCTTCCAAATCATCATCTGAAATCACTTCTTTCATCATACTTTAATAGACATTTTAACTCCAATCTCTGTGGGACGATAATCGGTATTTTACCACTTTATTACTTGATAAGACGACATAGTTCTAAATAAATATACTTGCTTATTGGTTCTATTAGCACACGTCTGTAGGTGTATTCAAAGCACGCACACATCAAGTTTTTGGCGCCGTTGCCGGGGATTGGTAAGCTAAAACTCTATAAAAGTATTTTTAAAGATTTGGTTTTTCTAGCACCGTTGGGAATTTTAAAGATTTTCTGAAAGTGGTGTATGCCAAGAATATCATGTGGGGAACTTTTCGAGTTAGATCCGGATATTGAGAGAACTTTTCATCAAAGAAGAAAAATTCAAAGAATATCAAACTCTCTCAATATGGACGGACCCCCACCCGGTTTTGAAAATAGACCACCAAATCCACCACCTTTAGAAAATCACGTTCGGCCACCTTTGGAAAATCAAATGAGACCACCTTTAGAAAATCCAATTCGGCCTCCACCAATCTTTGGAAATAATCGTCAAAATCCACCTTTTCAACAAAACCCACCACTTTTTGGTAATCCACCGTTTATTCCATTTCAACAAAATTCACCTTTTCAACAACATCCACCACATAACAATGAGGAAGGGGATGATAATGGATCTATTGGTAATGAAGAACCACTTAACATCATTGATCTTGCAAACTCGAAAGATGGAAGAATTATGGACTACGCAATCCCAAATTTTGAGCAATTAAATTCTGGGATTGTTAGGCCACATTTAGATACTTTACATTTTGAACCAAAACCCATCATGTTTCATATGTTGCAAGCTAATGGTCAATTTGCCGGATTACCATCGGAGGATCCCCACTCTCATTTAAAATCTTTTATGGAGATCACCGATGTTTTTCTAATCCCTGGAGTATCTCCCGAAGCCTTAAGGCTCACTTTATTTCCATTTTCTCTAAGGGATAAGGCAAGAGTATGGTTCAATTCATTAACACCAGGTTCAGTACCATCTTGGGGTGATATGGCTGAAAAGTTTTTGCGAAAATATTTTCCACCTACCCGGAATGCTAAGTCCAGAAACGAAATTTGCATGTTTAAACAAATGGACGATGAAGCAATTTCCGATGCTTGGGAAAGGTTTAAAGAATTATTAAGGAAATGCCCTCACCATGGCATTCCCTACTGTATTCAACTCGAGACTTTTTACAATGGACTTGATTCCAACACAAAACAAATGCTCGATGCGACTTCAGGAGGGGCCTTTACCTTTAATACCTACAATACCGGGTATGAAATTCTTGAAAAGATTTCTGCAAACAATGGACAATGGGCTGATCCAAGAGCTCAAATTTCAACTCAAAAGAAAACTGTCGGGTTGCATGAGATTGATGCATACACTGCATTGACAGCTCAGCTTGCTTCCATGACTAATATGCTTAAAAATATCACTTCAGGTCAAGGAGCACAGCCAGCTGTCACCAAATCTCCTGCACCTGTCCTTTCTGTGCAATGTGTATGTTGTGGTGATGAACATTCTTATGAACACTGTCCTCATAATTCTGAATCTGTAAACTATGTTCAAAACAGACCGAATCCTCACTCCAACACATACAATGCCAGTTGGAAGCAGCACCCTAATTTCTCTTGGAATAGTCCATGTTTAAATCCACCTGCACAAAAACCACAAGGGAATTCTAATTTTCAAAATCAAGCAAGCAGTTCTCAAAACCACTACAAGGGAAATTTTCAAAGCAACCATCATCAGAATAATCGTCATCAAGGTTTTCAAAATAATCAACCACCTTTTCAAAACCAAAATCATGCATCTCCACATGATGACTCAAATCTTTCTTTGGAAGCACTCATGAAAGGGTTTATGACCCAAACTCAAGCTTCAATCAGAAATCTTGAAACTCAAGTCAGTCAACTTGCTTTAAATCAAAGCACTAGGGCCTCAGGAACTTTGCCTAGTAATACTGAAATCCCAAAGGCCCCAGGAAAGGAACATGTGAAGGCTGTGACTCTTAGGAGTGGAAAAGAATTACCTGAAATTATGGAGAAGGAATTTGGCCCTTTGACCAAAACAGATTTTGATAAATTATCCAAAGCCAATTCTACTCCAGAAATTAAGGTTGTTCCAAATCAAAAAGGAGACCAAGATCCTAAGATTACAAGTTCAAATCCGACCAATGTGAACAAAAGCATATTGGAACCATCTGGCTCAAAACTTTCAAACAAAGTTGTTATCAAACCAGTTCCCCCTTACATTCCTTACCCCCAAAGGATGAAGAATGAGAAGGAAGAATTGCAATTTAAAAAGTTTTTGGATGTTTTCAAACAATTGCACATCAACATACCTCTTGTTGAAGCAATCGAGCAGATGCCCAATTATGCCAAGTTCCTGAAGGATATTTTGAGTAAAAAGAAGAAGCTGATTGAGTATGAGACTGTCGCCCTCACTGAAGGTTGCAGTGCTCTGTTTTCCAACAAAATACCCCCTAAGCAAAAAGATCCAGGGAGTTTTACCATTCCTTGTTCAATAGGTGGGAAGGAAGTTGGACAAGCCTTGTGTGATTTAGGTGCCAGTGTCAACCTCATGCCCTTATCAATTTTTAAAAGCTTAGGGATAGGAGAGGCAAGACCTACCACTGTCACACTCATCTTAGCAGACAAGACCATTGCCTATCCAAAGGGTAAGATTGAAGATGTGTTAGTCCAGGTTGACAAATTCATTTTTCCGGCTGATTTTATCATTTTAGACTTTGAGGCTGATAAAGATATTCCTATTCTTTTAGGAAGACCTTTCTTAGCCACGGGTAGAACTTTGATAGACGTCCAGAAAGGAGAATTGACCATGAGACTTCACGACCAAAAAGTCACATTCAATGTTTTCAATTCCTTAAAGTACCCTAATGATATGGAAGACTGTTCAAGCCTAAGTACCATTGAGTCATTATGTCATGAGGAAGAAGACAATCAGACTTGTAGGATAGAAGAGGAGGATGAGGAAAAAAGTGAGGAATATGATGATGATGATGAAATTCCCATAGAAAAGGAAACTGCCCCTTTGGTTGCTGCAGCATTTGAGCTGCTGGAAAATAGTGAGCAAAAACCGACCATTCCGTCCATAGTCTCACCACCCGACCTGGAGTTGAAGAAACTCCCATCTCACCTGAAATATGCCTTTCTAGGAAAAGAAGACAAATTACTTGTTATAATATCAGCTACCCTAGAACTGCATCAGGAAAGGAAGTTGGTGGATATGTTGAAGTTACACACCAAAGCCATAGGTTGGACCATTGCTGACCTTAGGGGAATTAGCCCCTCTATTTGTCAACATAAGATCATCCTAGAAGAAAATAATTTCAAGTCCATAGAACCACAAAGAAGAATAAACCCTGTTATGAAAGAGGTAGTAAAAAAGGAAATTTTAAAATGGTTAGATGCAGGAATTATTTTCCCAATAGCCAGTAGTTCTTGGGTTAGTCCAGTCCAATGTGTGCCTAAGAAGGGTGGGATCACTGTCATTTCTAATGACAAGAATGAACTCATCCCGACTAGAATAGTCTCCGGATGGAGAATTTGCATGGACTACCGTAAACTAAACAATGCTACTCAAAAAGACCATTTTCCTTTACCTTTTGATGATCAAATGTTGGACAGGTTAGCTGGAAAAGAGTTCTACTGCTTCTTGGATGGATACTCAGGTTACAATCAGATAGCCATAGCACCAGAAGACCAAGAGAAGACTACTTTCACTTTTCCTTTTGGCACTTTTGCTTTTAGGAGGATGCCTTTTGGACTTTGCAATGCACCTGCTACTTTCCAAAGATGCATGATGTAAAGCCCGTACTCCGGTATGCCTTTTTCTTTATTATTTTTATTAATTTCTTTTTAAAATCTTCTCCCTAGCTTGATGTTCGTTAGCAGAATTAGACGAAATGGGACAAAAAGTTAACGGGGTCAACTCGTTTTGGTTTTATGCAAGGAAAGGAAGTTGAGGGGCCATTTGGGTCAATGCACCAAACTTGTGCATGGGACCAGCCATATGACCGATCCCCTTCCTCTTCCCTTCGGTTTCATGCTAGTAACCCCCAAAAGATGTTTAGTCATTCCCCTTTCCCCCTTCTTGTTGTGTTCGGCTGAGAAAGGAAAAGAGAGAGAGAGAGATCGGAAAGAGGGAAGTCGAGAGAGAGGGAGAGAGTGATGCAGGCGACGAGGAGAGAGGAGGAAGAAGGTGATCGCCGGGAAAAACGCTGCGTGGAGGTAAGCTTTCCGTTTTGTTAAGATTGTAGTGTTACCGTCGGAAACGCCCTAAACCGCCGCTACCACCGCCGCAGTCATGGCTGCCGGCGGTGGGGGGGCGCCGCTGCACACCGCCGCTGTGGTGGCTGGCCATGGCAGGGCTGGTACGGTTATGGGTGCGAGTAGGTGCGTGTTAAGGCGATCGAGAGAGAGGAGAACGGTGGTGCGGGAGGGTAGTGCGGTTTGCGTGTGTGTGTGTGACCGCCGCCGGAAAACACCGCCGCCGCCGCCGTGCCCCACTGCCGGAGGTGGCAGTGGGTGAGGGTCGCGGCCTAAACCCTAAACCACCTTGGCGGAACCCTAAACCGTTGTCGTTTATCCAAACCGTTTTAATTAAGTTATGATTTCATGTGACTGCTATCTTTCTGTCACTGTTTTTGTAACGAGCGTAACTTCTGCTAGGAATGTCGGAATGGGATGAAATTGGTGCCAAAAGTTCCGTTTACGAGTCCTTTAAGTTCTGTCTGTTTTGAGGAAAAACTGGTTCGGACCGTAACTAGGGTGAAATTGCCATGTTATACGGACAGGTCCTGTTTTAGCTGCTCTGAGAGGTGTTTTTGTAAAATTCATATAGAGTGCTAGGAATATCGTTAGGACGCGTGCGATACGTCCCTGGAACCGTAAGACATTGAACTTCCTGAATGTGGAATTAGATTTTTGGTTGGATCAGTTTAGAAGGGGTAAAATGGGTCCCGAACAGACCTGCGTTTTTAGTATAAAAGCTGGAATTTTAGTTTTGTTAAACTAGTAAAAGTGTCGTGAGTTGGGACCTTCCGTTGACGTTTTTAGTGCGTATTTAGGTGGGAAAAGTGAGGAAGGTTGACGTGCTGGTGTTGCGGCTCGGGAGCGCGTCGCTTTGCTTTGAGGTGAGTTCTCTCACCGCGTAGTTAGGAATTTCATGTGTAACGTTATTGTGTGTTACGTGTTATTATGTGTTTACGTGAACTAGTTGGGATGTGATAAATAGTTGTGATTGTTGAATTACTATGTGAATGGTATGTGTTTTGTGTACACCTCGGTGGGACTGAGGGGCTCGGTGGGACCGAGGGCTCGGTGGGACTGAGCTAGTACAATTATATTATCTTTACTCGGTGGGACCGAGGGCTCGGTGGGACTGAGCTAGTACGATTATATCATCTTTACTCGGTGGGACCGAGGGCTCGGTGGGACTGAGCTTGTATCGATATATTTTTGTGTACTCGGTGGGACCGAGGTTCGTGTTTATACATTAGTCATTATGCAGTTTTATATTCGTGGTGATGGTGATGTTGCCTACTTGCGAGTAGGGGCGATATACGTGGGGTTGCTACCTGCGTGTGTGGTAGGATTCACTAAGCGTTTAGCTTACTCTTTCCCAATATGTTGTGATTTCAGGTACGAGCGGCAGTCGGGCTTGACGGTACACACACAAAGCGCGGGCATCGAGAATTGTTGAAATCTACACTTTTAAACTTTTAGATTTTATTTATAATATTTCCGCTGCATAAATTCTTTTGACTGTTTGAGTTGACGACGTTAACTTTAATTGAGTTACGGTTTATTAAATTGTGGTTGTTTTATAATGGAATATATGTTTTAGAAAATTTAAATTTCCTTGTAATTTTTGGGACGTTACAACTTGGTATCAGAGCACAGCTTGAGTGAATCAAACACATCTCGGTGTGTTTGGTCTCAAGTTGCGGTTGTGAAAATTTTAAATTCTTTTACTAAAATCTTTTAAAATAAAAGAAAAAGGGAAGACCCGTTTGAGAAACGGTGATCGAGGGCGCAGTGTGTACAGTCAGCCGACGCTAAGTGGGAAGGTACAATACTTAGTGTTTTTTATCGCTTTCTAGATCATAGAGTATGCATGCTAGATTGCTTGTGTGGATTACATGGTACTGTATGTTTGTTGCTTGCTAATAGGAATTCATGCTAGCCTTGATAGGTTGTTACGCGAATGCACTATAGGTTGTATGTAGTAGGAACCGAATAGCCTTAGAATGCTTGATTTAGTTCTATTGCGCAGCTCTTGTTTGAGTCCAACCGTTCTAGGATAGAATCTCTTATTCGAACGTCTATCTAGTTTTACACTGTATACGACTGTGCATTCGCGAGGCGACTCGTCAGGGTTAGTGGGGATTCCGTCCTAGCAAGGGTAGTGGGGTGATATGATTTTTCCTAGGGAGCTAGGAAGAGTGTATGCATATGCTGGTACGGGCATATGGGATTAATTGTTAGCAAGAAACTACTTGGGCACTTCGGGACGGGACTCGAAACGAGTAGGGATAGGTGTGGAAGGTAGTAGTAGAGCTCCTACTATCTGAAGCACAGGATCCGTGCTCGACTCGGGGAAAGTCACGGAGAATCCGAGGAGTTGAGCGTGAGCGTAGTTAGCAGGTTTAGTGTGTGCTAATAGCTCGTTAAGGAGGAACAACAATACTAACTCAGATTCTGGTACTGGAGTTACCACTGAGCAGATTCGAGAGATGATTGCGGCTGAGGTGACGCACGCTACTGGGGAGGCGATCCCCAAGATTGTACCGCCATTCGTAATGAGGTAGTAGTGTTGGTAGAGGAGCGCATCGCGGCGATTCTACCCCTGCCGGTGGGCAGCCCCGAGCGAGAGAGTTGTAGTATCGGGATCGGATTGTAGTGCGCATTCCTTACCAGTGGTTGTCCTGAGAACTTGAAGGTTCGCTTCACGGTGAATCTGTTACGAGACGGATCGAAAGACTGGTGTGCTACTGCTTGGACGCTTAGCGAGCGCACTACTTTGACCTGGGAGGAGTTCGTCGTACGTTTTCGGGCAGAGTATGTGCCTCCAATGGAGATGGAGAGGATTGCCAAAGAGTTCTTGGAGCTGTCTCAGACTGCGGAGACTGTAAAGGAGATGAACCGAGAGTTCACGGAAATGACATTTTTCTGTCCTTAGTATGCTGCTTCTGCGGACATGAAGAGGACGCGGTACAAGAATATGTTACGTACCAAGATCAGGGAGTTCGTAAGTACTACGCAATATGCTTCACTTGCTGCGGTGATGGAGGCGGCCCGAGTTAGAGTTCATCAACTGAGAGTGGAAGAGGCACAAGCTACACATAGAGTGGTGACAGGTACGTTCTTAGTTAACTCGGTGCCTGCTGTGGTGATGTTTGATAGCGGGGCTACTCATCCTTTCGTGTCACACACTGTTAGTGAGCGTGTTGGGCCGAGTTGTAGGACGGTAGGTTGTCCGCTTGTGGTTGAGGTTGCTAATGACAGGACCTTGATGGTTACTGACGTGTACCGGGGGTGCACTTTGGAAATCTCTGGTGTGAGATTCCCTATTGATTTAATTCCGATCGCTATGCGAGAGTTGTGCGTAATTGTGGGCATGGATTGGATGGATGCTTTCGACGCAGAGATCGTTTGTCGTCGCAAACAAGTGCGAGTTCGAACCCCAAGCGGGGGAGAACTGTTAGTACAGGGAGATTCGTCTAGACGGACTACGGCCATATGTTCGGCTGCGAGAGCTCGGAGGTACCTTCAGCATAGTGGTCAGGGATATTTGGCATACGTGATAGACACGAGTGTTGGGGAAGCGAAGGAGTCTGCGGAAGACGTGCCAGTTGTACGGGAGTTCACCGACGTATTTCCCGAGGATTTGCCGGGGATACCTCCCGAACGACAGGTAGAGTTTCGGATCGATCTGATCCCGGGTGCTGCTCCAGTGGCCAAGGCACCCTATCGCCTGGCTCCACCAGAAATGAAAGAGTTGTACGCCCAGTTGCAGGAACTTCTCGAGAAAGAGTTCATCGAGCCGAGTTGTTCACCGTGGGGAGCCCCGATTCTGTTTGTAAAGAAGAAGGACGGGTCCCAACGGATGTGTATAGACTACCGTGAATTGAATAAGCTTACGGTGAAGAACCGTTATCCCCTGCCAAGGACCGATGACTTGTTCGATCAACTTCAGGGAGCCTCGTGGTCCTCTAAGATTGATTTGAGATAGGGGTATCATCAGATGTGGGTGAGGAGTGAGGATACGGGGAAAACGGCCTTTCGTACACGTTATGGCCATTACAAGTTTGTGGTGATGCCTTTCGGGCTCACCAATGCACCAGCAGCATTCATGTACCTTATGAACAGGGTGTGTAGCCCGATGTTGGATCGATCGGTGATTGTGTTCATCGACGATATTCTCGTATATTCGAAGTCGAAGGAAGAGCACGAGATGCATTTGCGAGAAGTTTTGGAAGTTTTGAGGCGGGAGAAGCTTTATGTAGTCAAGGATTATGATGGTGAGATACTTTACCACCCCGGTAAAGCGGATGTTGTTACGGACGCACTTAGTCGACATCTGGATGGTGAGCCACTGCGGGGCTTGTGTCAACGGTTAACAGTGGTTGCACCTCTTCTCGAGTCGATAGGTAGTGCTCAGGAGGTGGCAGTTTTGGAGGAAAATGCCAAACGCAAGGGAGTTTCGGGGGAAATTCCGAATTTTGTCCGTGATAGTCATGGGTCAATTGCTCGGTCTTAATGGTCGGTTGGGTATCTCGGGGTGGGATTCCGGTATTCGTGTGTTATGACCTTGACTTTCCAGTAGGCACTAAGAGGATACAGTCTTGGGCACTTACCTGAGAGGTAGCTCCGATGTGCCAGGACTTGAGACGTACCTGAGAGGTAGGCGTTGGGGTGTAACTAGGCTTCGTAGAGCGAGTGTGGAAGATACGTCGATGGTGGAAGGTTGGGTATTCCACGCGTGTGGGTACTGTAGGCTGAATAGTAGCGGTTAGGGAATGATGCCCTTTGTAATAAAGAGGATAAATGCGTAGAATTTTTGAGGTAAATAGTATACTTAGGTGTCGACTTTTGGGCTTGAGGCCAAATGCCTTAGTGTAATTGGGGAATTGTAGCCGATTTTAAGGAAATTATGTTGATGGTAGTAGTAATCCTGAGATGTTTGCTTGTGGTGAATGGTTGTGGTGGAATGACCTTCGTGGGTGATTATAAATTTACTGGTTTGATAATTCATGTGAAATAAATTGTGGGAGTCTATTAGATGTTTAGTCATTCCCCTTTCCCCCTTCTTGTTGTGTTCGGCTGAGAAAGGAAAAGAGAGAGAGAGAGAGATCGGAAAGAGGGAAGTCGAGAGAGAGGGAGAGAGTGCTGCCGGCGACGAGGAGAGAGGAGGAAGAAGGTGATCGCCGGGAAAAACGCTGCGTGGAGGTAAGCTTTCCGTTTTGTTAAGATTGTAGTGTTACCGTCGGAAACGCCCTAAACCGCCGCTACCACCGCCGCAGTCATGGCTGCCGGCGGTGGGGGGGCGCCGCTGCACACCGCCGCTGTGGTGTCTGGCCATGGCAGGGCTGGTACGGTTATGGGTGCGAGTAGGTGCGTGTTAAGGCGATCGAGAGAGAGGAGAACGGTGGTGCGGGAGGGTAGTGCGGTTTGCGTGTGTGTGTGTGACCGCCGCCGGAAAACACCGCCGCCGCCGCCGTGCCCCACTGCCGGAGGTGGCAGTGGGTGAGGGTCGCGGCCTAAACCCTAAACCACCTTGGCGGAACCCTAAACCGTTGTCGTTTATCCAAACCGTTTTAATTAAGTTATGATTTCATGTGACTGCTATCTTTCTGTCACTGTTTTTGTAACGAGCGTAACTTCTGTTAGGAATGTCGGAATGGGATGAAATTGGTGCCAAAAGTTCCGTTTACGAGTCCTTTAAGTTCTGTCTGTTTTGAGGAAAAACTGGTTTGGACCGTAACTAGGGTGAAATTGCCATGTTATACGGACAGGTCCTGTTTTAGCTGCTCTGAGAGGTGTTTTTGTAAAATTCATATAGAGTAATAGGAATATCGTTAGGATGCGTGCGATACGTCCCTGGAACCGTAAGACATTGAACTTCCTGAATGTGGAATTAGATTTTTGGTTGGATCAGTTTAGCAGGGGTAAAATGGGTCCCGAACAGACCTGCGTTTTTAGTATAAAAGCTGGAATTTTAGTTTTGTTAAACTAGTAAAAGTGTCGTGAGTTGGGACCTTCCGTTGACGTTTTTAGTGCGTATTTAGGTGGGAAAAAGTGAGGAAGGTTGACGTGCTGGTGTTGTGGCTCGGGAGCGCGTCGCTTTGCTTTGAGGTGAGTTCTCTCACCGCGTAGTTAGGAATTTCATGTGTAACGTTATTGTGTGTTACGTGTTATTACGTGTTTACGTGAACTAGTTGGGATGTGATAAATAGTTGTGATTGTTGAATTAATATGTGAATGGTATGTGTTTTGTGTACACCTCGGTGGGACTGAGGGGCTCGGTGGGACCGAGGGCTCGGTGGGACTGAGCTAGTACAATTATATTATCTTTACTCGGTGGGACCGAGGGCTCGGTGGGACTGAGCTAGTACGATTATATCATCTTTACTCGGTGGGACCGAGGGCTCGGTGGGACTGAGCTTGTATCGATATATTTTTGTGTACTCGGTGGGACCGAGGTTCGTGTTTATACATTAGTCATTATGCAGTTTTATATTCGTGGTGATGGTGATGTTGCCTACTTGCGAGTAGGGGCGATATACGTGGGGTTGCTACCTGCGTGTGTGGTAGGATTCACTAAGCGTTTAGCTTACCCTTTCCCAATATGTTGTGATTTCAGGTACGAGCGGCAGTCGGGCTTGACGGTACACACACAAAGCGCGGGCATCGAGAATTGTTGAAATCTACACTTTTAAACTTTTAGATTTTATTTATAATATTTCCGCTGCATAAATTCTTTTGACTGTTTGAGTTGACGACGTTAACTTTAATTGAGTTACGGTTTATTAAATTGTGGTTGTTTTATAATGGAATATATGTTTTAGAAAATTTAAATTTCCTTGTAATTTTTGGGACGTTACACATGATGTCCATATTCTCTGACATGCTTGAAAAATCCATTGAAATATTCATGGATGATTTTTCTGTTTATGGTTCATCTTTTGATCATTGTTTGGAAAATCTAAAACAAAGTCTTGAAAGGTGTGAAGAAACTGACTTGGTTCTTAACTGGGAAAAATGTCATTTCATGGTTACAGAAGGAATTGTCCTTGGTCATTTAATTTCAAAAAAAGGAGTTGAGGTAGATAAAGCTAAACTTGAAGTTATTGAAAAACTACCTGAACCGACCACTGTTAAAGGAATCAGAAGCTTTCTCGGTCATGCTGGTTTTTATAGACGTTTCATAAAATATTTTTCTAAAATTTCAAAACCATTATGTCTATTATTACAGCAAGACCAAAAATTTGATTTTGATAAGGATTGCAGAAATGCATTCCTTACTTTAAAGAAAGCTTTGGTAACTGCTCCAGTGGTTGTTGCTCCTGAATGGGACAAACCTTTTGAAATCATGTGTGATGCAAGTGATTGGGCTGTTGGTGCAGTTTTAGGTCAAAGAAAAGAAAAGATTTTTCATACCATCCACTATGCAAGCAAAACCCTAAATGAAGCTCAAATCAATTACACAACAACTGAAAAAGAGTTATTAGCAGTGGTTTTTGCATTTGAAAATTTTATATCATATTTGATGGGAGCTAAAGTCATTGTTCACACTGACCATGCTGCCATCAAATATCTCATTTCAAAGAAAGATGCAAAACCAAGGCTAATAAGATGGGTTTTGTTATTGCAAGAGTTTGACTTAGAAATTGTTGATAGGAAAGGGGTGGAGAACCAAGTGGCTGATCACTTGTCTAGGTTGGAAAAGTTAGTTGAAAGTAGGGAAGGTGGAGACATTATAGAAACCTTCCCTGATGAAAAGATTCTTATGGTGCAAACACAACTGCCATGGTTTGCTGATATAGCTAATTACTTAGCTTGTGGCATCAAACCTTCTGATTATACTCACCATATGCTGAAGAAATTTCTCCATGATTGTAAATTTTACTTATGGGATGACCCTTTTTTGTTTAAACTTGGTACAGATCAAATACTGAGAAGGTGCATTCCAGAATCAGAAGTGGTAGCAATCCTGCAGCATTGCCACCAGTCAGCTTATGGAGGACATTTCGGAGGCCAAAGAACAGCAGCTAAAGTTCTTCAATCTGGTTTTTATTGGCCTACTCTCTTTACAGATGCCCATAATTTTGCACAAAGGTGCAATGAATGCCAGAGAAGTGGTTCCATTTCTCAAAGAAATGAAATGCCTTTCAATGGGATCTTGAAAGTTGAGTTGTTTGATGTTTGGGGAATTGATTTCATGGGTCCATTCCCACCATCTAACAATTGTCAATACATTCTTGTTGCTGTTGATTATGTGTCCAAATGGGTTGAAGCAATGGCTTGTGTTTCAAATGATGCAAAAACTGTTGTCAAGTTTTTACAAAAACAAGTTTTTACAAGGTTTTGTACCCCCCCGTGCACTAATTAGTGATGAGGGTACCCATTTTATAAACAATTTGTTAAGTAAAGTTCTTGAAAATTACAATGTGAAACATAGAGTTGCCACTGCTTATCACCCACAAACAAATGGTTTAGCTGAACTCTCAAACAGGGAAATAAAAGGGATTTTACAAAAAGTTGTCAAACCAAATAGAAAAGACTGGGCTTTCAAATTAGATGATGCTTTATGGGCATACAGGACTGCTTTCAAAACACCTTTAGGTATGTCCCCATACAAGTTAGTCTTTGGAAAGGCTTGTCATCTCCCTTTAGAGTTAGAACACAAAGCATATTGGGCTATAAAGGAGTTGAACATGAACTTAGATGATGCTGGTAACAAGAGGAAGTTACAACTCTGTGAACTAGAGGAACATAGGAACATGTCCTATGAGAATTCCAAACTCTATAAAGAGAAAACCAAAAAATGGCACGACAATAGAATCAGGCATAGAGAGTTAAAAGCTGGTTAGAAATGTCTTTTGTTCAATTCTAGGCTGAAATTGTTTCCGGTTAAACTTAAGTCTAGATGGTCAGGCCCATTTGTCATACATAAGGTTTATCCATACGGGGTTGTAGACTTAGTTAACCCGGAAGACAATAGTGTGTTCAAAGTCAATGGACAAAGAGTGAAGCTATACCATGATGCTGCAGCATCTCCACAAAATTACCCTGTGGAGGTGATTTATTTGTGCTAAAAGCTTCAAACAAAGATGGGAACTATCTTTAAAAGTTCCAACTATCCTTGTAAATATTATTTTAATGCATTGTTATATTTTTGTATTAGTTGAGAGTGATGTGTTTACTGATGTGCAGCCAATTAAGCAAACAAGAGAAACCAAAGGATGTTGAGTCAATGCTGCAGCATCAGGGGGGTTCGTTTTTCTTTCAGGCAAATCAGTTGGAAAATCAGAGGGGAATTAAATAAAATTCTATTCCAGAGAATTTAAGGAAAGGCATTAAAGAAAAAGGGCTGAAAAGAATTCTCAAAAGAAGCTAACTAAGTCAGTTACCTTTTTCCAACTAGATGAAACATACTGTTGGGATCAGGTACACACCAAGTACACACATAGCCTCTAGTTGTACTTTCCTTAAAACTATCCTTTGAGTAATACCCAATTTACAGCTGGTTTGCTATTCCCCATATCAGATAAGTACAATGTCCTTTCATATTCTTCCTAAAATAACCCTCAGCTAAACCCTTTTTCTAATTAACCCACTCTCTTCATCTTCTATCTCTCTCGTCTCTGCCTATTACGAAAACCACCACACTCAACCACAAATTCAAAATCCCCTCTTTCTCAGTCGATCGAAGCCTACGATTTTATTGCAAGAGTGAAGCGCACCCTGCCTCGAAACCCAAATGCAGAAGGCGAAGCCCTAAACGTGCGACACAGTGGAAGAAATAGGGTTGTGGTTCGCCCCCCTGTTTCGAATCAAAACCCTGAAACGGTGGTCTTGGAGGACGATTCCACTCCTCCCCTGTGTCGTGTGCCATTCGCAAAGCCATCATCGATGAAAAAGAAGAAAGGAGAAGGTTCAGATGATAAAAAGTACGACAAGGAAGCCATTGAAACCCCTGGTGCGGCTGAAGTTCAAGAAACAACTTCGAATGTACTAGCCCTCGTTCCCTACGCAGGTCCGCAATCTGCTTCTGCAAATAAGGGTAAGACAAAGGTATTATCTTCTCTAAATACCTCTGTGGATGAACTGATTACTTCCCGTTCAAATAATGATCATGGTAGACCCAT
The DNA here is from genome assembly GCA_033807775.1 of Saussurea involucrata. Lineage (NCBI taxonomy): Eukaryota > Viridiplantae > Streptophyta > Magnoliopsida > Asterales > Asteraceae > Saussurea > Saussurea involucrata. Next base: position 159,008,025 of record CM066319.1, read on the forward strand.
TATTCCCACAAGACTAAATGTAACCTTCTTTGAACCTCATGAATATGTTTGGCCATTTGGACCGTCGGACTCCACCTCAGATACTCAAAAATCTACTACTAAAAGCACTGAGGTGGAAGACTTTGAGATAGAAACCATCCAAACATCTCCTGAGATTCAAGGAAGGCCCATTAGTTCTACTTCTGTGGATTTGAGATTCTTTAAAAGAAATGAGTTTGATTGGTCTTTTGGACCTCTTCACTTCACCACCAACATTTCAGAAGCTATTCCTAAAAACAATGTGGTGGAAGAGATCGAAGAGATGACCATGGAAATGCCACATGTGGTTCACCAAAGTCCAATCAACCCTATTCCTAATTTAAATGAAACAATTTGGAATGATGAGGACGAACCATTGATTGAGAAAGTAGACCCAAGGGAAAGTATTTGGGTAAAACTCATGCAACAAAAACCACAAGGGCTGAGCAATTAACAAAAAGAAGTAAAAGGTTGATTGAGGAGGGTGAAGCATCTAGAACAAAACCCTTAGAAACAAATTGTTATGCTGCAACAACTGTGCAGCATGAGCAATCTGTAGGAAAGAAAAAGAAGGATGATGGGGCTGCTAAGTTTGTAAAGAGACCTGTTAGACCAAACCGTGGCTTCAGCTCTACAGCTGCTGCCAAAGTGTGGCCAAAATTTCAGAATAGGATAGGTCTACCTGATAAGGGATTCGATGAGCAGAGCATTAGAGAGTTTCATTTTATTAAACAAGTGGTAGAAACCCAAGGGCTTGAGAAACTTTGTGAGATCTATCACTCTTACAATCTCACATTGATCCGAGAGTTTTACTGTGAGGTGGCAACCAACTCATCCTCTAGACTGACTATTAGAGGCATTCCATTCCATCTTACAACTAAGAAAATCAACAGCTTCCTGTCACTCACTCCACCAGCCAAAACTGAATATTATAAGCTGGTAAACAACGCAACTTTAGATGACTTGCATGAAGTGGCTGCAACATTAGGAAAGCCTAGAACCACTTGGAAATACCACTCCAATCTCATGCTGAGAACCTTTAAAGCTTCTAACCTCTCTGCAGATGCCAGTGTGTGGACAAATTTGGTGAGACACTCCATCTCACCAACCACACATGACAGCACGATATATGTGGAGAGAATGTTTCTGCTATTTTGTGTCATGACAGGTAAAACAGTGAACTTGGGAAAGCAAATGCTGAGAAGTATAAGGGAATGCGCCACAAGAGCAAAAGGGAAGTTCTATTTTCCAGGAATGCTGACAAAGTTGCTAGTGGAGATGGGTGTCCCGCAATACAAGGACGATTTGATAGTGAAAGAACAACGGGAGAAGTCTGAGATTGATTTGAGAGCAGTACAGAGGTTGCGGGATAGAAGAGAGAAAGGTGTTGGAACCCTTGACATGATCAATATGATGCAGGACGTGCTGAGCCAAAACAGCACCCTTTTGGATACCATATTGAAGCAGAGGAATGAGTTCATAGAGAAGGTTGAGGAGCTAAGGTTTGAGGTGAAGACTGTTGTTGCATACAGAAAGAGGAAAGCAAGAGAGATGGGTAGTTTGGGACTGCCAAAACTGAGAAGATTGCTGAAAGAAAAGAATCTGGAGATAGCCAAACTGCAGCAAGAAAACCGAAAGCTGAAAGCAGTGGTTGCTGTCAAGAATCGTGCTGCAGCACTCAGGGCTGTTGGGCCTCAGGGCACTACCATTTTTGGGCAGAAACAGCCTACTCCCAATGAGTAGGGCAGGTTAATCATGCACTCTTAGCTCCATTTATGGTCTTAATTTTTGTTATTTGAGTCTGGGATTAGTTTTTGCATATTTTAGGTTTATTTTCTTGCATTTGGGTCATGAATGAGTAGTGTTAGCATGTTTGCATAGCCCAAATAATTTCACAAGTCCAAGACCATTTCTTTAGGTTGTTCATGCTAGAATTAGCCTCAGAATTGCTTGGGACACAATTTGGTCCACATTCTACACTCATCACGGAAATGATCTAGGCCATTGTTCTTTTCTCCCATTTTTAGCCACTTGAAACCATTGAAAATACATCCTTTCCTCCATACAATGAGGACATTGTAAATCTCTTAGTTTGGGGTGGGGGTGTCTAAAAATGACAATCAAAGGCAAAGCCTTAACAAACATTGCACGTCAAGAAAAAGTGGTTAAAACACCAAAAACACCAAAAATGCCCCATAGGGGCATGTGTATGTCATCAAAACAGAAAATGCATAAAAAACTGAAAAATCCAATGTGATTTGATGCATGGGGAGAGAAAAGGCAAAGTGAGAAAGAAAAAAATATGCCAAAAAGAGAGATCCAGTTCACTTAAAGTCCTAGTAATCTGTGATGAGTATGATGTGTTGACTAGAACAAAGAGAATGTGAGGCTAACTTATGGTTTATGGTCAAAAAAGAATGGGACTTTGGTCACTTGGGATTTATGAAAGGCTATGTTATGCATCCTTAACATGCTCACACTCATGATGTGCACTTAATGCCATCCTTGTGCAAAACTTTCAAAATTTGAGTCATTTTCTTTTAGTCTTTTCATTGCTTGGGGACAAGCAAATTTCTTAGTTTGGGGTGGTGATAAGTGCTCAATTTTGAGTACTTAAGCACTTATTTCTTTAGATTAGTTAGGACTTTTTCATTCTAAAATCCCAACTTTGAGTCTTTTTATCTTGTTTTACTTTCCTGGAGCTAGGAATCATGGTTAGCTTGTTTTACTTTATTGGTAGGCTAATATAAGCATTTTTGAGAAAATCAGCCAAAACAGGGTATTGCTGCAGCATTGGAACAGCAGGGATCTGGTGATAAAGGGGCTGAAGAAGACGAAGTCATGAGCTGGAAATTGATATTTTTGTGATTAAATTTGATATTTTGTAACCCCTAAAACACTCTTTAGATTGCAATGATAGTTTAAGTAAGTATTTAGTTGGCTGTTGTACTTCTAGTTGAATAGTTGTACTATTTAGTTAGGCCTAGTTGCACTTATTTACCTAAAATGCCATTCCCTTTTGTTATAAATAGAGGGGACATCTTACCTTTTGGATAACCCACCTTAGAACTGATCTAAAATCAGTCCTAAACCTCTGTAGTTTATTTTCCAGAAATCTCATTCATGTTCTTCATGTTCTTCATGTGTTCTTCAAATCTTCAAGTGTTCTTCCTTTAATTTTTCTTTGTTCTTAGATACACGAAGGCACTGCTGCAGCACTGGGCAGTATCCCACTGCACATTTTCGTCTCTTTAATGTTCTTGCATCTTATGTCTTATGTTTAATGTTCTTACTTTTCAGTATATATTCTTGTTAGTCATAGATTTACATTCCATTTGTACTCTTGTCATTTATTGCTTATTACTTGCATTCTTGTCTTTACATTTTTAGCCTTTTACTTTAGTTAGTTTTCATTTCCAAGTACTTTACACTTCCAATCATCATGTTTACTTTCCTAGTATTTTGCATTTATTTTGTTTCATTTAGTGTAATGAGTAGCTAATCTTTTAGCTTGGGTGTGAGACAAGGGGTGTTATGATGACCAAAAGAAAGTAGGCATTTTTGTGGCAAAAATGAGGTTTTATTATTCCAATCCAAGTTTCTTCAAGATAATAGAATCCTTTGACAAATTGATCACTTTGATAGTGTTAAAGTGTCATAGACCTAGAGATAGGCCATTGAATAGCAAGTCAATTTGGATGACTTAAGGGGTTATATCGAGAGAGTAACTTGCAATGAGAGTTGTTACTTTTGTTTTCTAAAATGATTCATTCTTGATAAGTTATCATTTTCTCAAGGGATTAAAATGGAATAGACTTAGAGATAAGCTATTTAGGAGTAAAACAACTTGGGAGGTATGGGGGTTATATCGAGAGAGTAACTTTTAACAAAGAGAATTTGTTTTGCCATATGCTTTGAGAACGCCATTTCCATTGTTCCATTATCTTGGGTTCTGCTCAGAGATGAGATTGCTCTAGCTACTGGAATCATGGGTTGGTGAGAGTCCGAGAGGAACGTGTCTCAAAGTAGATAATAAAACTCGTTTTTGTCACTGCTATGCTGCAGCATCACTGCAGCTTCATGCTGTAGCATTGTTGCAGCATTGGTCTGCTGGAATTTGGTTTATAATAACATCACAAGTCTTACACCCTTGCTTCTCTTTTAATATTGTTAATTAGAATCTGTGTTAAGCATCAACCAATCAACCAAAAGATTTTCTTCCAAATCATCATCTGAAATCACTTCTTTCATCATACTTTAATAGACATTTTAACTCCAATCTATGTGGGACGATAATCGGTATTTTACCACTTTATTACTTGATAAGACGACATAGTTCTAAATAAGTATACTTGCTTATTGGTTCTATTAGCACACGTTTGTAGGTGTATTCAAAGCACGCACACATCAGTAAGGTTCAGAAAATATGAAAAGATGAATCCTTGTTCTTTCTGGACTTTTATTTGTGATCAAGTATGTAATACTTAAAGTGAAGAGATGTACAAAATATTTCATGTTGGTATGATGTGATTTCATTTACTAAAGTAAGAGTGGATGAAAAGAGTCGTGTATGGAGGAACCAGGATAAATTTTGAAAAAAAAATCAATTAGAAAATTACGCAATGGTGAGGAAGTAGTTATGTTAAAGGTACAATGGAAACATCATCGAGGTGCTAATGTGACTTTAGAGTCGGAAGAAGATATGAAGACTAGATATCCTCATTTGTTTACCAGATCTTGGTTTCGGGGACGAAATCATTTTCAAGTTGGGGAGTATTGTAACATCCCGAATTTTCTATAATGTTATTATAATGAGAATTGGGATCTTTTTGTATTTAGGTTTAAATCTTGAATTATGTAGAAATTTTATAATTCAATGGGGTTAAAATACAAAGGATTAAAGTTGGATGTTACTTTTGGAAATATTGAAAATTGGAGGTGTGTTTGGTTAATTGTTGAAAGTGTGTATGGATAAAGGGGCTGAAGGATTGAGATAATATCTCATTTTCTTGCTTGGGTCGGTTTAGAAGCAGAGAGAAGGAATAGAGAGAAAAAGGAAGAACACAAGGTTTTGGACTCAAATTGGTAAGAAATTTACCTTAGATTCAGATAATAATTGTTGTAGATGTATGATTGTAAACGAATTTGGTTGTTGATTAGGTTTTCAGATTCATTAACAACAGATTTGAGCAGCATATTGTGTAAAAGTGGGTTATCTCCTTTAAAAGGTGAGTTCATCCTATTTTGGTGTTACAAACCTTAAATTGGATTGAGTGCATATGTGTATAGAGTTGCTACATGGATTCCTTCATGTTATTTTATGTTAAAAACCTCATTTTGATGCTAAAACTTCCATAAAATGAACCTAATTAAGTGGGGATTGAGTTGGGGTGTTAAAGGGTTGGAGCAGGGGCTGTTTTCTGCCCAACAGTGGTCTGCGCGTCTCTCGGCGCGTATGGAGCCGCACCAACATCCGCGCACAGCACTGTTTCAGCATCTTCCGATTTTTGTTTCTTGCGTATCAGTGTCGTTTTAGGGCGTAATATAGGCGTATGGGTACTCGTTTTGAGTGTAAGATAGCATTTGAACACTTTGAACAAGTTAGTTTGGACATATAACAACTCCAAGTATTGTTTTTAATGTCGGTTGTTCGGTTTCTAGCTCGGATGCGATTCGGGGGTGTCCGGTGGGTTGTTAAGGTTGTCAATTGTCGTAGTGAGTCTTGTATACGTATAATTATGTGGATGTCATCAATGTATATATATTTCAGGCTCGGTTTCCCCTCGTTAGGGTGTTGCCCCTTGACCCCATCCGCTAACCGGGTAGCGGAAACCCCGTGCTAAGTCGTTGAAGGGGGCATTTGAGGATGAAAATACGATAGGTTATCTATTATTCTTAGAGTTGAGAATATGATATAATTGTGGTGTGATATGTTATTATGCATATACGTTAGTAAAGTGTAATGGATCCATAGGCACTAATGGTTATGTACACGTAGAATATAGATGAAGATAAGTCATTATTCTGATGTGTGTGAGAAATCCTGGAATAAACATAATTCCTGATTTCTAAGGATAGAAAGAGATTGGCATGTGTATATTGTAATCTCTATTTCCTTTCTAAGAAATAGGCATGTGTATATTGTTATTTCTTAGATATGAACAGGAATGGGCATGTGTATATTGCGATTTCTGGAAAATGATACAAGTGGAAATGGGCATGTGTATATTGCGATTTCCGGAATAAGAGCACAATCTAGAATCAGTGAAGATTCGTAATATGGCTCTGAGACATGATATGATGATGGAATGTGTGTCAGTCATATTCATGGACTTAGGTAAAATTATGTTAACGAAAAAGAGTCACGTGTATGGTAAGAAAAGGGTAATCAGGTTGGTTATAACTAGTTTACATTGATTTTGCAAATATTATTGTGGAAACGAATGTTCTCGCTAGGCGTTGGCCTAATCGTTTCAATATAATGTTTTTACCAGGTACTAGCTCGGGAAAGTAAATGGATTGTGGGACGAGCGTTTTGGAATAGCGGAGAAGTCAATTAACGGAAGGGGATTTTGATGATTGCTTAGATAACTTAGTTAATCTGATTATAGTGACATAATTAAATTAATAGGTTATTTGAAGAATTCAGTTTTTGTAAATATACTCCTTATGGTTAATGCACTTCCTATATGAAAGTTTGAAGGTTATTTTATCATAACTTGAGGTTTAAATTAGCCCTGATTTTAGGGTGTTACACAAATGAACAGTCGTAGTCGTACGCCTCTTGTACGACTAGACCCAATGAATAGTAACTGTCGTACGTGTCGTGTGCGACTAAAATGTGAAGTCGGTCAAAAGTTGTACGACAGTTATGAGTTTTAGTGTCATGCGATAGTTATGAGTTTTTGAATGCATGTTTTGTACGACAATTATGAATAATGAAGATCTATGTTGTCCGACAGTTATGAGTATCATCGTGCGAGAGTTACGAACATTTCCGACGAACACTTTTAATAGCCCCAAAACCTCGATTTCTTGCTGAATTCCACACCAAATTATCACAAACAGATCGTTACTTCAAGCCGAACAAATCTGTGAGCATCTAACATCAAAACTCCGGCGAGAATCAACTTTCCGGCGAGATTAGGCACTGTTCACTTCAGAAATTCATAACTCGCTCAATTCTTGATGAATTTCGATTCTGAAAGATGTAGAATGCTCGAAATCCAAAAACTAACAGATCTGTAACACTAGAATCTGTTCATGCACAAAGAAATCTTTCGGATCTTAAGATTTTCACAAAGAAAACACCGAAAAACTCTAAAATCTTTCAAAATCACTGAATTGTTCACGTTGATCGATTCTGAATATAGGAATTGATCTGGAATCGAACAACGAACAGATCTTTAATAGATCAAGTGATTAGAACACACTTACTTGAAGATCGAACTCCAAAATCTTTAAAATTCGACACTTTTTCACTTGAAATTGTCGAGATTCGAATGATCGTATCGAAGAAATATCTTCAATTCTGCTCTGATACCACTTGTTGTCCCATAATCAATCGACAAATTCAAGTATATTGAGAGATCGAGATACAAACGTCATCCTCATATTAGATTTAATATCATTTTAGTACAATTGATGACTCTATCTTTCTCTCACACTTTAGCTCTCACATTGTGCCACTCTTTTACAAATGAGCCTCTAACCTCTATTTATAGAGACACTCACACAAGACATAAGCATAGCAAGCTTTACACAAGCTTTACAAAACTTTCACATAATTAGGACATTTTTGGTCCTAACAACTGTTGTGTTTGAATGAGGTTGGGGAAAGGCAGTTGGCTGGACCGGAAATTGTGCAATTAACCTCGGACAAGATAGCCTAAGTACGGGAAAGATTGAAGGTCGTCCGCGCCCGACAAAGAGCTATGCAGATAAAAGACGAAAGGATATAGAGTTTCAGGTCGGAGAGAATGTATTGCTAAATATATCTACTTGGAAGGGAGTTGTACGTTTCGGGAAACGGGGAAAGCTAAGTCTATACTTTATCGGACCGTTTGAAATCACAGAGCGAATTGGGGAGGTAGCGTATCGGTTGAACCTGCTTGATGAGTTACGGGGCATTCACAATGCGTTCCACGTATCAAATTTAAGGAAGTGTATGGCGGACATGGATAAGGTCGTGCCGCTAAGGGATGTAAGAGTAGACAAGAAACTGAACTTTGAAGAAGAGCCCGAAGCCATTTCGGATCGTAAAGTGAAGAAGTTGAGGAACAAGGACATCAACCTTGTAAAAGTTCAGTGGCGATATGACCGGGGGGGGGTGTTGTAACAACCGAGCCCGATTTCAATAAATTGGTAGAGTAGTGGTCATAATGTGAAAAAGGGAAGTAGTGGGGAGGGACCTTTGTGCAATTTCTAAAAGGTATTTAAGGGAACAAATCCCTACGTCTCCTCACCAATTTCATTATCTCCTGTGTGGTGCGGCTGAAACCGAGAGGAAGAAGGAAGAAAGCAATCGAGAGGAAGCTTCGGCCAAGAAATCTTCATGTGGTAAGCTTCAGTTCTCCGCTTTGATTTGATTAATGTATACCGCTTTATTCAAGAGTTTGGGTGCTTTATGGATGAACACTGTATTTTCTAGTGAAAAGCTTTTATGGAGCTTTGGGTCTGATTTGGACCTTTAAAATAGTAAATGGATGCATAAACGGTAGTTCTATGTCGGGAATATGAACATAATCAGTTATCTAGCAAAGGTTGGGACTTAATCGCACCTATAAATCGACTTTCGGAAATTTGGGGTTTTAACAGTTCGACTAACCGGATATCGCCCCATCCGGATAGTGAAGGTTTCCGGGTAATACTAGTGTTTGGATAGTGTTGGTCTCCGGACATATGTTTCCGGGTATTGGGAGTCCGGGTAAGGATTTCCGGATAGTTTGTCCCGCAGTCTTGTCGGATAGTTTGTCTGATAGTTTTGCTGGATAGTTCTCCGGATTGTGTGTCCGGACGAGCTAGTATCCGGATGTGAAGTGCCCGGTAGAGGTTTTTTGATAGTGGTCAAGAACATGGCAGTTTTCGGAAGTTTTCTGTGTCCGACAGTGGGTTGTCCGGGTAATTTTTCTGAGAAATGTTGGTATGTTTTAGGTGTTTGTGTTCAGTTCGGCTTGTACGAAAGAGAGAGACGCGTGCTTAGGAAATCACTACAATCAGGTGAGTTCCCTTGCACCCTTTTTCTAAATGTGATAAATCGTTGAACTTATTGTTTATTACTGGATATGGTATGTATTGCGAGCATGATCTGTTTACAAACTTTTATAAACTCTTCGCATGAAAGTATGTTTTTGTAATTCTTATTTCGCTTGATATGAACCGTTTTATAAGGATTTCATGCATTGCTGGTTTGTTGTTAGCTTTGCTTGTATGCTATGTGGAGTCGGGTTACACAGTGGGATTAGTGTACCTTGGGATCTGATGATCCCTTGGGAGTTTGTTATGTCTCGATATGTATGGAATTTGTTTCCTGCATATTCGGGTAAGGGGGAGTCTTCTTGGGCCCCGAGATGAGACGAGAGGTGAGTCTGCTTAGGCCCCGATCGTGGTTGCTGGATTTGTGCGATCTATGAACATTGTGCAAATGCCCTTGTATGAATGGAGTTAATGTTGAGTTTATGGTTTTAAAGTATTGTTTTATGCATGTTGTATAAACAGTTTTTGAGGGAATTCACTAGACCTTATGGTCTAACCCTCGTTTTTCAAAGCTAAACCATTTTCAGGGAAGCGCTTTAGCAGTGCTTCAAGTAAAAAACAAGGAGAAGTGTTGAGGTTAGAGATGGAGGCATCGACATAAGGAACACTGTAGTTCCTTAGTAATCTTGCTTATAGATAGATCTCGGTTGTGGATAGAATATTTTTCGCTGCCAATTTTGAGTTGTTTAGACTTGTAATGATCAGTTTATGAATCTTTTATGTGATTGGGACTCGTTTTGGGATTATTTTTATATTATTGCTTGGTTGAATTTTTTTAGGTTGTTACAATAAGGTAGTAAAGAAAAATTAAATAATATAATATGCTAATTAAAAGAATTTAAATTTTATTTATTACATATACTATAAGTTTTGAATTTGTTAAACAAATTTTAGAAAAAATATATATTAACTTATAGTTTAAATATCCGTTACGTATGATATGAAAAAAAAAATCAAATAATAATTAAGAAAATAATAGTAATTGATAATTAAAATATATTGATTAATATTAAAAAAAATATATTGATTAATATTAAAATAATATATAAAAATAATTGATATGACTTACAATAATTCTATGTAATTAAAAATTAATATCAATGTATAATTGAAATTTAGTTTAATAATTTTCAGTTAATATTATTTAATAGTAATTAAATTTTAATAGTTAATAATTATTTATAATAATAGTTAATAAATAATAATTAATATTAGTAAGGGTATAATTGGAAAAAGTCATAAAAAGCTTCTCATAAGCTACTCCAAATAACTTATCAAAAAGCTAGCTTATAAGCTAATTATGGTTATCCAAACATGTACTCAAAAAATAAGTTAGCTTATTTTTGCCAAACGATGCCTAAGGCAAAGGGACTCGAAAAACTAAGAGAAATTTAGGGGTGGACTAAGGGTGGAAGACTGGTGGACTAAAGCAAAGAAACTCAAAAAACGAAGAGAACATCAAAATATCAACATTTTGAGTTAAATCCAAATTTCATCTTTTTTGGTTTGTTGAAGTTAACGACTAAGGTCCCCCATAAGTTTTGTTTTTAACCTAGTGCCTAGTAGAGCTAAGGGGATTCAATCCCTACTCTTTATCCTCATCTTCCTGCGTAATAAGTTCCTGCAGTTTCATTTTGTCTACGAGTTAAGTCCATGTTGCTAATTAACGACCATTAAAAAAACCGTTTAGATTTTAGGCAATTTAGTTTTTTAACCATTTTCTCACAATCCATGTTCTTTTTCTTCAATCATATAGTTCAAGAGTTCACAATTAAAAAAAACAAAATGATATTTGTCTTTGTTCATTAGCGACATGTTATTTGTATCGATCTTTAATTTAATCATTATGTTTTTAATTGACATATCATCACTTTGGAACCAACTCAATTGACACATAAAGTTTGGATTTTGAGACGAGTCTTTAATCATAGATTGTGAGCTCGATATTCTTTAGGACCACTAAGGATTTTTTTTTTATTGTTATTTTCAGGGTTCTGTGAAAATTAGTCGAGGTGCCTGCAAGTTAAATTGTACACTATTACTACACTGAAAATGCAATTTTGGTCCCTTGGTTTTTGATTGGGTATAAGATAGAACAAGATCAGGAAAGCAGACGAAATTGTTCTTTTTTTAACGAGATTTTTTAAGGCCGGTTAGAAGGAGGAACCAAATCTGAATGTTTTTGCAAATCACGATGGTCGTCTTATAATTACGAAATACACAGAACGAAAAGTGTTGGTTTTTGACAAATCAAAGGGACCAAGTTTGTAGTTTACTTCAAAATCTGAATGTCGAATTTAAATTTTGTAGGAAAAAACTATTTCCGAGAACCAAAATACATGTTATTATATGAACTCTTTTTGTATGACCTGTTTGATTGTAAGATATCATTTCAAACATTGACAACTATTTAGGGGGTGTTTGGGATTGCTTTTCCTCACCGCAAATAAGTTATTTTTAGTGTTTGGATTGAAAAAAAGAAAAGGGCTTATGACTTTTCTCCACCACAAATAAGTTGTTTTTGATAAGTTAATTCATTTTAACTTATTTGAAAGTGCTTATAACTTATTTATCCAAATTACATTTTTACCCTTAACTCCTTTTTATCATGACATAAGCACTTTTAAAAATAAGCATAAGTTGTTTTAAATAAGCAATCCCAAACACCCCCTAATACAAATAACAAAAAAGATGTGAAACCTTGTAATAATATCACCAAATTATGTGTCATCTTCATCGAAAGTTAATAGCTTCACCAAATTCTGTGTGACACCATGTGATGTTATTAATTTTACATGTATTGTCCTTTAAATATTTAATAGTCTTTTTTATGAGAGAATTACAATTTAAAAAAGTGTATGGTTTGATTAAAATTTGGATATGGTCCTTTAAATATACGATTATCGAATATTCTTAATCTTTTATTTTTATAACATTAGTGGTCTATCAAGTTAACAATGCTAACTTGAGGTTTGTTATCCACCGCTTGTGGCCCTCATGTTAGATGTAATTTCGTGAAGATATAATTTGATAAATGTTCATCTTCTTTATCTTTAATTTTCATGTCTTTAAGTTCATTGAGATAACTTATTCTGAATCTTCATTTTTTTATTAATAAATCAAGAACAAATCTTAAATCAAAATCTCTAAATCAAAACATGCAACCCTAAACCAATTAAAAAAATTAAAATCCAAAAATAATGATCATACTGGTCTAGGCATCATTGATACCAAACTCATGTGTGAAGATGGTCGATGTGAAGTGCCAGAGAAGAATGTGTATGTACACAGCCGAAGGTGGCGTTGGACGCTCGAAGACATAAGTGGATGTAGGCGATCGGGAGGGAGCTTCTTCTTAATTCGATGGGTTTTTTCCGTAGGATAACGGATGGGAGGGAAGGATTTTCATTGCTAACGTCGATTTGCATAAGGGTGGGAAACCATGTTTGAGAGTAGAAAAAGAGACATATTTTATATTAATTTATTTTACTATATGTAATGTTTAATATAAGTTATTTTTTAAAAGAAAAAAGAGGTAAGTGGCTACCTTTATTTAACTCTAGGGACCATGAATGTTATGAAAATGATAAAAATGAACCAAGTTCAAGGGACCATAACCAAATTTAGAGCAAACCACAAGGACGTATAGTGTATTTCACTCTTTATTTTATTCTAAATTGGTTGCAAACACATTTAAAATGTTTTGTTGCTTGAACTTGATTTTAATTAATAAAATCAGAATTGAATATAGTTTGTTTTGATTTTATTTTCCGAATATATTATAGAACATTATATGTCTTTGATTTAATTTACCCTAATCTTTATATGGGTACGTTAAATTCTTGGAGAAAATGACTTTGAATAGGGGAATCAAGGTGGTTTTAAAAGTCGCTTGAATGTCCAACGAACGGATGTCTCTTTGACAGTACAAGAGAAACCGATCCCATCCCTCCCCACATGAAAGTGATGAAACCCAACCCTAATATCGGATGAATCCTTTCTTCGCTCCTTTCTCCCTGATAACTAAATAAAAAAGTTACATGTTTAAATAAAAAATAATATAATTTATCAAAAATAGTTTTTGATGCATTAACAATCTCATGCATATCAAGCTACTTTTTAATAAAAAAGTAAGAGTAAACTGCAATTTTGGTCCCTGTGGTATGCTGTTTGGCTCACCTTTGGTCCTCAGAAAATTTTTATTGCAAGAAAAACCATGTGGTATGCAAAAGTGTTCGGTTTTGGTCCCTCGAGACTAACACCGTTAGGTTGCATCTGTTTATGCCCCTCATGTGCCTTGCACATGAGGGTATAATGGTCTTTTTACTTTATTTTCAGGACCAAATTGCAATTAATACTATATTATATTTAATATTATAATATATTAATTATATATGTATATCAGTTTTGAAAAGAAAAACAAAAATTTGAGAAACCCTAATTTGACTCTCTCCTTCCCATCGCCCACCACCTGCAGTGCCACCACCATGACCACCCACCATCTGCTGCCACCACCGTAACCACCCACCGTTCTTGCCGCCATACCCAGCCGCTGCTCCTCCCTGCCGCCATACCCGCCACCGTAACCACCCACCATCTGCCACCACCACCGTAACCACCCACCGTTCTCTTTGTCGATCACCACTCCTGCCGCCATACCCAGCCGCTGCTCCTCCCTGTCGCCATACCCACCACCGTAACCACCCACCATATGCAAGTTGTTGTTTGCCTAAGAGTCTTATTTCTACCACCACTCGACTCTTCACCTAAACTCAGTGCTTTATTTCCATTTGTATGATTATATTTGTATGTGTTTCCAGATTCTGTTTCAGATTGTTGGAAAACATGGCTAGTTGTTGCCTTGTTGTTACGGTGTTCAGATTTTAGTGAACACACATGACACAAATAGTCATTTTTATTGTGTGTTATTTTGTTTGTATTTTGTTTGTATTTCAACATCCTCATGTATAAAATCACATGTGATTTTACACTAACTGCAAAAAATTGGACCCGGACGATTTTGGCCGCGACTTAAAATCGCGGGGAAGTCGCGTGAATCATGTATGATTTTGTACATTAGCGGTCGCTCTCGTGTTTTCTTAAATAGTTAGCGTTTTCGTTTGAACTCACATCTCTCTCTCTCTATATATATATATACCATAAAAATATGAAAAATGAAAATAAGAACTAGACAGCTAATCAGGCTAACACACAACGTAAGTGAAATCCCTAAAAGCATCTCCAACAGCTTCTCTAAAATAGAGAAAAATACATTTTTGTTCTCTATATTGCTCCAACAGCTTCTCTGTATTGTTCTCTAAAATAGAGAAAACTCCAAGTTTAGAGAATTCTCTAAAATTTGCTAGATAGAGAGAGAGAAATTACTTTTTTATTCATTCTCACCAATAGGGTTGAGTTATTATTATTTTATATAAATTCTATTTAATAAAATGCATTGGGATGATAAATTTAACAATATTTTAATAATATAATGGATGTTTCAATCTCTAAAATAGAGAAACTGTTGAAGCTAAATGTAATTCTTTATAGAGTTTTTGACTTTTAAGTCTCTATCTTAGAAAAATTATAGAGAATCTGTTGGAGATGCTTTAACCAGATAAACTTGCAAAAAAAATAATATTCAAGACTTCCTCCACCTCCCCCCCCCCCCTAAAAAAGGTCTATATGCTATTGCCCTAAAATTCTAATGCTTACTGACTGCTCGGAGCACATAGACCAGGAATATTACCCGGTAAGAGGGAAGACAAGAAATGAGTCTTACCCGGTGATAAACGATTACCATCAATCGATTTTGACATATAAAAATGATAGCCGATAAAGAAGTGAAGGTGGTAATTTTTTTGGTAAACTCTCACCCTGTAATTGTTTGGTAGATGTCCCTTTAATAAATAAATAAAATACTTTTTCTTACAAATGGAGCAATTGTTTACTTGAAGTTTATGAAGGATGGTTTAGTGGAATGAACACCGACGGATCTGTGGCGCAATGGTAGCGCGTCTGACTCCAGATCAGAAGGTTGCGTGTTCGATTCACGTCAGGTTCATTTTTCATTGAAGAAATTTCGTTTTTCCTACCTGGGGTTTGCTGAAAGTTTCGATTTTAGTCCCTGAAAATATCAATATCTCTCTATGTTACTTTTTTTTACCTAAAAATCATATTATATATATATATATATGTTTGGTTTGGTTGGCGACGGTATCACACAAGAAAAAGGAGAATGAACGGTCGACAATCCACTCACCATCGACGGTATCACACAAGAAAATATCAATATCTCTCTAAGTTACTTTTTATTTACCTAACGTCTTTTTCCTTCGTCTCGGTTCCCCTCATCCCCATCGACGGTCGACAATCCACGCACCACTAGACAAATGTCCCCGTCACTAATCCGTCGGTAAATATTGCATTCGGAGATCCGTCGCTAAATTTTATCGGAACAATGAACAAATCGAAACAATGATGAACAAGAATTGATGAACGAATCGCCCCCACGGTTCAGTGAGCTCAAGAATTGATGAACAAATCGCAACAATGAACAGATCTTTAAAACCCAAGAAAAAGTTTACGTCGACTTTTCCGATCAACTCCTCCGGCAACTCTCCCTAGACCTCAAACACACACGTGAAAGGAGACGAACTTGTTAATGGAAAGGACATAAGTCATATAACATTTTTCAATCTCTTGTAATATCTCAACGAAATAAACAATATTCAACGTACAAATCAAAATAAAAGTTTACCATCTATTAATTAAAGAATATAAAATTGTCCAAGCAATAATTAAACCTCTTGTAATTCAAAGTAAAAAAAAAGCATAATTAAAACAACCCAAAATTTCTTCGGATCCACATAAAAAAAACACTGAGAATCCAATTATCATCAAAAGATGAAAAACAAAGCAAGTCGCCAAATTTCTTCAGGTTAGAATGAAAAGAAAAAGAATGGAAGAAATGGGTGGGTGAGAAAGGAAGCAAATTGCAGACATTGATTATAGGTTGAAGGGAAGAAGATGGAAGGGTGGGTGGAGACGGGGTAATCACATGTTAGGCATATCTTCGGCAAGATCTTTGAAGAAGATAACATGTTAGGCAAAATCCTTGAAGACATGTTAGGCATATCTTCGGCAAGATCTTTGAAGAAGATAACATGTTAGGCAAATTCCTTGAAGACATGTTAGGAACATCTTCGGCAAAGAAGTCTTCGGAAAAGAAATTTCAGCAGGTATATTAACTTTATCTGCAGAATATATTCAGGATATCTTGCATTGATAGAGACATCATCCGAAGATTAGAAAAAGGTTCTTTGGATTGTTTATCTCTTTCAAGAAACTTCTGCTTCAACAAGCAGGTCAACGCTTGAAGACAAAAGTAAAAAGACAAAATTACTTTTCAGAAGACCTGCTTCCTATCTGCCTTCCATGCTCTCTTTGACAAGTGTCCATTGCATTTAATGCATAAGGCACTATAAAAGGAGATCATCTTCAACCTTGCAACTCACTAGTTTACAAACTCTCTCAAGCTTTCAAGTGCTGGCGCATTACTCTCTCTCAGAAGTTCATTTGTTTTCTAAGTGTTTTACAACTGTTCTTATTCTCTGTGTGACTTTGTGTTAGATTGTTTAAGCATATTTTATATGTTTTGTTCCGCAACAATCTTTAAGTTTTCTATGTGTAATTCTTGATTTTAAATCAATAAAGAATTAATTAAGTGAAAATTTTTGTGTATTGTATTCAACCCCCCTTCTACAATACTTGTTTACCATTGCTAATCCATAGCTGGGACCAACAAGTGGTATCAGAGCGAGTCAGCTTAATCTAATAAGCTTGATCTTGATCTGCAATGGCTTCATCTTCTTCTTTAAACAATGTTTCCTCTCAAAACTCAAATGATGGATCATACGAAAATGGCTCCATAGCCAAACCACCAAAGTTTAACCCTAATAACTTATTTCTGTGGAAAAGTCGTATGATGCTCTTTCTAGAAGGAGTTGACAGCAGATATCCTACTATACTCCATGAAGGACCTATTGTCCCAAGAGTTTGGGATCGTTATAATGCCAAAAATAAAGATGAGGATGGTGATGACTCTTCTTCTGATGAGGAAGAACGAACACCAGCTACTGGGAGATACATTGTAAAGGACCCCAGTAAGTACACTGATGAAGACAAGCGTCTTGTAGCTCTTGACACTAAAGTCAGATCCATCATTGCCCTCTCTTTGCCTGATGAAGTTTATCACTCTCCTGTAAACTTTTCTACTGCTAAAGAAATGTGGTCTACTCTGTGTGTTCTTTATGAAGGAACTTCTGAAGTGAAAAAGAGCAGAAAAATCGCTCTTGTTAGAAAATATGAACTGTTTGCTCATGAAAAAGGAGAATCGCTTTCTGACTACTATAACCGTTTTAACAGCATGCTTAATGATCTTAAGTTGTTGGGTCGCATTTATGACAATGAGGAAGTCTTATGCAAATTTATGGACTGTCTTCCTGAGTTCTGGGAAAACATCTGCACATGCATTAAGACAACCAAGGATCTTGATCATATGCCTCTCACAGCTCTTTATGGTACTCTCTTTAACTTTGAGCAAACCAAGCTCCAAAGGAAGTATGTCATTAAAGATATCAAAAGCTCTTCCCTAGCTCTTGTAAGTGACTCTTCCAAAAGATCTGTGTGCATTCCTAGAATTACATATCCCTCTGATTCTGACCATGATAGTCAGGAAGATACCGATGATCATTCGGAAGCATATCTTAGTGATGCTGATGATGAAGGTGAGGAAACCCCCGTTGACCAACTGATATATGGCATAGCCATGCTGGCAGGTTACTCTAAACCTAGATCCCGTTTCTCCTCTAGTAAATCTAAATTTTCTAGAAAATCTTCTCAAAATTTCCCCAAGCACTCTTCAACTGATAAATCAAATGAGGAATGCTTTAAATGTGGGAAGAAAGGTCACTTTGCCTCTGAGTGCAGAAGCAAGCTTTCTGAAAAATCAAAGAACTCTTTATCTAGTCGTCCCTTTTCAAAATCTAACAGATCCAGACCCGATTCAAATCACTCCTCTTCTCAAAGATCTGGCCAACCTGGTTCCTCTGTGAACTCTGACCGTGCTGAAAAGTACAAGGCTAAATACAAAAGAGAAAAGGAGAGAAATGAACTTCTTTCCAAAAAGGGAACGGGTCTGCTGGCGGAGTATCATGACTTGGTAGATGAACCCACATCTGACAGTGATAAGGACATGGCCAATATTTGTTTCATGGCAAAGATTGATGACATCAATGACTGTGAGGAAACTCCTTCCACTCTTGCTCTAGTCTCGACAGGATGCTCTTCCTCATCCACTCAGGTACATCCCTTTCACTCTCTTACTGATGTTGAAAAAATTGAAGCATTTGACTCTTTAACTGTTGACTTCCATGATGCTAAAGATGCTAAGAAAAAGGCAAATGCTCAGATAAAATCTCTTTCTTCTCAACTTCAAATCTGTCTTTCTCAACTAAAACTTTTTGAAAAAATCAAAGCTGAGCTTGAGGATCTGAAAACCATAAACTTCACACTTGCTAAAGAGAAAAATAAGTTGTTCAAAAGACTTAAAGAGGAACAAGAAACTGTGAAAAAGTGGACTAACTCTTCTAAGAATTTAGAAAAGATTTTTAAAGACCAAATGAACTGTGGTGACAAATCTGGACTTGGATTTGGCAAAATGGACATTGACTCTTCCTCAACTGTTCATGCTTCCACTTCCCCTATGCTTCCTCCATTCAATGAGTCCTCTGAACACCATTCAAGTGATACTCATTCAATGAACTCTGTTGATCTTTCTGAAGCCTTAAAGCTTGGGATGTTCATTAAAGCTAAAGGTGATGCCTCAACTTCTAAAGTTGAAGAAGCCCAAGGCTCTAATGACCTTCCTAAACCTGTTCATGAGCTGATGAAATCCCTACACATAGATGAAGCCTCTTCCTCTGAACCTAAGCCTTCAAAGATCCTAAAGAGAGAACCTCAACCTCTTCAAAACAGATTTTCCACTTCTGACAAAGGAAAATCAGTCGTCGAGTTCCATCCCAAAAGAAAAACTCCAAAGAAATATTCTGGTAACTCTTCCATTTTTCCCATTCCTCGATCTGTGCTTTTGAGAAAGTCAGATTCCAAAGAATCCTGTCATCCACCAACAATCTACACAGGAATCCTAGGAACCACACCTCTTGGTTCATCCTCTTCAGCCAAGATCATAAGAATCAATGTGAAAGGTAAAAACAAGGAAAGTAGTAATAATGTTAAAAAGGTTTTTATATATAGAAAATGCTATAACTGTGGTGACACTTTTCATATGGCTAAAGATTGTCCTCTTGAGAGAATGGACAGAAACTCATCTAAAGATCTCTCTGTTTCTTCTTCTCACCCAAAAGGACCCATCTCCAAATGGGTACCAAAGAACTAATTTTTCTGTGACTGCAGGTTTATGGACATCAACAGATCTGGTATCTGGATAGTGGATGTTCACGTCATATGACTGGAAACAAATCTCTTCTTGTTAACTTAGTGTCGGCTAAAGGTCCATCTGTTATCTTTGGCGATAATTCTCGTGGCAGCACTAAAGGCTACGGAACTTTCTCCAATGGTTCTGTCACCTTTAATAAAGTAGCGTACGTTGAAGGCTTGATGAACAACCTCTTGAGCATAAGCCAACTGTGTGATCTCGGTTATAAAGTAATCTTTGAACTGTCCATTTGCACGGTGGTTGACAAAGACATGAAAGCTGTACTTTCCGGGTACCGAAAAGAAAATGTCTATGTTATAGACATGGGACAGAGTTCATCTTTTGGAACAAACATCTGCTTTGTCTCTGAAAACTCTGCTAAAATCAGTTGGCTTTGGCACAAGCGTCTCTCTCACCTCAACTTCAAAACCTTGAACTCTCTCCTCTAAAGAGCTCGTATCTGGAATGCCAAAGCTGACCTTTGTGAAAGAAAAGTTGTGTGTTGCTTGTGAGAAGGGAAAGCTCACAAAATCCTCATTCAAGTCCAAGCAATGTTTCTCCATTTCTCAACCTCTTCAAATGCTACACATGGATCTGTGTGGACCAGTCAGCACTCCAAGCCTTGGTGGAAGAAGGTACATTCTTGTTATCATTGATGAATTTACACGTTACACTTGGGTATTTTTTCTCAGGTACAAAAGTGATACTTCTCAAGAAATCATAAAGTTCATCAAAAGATCTGAAGTGATGAATGGGCAGCTGGTGAGATCTGTGAGAAGTGACAACGGCACTGAATTCAAAAACAGTGTGTTGGATGACTTCCTCAATGAAAAGGGCATATCTCAGAATTTTTCGGCTGTTCGGGCTCCACAACAAAATGGTGTGGTAGAGAGAAAGAATAGGACGCTGTGTGAAGCTGCCAGATCCATGCTGAGTGAATCTCACCTGCCGACCTACTTTTGGGCTGAAGCAATTAATACTGCATGCTTTACCCAGAATAGGTCCATCATTGTAAAAAGGCATAATAAGACTCCCTATGAAGTCTTTTATGGTAGAAAACCAAACATCAGTTTTCTTCATGTCTTTGGGTATGTCTGCTACATTTTGAATGACAGAGAAAACTTGGGCAAGTTTGATCCTAAAGCAGATGAAGGCATCTTCATGGGTTATTCTCTCACCTCCAAAGCATACAGTGTCTACAACCTTCGGAGAAAATGTATTGATGAATCAATACATGTCAAGTTTGATGACCTCAAGGTATCATCTCTCTCCTCAGATGATGATGAATTAAATAGTTGGATCACCTCTTGCATTGGTGATGCTTCTCCTTCTCCACCTAACCCAACTATTCCCATACCTTCTCCTCAAAATCCCACCTCTCAAGATAATAATCCTTCCTCATCCCCACACCCTTCTTCAAACCAAGAAGAAAATCCTCTGCCGATCCAAACTTCCCTAAACCAAAATTCTCTTCAAAACACCACTCTCTCTCATCCCTCAAATACCCCTACTTCATCAAATCCACCACATACTTCTTCTTTCAATCCTCCTCAAGATCTACCCTCCACCTCTCATCCACAACCTTCCTATCTTCCAGCTTTGCCTCCTGCTATAAAATGGACCAAGGATCATCCAATTGATCAAATAATTGGTGATCAACAGGTTGGTGTCCAAACCAGAAGAGGAGTAGGCAATATATGTCTCTATGTGAACTTTATGTCTCTTATAGAGCCAAAGAAGGTTGAAGAAGCTCTAGATGATCCATGTTGGATCACTGCCATGCAAGAAGAACTTTCTCAGTTTGAGAGAAACAAGGTCTGGAGATTGGTTCCTCATCCTCCCCGAAAAACAATCATAGGAACCAAGTGGGTCTTCAGAAACAAGATGGATGAAGAAGGCACTGTCATCAGAAATAAAGCCAGGCTGGTTGCTCAAGGGTACAGGCAAAAAGAAGGAATTGACTATGATGAAACATTTGCTCCAGTTGCTAGACTTGAAGCAATCAGAATTTTCCTTGCTCATGCTGCATACAAGAACTTTAGAGTCTTCCAAATGGATGTCAAGAGTGCCTTCCTAAATGGAGAACTTGCTGAAGAAGTCTATGTGAAACAACCTCCTGGATTTGAAGATCCCTCTCATCCTGACTATGTGTACAAATTGGATAAGGCTCTCTCTGGCCTTAAACAAGCTCCTCGTGCCTGGTATGACACTCTAGCTGACTTTCTTCTGAAGAACAAGTATACTCGAGGTAAGGTTGACAACACTCTTTTCATCAAGCAAAAATCAGGTAATCTTATTCTTGTTCAAGTTTATGTGGATGACATCATTTTTGGTGCCACCAATGAATCACTGTGTGATGAGTTTGCCTCTCTCATGATGAGCCAATATGAGATGAGCATGATGGGGGAGCTAACATTTTTCTTGGGTCTCCAAGTCAAACAATCTTCTGAAGGTATCTTTATAAACCAAAGCAAATACATTCGTGATCTTTTGAAAAAGTTTCAATTTGATACCTGCTCTCCCATGAAAACTCCTATGGAACCACCTCTAAAACTTGATGCTGATACAAATGGAGAATCTGTTGATATAACCAAGTTTAGAGGTATGATTGGGTCACTTCTTTATCTTACTGCTAGTAGACCTGATATTATGTTTGCTACTTGTCTATGTGCACGTTACCAGGCCAATCCTAAGGAATCCCATTTGGCTGCGGTTAAACGCATCTTTCGGTATCTGAAAGGTACCATGAATCTGGGTCTTTGGTATCCCAAAGACTCAGGTCTTGATCTAATGGGTTATTCAGATTCTGACTTTGCAGGATCAAAGATAGATAGAAAGAGCACTACTGGAAGCTGCCAACTCCTTGGTGGTAAACTTGTTAGTTGGTCTAGCAAGAAGCAGCACTCAGTCTCCACCTCCACGGCTGAAGCTGAATATGTTGCGCCTGGTAGCTGTTGTGCTCAAATACTGTGGATGAAGAATCAACTGAGGGACTACAATCAGATCTATTCTCAAGTCCCAATCCTGTGTGACAACTCCAGTGCAATTGCCATTGCCAACAATCCGGTGCTTCACTCCAGATCCAAGCACATTGATATTCGGTATCACTTTATAAGAGATCACATCTCTAAAGGTGATGTTGAACTGCATTTCATCCCTACCGATCTTCAACTGGCAGATCTCTTCACAAAGCCTCTTGAAGAAGCTCGGTTCAAGTTTCTCTTAGGAGAACTTGGTATGTTAAATCTAGATATATAAAAATATATATATATATAAATATAAATAAAAAATAAAAAATAAAAAATAAAAAATAAAAAATATTTTTTTTTTAATTTTTCTGTATATCTTTTTTTATCAGTTCGAATTTTCAAGTACTGATATTTTATCAGTTACAAGAAAAATCACTCATCTCTCACCCTCTCTATTCTTACCATATCTCTCTCACCAAACTAACACACCTTTTTACTTCTCTCAATCCATGTCAATTCAATCTCACCCTTCTATTTTCTTACCAATCCACATTTACTTTCCATCCTAACCCTTCTTTCTCAATCCATCAAACACTTTTTACCTTCACACAAACACAACCTATTCTCCCTAAAACCTTACAAACTTACCCTACTTATCCTTTATCCTATATACTTCTAGCCACACAACCTTTCTAACCCCATCTCACAAAAATCCCACACCACCGCCATCACCATTTTTGCCGAACCAAACCCTTGCCGGAACTCAAATCCCAATTTTGCCGAGGTGCTTGCCCCCCCCCCCCCCGCCGAACCCCCTTCCCGAACCCCCCTCCCCCCGCTGCTACCCCTTCCCGACCCCCCCCCCCCCGGCGCCTCTACCTCTCTCCCGACCTCCCTTTGCCGAACCTTTCCTAAACCCTTCACACCAATTTTTTTTTGATTCAAACTTCTCTTACACCCTCTCTCCTACTTTTTCCCTACTCCCCATACCTTTCTCACAATTAGCTAAACACTCAACCTTTTCCTACCCCCTCAACCTTTCCTTTCATCTTATTACCCATCATACCTTTCCTTACCTCTACCCTCTCTTACTTCCTATAAATGCACCTCCTTCCTTCTCATTCCTTCAAATCTCCACTTCTTCAAATTTCTCTCATGTCTACCTCTTCTCCCAATCCTAACCCCAAATCTTCAAAATTCATCATTCCCACATGCTATGAAGATCTTGTCTTCAAGACTTGCAATCATATTGCAAGATTTGAAAATGATCCAGACTATCCCGATCACTTACCCATTTCTCACTTTCTACAACAAACGCCTCTACTTTATGCCTTCTCCAAATCTCTCAAAATGAGCAAAAAGCTACTTGGCAATTTTTGGTTAACTTGCTCTGTGCATGATGGTGAACCCAAAACCATTTCCGCGTGCATTCTTTCGGACACCGGTGATCATGATCTTACCTTTGATGTGGAAGATGTCTGTGTCCCTCTTCATCTTGACAGTTACGATTCGTATGCACCTTTTCTGCTTGACAAGGAACATGAAGATGTGGTACAAGCCATGAACTACACCGTCGATGCACAGTACAAAAGCCCTGGCACTTTCCTGCGCAAATACATGGGTGGGGTATGGCATTTCTTCTTCACTCATATTATTTTCTGCTTAAGTCGCAAAACTGGAGGTCATGATCAATCCCCCTCCTATATCACCAATCTTGCTCATGCCATTATGTTTCAAAGAAAAATAGATTTTGCACGCTATTTTTTTGATGAAATTGTTGAAGTTGTGACTCCTCCAAAAAGGCCACATGTTGCCTACCCCAGGTTCCTCTCCATCATCATTGAACATAAATTGGGTAAATTACTTGATCTTGATCGCAAGTCGGCAAACCCAAAGTTCACCTATGATTTTCTTGCACCTACCATCACGAAGGCAATTCTTCAACGTCCACCAAAGGCAACTGACAATGGTCTTCTTCCAGGTATGATTTCTATCCTTAACTCTCCCAATCTACAATGGGGGATAATCCCGACACTCCTCCTTCTCAACTGTCCGCAAATCCCTCCAATGTAGTGGACCCTCCTCCCTCTTCCCGAGTGATACCGGCGAGCACTTCAAAACAATCTAAGGCTTCCGGTACCTCCGCACTCTCTTCCATGACTTTGCCGCCGACCAAACCTTCGGCGGCTTCCCCAGTCATAAAACCCTCTTCAAAGCGGAGGCACTCCAAATCCCCTCCTGAGTCTTCCCTGAAAAGACTTGGGATATCCTTAAGGGCCAAACCACACCGTCCAGCTACCGATTCTCAAAAATCGGGAACTGTTGAAATTGTCCCTACCGGGCCCAAGGAACCTGCTAACCTCTTAGCTAGCTCCCCCGTCTCCTCCCAACAGGTTTCGGTTGAAAATTTGGGGACCCACACTGCTCCTTCTTCTACCAACTTATTGGTGGTTGAAGATGACTTGGGTCTCTCTCCAGCCCAAGGTACTGCTTTCTCACTGCACGGCCTATCACCCGATCGCTCTGCGATCGATGTTTCTGCACGACCCCCTACGGGTCCTACATGTTTACTTGACTTTCTTGTTGAAGATTCTCCAGGTGATCCTCCTTCTCACTCAGCAACTGCCACCGAAGAAGTTAAGTTGTCTTCTTCCAAAGACACCTCAATTGAGCATTCAAGCTCTAATGTTGCTGACTCATCCACCACTCTACCACTTTCTGGGGATCCTACGGATGATCCTATCCTTAACATGCTGGTGGTGTCATCCTCTCCTTCATCTTCAAGGTCTTCTCCTCCTCGTCGTCCTCCACTTATTGCAGCCTCAACCACCAGATATGTAGCACACCAACTTGACTCCATCCAGGATTCCATCTCAAGCTTACAATCTCAGGTTCAGTCTCTCCTAGCCTCAAATGCCAGTCTCGCTCTCTCCATGACTGACATGAAAGCTGCCTCGGATGCTCGTGACCAAGAAGTTCATAGGCTCCAATCTGAACTTCAAAGCCAAAAGGACATCAATTCTCAGCTCCTCAGTTCTTTTACATCTCTTCATCACAAGATGGATCCTCTTCCTGAAGATCAGGCTCGCACACTCACCACCTTTGCTGGATTGGTGAAACGTTATTACCTGTCTGCCGCTGAGGGGGAGAAAAGCCCAAACAAATTTACCAGCGACCGACTGGGTTCCTCTGTAACACCTGGTCCTTCTGACCCATCCAAAGCGACACAAGCATATCCATCAGGTCAGGGGGAGAAAATAACTAAACATGCAGATGCACTAAGTGAGGGGGAGAAATCTGAGTTCTTCAAAAAGTTCGAATGGTGCAAGCAGAAATTAATTGGAAGAACTAGCATCTCAAAGATTGTCAAAGCCAAACTTTCTACCCATAAAGAGTCAAAGGACATCTATGTGATACTCACTCGGGCTGATGACACCGTCACACCGGTAAGATTCTCTGAACTTGATACTTATGGTGTTTCAGAATGGTATGAAATTGAATATTGTCTTCAAGATTCTCATAGTCCAAACCTAGATGATATAAACATCTATCTCCAAGGACTATTTGAAAATGTAAGTAAGATAAAGATAGGATTTCATCAAACCATCTTCCAAGATCTTGCTGCCAAATGTATCATTCCTAACTCAAAGAATTTGAATCTAAAGCCTCCCTCACTCCCCAATATGTCATCTCCTTCTGTGACCCAAAAACCATACCCAGGCATTTTCTTCAACAATGCCCAAGGTACTCAAGAATTCTTTCAAACAAAAGAGACATCCATTGCTGACTCCAGCTTTCTTGAAGTCATCCTTCTCATCATCCCGGACACGTTTGTAGGCACTAACTTCCAACGTCACATAATTGCTGAACTTCAGGAAAGGAAGAAGTGATCATGTTTTCTTTTTATATGCTTTTGATATGTACTTGTAAACTTAAGATTACTGCTCTTTCAAGTTTTCAATACAAGTACATTTTTGTTAATAGTTTGTACAGTATACTTTACCATTTTTTTTACTTGTAAATGTCGGATACAAAAAAAATCCAAAAAGAACAAAAAGAATGGACTATGTGAAAAGAACCCAAAAGAGTAAACAAGGGTCAAAAATGAACTATTCAGTGTTTACTTCTCAGATTCTAAGTATGGATGTCATCCTCAAATAGGGGGAGATTGTTGGGTCACTTAGATTTGAAGATGACCTCAGTCTCTCAATTTCACAGTTCATACTTAGAATAATTTTTAGGTTCTTTACAAGCAGTTTAATTGTATAAAAATGTTCGGTGAAGTCGAAGATCAACCGAAGAAACAAAGTAGAAGTATATTTTCAAAGCGGATTGAAGATAGACTTCTCAACCAAAGATTAAGCTGCTACTTGAAGACTTTTCCTAAAGTCTTAGCCAGGTCACTTGAAGATTTTGAAGAAGATGAAATGTTAGGCAAGATTTTGAAGAAGCAAAATTTTGAAGAAGATGAAATGTTAGGCAAGAATTTGAAGAAGCAAAATTTTGAAGAAGATGAAATGTCAGGCAAGATTTTGAAGAAGCAAAACTTTGAAGAAGATCAAAATCTTGAAGACATGTTAGGCATATCTTCGGCAAGATCTTTGAAGAAGATAACATGTTAGGCAAAATCCTTGAAGACATGTTAGGCATATCTTCGGCAAGATCTTTGAAGAAGATAACATGTTAGGCAAATTCCTTGAAGACATGTTAGGAACATCTTCGGCAAAGAAGTCTTCGGCAAAGAAATTTCAGCAGGTATATTAACTTTATCTGCAGAATATATTCAGGATATCTTGCATTGATAGAGACATCATCCGAAGATCAGAAAAAGGTTCTTTGGATTGTTTATCTCTTTCAAGAAACTTCTGCTTCAACAAGCAGGTCAACGCTTGAAGACAAAAGTAAAAAGACAAAATTACTTTTCAGAAGACCTGCTTCCTATCTGCCTTCCATGCTCTCTTTGACAAGTGTCCATTGCATTTAATGCATAAGGCACTATAAAAGGAGATCATCTTCAACCTTGCAACTCACTAGTTTACAAACTCTCTCAAGCTTTCAAGTGCTGGCGCATTACTCTCTCTCAGAAGTTCATTTGTTTTCTAAGTGTTTTACAACTGTTCTTATTCTCTGTGTGACTTTGTGTTAGATTGTTTAAGCAGATTTTATCTGTTTTGTTCCACAACAATCTTTAAGTTTTCTATGTGTAATTCTTGATTTTAAATCAATAAAGAATTAATTATGTGAAAATTTTTGTGTATTGTATTCAACCCCCCTTCTACAATACTTGTTTACCATTGCTAATCCATAGCTGGGACCAACATATACTTTGATTGATAATATGGAGGGAAAAATGGAAGAACACCACACTTGGATTTTAATTGACTTTCATGAGAGGCTCGCTTAGTCTATGTGTGAAATGTGTGTTACTTCTAAAACCCTAATAAAAAATGGAACCCTAAAATCCTTTATAAATGGTCCATTTACAAGATAAAAAAGGGTTAAGCCCATATGACTAGCTAAAAGCCCATAAGCTAATTATAAAGCCTATACAATAATTTCTTTATAAAACATTCAATTAAATTATGGGCTAATTTAATCTAACAATCTCCCCCTAATGTTTTATAAAGAAAGCATCATCTTATAGTCTCCCCCTTGCTTTCTTTAGAAACTTTGGTGTGCCATTCTTCGAGTCTTCAAAGCATCACGAGCTCCCCCTCAAATGTAGGCTCATCTTCTTCAAAGAATGAGACAAATAACCCATTTTGTCCAGCTTTTATGACTCAACTTCACCGCTGTTTTGAACCATCCAGGAGCCTTTTTGAGAGAAAACATAAGACATGTACATTGAACTCCAGCCTTTTAGCTTTCGAAAGAGCTTTGATTCATCCATTTTGGGTGAAAAACAAGTGAGTTGTGCAAGTTTTCCCTCAGCTGCGCAGAACGGTCGTCAAAACAGAAAATTTGACGCTTAAGATCCCGTTGAGTAAGCATTCAGCACGGAGCTTTAAACGTGAATAATAGAGGAGTGAGTGACAATCAATATATCAAAATAGCAGCATGAAACCGTGAAGAACCGTCGAGAGAACACCGTTCTTGAAAGCGGAAAGAGCACGAGTGAAATGCAATGCTTTCGGTCCAGCAAGAGTACATTGACTTTGACACAGATTCTGACCATTAAGCACACTGATTCAGACCAAACTTAAAACATGAAAAAGTTTCATCTATATCTTAGGAATTCAACGCAACTAGATTCATGTAAGTCGGAGCACCGAGTAGAAAGTTGTGTGCGTGTTTCTGAAACAGCGCAAAACTGTCAGAAAAATCTAAAAATTTCGGGTTTTGGGCTTTTGGCTTATTGCTCACAGAGGCACTGGTCAGCCTCACAGAAGCTCTGTGATCTAATCTGATTTGGTGCACTCTAAGTGTGCTTTGGACAGCCTCTGAGAGTTGACAGAGGCACTACACACCTCTTCTACTTCTTCACATTCTGATCAACTATCCATAGAGCATCTTCTTCGAGTGTGACCTTCTGTGCATCTTCTTAATAACCTACAGAGGCTTTGGACAGCTTTAAACATCAGAAGCTTAATGATTAAGCTCTGTTGGACAGTTGCTTAATCTGCTGCACACTTCTTTTGGACAAATCTGGATCGAAGCTTGAATAGACACAAAGGCTTTGGACATCTTCTGTGCATCCTCTGTGCAAAATATTCACTTCTGGACAACTCTTTGACCATTGTGCTGGCTCTGCACATTCTCTGATCAGCACAGCTTCTGATCACAAACCCAGATGGTAGTTTTGATGTGCTGAACTAAACGGATAACATCATATTGTGGCAAATTCTCAGGTGGGTTGGTTTAATGTTAGTTTTTTTTATAAATGCTTATTGTATCAACCTTTAGCAAAAGAATAGGGAAATGATTAAAAAAAGAATAAATTACGATTTTCGTCCCTGTGGTTTGTCGAATATTGCCATTTTCGTCCCTATGGTTTTGAAATTTCTTTTTTCCATCCATGTGGTTTGTAAAATGTTGCCATTTTGATCCTTAAGGCTAATTCTATTAAAAGTCATCTATTAGCTTAAGGTTATTTTAGTCATTTTAGTATTTTTTTTTTCTATTTGGTTTATTTAAATAGTTTTTTGTCCTTTTCTTTTTTATGAACTCCACCTACAACAACCCCCACCCCTTCGTCACCCTTTTTTTCCTTTTTTTAGATTTAACATTTAATTAAACTAGTAATTAAGTATTAAAACATTTAAAATAATTTTTAATAAAAAATTAGTACGTATATCAACTTTTTTTCTCTTTATTAAATTATTTTAATAGTATCATATAAAAAACATTAATTGGTCAATTTATTTTAAAAGTGTCTGTTGATCCCATTTCAAGCAAACAATAGAAGAACTTCATATATAAAATGTAGAGATGATAAACATGAAGAACAATCATAAAAGAAATCATATCATATACTTTGATTGATAATATGGAGGGAAAAATGGAAGAACACCATACTTGGATTTTAATTGACTTTCATGAGAGGCTCACTTAGTCTATGTGTGAAATGTGTGTTACTTCTAAAACCCTAATAAAAAATGGAACCCTAAAATCCTTTATAAATGGTCCATTTACAAGATAAAAAAGGGCTAAGCCCATATGACTAGCTAAAAGCCCATAAGCTAACTATAAAGCCTATACAATAATTTCTTTATAAAACATTCAATTAAATTATGAGCTAATTTAATCTAACAATCTTCCCCTAATGTTTTATAAAGAAAGCATCATCTTATAGTCTCCCCCTTGCTTTCTTTAGAAACTTTGGTGTTCCATTCTTCGAGTCTTCAAAGCATCACGAGCTCCCCCTCAAATGTAGGCTCATCTTCTTCAAAGAATGAGACAAATAACCCATTTTGTCCAGCTTTTATGACTCAACTTCACCGCTGTTTTGAACCATCAAGGAGCCTTTTTGAGAGAAAACATAAAACATGTCCATTGAACTCCAGCCTTTTAGCTTTCCAAAGAGATTTGATTCATCCATTTTGGGTGAAAAACAAGTGAGTTGTGCAAGTTTTCCCTCAGCTGCGCAGAACGGTAGTCAAAACAGAAAATTTGACGCTTAAGATCCCGTTGAGTAAGCATTTAGCACGTAGCTTTAAACATGAATAACAGAGGAGTGAGTGACAATCAATATGTCAAAATAGCAGCATGAAACCGTGAAGAACCGTCGAGAGAACACCGTTCTTGAAAGCGGAAAGAGCACGAGTGAAATGCAATGCTTTCGGTCCAGCAAGAGTACATTGACTTTGACACAGATTCTGACCATTAAGCACACTGATTCAGACCAAACTCAAAACATGAAAAAGTTTCATCTATGTCTTAGGAATTCAACGCAACTGGACTCATGCGAATCGGAGCACCGAGTAGAAAGTTGTGTGCATGTTTCTGAAACAACGCAAAATTGTCAGAAAAATCTGAAAATTTCGGGCTTCGGGCTTTTGGCTTATTGCTCACAGAGGCTCTGCACATCAGTACAAAGGCTCTGGTCTGCCTCACAGAGGCTCTGTGATCTGATCTGATTTGGTGCACTCTAAGTGTGCTTTGGACAACCTCTGAGAGTTGACAGAGGCACTGCACACCTCTTCTACTTCTTCACATTCTGATCAACTGTCCATAGAGCATCTTCTTCGAGTTTGACCTTATGTGCATCTTCTTAATAACCTACAGAGGTTGTGGACAACTTTAAACATCAACAACTTAATGATTAAGCTCTGTTGGACAGTTGCTTAATCTGCTGCACACTTCTTTTGGACAAATCTGGATCGAATCTTGAATAGACACAAAGGGTTTGGACATCTTCTGTGCATCCTCTGTGCAAAATCTTCACTTCTGGACAACTCTTTGAACATTGTATTGGCTCTGCACATTCTCTGATCAGCACAACTTCTGATCACAAACCCAGATGGTAGTTTCGATGTGCTGAACTAAACGGATAACATCATATTGTGGCAAATTCTCAGGTCTGCCTCTATCGCAACAAAATGCATCTGAGTGTAAACATCACATATCCTTCGAATCTGATGATGTACGATTCTGCGCACACCTTCTTCTACTTCTGGACAGTCGCAGAGGCTTTGTGCATATTCACAGAGGTTCTGTGAAATCAGAGTCTTAAAACCCCTCTGTGAACATCTTCTGTTGCAATGCTCATATCTGGAAGTAGCGTGTTCTGAACTCGGCAGCAACTTAATTGCTTTTGTGCATCTCTGACTTCTAATAACATTTTATACACTATTGTAGCATTTTGACATAGAAAAACATTTTAAAAGTTAATTTCATCAATTTAATAAAGAGAAAAAAGTCGATATACTTTTATGTGAGAGTTATTTAATAGTTTGCACTTAAATGTTGTTATGACATAAATCAAACCATAAGAGATTTGAAACTATAAAAAATATAAAAAAACGAATTATATTGAAGATATTTAATTATTAATAATTGTAGAAAAATATTTTAAATGTTTTAATACTTAATTACTAGTTTAATTAAATGTTAAATCTAAAAAAATGAAAAAAATAGGGTGACGAAGGGGTGGGGGTTGTTGTAGGGAGAGTTCATAAAAAAGAAAAGGACATAAAAGTTATTTAAATAAACCAAAATAGACAAAAATACTAAAAAAACCCTAAGCTAATATGTCTTAAAAAAAACCCTAAGCTAATAGATGAGTTTTAATATAATTAGTCTAAAGGATGAAAATGACAACAAATTACAAACCATAGGGACGAAAATGACAATATTCAACAAACCACATGGACGAAAATCGTAATTTACCCTAGAAAAATCAAAAGTCCTTAATTTAAGGATTTTTTTTAACTGAGTTAGTATGACGGACGAAAAGTAAAATAACTAAAACCCATAGGGATGAAAAAGCAATTTTTAAAGATTGGGGACGAAAATAGCAATAAACAATAAATCATAGGGACGAAAATCGTAGTTTACCCTTTTTGATACAAATGAACCAATTGTTTAATTGAAATTTAGTGGAATGAACACCAATGGATCTGTGGCGCAATTGTAGCGCGTCTGACTCCAGATCAGAAGGTTGCGTGTTCGATTCACGTCAGGTTCAATATAAGTAACTTTTTTACCAAATAAAAAAAAGAAATTAATTAAAATGCCTCAAGTTTGACCGTTGACTTACTAAAATGCTTAAAATCTCTTCAATTTCACGAAAATACCCAAAAAATCCGTGAAAGGGTGCGTGATCACGGACTCCTTTTGTGAATTGGATTTTTGTCCGTAAAATTAATTATTGGTCAGTGAATGATTTAATTTTTTTTCCCTTAAATTGGTTTGAGTTTAGTCAATTTGGGGTATTTTCCAATTTTCACGGACCCTATTTATATAATTCAACCCAAAATGGAGATGAGTTAATGATAGATAATATAAAATATCTAAATAAAAAATATTATTATTTACCCAATGCTTTTCATGGACTTTTTTTTTTTATGTAACATCCCAAAATTTCAATTGAGCAAACCTAACATTAAGTCATAACATTTACAATTTTGGGTCCCAATATATCATTACATTCATTTATAACTAAGGTTGACGGAAACAACCTATACACAACTGAGAAAAACTATTACTACAAGTGGCACTGGCATTGTCTCTATCTGCATCAGTACTCTATCCTGCGCTTGCCCACTTACCTGAGCCTCCTACTAAAAGCTTACCTGAAAAGATTTTAGTTTTGAAAAGCGAGGGTTAGACCATGAGGTCTAGTGAGTTCCCTCCATAAACAGTATACGTCAACATTATAAATCATTTTTAGAAAACAATTCACATTCTTCACACAAGTATCATTCATGGTACTGCACCGTGTATGGATCACATAAACATTCTTCGATCGGGGTCCCAGCAGGTTCCCTTCTCGCCTCTTTCGGAGCCTACGCATACTCCCCTTCCCGGAGCCTACGCAGACTCCCATCTACTCGAAATAGGAGGAAACGAATTCCAGCCTACCAGTCTGTCATACATACCCAAGGGATCATCAGAACCCGATGATCTATCTCTGATCCCACAGTGCAGACCGACTCCACATAGCATGCAAATAGTTCGTCATAAACATAAAACATGAACTCCGTATAACATTTTACAATCCATATCACAATGCTGGACAATCTTGTCAGTAGAACATTCTTTTCATGGAAAAACATTCGTAACATCTTGCAAATAAATCATGCTCATAAATATACTCTGATCAGTAAAACATTAACTTTCGTTTTCGTAAAAGTCAGGTAAAATAACAGAGCATATTCATAAAAATCACTTTCCTTGGAAAACACGTAAGAGCACGTAATTTAGTTAGAAAAACTCACCTGGCTAGCTCGCTCCAAAGCTCATCACTTACACTTCCGATCTCTAGGCGGAACACCTATTATATTAATAACGTACGTCATAATTCGTTCATTTATTACTCGGTAAAATCCCAAACTCAACCCAGACTTATCTAAGTTGGTAGACTACACTTCTAGTCCAAAAATCATAACTAATGGTCTTTGTTAACCCATCCAAAAGAAATACTATACCGGATCATTTACTTCACTCAACTCTAGATTCTCAACATACTAGTAAGAACACTGGATTCTAGATCTCAGTCTCAAAATAAACGAACCCCAGATTTATATATATAAAACAGGACCTTAGATTAACTCGCTTACACCCAAGCCCGAATTAAAATAATACGTGGAAGCCCAAATTAATTAGCAATTTAAATCCTTAGTTAATTAATAACTCGAAATCCACTAAACCAAATTATTTGACTACCGGATTGCTACTAAAGAGGGTTTGAAACCCGTGCCTCGAACACACTTTGCACCGGCAAGCTTTGCACGAGTAAGCATTGCGCAAGCAAGCATTGTGCAAGCCATCATCCATTCTTTTCTAGACCTCTCAATAAACCCGATTTAGAGGGAATTAAGTCTTCCATTCTATCTCTAAAATTAATTAAGACATTTAATTAGTCCATAGCAACATACTAATTTTTAGTGTTATAATCTATTACTACCCTCATCAAGAACCGACATAACATTTGATTTATAAAAGGTCTCTAATAACCAATCCTTCCTAAACATTTCATTTGATGAGGTTTTAAGCCTTAAACACATATTCTTACATAATCCCGTTTCAACTACCTTTTAATCCAACAAAGTTTAAATAAACCAATGCTTTCGATTAAATTAACAACCCCATTTTGATTAGCATTTAGAGTCCCACAACTAAATCCTAAACACCATGAGCAATAACTAAGGAAAATGTCTTAGATTATATACCTGAATTTTGTTAAGAACTTCTCTTCTCCTCCTCCCAATTCGCATGAAAAAAAACCCAACTCAACCACCACCTCCGGCGACCACCACCGACAGCCACCTCCGCCGGCGACCATCAAAACTGCCCCAGCTTCTTTCTCTCGTCGTTCTCTCTCTCTTCGTCTCTCTCTCCTCCGTCGTCTCTCTCCTTCTCATCGACAGTCTCTCTCTCGTCGACTGTCTCTTCCTCGCCGTTTCTCTCTCTCCTCGCCGGCTGCACACACATGACACACCCAAGACCATCTCCTCTTTCTCTCTTTTTGTCTATCTCGATGACAGCCTCCACAAAACCCTAAAACTAATTGCTTTTCTTTCTTCCAGCAGCAAAATCGACTCATCACAAAAGAAAAAGGGAATTGATTTCCTAATTTCTATGTTTTACCCCCATACTATGTGCAATATTCAATTACCATCCCTAACTTTCATTTTAAAACATGTTACATTATTTTGGGTTATTACAATCTCCCCTCCTTAATGGAATTCCGTCCCGGAATTCACTCTAGCACCAACCGGTGCCATTGGTTATCAAACTTGAATCTCAACTCTCGAAATAAATCTTTCTAATAACAAAACAATAACAACATACTTTCACGCCTTAGCTGCGCAACTCTGATTAAACTCACAATCTTTGCTTATAACTGAAACATACAATCATCCCATCCTTCATCTTCCCAATCGGATCTATTACTTCAGGAACACCACGAAACTCGGGTTCTAAAATTCTATCGATTAACCACAATGACCATAAAATCAGGTAGATATAAATAAAGTCATCCCGGCTTTCTTATTTAGATTACTCCAAACAATTCCACTGAGTAACCCAACAATTTAAAATTTTCAACATAAATTGAGAATTACTTACCCCATCCTACTATCATCAACTTTTTACTTTAACATAACGATCATCCCTTATCAATTCTTAGTAAGAAGTTCGGTAGAATTGCAACGCATCCTGTAATAACTAATAAATGTCGTTACTTAACAAATCCATAAATTTTAATCAACCACCCAAGGCTTATACATCTAACATGACATCCCCAATCAATTAATGCTTACACTACCATTTCGACCCATAAACATCATCATGCCATTCGTTAAACTTTAACCATGTCTCTAATTGTCTCTTACTAGGGTCATTCCCTCTCACATACGAAACAGTTCACGTTCTTTAAAGTTCTAGCGTTTACTATAACACATTCTGACCGATCCATTTCTCATTTTCCTTTACACTTCTAGTGATTCCAAAACAGGCTTACTAAGTGACTCTTACAATCATAACACTTGGTTTCTCAATTGGGTAACCACCCTCCATCACTCTGTCACTCCACCCCGAACGTAACATACTACAACGTCAATTTACACCTACGTGCTCCAACATTCTGGTTAATCATACATCTCCCACGAAACCCCCAAAATGCTTCTATTTGATGCTTTCTTTCGCTCTATCATCACATCACTACGACACTAGCTGGTACATTTACTTTGGAAATTAAGGCCATTACGTAACTGTACATTCCTCACTCATAACATCACACTGCAGACCAAATCTCTCGTGGCCATCCTTACACAACTATCGACTTCCACAACAACAGGCAACCTGAAATTTCTTTCTTAACTTATTCTTCAATATGGATCCCTTACGGAACCTAGTCCTTCTAACAGATTGAATCATCTTCATGATCCGTCTCCCTCATTTCGTAACCTACTCCTGTAACATCAACGTTACAAGCTCACCTCAAGACTCACATTTCCACGTCATGGGCATTTCATTCTTCCTCACCACACCACTCTTTAACGAGTCGCTAAAAACCATCACCTTGACAACCGTACCTCCAATTACCGAACAAGGGTATAAACTCTCATACAACCGATACTATAATCCACTACTGCCGGAACACAAATTTCGACACTACAACGTTCTCTCCTGATCTGACCAACAACTCTCCACTCTCTGAGTTCTTTCTTAGCTTTAGAATGCAACATCCTACGACCTAGTGAGTTCACAGCCTTCATGCATGACAACACAATAGATAAATCATTTCGTACCTTTCATCATTTTCAATAAACAACACTTGAGAACATATTGGGTACACATGCCCCCATCATTCTTAAAATTTACTGCCCTACACAACGGTCTCGAGGATCGTTCGCATGCAACTTTCCATAAACTTAATCTTCTCCACCCTAAATATGCTGTTACGACGGAAATATATTAAGTGAAAATCTTTTCATACGACCACATCCTGAAAGAAATTATCGACACAAAGTAAGCCAGTCGGTTTTCGTACTCATAAATAACTTCAACATGTCATTACTCTTTTTGGTTATAAAAGTTTTGCATTCAATCGTTTTCTTGACCTTTGTAATAATTTAACTCATCATGAAAATAGTGATATACTTTACAAATCATAAAACTCGAAACTTCACTATGCTATGTGAATGAAATCACCTTTTTCTTTAAACATACGCGTGCACATTCTGACTCATTTTCGATCAAAATTTATCTTTACACATTTAACTTAAATCGTGAAAATTTCATGTTACATAAAAAAAAAGACACCATGCATGAGACTCTACTTGCATTTGAAGGCTACTCACTCTCACTGGGTCAACTGCTTTACTCGCATAGCTTATCTTTGACACTCTACCTACGACCAACGGTCTCCCTCTCGGTCATGCAACAACTTGCTGAACACGCTTTCCACATCTCACTTACTCAACCCCTTTCATACTATTTCGTTTTAAGCAACTATCTCATTTTCCACTTCTACATGGTTTCATTTCACTATAAACATCTTATTTTATTTACCCTACCACTGGAGAGCTCGATTAAAAGGTCAGAGCTCCCTTGACACTTTCAAGATTTCGACACGGTCTTTCCTTACTATTCTGACTGATCTATTCCAGGATTTCTAGAACTGGGACTCCCACGAAATAAGAGCCCTACCCGACCTCAAACATTCATCCTCTCCGAATCCACGAAGAGTCACCTCTAGACGACTCATAACAGTCGATACAACATTTCTTCTCTACGATGTATATACACATGACATCATAAGTGACCTCTCAAGAAACTTCCCCAACTAGGGGTCTCAGTCTACCCTTCAGGGATCTTGTTGACATTCTAACGTACTAAAACACGACATAAGTGGAATCCCAAACTTACCTTACATGACAGTACTCAGTACCCTATTAGTCCTATCTCTATAGTAGTGTCTTCCTAACGCATTTCCTGTATCTGTTAGGACTAAAAGTCCTATAAAATAGAAAGTGATATAAAGAAATAATTAGTGTTATTTATTGGTTTGTAAAGCCTCTCAAGATAATGGGCTTTATGGCTAATGGGCTTGGGCCTGTCAAGCCCTTGGTATTTAATGTGTGATTAGAGTGGTAATTAGGTTAGAGACTTGGTGAGATTAGCCGTGCGCTTAACAGAGTTTAGAGAGAGAGTTTGTTCATCATTCTAATCTTGTAACTCTCTACATTCAATCAATAAAGGATTAATCGTTTCATATTCATTGTTACTTGTTAATCTGGAATCCACAATTGGTATCAGAGCAGAGGGACAAAGCTATCGATTCAAAGGTATTTTTCTGGTTTTTTTTTTCTTGATCATTCAAAGTACGTACTGTGTTCATCTCAAGAATTTTTGATTGCTTTGATTTTGGTGTTAAAACCCAAAATTGAGGCTTGATACATTTTTCTCATAGGTTTTCTAAGATCTCTCTGTGTTTTCAAATCGTTTGGTTGAGTAAAAATCACTGATTTTTAAGTTCTTGATTTGTTTGGTTTTTGCTCCCTGTTCGTGAAAATTATCAATTTTCTTGTCAAAAGTGCTATTTGATTCGTTTTAGTAGTGTTTTCGTGTGTTTTTGGGCTAGTTTTCTTGTTAGTACTAAGTTCTTGCAGATTATTTCTCATCAAGACTGCAGAAATTCATCGAACCGGGTAAGTTTTTCTTGTATCTGATTTGTTTTCGAAGTCCCGGTACTGATATCTCCCGGTAGTGTCTACTCCCGATATCTCCCGGTAGTAATAACTCCCGGTGCTGATATCTACCGGTACTTCAACTCCCGGTATAGTCATCTCCCGGTATTCCATCTCCCGGTACTCCATCTCCGGGTATTACATCTCCCGGTACCTAACTTAGTCCCGATATTACTCAGTTGTGGGACTCGGTTTGCCAGTCCCGGTATCACAACTCCCGGTATTTCTCTGTGACTTCCCAGTTTCGGGACTTCTCAATTGCGGGACTTTCCATTTGCGGGACTTGCTTCTAATACCGGAAGCTGTAAATTTCGGATTTTTAGGTTTTGTGATTTATGAACTTTCATAACTTCAAATCATCATAACTCGCTCAAAAATCAGTATTTTGCAATGAAATTTTACAGGGTTACTCAAAATGTGATTCTGAACATATTCTCTGGTAATGTTTTCTGCTAAAAACACCTACAACTATGAGTTCGATCACACCACAGTAAACTGAACATGCTTTCAATTCCGGATCAGTAAACCCTGTCTGCTATTGATCGATATCTTGAATTGTCTCACGATCACTTCTGTCAAGTAACAATGTCCTATCCGACTTACTCTGAGCTCAAAGAGAAAGTTTCTCTTTTAGAAGCACATATCTCTAAGCTAGAAGCCGAGGCTAAGATCAAATATGATGCCATAGGCAGGCTAGCGATTGAAAAGGCCGAGGACAAATGTGTGATAGAAAACTATCAAACTGAGTGCTCGGTCTATTCAGAAAGAGCTAAACTCCTCGAGACCCAAATATCTGAATATTCTCAAAAGTTAGAGAAGTCTCAGGAGGAGTATTCTAAAAGCATCTTAGTTCAAGAAAATGTTTTAAAAAAAATGAAAAGTTGACCACTAAGCTTAAGGAGTTTGAATCCAAACTTTACAAACTTGGTCAATCTGAACAAACCATCCACTTGAACAAGCCCAAGGAGTTCAAATATTACAACTCACTTTGGGGACTCGAATATGATAATCCGTGCTACCTAAAGAAGGTCTTGTCTAAGGTTCTCACTCTTTATGAATTTGATTTCATGGGCTTAGACAAGATATATCCAGAGTACAAAATCAAGTGGACTAAGGCATCTAAGGAAGATGAGGAGTTTGAGGACTTTAAAAGACAATCCGCCATACCTCTACCTCCAATAGAGGCAAAACCTAAAACGGATAATTCCTCTTCGGAAAATAACACGAAATCGGATGATGTGCCGCCTAGGAAGAACATAAATGTACAAATTCCTTTCGTGTACGAAACGCTTAATGCTTCGTATTTAAAAGGCAAAATTCCTTATCTCCCCAATGACTATTTTGACATCTGCTCTCTTGCCAAAATGGTTGAGACTCCGCCTCCTGTTCCGGAAACCGCAGATGAAGACTCTAATGACCAAACAGAGTTGAAACGTTATGTTCCACCTCTAATTTTGGAAAACATTATTTTCAAACTGGAAGAGTCAATTGTGAGAGATAAGGTCAGTTATGAAACCGAAAGGATTGTACTTTTAGATTCTATTGAAAAGCTCAAACAGAATAAACCCGACACACTACCCGGATCTGAAAGAGAGTCCTATCGAACCGAGATTGATAAGTTGACGTCTCAACTAGCTGTTTTGGCATCTGAAGCCTTAACGCTGAGAATGGCTAAGGGGAACTCTGTGGATACCCCAATGACGTCGGTCACTCCTGAAACAATCTCGTTTGATGATGCTCAAATCTTTTCGGATAGTTCGTCGTGCAAAGCCTTTATGGGAGTGTCTGATGACACCATCACTAAAGATTTGAGCGTTAAGGATAAAGGTAAGGCCATCGAACCCGATTTTGTTCAAAAGGATCTTTTGCCAATTTTTTATAATCCCTTTGCGAATGACTCCTCGTCTGACTCTGATGGCGACACTCCACCTGATTCTTCAAGAAAATTTTCTGAGTTTATGAATTCCACTCCTTGTCATGAAGATGATTTTTCTAAGATTGATGTTGCTCCTAAACTTGCAAGTCACATTCAACTTCTTGAGAAAATGCCTTCACCGGCTAATTTTAAAAAGGGAGAATGTTCCAACTCCAAATATGTTTCTAAGACCAATTCTTCAAATTCAAAATCTAAAAGACGGTCAAAGAAACGCCCGAAAACCGGTAAGTCTCACGAAAGACAATCTTATTACTCTAGTTCTTCTAACAGTGAGCTTCCTGATTCTTCAGATAATCATGTTCTTAGAAAAGTAAAACTGGTTTGGAGAAAGAAATCAACTACAGAAGACAGTGATGGAAATAAGTCTCATAATTCTCCTGTAGTTGATACAAAGTCATTTACTTCCAAGAAATCAACTAAAAGAGCATATTCATAAAAATCACTTTCCTTGGAAAACACGTAAGAGCACGTAATTTAGTTAGAAAAACTCACCTGGCTAGCTCGCTCCAAAGCTCCTCACTTACACTTCTGATCTCTAGGCGGAACACCTATTATATTAATAACGTACGTCATAATTCGTTCATTTATTACTCAGTAAAATCCCAAACTCAACCCAGACTTATCTAAGTTGGTAGACTACACTTCTAGTCCAAAAATCATAACTAATGGTCTTTGTTTACCCATCCAAAAGAAATACTATACCGGATCATTTACTTCACTCAACTCTAGATTCTCAACATACTAGTAAGAACACTGGATTCTAGATCTCAGTCTCAAAATAAACGAACCCCAGATTTATATATATAAAACAGGACCTTAGATTAACTCGCTTACACCCAAGCCCGAATTAAAATAATACGTGGAAGCCCAAATTAATTAGCAATGTAAATCCTTAGTTAATTAATAACTCGAAATCCACTAAACCAAATTATTTGACTACCGGATTGCTACTAAAGAGGGTTTGAAACCCATGCCTCGAACACACTTTGCACCGGCAAGCTTTGCCCGAGTAAGCATTGCGCAAGCAAGCATTGTGCAAGCCATCATCCATTCTTTTCTTGACCTCTCAATAAACCCGATTTAGAGGGAATTAAGTCTTCCATTCTATCTCTAAAACTAATTAAGACATTTAATTAGTCCATAGCAACATACTAATTTTTAGTGTTATAATCTATTACTACCCTCATCAAGAACCCACATAACATTTGATTTATAAAAGGTCTCTAATTACCAATCCTTCCTAAACATTTCATTTGATGAGGTTTTAAGCCTTAAACACATATTCTTACATAATCCCGTTTCAACTACCTTTTAATCCAACAAAGTTTAAATAAACCAATGCTTTCGATTAAATTAACAACCCCATTTTGATTAGCATTTAGAGTCCCACAACTAAATCCTAAACACCATGAGCAATAACTAAGGAAAATGTCTTAGATTATATACCTGAATTTTGTTAAGAACTTCTCTTCTCCTCCTCCCAATTCGCATGAAAAAAAACCCAACTCAACCACCACCTCCGGCGACCACTACCGACAGCCACCTCCGCCGGCGACCACCAAAACTGCCCCAGCTTCTTTCTCTCGTCGTTTCTCTCTCTCTCTTCGTCTCTCTCTCCTCCGTCGTCTCTCTCCTTCTCGTCGACAGTCTCTCTCTCGTCGGCTGTCTCTTCCTCGTCGTCTCTCTCTCCTCGCCGGCTGCACACACATGACACACCCAAGACCATCTCCTCTTTCTCTCTTTTTGTCTATCTCGAT
Source organism: Saussurea involucrata (assembly GCA_033807775.1). NCBI lineage: Eukaryota > Viridiplantae > Streptophyta > Magnoliopsida > Asterales > Asteraceae > Saussurea > Saussurea involucrata. Next base: position 159,050,813 of record CM066319.1, read on the forward strand.
GACAGCCTCCACAAAACCCTAAAACCAATTGCTTTTCTTTCTTCCAGCAGCAAAATCGGCTCATCACAAAAGAAAAAGGGAATTGATTTCCTAATTTCTATGTTTTACCCCCATACTATGTGCAATATTCAATTACCATCCCTAACTTTCATTTTAAAACATGTTACATTATTTTGGGTTATTACATTTTGTTTCACGAATTTTTTTGGTAAATAAAATATTAGAGCATCTTTAACAGCTTCTCTATAATTTCTCTAAAATTGAAAATCTTAAAAAAATATTTCTTCCAACTCCAAAGCTTCTCTATTTTAGAGAACCAATCATTACTTATATTATTAAACAAATATTCAATATATTTCTCTCTCATCTTTAAAATAATATTTATCTCTCATCTTTTTTTGTATGAAGTCATAAAAATAATATTTCTCTCACATCTTTTTGGTGGGAAATCATTAAAATAATATTCCACTCTCATCTTTTTGGAGATCTAGAGAATTCTCTATATTGGGAGTTTTTCCCATGATTCTCTATTTTAGAGAATGGGATAGAGAAGCTGTTGGAGCATTTTAGAGAACAAAATGTTGTTTTTCTCTATTTAAGATAAGCTGTTGGAGATGCCCTTATTATCTACCCAATACCCGTGAAATGGAAAACAAAATTTCTACCCAATTCACGGTTGAGTTTGGTCACAGAAATATCTAAATAAAAAAAATAGGGAATTTAATTAAAATACCCAAAGTTTGACTTTGACTTGCCAAAATACCCATTTCTCTCTCGAATTTGCCGAAATACCCATTTTTCCCGCGAAAAATCCCGCGATCGCGGGACCCACAACGACGTGGCACCACGTGGCACAATCTTAGGCCATTTGTCCCACTATGGTCCCTCAAGATACCCCTGGTCCCGCAACTTTTCTCGCGATCGCGAGATTACCTGGACACGTGTAGGGCTGGGGTTGAAACCCTAATTTTTTTATAACTATAAAGAGAGAGGGTGGGGGACCAACATCCGGCCACCATACCATATTTTTAAACTCTCTCTCAACTTCTCGTGTCGATTACGCGCTCGGTTTGAAGATGTCACGTGTTAGGGATGTTGTAAGTCATTTTTCTTAACTTTTTGTAGTTTGTTGTTGTTATCTTAAATTTTCAAAATATATGATATGTAAACTTTGTTGGTAAAATATATGATATGTAAACTTTGTTGTTTGAACTTTGTTGTTTAAACTTTGTTGTTTGAACTTTGTTGTTTGAATGTTGTTGTTTAAACTTTGTTGTTTGAATGTTGTTGTTTAAACTTTGTTGTTATCTTAAATTTTTGAAATATATAATATGTAAACTTTGTTGTTTTTTTGTTTATAAAAAGAGAGTGTTTTTTATAAATAAATGTTAGAGTGAGTTTATAAAAAATAAGTTAGTGTTTTTTTAAAAAAGTTGGTGTTATTTATAGAAATAAATGTTAAAATTTTCTTATAAAAAAGTATGTTAGTGTTTTTTTGGTTATAAAAAGAGAGTGTTTTTTTAAAAATTAAATGTTAGAGTGAGTTTTATAAAATAAATGTTAGTGTTTTTTTTATAAAAAAGTTGGTGTTATTTATAGAAATAAATGTTAAATTTTTTTTATAAAAAAAGTATGTTAGTGTTTTTTTGGTTATAAAAAGAGAGTGTTTTTTTAAAAATTAAATGTTAGAGTGAGTTTTATAAAATAAATGTTAGTGTTTTTTTTATAAAAAAGTTTGTGTTATTTATAGAAATAAATGTTAATTTTTTTTTATAAAAAAGTATGGTAGTGTTTTTTTAGTTATAAAAAGAGAGTGTTTTTTTAAAAATTAAATGTTAGAGTGAGTTTTATAAAATAAATGTTAGTGTTTTTTTTATAAAAAAGTTGGTGTTATTTTTAGAAATAAATGTTAAAATTTTTTTATAAAAAAAGTATGGTATGTTAGTGTTTTTTTGGTTATAAAAAGAGAGTGTTTTTTTTTAAAAATTAAATGTTAGAGTGAGTTTTATAAAATAAATGTTAGTGTTTTTTTTTTATAAAAAAGTTGGTGTTATTCATCCAAAAAATGTTAAAGTGTTAGTTATAAAAAGATGAGTGTATTTACAACTTAGGTCCCTAAACTTTGTTAATTTACAACTTAGGTCCCTAAACATTGCTACTTTACAACTTATGTCCCTAAACTTTGGTGAATGACAACTTAGGTCCCTAAACTTTGGTGAATGACAACTTAGGTCCCTAAACTTTAGTGAATGACAACTTAGGTCCCTAAACTTTAGTGAATGCTAACTTATGTCCATAAACTTTAGTGAATGACAACTTAGGTCCATAATTTAGTGAATGCCAACTTAGGTCCCTAAACTTTTCTACTTTACAACTTAGGTCACTAAACTTTAGTGAATGACAACTTAGGTCACTAAACTTTAGTGAATGCCAACTTAGGTCCCTAAACTTTGCTACTTTACAACTTAGGTCACTAAACTTTAGTGAATGACCACTTAGGTCACTAAACTTTAATGATTGCCAACTTAGGTCCCTAAACTTTGCTACTTTACAACTTAGGTCACTAAACTTTAGTGAATGACAACTTAGGTCACTAAACCCTAAACCCTAACAGTGTTACATTGAAAAAAAAACCACAACATATCTATTTGGATTTTGTCAAACGGGTGTAAATAGCCCTAAGGTATGTGGAGACTTAAACAATCCTTGGGATTCCCCTGCTACCTGGAAGTCCAATTGATTGAGTGGGTTATTTTCTAAAACTAAAACAGACGAATAATTATTAACCCAATAAACCAAACAAGCATTATAACATCCGTAAATTTTCTATGCAGCGCGATTTTCTAACGATCGACATGACGTTAAGGTGTCGCGTTTCGTTCATCGTAGAGATGAGACAACGCTTTGCCAGTTTAGGAGATCGGGTACATGCGGTTGATGAGATCTTCAGAGGGACACTGATAATGTCGATTTTCGACATTATTTTGAATCTCAAACTAGGTGGTTTACGCATGTCTTCAAGTGAAATACGAGTATTTCATGGGTTTTTGTTGAGAAAGTATAAGTACAAGCATTTTTGTCCAAAAAAGCAGCAAAGTTGAGTTCCAGAGCTGAAAACGAGAGAAATCGAGAAATCGCGAAACAGGATCTGGCGCCAGCCAACTAGCGCCACCATCCGCGCCGGCGCTGGCCCCGACGCCCAGTTTTATAAAACTATTTTCTGCAGCTAGGTTTAAAAAAAACGGACACACGATGGCGAGAGGAGTTGAGGGGGCGATTTTGGGAGACTTTTTACACCTTTCGGAGCCACGTTAGAGGATCAATCGGAGCCACGTTCATCACGCGAAGTAGATACGAACATGAGAGAAGGGAGTACATCATTCCATTCACCACGATCACGTTTGCCATGTTTTCTTCCATTGTTCTTTTCTTTTCTTTTGTGTTTGAATCCACCACCGACATGAACTAACCTGTTCATGTTGGGGGTTGGAATGAATTTAGTTTGTAAGCATATGAACAGATGACTTGAACATTTATCAGTTTTCCTATTTAATGAATGCGTGTAATTTGGTTTTAATGCTTTTGAGAGTTTAGCTACCTTTCAATTGTTTTGTTGTTTCCAGTTGAGTTCGAGAGAATTAACTGTTAACTAGAACTAGGAATTACATGTCTAAGGCGGGAATTTGGTGATAGAGATATACCGAATACGCCATAATCCTAATTGAACCATTTAGGTTGAGATCGAGAGATTAAATCTATATGATCACAATAAATCTTGCTCTTAATGTGTTTTGGAATCCATAAGTTGAGATCTAAAGATAAAACTTGTCCTTTTCAAAATAAAACCCGTTGTTGCTCGAAAGAGAACAACGGTGACTTTTAAAGATTGGATATTCATTAGGGGAATAACTGGTAATCGTTTAAGTATATTCGTATGTGAAAACCTAAGGACTTCCAACCCTCAACTGTTTTCTCTATCGGAAGTTTCCAAAGCTGTTTACTGTCTTGTTTTTGCTTTGTCTTCTTGCAATTAATTAGTTAAAACCAACCATCCCTCAATTTCCAATCGTTCAGTTAATAGTTTTTACAGTCATTGCGGTACTTAACACCAAGTTCCTGTGGATTCGATAATCGTACTTACGTACGTATTACTTGAGACGACACCGTACACTTGCGGCTAGTTAAGGAGGGTGTAAACCCACCTATCAGACACCTTTCGGTCCATGGTTGGATCTTACCATGAGCGGTGGCGACCCCATGCTAGTCCACATGTTTCTACAGCTGGAGGTCGAGGTCTCCAATGCTGATGAGGAGGAGATGTATTTTAATGTCTTCGGGCATCATATGCGGTTTGGCCGTCACGAGTTCCGTCTTATTACAGGACTACTTTTTTGGAGACGAACCCCCCTTCCTCCGTTATCAAACATTACTTGGGTTAGTAGGGTTTGGCCTGATGAAAGACCATCTCGTTTGAGGCTGAGGACAGTCATGGAACCGATGAAAGACGGTCTTTCTGCCCTTAGCGACGAGGATGTTGTCCATGTATGCTTGGTGGTGACGGTGGAGATGGGCTTCATGGGCCGTGAGTGAACCCAGTATGCTTCCGAGACGGTCCTTACGACCGTCCAGGATTTGCGTTTGTTTAGCAGGTATCTGTGGGGTAGCCACATCTGGACATATACCTACAGACAGATGCACCGAGCCATCGCCAGACGCGCCGACATACATGCGAAGATGGCTCTTGGTGGATTTACATACGCCTTCAAGGTTAGATTAGTAGTATATAACATAAACAATAATACATACAGACTGTTTGGCTTTCCTTTTTACGTACTTGCTTTTCTTGTGTAATTCCAGATATGGATCTTGGAGATGTTTCCCATCGCCCGTTCCAGTTTCACCATGCGCACTGTAATACCCGGGTAAGTTCGTTAGTTAAAATCTCCTCCCGTTAAATTTATTTAACTTTAAAATTGGATGTTTAGGGTAAGTTTGGGTTGGTTTATAAGTTAAGGATGTTTTGGTCATTTTCGAATAGTTCAAGCCAAAAATGCAAAATTGGGTTTGATATACACCCTTTAAGTTTTCAGATATTTCATAAAACAGAAAAAAGATCAGATAGTGTGTGTGTGTGTGTGTTTTTGAGACAAAAAGAAGAAAAGAAGAAGAAGTGAGGTTAGGGCTTCAATTGGTTTACTTGGAAGTGATTTTGGGGTATGTTTCCTTTATGTTTTATGTTTGTAATAGTTAGTAGTAGATTCCTATCGGTTTAGATTTCTCGATTTGTCGATTTATAGCAGATAATCGATTCTGGGTAGAATTTTGGGTAAACCGACAGAGGTTTCCGGACGATTTTGAATGTGTCTGGTAGTTTCTCCTTGCTAGTGTCCGGAAGATAAAGTACCCAGAAAACCCTGTGCTAAAGGTATCCGGACGAGTCAATTATCCGGTAAGTTTCTCTTTTATATAGTTTCCGGAAGAAATAAGATACCGGGTGGTATCCGGATTACCTTTGTTTTTGGATGTCATCCTTATTAAGTATGTTGTCCGGAAAGAGTCATATATCCGGTAAGTTGGGAGTATTCGGAAAGTATGTTGTCCGGATAGTTCATGGTGTCCGGAAACTTTGGTTGTCCGGTCACTTTTGAGATTTCGGATACTTTTGAGTATCCGGTAACTTTGTGTTCTGTCGATTCTTGGATAGGGTATGAATGAGGAATGTAAATACTCTGTACTCAACTTAAGTTCGGGTTTGGGGGAAAATGTGAGAATAAGAGTTAGATAGATTTATCTAGAGTTCTTAGCCTACTATAAAGCCTTATGTGTTCGATTGGTAAAGAGGTATTTGTATTTTAATTGTTTCAGATTCTGTGAATTCTGGGTGAAAGATCGTATCGTTTTGAGATAAGCTTGGAAGCGTTTTGATAAGCAATCAGGTGAGTTTTACTTTCAAATGTTTTCAAACTGGAATACATATATGGATTGAGAATGTGATAAATAATGTAATAATATGCATATGTATGAAGTATGATATATTGAGATGTATATTATATTTATTCGGGCTTTACACTACACGAGTGCACGTTGGTCGGGCTTAGGACCGGTGGAGTTGGCTGTACGTAGGGACATCGGAGTTGGCTGTATATAAGTGCAGCGGAGTAAAATGATTAGTTGGCTCGCAACCAATTAATATGGCCATGAGAATGAGACAGGAAAGTACACAATGCATGAGTCATAATTGGTATTCATATTTGTGTTATGTATATGGTGTTTGTGCAAATGATTTTAAACTGACAGGGTTTTCTCACTTAGACCACTAGGTCTAACCCTCATTTTGTTTTAAAAATATGTATTCCAGGTCGTGGATCAAGTAAGAGCAAGTGAGATGGGAAATCTGTGACTAGATTTGGAAGACCTATGTTTTTGAAGATCATGATATGTTTTGTAGATTATAACTTTGTTATTAAGAAGCAAAAAGTTTGTAATGAAATACTTATTATGGTTGTAAAGACTAAGGGACCGTACATGTTATATGATGTATCTTTTGTTAAGAAACGATGTTATGCAATATATGTTATTTGATGTATGCTTGGGAAACCGGGTCGTTACACGCACCGACACGTTGATTAGGGGAACCCGTTGGGAAAGGGTTGTTAACCTTAATAGGAACAATTACCTTGCGTTCTTCAGCCGGGCAAGCACCGTAAGTTCTTTCACTATGCTTACAATGTTTCCTACGTTATTCCCTGTTATTAAGTTTTTGTGTTTTACCATATATTTAGCCGGCGTACGCGCCTCTCGCAAACCTTGTGGCTATGGATACCGAGAGGGACACGCCTTGGTACAGAAACATCGTGACCTTTATCAATAGAGAGGAGGCACGACGTCATGGGTCTAGTTCCTCATTTGACGAAGATGGGGAAGACGACGCGAGGCCTGAGCCGCCCCCTTCCGATCGATATCAGTCGCCCCCTTTCGATCGATATGAGGCGCCCCTTCCTCCTCCCATTAAGATCTGACACACGTCTACGGGCCATTTCGTGGCAGTCATGAGGAGCTGTGGGACTACGTCCACGGGCCTGTAGACACATGTTTAGACGATCTGGAGGCATTCGCCAGACAGTTTCGCGCTGTTCATGTTAGTGTTTAACTTAATTTGTCGGCCATGATCTTTTAGTTTGTATATTGATAGGCGGGTTTCACCCCCCTAATTCTAACCGCAAGTGTACGGTGTCGAAATCAAGTAATAACGTACGGTAAGTACGAGTATCGAATCCACGGGAACTAGGAACTAAGTATCACAATTACTATAAACTCTATTAACTGAACTATCGAACTTGGATGATGGTTGGTATTATCTAATTAATTGCATAAACTAAATCAAACACAAGACAGGAAACAGCTTTGGAAACTTCAGATAGAGAAAACAGTTGAGGGTTGGAGATCCTTAGGTTTTCACATACAAACATCAGACATAAAAAAAATTACCAGTTAATCCCCTTAATGAATACCTAATCTTGAAAGTCACCGTCATTCTCTTTCGAGCAACAACGGGTTTTATTTTGAAAATGACAAGTTTTATCTTTCGATCTCAACTTATGGATTCCAAAACACATTAAGCGCAAGATTTATTATGAACGTATAGATTTTATCTTTCGATCTCAACCTAATTGATTCAATCAGGACTAAGGCTTACTCGGTATATCTCTATCACCTTTCTCACCTTAGGCATGCAATTCCTAGTTCTAGTTAACAGTTATTTCTCTCGAACTCAACTGGAAACAACAAATCAAATGTAAATTGGCCAAATTCACACAAGCATTAAAAACTAAATTGCATACTTCATTAAACAAGGAAAAACTGATAAACGTCTCAAATCATCTATTCATATGCTTACAAACCAAATTCATTCCAACCCCCAACATGAACAGACTAGTTCATGTCGGTGGTGGATTCAAACACAAAAGAAAGAATGGTGAAAGTGTATGTAAACATGATAAATGTAAACGTGATAAATATGATGATGAACTCCCTTCTCTCGTGATTGTATCTACTTCGCGTGTTGAACGTCTCCTTGATCGACTCTCTATCGTGGCTCCAAAAGCTCCGAAAAGGCTCTGAAAATCGCCCCTGGGATCTTGAAAACCGTCGTGTCTCAAAAACTGGGATCTCGAATAATGACCTAAAATCTGAAAATTATATCTGAAATTTGACAAACAGAGGGTTGCGCGGTTTGCCACGCGACTTGCAAACCGCGGAAAAAGTCGCGCGTGTTTCTGAAGTGCCTCTGGGTCGGGTTCGGTTCGCGGATCGGGTCCTGGTTCGGGCGCGGGTCTTGGGCTTGGATCTCGGCCTTCCGTTGGCTTCATTTGGGACTCGTTTTGGGCTCTTTTTCGCTTCTTTTCTCGATGAATGCCGCCTTTTAGATAACCTGTATAAATCACTAGATAAACCATCAAATACACGCTTCTTTGCTTAAATACAAGCCAATCTCATTGGATTGAGGACCGAAAATAACGCCAAAAAGTGGCGTTATCAACAACCCCAAACCGATCGTTGCTTGTCCCCAAGCAAATTAGCGATAAAACAGAGTAAAAACATATATCAGTGAAATAATAACTGCACAACTTCCAATCGGTATCATGTGATGCATCGGTGATTTCCCATACCCGTGAATGCCTATCTCACTCTCGCCTCATTCCTATTTCGTTTGATCTATGACCTTCCATTGTAAGTTGAACTCATGACTGCTCCGATTCCATTAAGGTTGTTCTAGGTCCAAACATACTAGGGAAAACATTTCGCCTCGACCCTACCTCACGGGATACTCTCATTGCACTCGAACATAGGTTATCGCACATGTTTTCATGTATAGGAATTTATGTGCAAGAATACTCAATAATCACATGACAACTCTAAAGAAAGACGCACAAGTGTCCAAAAAAAATTTGATCTCAGAAAGAATCAAGTAGCAAGACAGGGAATATCAGTAACGGTGGTCGTAAACACTAATCACGTTTTCCAGAAGATCATCCAGGTCTTTACAAGGGTTGTAACGGGGCTAGGGTTATGGTTAAGAAACGACGGGTAAATGGAAACAAAGATCCTCGGTGTGTCAAACATTAACAGTCCGGAACTTCATCACATTCTATCTTATCACTTGGCCCTTTTTTCACTATCGGAGTCACTTTGACTCTCTTATTTAGGTGATGTAAACTATTTAACTAACTGTATTTTTTTTATTTTTATAATTTGTTTTTTTTAAGTTGGGACTTCATTGGTCCTCTTTATTCAAATTGGGGCTGGATTGACCCTCTTTTCTATCTATTTTTCATGACTGGCCTGTACTGCTTCTGATTGACACACTTTCGGATACGGTTGGCTAAGGCTTTTGGCTCGGGTTTAATGGTGGGTTTAGAAACGAACAAGGTGAGTGTTTGGCTACAAAGTGGTTTATGGATACACACACAAGGGGTCAAGAAGGAACGATAGCTAAAAATGGGTTAAAACAAAACACACACTGCCTGGAATCGTATCTTAAGGTCCACACGATATGGTCTACTATACCCTTACCTAATATCCCGATGGTCGTCTTTGCTACTTAATGCAATAATATAGCGAGATCACTCTATATTCACGACAAGGAACTCGAAAAAGTGTATGTGAATTAAGTGTATGAATCCCTCGAAATGAAAGACGTCTTATAGGCTCAAATCTCGCTGTCGGGTGGTCTCCACTAATGTCCCTAGTCATGTCCTTTCCCGGTCCTTTCCTAATGGTCACGTTACTATCACGAGGTTCTTCCCACAATGGTTGGTTTCAATCATTCAAAACAAAAAATTTAGCTATTGTGATCTAAGCATGAAGAAGTGCAAGAAATCTACATGCATGAACTTGGGCCCGATTGGACAACCCCAAACCTTACCCACACATTGTCCCCAATGTGCAGATAAAGTCGTAGGCTTTCAAAGTGCAGTTATCACAGTCATCAAACAGGACAGACACAGCATTAAAGCACAATAACATCAAAGAGCGGGCCTAGAGATTTTCAACTATGGCCACCCCAAACCTAGGCCGTGGCCTAGGTTTGCCAAAACAACACCAACCCCAAACCTCGGTGAAACCGAGGTTTGCACAGGGTTAAAATTGAGTGTGTTGATGTTAAAAGGTGAGGCACCCCAAACCTAAGTGAATCTTAGGTTTGTTGCATCTCGTGTAACTGAAAATGAAATAAAACATCCTACACCACTCGTTTAGCAGAAGGAGTTTAGAACATACCTGTTTGCCCGGACGGAGGAGAATCTCTTGATAAATTGGAGCAGCTAATTGGGAGACAACGGAGAGGATGGAGAGAAGGGCTCACACAAACAAGAACATCAAAGCAAAGGAAAATAGAAAGCAAAGCAATGAAACACACCAAGCAGGGAAGGAAAAACACAGAACGAAACACACCAGAAGCATCAGGGAAGCCGCACGGTTTTCCACGCGGTTTGGAAGTCGCGGGAAAAGCCGCGCAACTCCCTGCTTCAGAAAACAAACAGAGGATCTCGCGGTTTGGCACGCGGCTTGTAGGCCGCGACACAAGCCGCGTAAGTCCCTGTTTCAGCTGGTTTTTTTTTTGAATTTTTTTTATTTTTATGGTTTTTCGTAAATAAGAACACACTCAAAAACTGGAAATTAAAAAGAAAACTAACCTCGGTGGGTTGCCTCCCACCCAACGCCGTAGTTAAAGTCGTGGCACGACTGTGTGGCTCTCAACTTGGTTCGGTATCCGCGGACTCGGCTCGCCCACACTTGCGATTCTCCGCGGATTCTTCCTCATCCGGTTTTCCTTTACCAATTCCGGATCCCTCTTCACTTCGACCTCTCACCTTCTCGAACATCTTGAAGATAACCTTTTCACCGCCAACTCTCAAAGTCATAACACCTTCCTCCATGTCAATCAAGGCTCTACTCGTAGCTAGGAAGGATCTTCCCAATATTAACGGGACTTCTATGTCTTCATCGATGTCCAGCACCACGAAGTCCACTGGGAAGTAGAATTTGCCGACTTTGATGAGCACATCCTCGATAACTCAATACGGGTACACAATCGATCGATCAGCGAGCTTCAATGTCATGTATGTGGGGTTCACCTCACCCAATCCAAGTTTCCTGAAAACAGAGACAGGCATCAAATTAATACTAGCTCCTAAGTCACACAACACTTTATCAAAATTAAACTTCCCAATATGAATAGGGATTGAAAAACTCCCTGGATCTATAAGCTTCGGGGGAAGCTTGTTCTGGATGATCGCGCTACACTCTTCAGTAAGTGTAACGGTGGACTGGTGATCGAGTGCCCTCTTCTTGGATAGAATCTCCTTCATGAATCTCGCGTATGAGGGCATTTGTGCCAGAGCATCTGTAAAAGGAATGTTAATATGCAATTTTTTAAATATATCAAGAAATTTAGAAAACTTAACATCATCCATATGTGATTTAAGTCTGCTCGGAAAGGGTACTCTCGGTACCACCGGCTTGACCGGGGGTTGCTTCGGAATGGTCGGCTCACTCTTCTTGTGTTCTTCATCCTCCGGGTTCTCTTCAATAACCACCTCTTCTTCATCTGCCAATTCTTCCACATCTTGCTTTCCGGGCTCGGTCTCCTTTGATGACGGTTCTCTTGTAGGCTCTCCATTCAGCTCCTTGCCACTTCTCAAGTAAATGGCATTACATTCCTCCCTTGGTTTCTTTTCAGTCATGCTTGGGAATGTGCCGGGGGCTCGGTTTTGTAGGGCTTCAGAAATTTGCCCCACTTGCCTCTCCAAGATCTTGATGGATGCGGTGTTCTGATCAGTGGCCGCCTTTACTGTGTTTACCGTGCTCGCTAGCTCTCCAACTGTGCTGTCCATCTTGGCCATAAACTTCATCATCATATCTTCCAGCCCCGGTTTCTTCTCCCCGGATGGTCCTTCATTCCTTTGGTTAAAACCTGGAGGACGGTAAGCATTGTTAGTATTAGAAGAACTGGAAAAGTTAGAACTATTACCTTGTGGCTGTGGACCGGGCTGACTCCATGATAAGTTGGGGTGTCGTTTCCAACCCTCATTGTACGTGTTCGAGAAAGGATCGTTTCTCGGCTGATAGTTGCGATTTTGTAAGAACTGAACCTGCTCGGGTTCTTCCGGTCTACCTCCCTTCAAATGATTCGTAATTGCGGCTAATTGAGCTTTTAACTCCTTCAGCTCATCCGATTCCCGAACACTCGCAACTCTTCTAACATCGGCTCTTGGAGTAGAAAAACTATACTCAGCCAAGTTCTCAGTTAAATCACATGCCTCTTCATAGGATTTATCCATTAGAGCTCCACCCGCCGCAGCTGTGATGTCGTTCTTGAACTGCGGGTGGAGTCCACTGAAGAAAGTCTGAATGATTACCCAGCCGTGCAGCCCGTGATGTGGACACTTCTTCAACGTGTCTTTATATCGCTCCCATGCCTCATATAGGGTCTCTTGGTCCCATTGCGCGAAGTGGGTAATGTCAGCTATTAATTGCGTAGTTCTTCCCGATGGGAAAAACTTCTGAAGAAACGCAACTTTCAATTGTGCCCAGGTGGTGATTGAGTCCGGTGGTAGGCCTTCTATCCAAATTTCAGCTCTACCCCTTAAGGAAAATCTAAATAGCCTCAGTTTTATCGCATTCTCCTCCATCCCATTGATCTTGAACGTGTTGCAGATTCGTTCAAATGCACGAAGATGTGCATGAGGGTCTTCAGTCGGTGCCCCTCCATATTGATTTTGTTGTACCATGACAATGGTACTCGGTTTGATCTCGAAGTAATTCGCCGCAATAGCGGGCGGTTGGATGCCTATCCGTGCGGTTGCCACGTTTGGGTTGGCAAATGACCGCATCGGAACTCTTGCTGGAGGGGGCGGAGGATTGTTGCGAGGGGGTGCTTCGTCGGCCATCTTTAATTTTCCTTGGGCTTTGGACGCTTTTCGTATTCGGCGGACGGTTCTCTCGATCTCCGGATCAAGTTGTTCGATTTTCTTTCCTCGGGTCGTCCTTGGCATACACCAAGTAGTACCTGAAAAGAAAGTAAGCAAAGTTCGTAATCCAGAAATTGAAAGTGATAGAACAAAATAAATGAATAAAAAAATGTCCAATGTAATAGCGCTTATAGCTGGTAGTGCTATCAGTTGCAACTAGTTCCCCGGCAACGGCGCCAAAAACTTGATAGGCGGGTTTCACCCCCCTAATTCTAACCGCAAGTGTACGGTGTCGAAATCAAGTAATAACGTACGGTAAGTACGAGTATCGAATCCACGGGAACTAGGAACTAAGTATCACAATTACTATAAACTCTATTAACTGAACTATCGAACTTGGATGATGGTTGGTATTATCTAATTAATTGCATAAACTAAATCAAACACAAGACAGGAAACAGCTTTGGAAACTTCAGATAGAGAAAACAATTGAGGGTTGGAGATCCTTAGGTTTTCACATACAAACATCAGACTTAAAACAATTACCAGTTAATCCCCTTAATGAATACCTAATCTTGAAAGTCACCGTTATTCTCTTTCGAGCAACAACGGGTTTTATTTTGAAAATGACAAGTTTTATCTTTCGATCTCAACTTATGGATTCCAAAACACATTAAGCGCAAGATTTATTATGAACGTATAGATTTTATCTTTCGATCTCAACCTAATTGATTCAATCAGGACTAAGGCTTACTCGGTATATCTCTATCACCTTTCTCACCTTAGGCATGCAATTCCTAGTTCTAGTTAACAGTTAATTCTCTCGAACTCAACTGGAAACAACAAATCAAATGTAAATTGGCCAAATTCACACAAGCATTAAAAACTAAATTGCATACTTCATTAAACAAGGAAAAACTGATAAACGTCTCAAATCTTCTGTTCATATGCTTACAAACCAAATTCATTCCAACCCCCAACATGAACAGATTAGTTCATGTCGGTGGTGGATTCAAACACAAAAGAAAGAATGGTGAAAGTGTATGTAAACATGATAAATGTAAACGTGATAAATATGATGATGAACTCCCTTCTCTCGTGATTGTATCTACTTCGCGTGTTGAACGTCTCCTTGATCGACTCTCTATCGTGGCTCCAAACGCTCCGAAAAGGCTCTGAAAATCGCCCCTGGACTGCCCACCGTCGTGTCTCGAAAACTGGGATCTCGAATAATGACCTAAAATCTGAAAATTATAGCTGAAAATTGACAAATAGAGGGTTGCGCGGTTTGCCACGCGACTTGCAAACCGCGGCAAAAGTCGCGCGTGTTTCTGAAGTGCCTCTGGGTCAGGTTCGGTTCGTGGATCGGGTCCTGGTTCGGGCGCGGGTCTTGGGCTTGGATCTCGGCCTTCCGTTGGCTTCATTTGGGACTCGTTTTGGGCTCTTTTTCGCTTCTTTTCTCGATGAATGCCGCCTTTTAGATAACCTGTATAAATCACTAGATAAACCATCAAATACACGCTTCTTTGCTTAAATACAAGCCAATCTCATTGGATTGAGGACCGAAAATAACGCCAAAAAGTGGCGTTATCATATATTAATATTACGTTCCATATTTGTTTTAGCTGTCGGGTACGACGCCGATCTTCGCTCCGTTTGGACAGGGGGCACCGACGCCGTTTGGCACCACATCCTATCCGTCATTCCCGGAGAGTGTAAGTCACACTGAATAACCAATGTAGTTATATATTCGCTCCTAGGTTTGTAACTGTTAAAATGAAATATTTCATGCAGACTGGGATGCCGACGGCGGGGGCTTATACACACCATATGACGACAGAGGCCCACACATCCTATGCTCCATTCCCACAGAATGTAAGTCACATACATCGACCCTCGTTATCGTTATATTTTCGTTCTTAAGTTTGTAACTGTTATAATGTCGTGCAGATGGGATGATGGAGCAACAGGGTTATGGAGGCCAAGTGGCCACCCCATCATTCACGGACCTCCTTGATATACCGGCGACAGACTATTACAGGCCGGACATGCCGGGGCCGTCGTACGTCACACCGCCACCACATACTATGACTGTAAGTTATTTTGGTAGTTTTGGTTTAATTGTGAACATGATGAAATTGTACTTAAAACATCTAATAAGTTAATTTTCAGTCGATGGGGTCGGGAGAGGACTTGCGGTGCTCGGAAATTGTCGAGGACCACTTCTCGGAGCCGAAAATTGACCCGATGGACGTGGTAGAACCTGGTAGGCCGAAGCGGAATAGGAAAGCTTCATCATGGTTCGGTACCCCACTATTTGGCCGACAAGGATCTACCACACCGCCCCCTGAAAAGAGAGCCAGGCCAAAGGTGACAGGAAAGGGAGCGGGAAAGAAGGAGGGAAAGAAAGCGGGAAAGATGGCGTCACCGAAACGTCTTCCGGCCTCGGAGATATTGAACCTGTGCCAGACTGGTGACCTCCCCCGCATGATATTCATCCCTTTCATCAACCTGGACATCACCCCCTCGTTTTTCCAAGTATTGCTGGCAGCTGACCCTTTGCTGTCTGATTTATAGGATGTGGTTAGTATTGAAGTTTAACTATAGTCATATAATCAAATATATTTATATTACATGTCTAACCATCTATTTTTTGTGTATAGCATATGGATTGTTGGGTCGCCATGCTCCTACGTTCC
Source organism: Saussurea involucrata (assembly GCA_033807775.1). Taxonomy (NCBI): domain Eukaryota; kingdom Viridiplantae; phylum Streptophyta; class Magnoliopsida; order Asterales; family Asteraceae; genus Saussurea; species Saussurea involucrata. The sequence continues at coordinate 159,066,483 of CM066319.1, forward strand.
CGACAACCAGACACGAGGTGGACCATCATGCACATTTCTTTCTTTCCGTTCATGGTCCTCCCACATCAAGGTCTCGCATCCGTGGCTAACTCATGCAATGGTGTGGAAGGGGTTTCTTGGCGGTACCTCGATACAGTATGTAAATCGTTTTACTCTTATTTTATTTAAGTTGTTTGGTTGCTAACTAAGTTGTCTAATATTGTAATATTTCAGGTGTACACCCCTATCTGCATTCATCCTAAACATTGGGTGCTCGGAGTGTTTGATCTTCGTCGTATGTTGATGATCATATATGACAGCGACCCTGGTAGTCTCTTCACAGACGCTTTGCATGAGCGTCTTGCCATATTTAAAGATAAGTTGCCGGAGTTCTTTAGTCTGATCGATGATGTGGACCATCGCGAAAAGTCAGTGTACTTCCGTCACAAGTCCCACAAGAATGCACCGCAGCAGCAAGGGATGAATGCGGATTGCGGTGTCTGGGTGTGCCGTAATGTCAGCATGTTGGTTGAGGGCGATGTGGTAGATTTACACACTTCCCGCACCGAAGAAGAGGCCGCGAAGTTTCGCATACATATGGCGGAGACCATTTATGCGCATTGTGTTCCACGACAAGATGATTAGGTTGTTTATGTAACATTAAATGATTGTTATTTTTACTGTTAATTTATTTTGTTAACTTATTTAACTTGAAGTTATAATTTTGTTTATTATTTTGTTAAAGTATTGCACATATGAATACTTGAAGCCTAAAAAGTGTGACAAAAACAATAAAAACATGCAACAACACTTTACTCTCTCTTCCTATATGGGACACATTCCCACACCCATTTGGTTTTTGCTAATTTCATCCAATTACTCAACTTTGAGTATCGATATCTCATTCACACATACTCCGTTTTGGACGCATTACATATCGTTTCGAAGCTCTCATATAGAAGAACATAAACCCACTAAGAGTTAGTTATAACACACACACACACACACACATATATATATATATATATATATATATATATATTTAAATGTGTCCAAAGTTTAGTAAAAACCATATTTTTACTAAATTTTTCCAACACCTAGTAAGTAGGTTTATGAAACTTGCGGTAATCCTAATACAGAGATTATTGGATGAACAAGCATTTATTTCTTGATTCACATGTGTATTAATCCTTAGACTACTTAAAGACTACTTTTCAGCCTATTGAAAGACCTTTATTCATGAGCAGACTTCCTTTTGCAGACGAATCTTGCAGTTAGTTTTTCAGTCGAATCTTACAGGCTCTTTTCAGACGAATCTTGCAGTGAACTATTCAGACGAATCATGCAGGCAACTTTTCAGACGAAATCTTTGACCATATCCACATCCCTGATGAAGAACATACATTTTCACGGCTATAAGTAGATGGCATGATGAAGTAGTAATTCACAACTTGCTATCTATCTTTTATACATTCTTTTACATCGTTTACAAACATTCTCTCGCTTTTCTTAACACTATGGCTGGAGGTTCAAGATCAAGGGGGAACAGGTCGGCGAATGGGGCTGGAACTTCACGTTCGGCAGCCTACCAACCACTGAATGATGGAGCTCGTCGGAGTACCTGGAAGGTACCGGAAACAGACGAGGAGTGGAGAAACTATGGGCGAACTGCGGCCGATTATCCATTCACGGCTGAGGAGGAAGAAGACTGGGAGATGGCATGCGACAATTACCACTTCGATAATGACGGAAAAAACCCACCAATGTATCATTGTACCCAGCCAACGGTTCCACAAAGTCAACGAATTACTCCCTTAGTGCAAAAATCCATTGATGAGGCGAACGCCGGTATCGAAGAGGTAAAAGGTATGTGGAACCATAACAGGGGGATTCAGCAAGGGAAAATGGAGTATCTAGCGGAGAAGAAACGAGAACTGGCCATGACTAGGGCTCACGTTCGGGAGCAGCAACGACAGATTAAGGAAGTAGAAGAGGAACTACAAGAAATCGAAGACGACTACACGGGAATGGAGGACGTCATCAAGGAAAAGGTTAACTTCATCACCGGAATCCAGGACGCATTCCAGTCATAGATTTCTTTGTTTACCTGCACTGTATCCGTTTCGTTTGGGAAGATGATTTGCAATAACTGATCTTTTAATTAATTTCCTTATTAAATAACTTAAAATGGGGAAAATATTTTCTTTAATTAATTTCTATATTAAATACATTAAAATGGAAAGGAAACAATACATTAAAAACCTCAACTATATAAAATGATAACCTAAAAAAACTATAGGGACCATTTATGCTTTTTTTAATTTGCCCCAAACTAGAGGGGCCAAAACTGCAAATATAGTAAAATCGCGGGACTACCGCGGGACACAATCGCGGGACAAGGGGCCAAAAGTGGTCCCGCGGCAAACATGGGGGGAAAAACTGTAGCCGCGGGGTATCTTGAGGGGGCGTAGCGGGAGAAATGGCCAACGATGGTGCCACGTGGTGCCACGTCGTTGTGGGTCCCGCGATCGCGAGATTTTTCGCGGGAAAATGGGTATTTCGGCAAATTCGAGAGACAAATGGGTATTTTGGCAAGTCAAAGTCAAACTTTGGATATTTTAATTAAATTCCCAAAAAAAATCTAAATAATTAATGTTTAAAAGTTTAGTTCTTACCAAAAATTCATTATTTCACGGAAAAAAATCATTTTCACGGACCAATAATTAATTTTACGGACAAAAATCCAATTCACAAAAGGAGTTCGTGATCACGCACCCTTCACGGATATTTTGGGTATTTTCGTGAAATTTGAGAGATTTTGGACATTTCAGTAAGTCGTTGGTCAACTTGGGGCATTTTAATTAATTTCCCAATAAAAAACCTTTATTATATTTTATTTTCCTTCTTAATATTTATTTTAGATTTAGTTTTCTCTTTCTTTTACATTTTTAATAACACAAATAAAAATATAATTTGTATTTCTAAATTTTATTTTTAATTTTGTAAGTAATTTTCTTTTTCTTTTACATTTTTAATAACTTGTTACAAATAAAAATATAATTTGTATTTTTAAATTTGTATTTTTATTTTGTATCCTACATACAATATTTTAGATTTTTTATTTTGTGATATATATATATATATATAGATAGAGAGAGAGGGGAAAGTTTAAATGAAAACTCATCTTTCATTGTGCATGTGATAACAGATCACAACCCCTTCATCTCTTTTGATCCAACAACTCATATTACATAGAGTTTTTAATTAAAATTATTAATTAAGGTGATTAGGGATTTAATGGAAGATAATTTCAATCTCACGCCTACCATATTTGACTTTTTATTTTCTTTTTTGATTAAAAAGTTTTACCTCCCTTATAGTTTAAACAAATTATCTGAAAAATTAATAATATTTTAATCAAACAAATTACATCAAAAAAACGAGAATTTTGTGCTCTTTGATATGACATCCATCTCGATATAGTTTTTTTTTTCTTTTTAACCGTTTTTACGTGATATATATGTGCTATATTCATTATGAATATTTATGTATGTTCAAATGTGTACAAAACATTGACACCGTAAGTCCGTAACTCGACATCACATTTTTCAACACTTTCTTCAACATCGTAAGACATCGCGTTATTCATCACCATAACCCAACACCCATCGAGACGAATCGAGAACCTATCGAGTTTCGGTTGTGAACCGGGGAACAAAATAGAGCGCGCCACGTCTCCACACCTTCACGGGTCATTCATGTATTATTCGTCATGAATAGTGTATCATTCATGATGAATAATACAACATTCAAGGTGAATAATACATGATTCATGAATTTGTGTATTATTCATCCCGAATGTTGTATTATTCATTCTGAATACTGTATTATTCATCAGGAATAGTGAATGTTCACCTTTGTTATTCATACTGAATGTGGACACCCGAGGATGTGTACACATATTCAGAATGAATTAAACAAAGTTTCGGTTGTGAAACGGGAAACAAAAGAGAGAGCACCATGTGTCCACAATTTCACGGGTCATTCATGTATTATTCATCATGAATAATGTATCATTCAGGATGAATAATACAACATTCAAGGTGAATAATACACGATTCATGATGAATAATACATTAATCATGAATTTATGTTTTATGCATCCTAAATGTTGTATTATTCATCCTGATTATTGTATTATTCATCATGAATAGTGAATGAACGTTCACATTTGTTATTCATACTGAATGTGGATACCCGGGGACGTGCATACATATTCATAATGAATATAACATATATATATAGGATTTCACGTAAAAGCGGTTAAAATGAAGAAGAAAAAACTATATCGAGATGGATGTTATATCGAAGAGCACGAAATTCTCGTTTTTTGTGTAATTTGGTTGATTAAAATTTTAGTAATTTTTAAGATAATTTATTTTAAACTTTAAGGAGGTAAAATTTTTTTAATTAAAAAACAAAATAAAAAGTTAAATAAGGTAGATGCTGATTCATTTTTTCAATTTTATTCCTAATCATTTCTCAATTAATCTTATTATGTTTTAGCCATTGATTAGTTATCTAAATTTTGATCAATGCCTGTGATTTGTCCTCATGTGCACAATTAAAAATGAGTTTTCATTTGAACTTAACCCTATATATATAAAAGTGTGTGTCGATAGTTACATTATAAGGTTAAACCCACAAAATAAGAACTTCTTTTTATTTTATTTTCAGTTTTTTATATTATAACAATATACTCTCAAATTAATTTTTGTTAAGACACTTTGAAAAATTCTTCTATTATATCAATGGGTAACCTTTTTTATTTGAATTGAGATGAAATAACACATGTTATCAATATTTCTATGCCATGTCAATATCTAGATGGATGTCGTCCTATATCGTATTGTTGATGTGATATTTTTTATTACATCGTTATATTTTCAAAATATTTAACTTTATATATTTTTTAACATGTAACAACCTAACTCAGAAATGACTCTTAAACAACATAAATTAAGCAAACTCGCCGCAACGACTCCAAAATACTGTCATAAACAAAAGATTACACCACAAGGTTTGCGGAACAACCCATTACACAACTGAGATTTCTAGAATACTAAGCTTGGCTTACTAAATAAAATAACCTCCTTCTAGACCAAAGCTTCACGCTTAAGCCTTCTTCTTGCACTTACTAGGGTCTTCTACTATACGCTTACCTGAAAAGGTTTAGTTTGGAAAATGCGAGGGTTAGACCATGGGGTCTAGTGAGTTCCCTCAATACAACAATTCTCATAACATATATAAAACAGTTCATAACTTTCAAAAGCAACTTTGAATAAAACTTTCAAATAACTTCACACTCGTAAATGGCATACTGAAGTCACTCGGAAGTGACAACGTGTCAGTCTCACACTGCCTTACTGGGTCACTCCTCCCATGGCATAAACGGGTCACTCCTCCCGATATGAGCACGGGCAAGCCACACCCCCCGACTTAGCCAATTTACGTCTAACCACAATGTATGCATACATCACAAATAAACTTTCATACATGTATTTCATGTAAATAAAACATTGCATTTCTATGCATTTACTTACTTCAGAAAACACGTTAAAAACACGTATTCTTAGTTAGAAAAACTCACCTGATGCGTCGGTTCGGATCTGTCTATCACTCTTGACCTTAAAGGGAAATACCTGAGTACAAGGAAGGGAAATACCTGAGTACAAGGATGGGAAATATGAGTTAATCTGATACCGAACTTCTCAGACGCTACTACGGACTCTACACTGTTCGGAACCTACTTACCAAACTACCCGGACACAACTATCCGGACACACCCACCGGACACCACACTGACCGGACACCAAACTGTCCGACCGCTACTTCCCGGATGACTCTGCTATCCGGACGACCAAACTAACCGGACACTACCCGGATTCCACGCTATCCGGGTGACTAACCTATCTGGGTGACTAAGATATCTGGGTGACTAAGCTATCCAGATACTATCCGGACACTTCGTCAGGACCTTTTTCCGGACACGGGGTTCGGGTACCTCTTACCGGACACTAGTTTCGGATACCTGCACACATCGCCACTTCCGGACGCAAGGTCTGTAACATGATTGGAATCGAAAACAGCTAACAAACTCTTAACCACAACGGTTTCGCGATAAAGTCAACATTATACACATACTCGATTCTTTCCTCACAAATCCTTTGCTACTTAAACACAAATGTGATGCCTAATTTCCCTTTAGAACATCATTTTCAACTTTTTATCCAAAAACACCAAATAAACCAAATCCAACAGAACGTCTAAGTATAAGAATTGGAATTAGAGATTACCTGGTAGAACCAATGTAGAACTAAACTCTAATTCCACTTCCTCCTCCAATTTTGTAGATTGATGTTGCTTCCTCCTTTCTCTGCTCTCACTCAAGCCGTCAACAAGAAGAAATGAATTACACCTAGGGTTTTGTGTCCTTCTTGTGGGTTTTATACCCTTTTCCCAAAATTACATTTTCGCCCTCCAAGATTATAGTTTCTATTTTCTCCACCCGACTTATACTTCTTCATCTAAAACTAGGTTATTACAATACCTCCCCGGAATTCCATTGCCGAAGAGATGAGGGTACTTGGACCTTATGTCCGCTTCTACCTCCCAATTTGTCTCGCATCCTTTATGAAACCGCCACTGAACCTTTACCAGCCTAATCTCTTTGTTCCTTAACTTCCGGATCTTGCTATCCACAATCTCAACTGGTTCCTCTACGTAAGTCAACCTCTCACCAATTCTGATATCCTCCAATGGTACTGCCACGTCTGTCTCAGCCAAACGCCTTTTTAAATTCGAAACATGGAACGTTGGGTGCATTCCCTTTAATTCTTACGGTAACTCCAACTTGTAGGCTACTGCCCTTACTCGTTCTATAATGACGAAGGCCAACTCCTTATCGTCTGTATTCTTTGCAAGGTCGCCATCATCTCAACTTCCAACATCTGCTCTTCATAATAGAGACGTGCATCACACTATGCATTCTTCCAAAATCTCATCGAGCACCACAAGATCGTACACTATCTATCCAACTTTCATAACTTCGACGGATCCAAAAACGTAGTCCACTTCACTTTTCTCTCGAATACCACTCCAAACTATGGGGACGTCTTCCGCATCAAACTGCCCCTTTCTCAAACTCAAGGTTCAGAAGTCTTATGCTTTTCAATCCAACCAACTTAGTTCCACTCGGTTACCCAAACCGTTCTGATGGAAAACATAACCGCACACCATACTTCGGAACCGCCCTCAGTGGGTCATAACTTTGATATGTCGTACAGTCTTGTACCATATACTTGCAATCCCTCCGATCAACTATACCCGCTTAAATACCATCTGTAACATCCCAGGCCAACCGTACCAGATATTGTCCGCTTTGTCCACACACCTGGACTCACGGTTTTAAAACGCGTCTAATCAAAGTTCTCACATACAACTTTACTTCCTTAAAAGAAGGAACTTTGCGGAATTTCATGCCACAATAACGTGAATCTTTTACCAGAAAACAACCACCCAACCTGCCAACTTGGCACACGGCCAACCCTGAACATCCCAACAAACTCACACCCAAGAGTTCCCTCATTGGAGTGCATGCAATTCTAGATTACTTCTCCCAACCGACAGTCGTCTATGCAGATAATACCCCTTTTTCTCGAAACACCTCGACTGCAACTCAACAACCAATTCATACGCTCCCACCACGTCATCACCCCACAGTTATACGTACCTAAAAGCAGGAAACCTCCACAATCCCTCCTCGAACTGTCCACCTATCCGAATTGAACTTTTCCTGAAGACACATCAATTTCTCACTGCATTCCACGAGCGTCCAATCATATATGTCATAACTTCGGTTACCCTCACTCAACGAGGAGGAGTGACCATGTTCAAACAAAAATATTCCCAATAGCTTATCACTGAACGACCAGTTCGTTGGAACGCTTCACACCATATCACCAACTCAATTCCAATGGTCCCTCATTCCAAGCACTACAATCAACTACCTTTTTTCCACTTCTTTCCCGAACATAAAACATACATAAATCTCCTTCCTCCCTACTTTTACCAGGAGTTCGCACACTTACCGATGACAATCTACACTCACTACTCCACCTTTTTGGTGTTACTTCCAACTTTATGTTTCCAATCTACTCACTTATTCCAACATACTATCTTCACCTCCCCACGTTAGCGTGGAGCACCGCCCACCAAACATCACTTATCCCCCTCTTCCGACCCTTCCACATGCGCCGATAACACTTCCTCATTACTATACATAACCGAATGGTTGCACCAACATTCTAACTTGAGGTACCCAACCAAGTCATCCCAAAATGACACCGGTGTTCGAAGCCACTACACCCTTCTTGATTTCCAAACTTTTACCTTCTCGGATAATTCCTTCGCACATAAGAAACAATTCACATCCCTTAAAGATTTCGCATCTACTATACCACATCGTAGACTAACCAATCCAACATCTTCTTTAAACCTTCAATGATCCCAAAAATATACTCACCCAGCGACTCTCACAACCAAAAATACTTGGTTTCTCCTTTGGGTAACCACCCACTACCGCTCTATTGTTTTATTCCGAGAATAACCATATCATAACGCCAACTTATATACCACGTGTCCCAACAACTTGTTTAACAAATTGTATAACTCGCCCGAAATCCCCGAAAAGGCTTCCATCTAATGCTTCACCTCTTTTAACAACACGTTACCATATCACTAGCTTGCACATTTATCTTGGCGAATGATGCCACTAACTCATCCATACATCCTCCATCCACAACATCACACCGCAGACCAGGTTTCTCACGGTCATTTGTACACAAAATCAATCATGCCTTAATATTCACCCGCATATGTAACCAAGTCTAACTCACGACTTTGTGTTTCCCCGAATCTAGATGAACCACAACTCACGATTTCCCAATTTACTCAAACCTATTCGTTTCTTGCTGGTTCTTTGTGATCCCAAAACCATTACATAAGACAGGACTCATTCCCTTACAGATCGATATGATCTATGCACCCACTTCGTTTGTGCTAATTCCTCATCCTTATACTAACCGTCCAAACCTCGTAAGCAAAACACTCATCCAATTAGCAATCTTCCACATTCTTAACGCCCACACGAGGTGTTCCATCGTCAAGTATACATCTTTCCTGAACGACCTCCTACATTTACCCATACCGTGGTAATCCTCTTAAATTTCAACCTCTTGACAACGCCTTCAGCTCCAGACACTTTAAATAGTTGTTGACTTCAACATTAATAGTCGACCTGATGATGTTTCCCTAACCTTTCCGTCAACAAGGGTTCCTACCAGAACCTAATCCTTCCAGCATATCATAATCAACTTCATATCCTGTCGTCATCACTTGAAGAAAATTTAAGACTTACCTGGTGCGAGGTCAACATCACAAGACCACTCCCAAATTCTCAGGCTCATCGCTGACAATATTCACCAAAGAATCTCAATGCTACATAAAACGAGTTACTAAAATAATTATCTTGCCGACTTCCAGTCCTTCCCTCGGGTACAACCGTCCCTCGACGACCGCATCTCAGTTTACTGAACAAAAGTACAAACTACCACCATACAATCATCACCAAAGCCCATCTCTGACCTTTTCACTGTTCACCCTTCTCTCTTAACACGAATACCACAATCACCATCACTCACCACTGGTTTGACCGACACATCTCCACTCTCGTAATCATTTCTTATCTTAAGATGTAATAACTCTACGACCTAGTGAGTTCATAGCCTTCATGCATGACAACGCGATAAATAAATCATTTCGCATATTTATCCTTTAAAAGAAACAACACTTGGAAACAACTTGGGTACACATGACCCCAACACTCTCATAACTCCAATGCCCTACACAACGATCTCGAGAATCGTTCGCACGCAACTTTTCAGTAAAACTCAATATTACTCAACCAAAACGACGTTGTTATGACAGAAACATATTGAATGAAAATCTTTCTATACGGCAAAAATTCTGAAAGAAATTACCGACACGAAGTAAACCAGTCGGCTCCCACATTCTTTTATATGACATCAACATGTCAATACTCATTTTGGTTATAAAAGCTTTGCAGCCAAACATTTTCTTGACTTTTTGCAACAAACTTATCTTATCATGAAAAGAGTGGGATATTTTGGCAAATTGCTAAGCTCAAAATTTTATTGTGCGACGTAATAGGATTGCCTTTTTCTTTAAACACACGCTTGCATACGTCGACTCATTTCCGACAAAAAAATTTGTTATTTACGCATTTACTTTTAATCACGAAAAAGCTCATGTAACACATATAAGGACGCAATACATGAAACCCGACTTGCAATTGAAGGCTATTCACTCTAACAAGGTCAACCGTTGTACCCACGCAACTTATCATTGGCACTCTACCTTCGACCAACGGTCGCCCTCTCGTCCTTGCAACAACTTGTTGTACATGCGTTCCGCAGCCCATCTACTCAACCATCCCATACAATTTTCGTCTTGACCAATTACCTCACATTCTACCTCTACACGTTTTCAATCCACCACTGATATCTTCCCTTCATTGATCCTGCCACTGAAAATCTCGACTAAAGATTCAGAGCTCCAATCCTCCACTCGCTCTTGAATTTGACGCTTTCAAGATTCCGACACTGTCCTTCCTTACCATCCCAACTGATCTACACCACGATTCCAAGAACTGGGACTCTCCATAAACCAAGAGTTTTACCCATAATCAATCACTCATCCTCTTCGAACCCACGAAGATCTACCTCTAGACGGCTCATAACATTCCAAACAACATTTCTTCTACAAGATAAATATATACATCATATCATTAATGATCTCTCACGATACCTCAACTCATTGCTAACAATGCAAGGTCAAAACCCACTACATACTACCACACTCATCGATCTACCCAACGAGAGCAATTGAGCACACTCATGTACCTGTTAATTCGCGATTACATTGGCCAGATGTAATTACAAATTTACCTTACATGACAGTCCTCGCTACTCTATCACTAGCGCACTTAAAGTGATCTTTCCTAAGAGCATCCTATATCTCAGCTGTGCTCCCTTCTACTACACAGTTTAAGTTTAGGCCCATCCGGTCACCTAAATCCCTTAAACTATGGCTCTGATATCAACTGTAACAACCCAACTCAAAAATGATTCTTAAACAACATAAATTAAGCAACTCGCCGCAACGGCTCCAAAATACTGTCATAAACAAAAGATTACACCACAAAGTTTGCGGAACAACCTATTACACAGCTGAGATTTCTAGAATATTAAGCTTGTCTTACTAAATAAAATAACCTCCTTCTAGACCAAAGCTTCACGCTTAAGCTTTCTTCTTGCACTTACTAGGGCCTTCTACTATACGCTTACCTGAAAAGGTTTAGTTTGGAAAATGCGAGGGTTAGACCATGGGGTCTAGTGAGTTCCCTCAATACAACAGTTCTCATAACATATATAAAACAGTTCATAACTTTCAAAAGCAACTTTGAAAAAAACTTTCAAATAACTTCACACTCGTAAATGGCACACTGAAGTCACTCGGAAGTGACAACGTGTCAGTCTCACACTGCCTTATTGGGTCACTCCTCCCATGGCATAAACGGGTCACTCCTCCCGGTATGAACACTGGCGGGCCACACACCCCGACTTAGCCAATTTACGTCTAACCACAATGTATGCATACATCACAAATAAACTTTCATACATGCATTTCATGTAAATAAAACATTGTATTTCTATTCATTTACTTACTTCAGAAAACACGTTAAAAACACGTATTCTTAGTTAGAAAAACTCACCTGATGCGTCGGTTCGGATCTGTCTATCACTCTTGACCTTAAAGCGAAATACCTGAGTACAAGGATGGGAAATATGAGTTAATCTGACACCGAACTTCTCGGACGCTACTCCGGACTCTACACTGTTCGGAACCTACATGCCAAACTATCCGGACACACCCACCGGACACCAAACTTTCCGACCGCTACTTCCTGGACGACTCTGCTATCCGAACGACCAAACTAACCGGACACTACCCGGATTCCACACTATCCGGGTGACTAAGCTATCCGGGTGACTAAGCTATTCGGATACTATCCGGACACTTCGTCAGGACCTTTTTCTGGACACGGGGTCCGAGTACCTCTTACCGGACACTAGTTCCGGATACCTGCACACATCGCCACTTCCGGACGCAAGGTCTGTGACATGATTGGAATCGAAAACAGTTAAAAAACTCTTAACCACAACGGTTTCGCGATAAAATCAACATTATACACATACTCGATTCTTTCCTCACAAATCCTTTGCTACTTAAACACAAATGTGATGCCTAATTTCCCTTTAGAACATCATTTTCAACTTTTTATCCAAAAACACCAAATAAACCAAATCCAGCAGAACGTCTAAGTATAAGAATTGGAATTAAAGATTACCTGGTAGAACCAATGTAGAACTAAACTCCAATTCAACTTCCTCCTCCAATTTTGTAGATTGATGTTGCTTCCTCCTTTCTCTGCTCTCACTCAAGCCGTCAACAAGAAGAAATGAATTACACCTAGGGTTTTGTGCCCTTCTTGTGGGTTTTATACCCTTTTTCCCAAAATTACATTTGGCCCTCCAAGATTATAGTTTCTATTTTCTCCACCCAACTTATACTTCTTCATCTAAAACTCGGTTATTACATAACATATAATGAATTGGTTACAAAATTTTAAATTATTCATTAAAATAACAATATTAAAAAAGTTTGTAAATCCAATCTATTTTCGCTAACATTTAAGTGGCGTTTGTTTTTTAAGAGGTCTGAAGTCTGAAATCTTATTTCACTTTTGATTAATAAGAGGTGATGCTGAAATCCGAATCAATAAAATTGTTTGTTTTTATAACATCTGAAGTCTAAAATCTTAATCTTAATCAACAAGAGTTTTTAATTTTATACATTACAAAATACTAAAAATTGTTGTCGTATTTTTTTAATTTCAATTACATTTCATAATCACATTTACTTGGTGTTCCAACCCACACAAGAAGAGTATCATCATGGAGTGATGAACTGATGGTGGCTATAAGAGGTTATAAGATATTAGGTTAGCTCTTGTGATTTAAGACCAGTTTCAAACTTAAAAGCATCTGAAATCTGGAAAAAGAAAACCCAAACAGTTTGAACGTAAAAACGTCTGACCGATTCAAACTTCAGGTGTATTAAGAGGTTTTTGCTTAATTTTTTTTAACAAGTTACATTTTCTACAAACAAAGTATTTATCGTAAAAAATGTATTATATTTATTTATAAAAATTGACTTGACATATTATCTCTTAAATATATTTAATTAATAACAGATTTTCTAAATTATTCATTAAACAATTTTTAGAAGAACTGCAAAGCACAAAATTTATATCGTTAACATTAAAAAAATGTTTAAGAAAAAAATTATTTTAAAACATTATCGTGTTTGTTAAAAAAATTATTACTCTATGATATTTAATTTGCATACATTTTAAAAAGAGTAAAATGTTTCTGAAATAGTTTTTTAAAAAGATATGAAAATATATCCCAGGGTGGATACAAATCACCATGAGAAAAAGTGAGAAACAATTTTAAAAAAATTTGAAAAGTTAATTTCTTTTAAATCATGTAAAATAGTAAGTGGTTAACAGGTTTAAAAAATAACAGGTTATTCGTTACCATAATTAATAAAATTTTCAAAATAAAATGTTCTAATAAAATAATTTAAAATTACATTAGTTTAATTATTATAGAACAACTATAAAATTTTATTGATATTTTATGTTTTAACCTTACATTATATTTAAACTTATAGATTGTTTTTTTTTTTTAATTTTGAATCCTAGAATATTGATTATGAATGTATTGATTATAAAGTGAATAATTTTAAAAGATTCGAGATCTTAAACATTGGTTATTTTACAGAAAGAAAAAAAAATATTGCGATGTTAAATAAGTTATCTTATTGCAGATATTTATATTTATTTAAATTTGAAAAATAAAATTATTAAATACGATTATTAAGTTTTGGGGTTTATAATAATATTTATTACAAAATGATAGATAGAAGGCTAGTTATGTAATTGTGCTAATACATAATTGGACAAGTGAATCCTACTCAGGACTCAGGAGAAATGGAGAATTGGATTTCGCATTTGCTAAGCAGGGATACATGAAAGTTATGGTGCATGCGTCGCATACGATTTATTCTTCTCCCCAACCTCCTATAAATAACTGGATTTCGTTACAACGTCCTCAGATTCCATACTGCATTTTCTCCTTCAATTCTTCCCTGTAGACCTCTCACCCTCCAATGGCGCCTTCTCTCCGATTGACGCTTGTTATTGTAGCGATTCTTCTCTCAACCTTCTGCTTTCCGGGAGCAACCGCCACCACCGGTGGCCTGACGAATCCGTCCACTCTCGATTTCGCTTCTTCACCAACTACGGCAACCACCACGCCACACGACGTTCATGACTCCTTCGCTCCGACTTCGATCTTCGAGCCGATCCTGGCTAACCTAGGGTTCCAGGAGCTCTCCATGGCTGTTCCTTCCCTCTCTGATGACTCGGCGTTCACTACCTGGAACGGACCGACAACTCTCTTCGCTCCGACCGATTCGTCGATCCGAAGCTGTTCTTCCTGCTCCGTCGTTCGCCTTCTCCGTGAACACATTGTTCCAGGCCTCTTCTCATACGAATACCTCCGGAAACTCGCCTTCGGTACGAAGATCGAGACTATGGATCCTGGTCGTTGCATCACGGTGACATCATCTATGGACGCGAACAACTACACGAAGATCTACATTGGAGGCGTAGAGATCACTCGTCCGGATCTGTTTAACAACGGTCTCGTTGTTGTTCACGGCCTTCAAGGCTACGTGGCTCCTCTCTCTCCGTTTTCATGCAACATCGAGCGAATGACGTCTCTGTCATTCCCTAGCCAGACAGATAATCGACCTAACGTTGCACATCAATCCGTCCACTATCCGACGTATATAATGCGGCTTATGTTAAGAGATGCTATGCTGAGACTACGCAACAGTGGATTCAGCATCCTCGCTCTGGCGATGAAGTTGAAATCAGCGGAGCTTATGAATCTCCAGAACATGACGGTGTTTGCACTCGACGACGTTTCTATCTTTTCTGGTTCGCATTCCTACGTCAACAACATCAGGTTCCACGTAATTCCTAACAAGCTACTCCCGATTTCTGACCTTGAGAAGATTTCATCTGGAACGTTACTGCCAACTCTCGAAACAGGCCAGTCGCTTATGGTGACGACAACTGCAGCCGGATTTACGCCGATGAGGATTAATTACGTTCGGATTAAGGTCCCTGACGTAATGCGCAACCTGAAGATCGTGGTTCACAGCATCTACTTGCCGTTCCCTCACCTTCATCCCTCTGCTGTTTCGTATGAAGAGACTGGTAGCAGTACTGGAGACGCTTCGCCACCTTTTGATCGGAAGGATATGGTTAATCTGACGGTCGCGTCCGGATCGTGTGACGTTGTGGACCAAGTAAGTGGAAGTTGTGCTGGTGGTACCGGCATTGGTACCACAGCTGAGGTCAAGCCCATGGTAGTGAGGACGGAGCACCAAGGCCTCTAATGTCTACGGACGGCCTACCACTTGCTTGTTGATTGCTGTTAGTCAATCGTAGTCAACTATCAATCATGCTAAGAGAAATATAATAATAGCACGAATAATAAATAATACGTAGCGTAACTACGACGAGCATCAACTCTTATGATGCTATTCTACTTGTACTGTCTGCTATTATATATCTATGTTCGGACCTCAAGTTTTTGACGCATATCCTGGTTGTACTGCTAATTGCTTTAACCGATTTCATTTTTCAATTCAACCTTCTTTTGTGTCTTGAATTGCCTTTGTATCATTTTAATTTTCATTTGCCCAAACAGTATCAATTCAAAACTATAGACTGCTTTTGAGTTTTGATTTACCATTGAAACAAATTACTACACCTGCAAAATTTTGTTTCAAATTTAACATCCACAAGTTGGTAATTCGTATTGAGAATAATGAATTTAAAAGCAACCAGCAGCATTCCGCCCTCACGTACAGTGCGTGCGTGCTAGCTAGGGATGTTGATAGACGATCAAGTAACAAGAGGTGTAAAGTTATTGTATAAATGTTACAGAGTAGTAAGGGAATGCATTCTGTCACCAACATGTAACTTTATATTCTCTTGTTCAGTTTGTTAGGATAAGCTGTAACCGTTTTTCAACTTATATATATATATATATATATATATATGTTGCATAAATAGATTTGAGTTCTTTCTCATAAGTAATTAACATTCCAAGGGTGTTGCTGAAATGATCATGTAGCTATAAAAGGATTATAAATTTTATACAACACAAGTTGTGCATATTGTTATGACAACTGCAAATCGATCTTAGAAGTATGATTTTCAGATGCTTTGTAGCAGATACGAAAACCACAGTCCGTGTTACAGGCAATCTATATGTATATGTGTAATCATATGGCGTATACGACCTCGCCACTGCTGTCTATATCGGGTTCTTCACAATCAGAGTCAAAGTCATCCAGCAGGTCAAAGTCATCATCCATCATATCGAGATCATAATTGCCAACAGGCGGAATAGTGGCTTCGGATACTATTTGCATAATGGCATTCACATTCTGCATCGGTTGATCAGGTTCTTCGAACAGGCTCTTAATCATCCTCTCTTCTTCCATCTGATCTGCAGTCAGGTTCTTCAAAAACCATTCATGTGTTTTTATCTCTGCCATCGTGATTCTCTGTGCAGGGTCGCCAACGAAGATTCTTGAAAGGAGGTGGCGACATTCGGGTGATATCTGAATGTTTTCTGGAATCGAGTATTGAACTTCAAGAATTCTCTGCAGATCACAACAGGGTAAGATTTGTTATATGCAAATATGAAATTTATAACATGGAGTTTTGGATGAGAGATTTTTATTCGTTTCAATATATATATATATATATATATATATAGATATGAGAAAATGGTCCAAGTCTAGCCGATAACAATTAAGATATTTCTTGTACATGTATTGTCTTTCGGAAGTCTCTTGGTTCGTTTGGGTCTTCGAAAGGATATCCACCAACAAGCATAACGTATAATGTCACCCCACACGACCACACGTCTGCGATCTGAAAAAAGATAGCATCGGTAAGATCCATCACTGAAAAACTCATTAAAAATACTCAAGAAATCAAGATTTTGATGGCTTCTTCTTATTCGGGATATGTTTGGAAAACTAGTTGATCAATAAGTTAGTTGTTTACAGAAAAACTATTCATATTTGGTATTAAAAAACTAGCTAATAAGCTTGTAAAATGATCTAAAATGATATGTTTGAAAAATAAATCAATAAAATATATAAGGGGTTATAATTGGAAGAAGAAACCAAAAAAAAAAGTCTATGAAGCTTATTGAAACGTTTCAAAAGCTACTTTATTGCTAGCCAAATGGGGCTTTTTCAATAAGCTAGATTATGATTGCTTTTACCTTCCCATCGTACTCTTGCCGGGCTAACACTTCCGGAGCAATGTATGCAGGTGTCCCAACCGTTGATTTTGGCTGCGAATGCAGCACAGAAGACTGCAATACAGTGTAACAGAAAAAGAAATCGAATTTTAAATTTCTAACCAAATTAAGACATAGAATGAGATATGAACGAATGATCAACATGCCGAGCAATGCTACCTTTGAGTACCCAAAATCGCATATCTTCAAACGAGGAGCAGGGCTTTCGTCTAACAACGTGTTTTCCAACTTCAAATCGCGATGGCAAATTTGCTGCAACGATGCAAAACCAACACAGAAACGACAAACGGTATTTAGTGTGTTTATACATGTTATGATAATAATAATAATAATAAGAGGAATCAGAGCATCCACAATGATAAGGGTTTTTTTTTTCGAGCTTTTTCCACTGTCGTGTGTGGCCAAAAAGCTCTACTGTTGATGGCTCTAAGATAACATGGCTACAAAGAATTTATAAGACATACCATAGCATGACAGTAGCTAACTCCCGATATCAGTTGTTGAAAGAAAAATCGAGCCTGCACGAACCAAAAATAAGAAGTCTCTGAACCCGAAAACTTTCTATTTTTAGACGTCTACAATGCAATTGGAGATGCCTGGACTTTTTTCAATCCGGGCTTAATGGGCTTTTTCATGAAATTTCGGCTCAGAATGGGCTTCGGACTGTTTAGGCCTGGGCTTTGAGCTTGGACTTGGGCTTTTTGTGCATCTCTAAATGCAATGGTCCAAGTTATTAAAGTTTTCATGTTGGTATCTCTTATTTGGGATATTCACAAAAATAGCCACATTTGGAGATGTCACATCACAAAATGGCTACCACAAACAAATTCACAAAATCCCCATTTGGCAAAATTGCGTAATAAATAAATAAACCCCTACTAAGGAAAAAACATGGGCTTTTCCGGGACCAGTGGCTATGTTGTAAAAAGTTGGTTATTTTGTGACGAGTGATCTCCAAATGTGGCTATTTTAAGTGAATAACTTTATAAACCGTCTAGCGACCTTATATTATCATTATAAAGTAATTATTGTAGACGATGATAAAACAAGAACCTCATCCTCGTTGAAGCGCCCTGCGTTACAAATTCGATCGAAAAGCTCCCCTCCGGAAACGTATTCCATCACAATTGCCAGATGGGTCGGGGTCAATATGACCTTCGAAATGACAAAAGATTGAACATAATAAGCATTCAAATCCCGACTAATTAAACTCATAACGATTGTAACAAGAAATGAACGAAAGCGATCAAACCTCTTTAAACCGAACTATATTAGGATGTCTAAGAGGCCTATGATTGATAATTTCTCTTTGAACATTCTCATCTATCTGAAAATCAACAAACATTAACATACTTTAATTATCAATAATTACCGACAAATACACAATACCCAGTGTACTAGAAGTTTCATATTGAAAAAATCTATTTGAAGATGCATATCTAAACTTATATGAGTAATTTGTAACGTCTATTCATATATGCATCTTAAAATAGATTTTAATCATCCCTTCTTCTTACCTTCTAGCGATACATAGCATTCTAATTTTATCAAATTAATACTTCCTAAAACAAAACAATTAGCCTAATTTAAGCAACTTCTATCTCAACTCATGTTATTAGATCAAATCTTCATCAACTCTCCCTAATTTGTGTTCTTGTTTCCAAATTAAGCAAACTATGATCACCAAATTGGCTGGAACACCCTCTAATGTATTAAAACTTTCCATATTTAGCATATACCCCAAAAACTTTTAAGGGTTCCAATCCAAGTGATGCCAAAGCCGCCATCTAGGTTCATCTGCGATGACTCCAAACCATTTCTGGTCGGTTGGGATTAGTCGGTACACGGAACCCGACCCGTGGATACCAATGAAAGAAAGAGTGAACTTTTTTTTTTTTTTGGTTCAATTAAGGTTCAAGATTCCATGAACAAAAATCAAGATTTCTTGAAACACACCCAGAAGAGGAAAGAGAGAGAGAGAGAGAGAGAGAAACAACTTTAAACCAAAATCAATATTCAATCAAAGAATATGATTCGAATTTTCTATATTTAAACCAACACACATGAAACAAAGATTGTTAATATCCATCAAAATTGATTGATTACCTTTTCACCTCTCTCAATATACTTAACTGCAACAAGCTCTCTGGTTTGCTTATCTCTCATAAGCCTTGCTACCCCGAAATTACCCGACCCGATATCCCGAACAAAGTCGTACCGGTCACTGTCGTGCATGATCGGCATGTCCATTCCCGGATTCACCACCGCCGGCCGATTCATGTTCATTTTCCGGCTTCAAAAATCACATTACTAGTAACAACCCACCAAACCCACAAGTGAGAAGACCCTATTCAACCGGATTGTGGCATTTCATTCCACCACCGGACGACTACCATGCACCGAGAGATCGCTAAGTTTACGGCGGTGGAGAATTGTAGAGAGAGAAAGTGAGTAGAATTGTAGAGAGAGAAAGTGAGGGCGGCGATGAGAGGGCTTGGGTTGAATTCGTTTTTAAAACAATTACTTTTTTTTCGCAGAGAGCAGAGGTTGGAGGAGTGATGGTGACAGAACGAAACGACGTCGTTGGTTGGAAGTTGGACGAAGAATACGACGGCGTTTGGTGTTGGGTCACTAGACGACGAATAATTCTATCGGTTTTTATCCACCTTTATATTTTTATAAAAGTAACCGTCGTATCCAAATGTTTTGGATAACTTTGATTTGTGTACAAACTCGGTAGTAAGTTTAACTGATTCGAAATAAGCTAGAATTAATAACCATCTGATAACAAATTCAATGGTTTTTGCCAATTCATATGGAAGAACGAACAAAATTATCTGATTATCAAAAAGAATAACATATTTTATTCACAAAAAATACCGTGATTCTGCATTTGATACACCGGGTATGATAGTATAATGGAAATTGTCCAAAATAGTTGCTACAGATCTAGCTCCAGTTCATTTTATAGTCGCTTTTGATACTCCATTGACCGAAATAGTAAAGATTTCGTAAGTGGCACTTTAGTGACTTTGGTACGTTAATAGTGCGTTAACAAAGTGTGAAAGAATTACTTTTTGAATATTAAATTCATAAAACGTAGAGTAAAATAAAAATGCATTATTTTCTATCTCACCAAAGTAGATACAGTAAACTATCTATTTCAATTTAAAACTAATTCTTTCACCTGCCTATTTTATTTCAAGAGTAAATTACCTTTTTCATCTCTGTGGTTTGCTAATAATTGTGGATTTCGTTCCTATGGTTTTAAACTTCAGTTTTCGTCCTTATAGTTTTCAATTTTTTTCCATTTTCGTCCCTGAGGTCAAAACACTACTTTTAAGGATGAAGAACTAAAATAGAAATGAAATGTAAACCATAGGAATGAAAATAGCAATAAAGTTTAAATCATAAGGACGAAAATAGTGATGAACTATAAACTATAGGGATGAAAATCGCAATTTCAAAACTATAAGGACGAAAATAGAAATTTTCAACAAACCACAGGGACTAAAAATGTAACTTATTCTTATTTCAATAATCCGGTTCTATTTACATACCCTTTGAATACCAAACACAACTAAAAACATATCAAAATCAAATTTACTTTGAACTTAAGGGTGTTTGGTTAGATATATTAAATAATAGAGTTAACTACTATTTTCGTCCCTGTGGTTTAATGTTTATAACTATTTTCGTCCCTGGTCTTTAAAAACTGCTTTTTTCGTCCTTATGGTTTTAATTGGTTACTCTTTTCGTCCTTGATTCCACCATCTGTTAAAAACTAACGTTAACCCATCACATGTGCCTATCATGTGATGGGCAATTTTGTCTTTTCAAATCTAAATACTTTTACTGCTTTAAAGTTCTCCAACCCTTATTTCCCCACACAGATGAAGCTTTTACGTGCTTAATTTCAAGCAGCCCCAAAACCCTTGTCGATTCAAAGGCTTCTTCGATCCAAAACCCTTGTCGATTCAAAGGCTTCTTCGATCCAAAACCCTTGTCGATTCACAGCTTCTCGATTCAACAGATCCAAAGCTTCAAAGACCCAAAACTTCGATGGTTGTGTGCAATTGTGGAGCTGTAACAACGATTCGAACATCGTGGACAAGAGCAAATCCTGGCCGCCGTTTTTATTCATGTTCAAGAAATTGTGGATTTGTAAATTGGGTCGACAACCCTATGTGTCCACGAGCTATGGAGATCATTCCAGGCTTACTGAGAAACATAAACACTCTTAAAGCCACCGTACGTGTCAAGACATTTGAAGTTCGTAGATGGAAAGTGATTTCCTTCACTAGTTGGATTATACTAGCAATTTTCTTTTTTTATCACTAGTTGGATTGTACTAGCAGATGGAAAGTGATTGAATTCACTAGTTGTGATTTCTTCTTTGTAGGGCTGCTTTAGAAAGAACCCAATTTTTGTATTGTACCTACTTTTCTAGTTAATGAACCAAATTGGATAAAAATTGACTTCTTGGAAATTTTCTTAGTTAATGTTTTGCAGTGACTTTGAACCTACTGTTTCTAGTTAATATACCAAATTGGTATTCTTGGTTAATGGATTGTTGGATGCATGAAGCAAATTGAAACCATATTCTTGGTTAATGCTGTCAAAATTGGAGTTTGTAGTTTGCTGTCAAAATTAGAGTTTGCTGTCAAAATTAGAGTTTGCTGTCAAAATTGGAGTTTGTTGTCAAAATTGCATTTTGCAGTTTGCTGTCAAAATTGGAGTTTGCTGTCAAAATTGGAGTTTGCTGTTTGCTGTCAAAATTGTAGTTTGCTGTCAAAATTGCATTTTGCAGTTTGCTGTCAAAATTGCATTTACTGCATATTACAAAACTGAAGATTACAAATAAAACAGATTACATATTGCTGTCAAACAAAAACTGCACATTATATATAACATATATATGTTGTCAAACAGATTACAAATACCAACAGATTACATATATTTGCTATAAAACAGATTTCCAACAGATTATAAATACCAACAGCTTATAAACACAAACAGATTACAAATACCAACAGATAATAAACAAAACAGAATTCCATTAATCATTGATTCAAAAGGCTATTACAAGGACCAAAATAGAATTCCATTGTTTCATAATGCCATTACATAGACGAAAACATAATTTCATTGTTTCATAATACCAAAAAAGGTCAACCAACCATTGTCAAACAACACAATCTACCAAAAATGGTTAACCAACACAGTCAAACATAATCTAGACTTGTCCTTTGCAAGTCCTTGAATTATGACTTTTCTTTTTGCATTTGATACATGTGACCGTCTTTCCAATCCTTGAAAGTTTGCCTCCCTTGACCATCGGTTGACTCAACTCATCAACACTTTTCTTTCGTTTCTTCTTGGGCCTCCCTATTTGTTTGTGATGTACCGGTGGGGTCAATGTCGTTGGGCAACTTGATTTGGGCCACATATCCATGCCAGTTAGTGGATTAATCTTGAAACTGTATACCGCCTTCCAACTATCAAGCCAGTAGCATGGATTCACCCACATAAAAGGCTCGCCTACGTTTCCTCCATGATCTGCCATGTACCCGATTGTGGAAACGACATGTTTACAAGGAATCCCGGTTAACTCCCATTTTCTACAAGTACAACTCCTGACCTGAAGATCCACAACATGTTGTTCCATCCAAGCTCCACTTACCTGATACTTATGACCTCCATTCCATGACACTTTTTGCTGAGAAGCTTCGGCCTGAATGGCATTGAATAACTTTGTAGCAGTCGGTGTCAATGGTCCCTCAGCCTTGCTAATCATCTTATCAACCTTCATGATACGTTTCATCAAATATTCCCGAATGTATTCCAAAGCAGTGATGATAGGCTGATCTCTTGCATCTATGAGTTGTCTGTTGAAAACTTCGCACACGTTATTCAACAATATATCACACCGAGACCTTCCTGTATAAACAAGTAAACAAGTCAACTTACAAAACTGCAGATTACAAAATTACAAAACTGCATATTACAAAACTGCAGATTATAAACACAAACTGCATATTACAAAACTGCAGATTATAAACACAAACATATTACAAATACCAACAGATAATAAACATACTCTAACAAGTATTTAATCAATTACCACTAAAATGAGACCTAGACCAATGTTGAGGTGGAATTTTCATCAACCATTCATGTGCTTTCTCATTGAATGATTTAAAGTCTTCCATCGCCTTATCAAACAACGGGACATTAGATGTTGTTGCACACTTCCATAAATGATCTTTAAAAGCTTTTCCTTTCCAATGTTTATTCATGTTCTCGTGGATATGTCGTAGGCAGAACCTATGTTCAGCATTTGGAAACACTTTTTCTAAAGCTGGTAGTATCCCCTAGTGCAAACAAAAACAAATTAATTAAGTAAATATGAAATTCGAATAAATATGAAATTAATAAATGGATACCTTTTGTCGATCACTAATAAATGTGAAATTTGAATTCATCCCCAAGTCAAGATCATCCCCAAGGTACTCCAAAAACCATGTCCATGAATTTTTTGTCTCAGCTTCAACCACCGCATAAGCTAAGGGATATGTGCCATTGTTAGGGTCAACTCCTACTGCAGTTAACAGTTGCCCAGGAAAAGGGCCTTTCATGAAGGTTCCATCAAGTCCCAATACATCCCTCATACCTGCTTTGAATCCTTTCTTCAAAGCCCCTAAGCATACATATATCCTCTTGAATTGCCTTGTTGGATCAGAAGGATTGACTTCACTAACCACATCCAACTTCACAGTTGTGTCTTCATTTGTTCTTTGAAGTTCCATAGCATACTCCCTTAACTTCCCATATTGTTGCTCATAATCACCCCTAACACGAGTTTCCGCCATTTGCTTTGCCCTAAAACATTTCATAGATGAAAAAGTTTGTTGGAACCTCTTCTGAAAATGGTCTTGCACAGCCTTAACCGGAATGCTTGGGTTAGGTTTAATAGTCTCTACAAGTTCTTGTGCTAAAAAACTGACAGTGCATTGCTTAACTTTTCTTGGGTGAACACATTTGTGGATATCAACAAGTGTCTTCACAACCCACGATTCATCATTCTTGCATGTGGAAATGAACAATACCCAAGGACAACTTGTCTGTACTTCTTCACTATTAAATGAAGGAATTTTCCCCTTACAAACAGCCCTCATCCTTGTTAAATCATTTTTAATAATTGCAAGGTCCCTCCTAGTTTCTATCGCATGTAACCTTATCTATTTTTTCACTTCAGCCCTACTACCAAATGATTGGCCAACAAAGAAATGTACCTTGTTGTTGGAAGGTGTTGATTCTTGTTGCTTGAAGTTTTCCCTTCTTACCCTCCTCAACCGTTTCTTCATAGTGAAATCATGATCGCTATCGTCTGAACAACTTTCTTTATCAGAAAAATTTAGAGCCTCTTCATCCACATCCACGGCATCCACAATTGGGAGGATTTCTGTCCCCCCTACATAATCGCTGTTAAGTGAATCATCTTCTTCATCTAAATCATCATCCTCATTTTCTGTCATAACTTCATCACCCCAAAATGGTTGAAACTCTTCAATCAAGTCTTGCGTTATTGCACCCAAACCACTACCATCACCCAAGCAAGTGCTGCTACCCTCACCCAAGCAAGTGTTACTACCTTTTTCAACCCATGGTAGTAATAGTTGCTTTTTACATCCAACATTTGCAGGTTTTGTCAAAGACTGATCAGGGAGTTGCTTAATTCTAACTTTAGATGCTTGGGGTGACATGAGGTAGGTTTTCAAGTTAGTGACCCTATGTTCACTATAAAAGTCTACTTCTTTATACTGATTAACATACTTTAACAAAACAAGCATATCTTGGTCACTACCTAATGCTTGCAAACCAAAATCCAGATCTGTACTTGGTATCATAAAATGGTAATATAGCTTTTCACCATCATCACCATACCCTAACTGTTGCATCATTGCATCAATATCATGTACTGAAAATTCATCTCCATCTATTAGGTCCGCATGAGTTACCTTTCCATTGAGATATCTTCTTCCAGGAAAGTTGGAAAAAAACCCACCATGGTTAATCTTCAAAGAAAAAAAGGTGGGGTGATTTTCTGCAAAAAAAACCATAAATAGATCACTATTATTAAAGACAAAACGACAAATCATATATGAAATTCATTGGGAACTTGAAAAATACAAAACAACAGTAAGTAACTCTTACTGTAAACTTCGTATGGGTGGACCACTTCATATGGTTGTCGAAGTTGCCACATTAGAAAGGTAGATTCACGTGAACAGATTGATGATAGTAAAAAAAAACCCTAATTTTTAACAGAGGGTTAAACAGAAATGGTGGGGAAGAAGAGATGAATGAGGGGTCTGTCAAAATAATGGTGAAGGTATTAGGGTAAAATGGAATAGAAAGGAATAAGGGTACATTTGATGAGAAAGACAAAATTGCCCATCACATGATAGGCACATGTGATGGGTTAACGTTAGTTTTTAACAGATGGTGGAATCAAGGACGAAAAGAGTAACCAATTAAAACCATAAGGACGAAAAAAGCAGTTTTTAAAGACCAGGGACGAAAATAGTTATAAACATTAAACCACAGGGACGAAAATTGTAGTTAACTCTAAATAATAATTAAAATAATAAAAAATATTTAATTTCATATAATATAATAACCCAAAAATCTCAATTTTCATTCTAATAACCATTTTTATTTTCATTCCCTTTTTTTTATTTTCCTGTCTACATCAAACACTCCTTTATTGTTAGATTATGGCCCATATAATATACTTGGATAAACAATAAAATACAACTTGTATTCTTTAATATTATTTAAAAACAAGTTGTTTGAATTATGAAGATATTTATGTTGTCTCATAAAAATAATATATTATAAATTTTATAATTATTATTATATGTATATTTGGGTTTGGTTTGAATTAGATCATAGTGGTTTAGGCATCATTCATTAATTTATGGAATCAGACTGAATTATAATCAATCGGCTTGTTTGGTTTAAAAGGAAATAATTTCATAATCTAATAATTAGGGGTGTACGTGAGTTGGATCGGACGGTTTTTGGTATTTTTACAATCCAACTCAATTATGGCGGTTTGTAAAATCTTAACCGAACTCAACCCATTTAAAAGTATAACCCAACCCATAAGGGCGGATTGGGTTGGGTTGACGGGTTAGAAATATACACAAAGTTCACGATTGAAATACGACAAATAAAATTAAAAATATACCCAACAAAGTTATTGGTAGTAGGAAAGATAAGCAATTCTTTTACTATGATAATCATAGTCTTTTCCATGATAATTACAAACACATCTAGAGTTATTTTTTGAAAAGCGATCCCAAAAGTATTCGAATTAAATTGAGAATGCGGAGTTGGGGACGAGGGACGAGGGAGCAAGTGAGCAACAAGTATGAGTAGTGTAAAATTTCCTTGACCTTGGTTGAATTAGTTTGGACTTTGGGCTTAAAAGTTAATTGGACTAATAAGTTAGTTTTTGGGTTATAATTTATAATG
The DNA here is from genome assembly GCA_033807775.1 of Saussurea involucrata. Classification (NCBI taxonomy): domain Eukaryota; kingdom Viridiplantae; phylum Streptophyta; class Magnoliopsida; order Asterales; family Asteraceae; genus Saussurea; species Saussurea involucrata. The sequence continues at coordinate 159,093,689 of CM066319.1, forward strand.
ATGCAAATACGATATATATAAATATAATTTTATTAAAATAATAAATATTAGCGTCGGGTCAGCGATTTGGGTTGGGTTGAGTTTTTCCAACCCAATTTCAACCCTTATAATTAGCGAGTGAGGTTTGGTGGTTCGGTAGGTTGGGTTGTTAGCGGGTTTCGCCGGTTAACGGCTTTTTATACACCCCTGCTAACAATTTAATCAAGTTTGATATATTTATTATTTACTAGTTTATTATTAAACAAATATTTAATGCCAGCTAAAAACTATAACAAACCGAACAATTTGTAGTGTTTTGGTACGATGGAAGTGAACAAATATTTGAATGCAAATAGATTAGTTTCATGTGATTCTTTTATCCGGTTTAACTTTTACGTTCATAACTGAATAGTGTTCTTTTCTATTACATATATAAGTTCAATTAAATTAATATTTTGATCCAAAATGATTATAAAAACTATAGTCTCATTGAAGATTTTGATGACCTTTTATTATAAAAAAAAATATTACATGTGTATATATATAATATATATATATATAGTACAAAAAGCTCATATCAAAATTTACAAGCTAATTTTTTTGTATAAAAAGGTTGATATCGGCAACTCCAACCGGCCTACAATCGGCTGTCTATCCATAATGTGAGGGACATACCTGACTCACTCAGCGGTTGTGGCTATGGGGGTGTCTTGAATAATTAGACTTTGTGTGTGAATGAATCATCTATTTATTTATTTATTTATTCTTATCATGTCCATTTTAATTCATTTGTTAAGTAATTAGGTTTTCATTTAATTTATGTGATATTGTTTATTTATTATAATAATATATAATTATTACTAATAAAATCATTGGATGCGTGTAACGAAAAAATCAATTATAAAATTGTAGATTTAAGGGTATTCTTTTATTGCAAATTGATAATAAATAAATTAAAACAATTTGACCGTAGAGTAATGTGAAAGGGATAAGAAAAATAATTATTTATTCAAAGTTGAGGAAAAATCTATCAAAAATAAATTTTTGGTTCGAAGCAAGACATATAACGGTACCATATGTGCACAATACATTACAATCTTTATTACCTTACCACCATAGCAGCAACCAATAATTTTACTTTTTTTTTTGAATCAGCAGAAATTTTTATTACCAAACCATGGAATTTACATAGAGATACATATTCCATTGAATCCACCCATCACCTATGTCAAAACTTCAGAGGCCACCCGCCTAATTCAGCCTTGTCCTATATCCGATATCCAAAACCATGCCATCGACCTGCAGTCTGCGAGCAACATCCACACAGTATCGATCACCACCGCAAAGGTGCCTTCTATGGCGTTTCTTGTTAAATCAAGGTTGGATCCACTAGCCACGTTTTCCAGTCCCACTTCTTCTTGTTTGTCCTATTTGACACCCATTCGAAAATTCTCCGTTGAAACTCGAAGAACCGCTCCGTGAGCTTCGATTTATCCACTTTAAACACCATATTATTACGGTGCGTCCAGATGAAGTACATTAATGCCCATGTTACCGCTGTCCATATGTTACCATCTCTTCCGCCTACCGTATTTGATTCGTCGTCTTGTACTACGTCTTCAATTGTGCTAGCCGTGTCTAAACTTTTCTTCCACCAATGTCCGGTCCGTACCCACAAGCTTTTAACCTCCAGGCACTCCACTAGCGCGTGGTCCAGAGACTCAACCGAACTACCACATCTTGGGCATAACAATGTATCCAAATCTATGCCCAATCTATCCAAGGTTGCTCTACACGGAATTCGTCCCAATCGGACCCTCCACATAAACACACATACCTTTTTCGGGACTTCTCGATGCCATTTTGTTTGTACCGTATTTGCACTCGCTTGGTCTTCGATCGCTTCTTGGATTTCTCTCATTCTTTTCACATTGTATTCTTTAGAGTTGTCAAGGAGCCACTTTGTTTTATCTTTCTTATCGCGTTTCGGTAATTTTCCTTCGAGTTGGGCGGTAAGGTTTTCGAATTCCCCTATCTCCCTTCCTCGTGGTTGTCTTCTCCACGCCCATTTCCATCTCCATTCTTCGTCCTCCCATTCTCCTCTATCCGCTATATTTGCGTTCTTCTCCGTTTCTAATTGAAAGAGCCGTGGGTATACATCTTGCAGTCTATCACTTCCGCACCATCGATCCTTCCACACTTGAGTCTCGTTCCCGTCTCCGATCTTCTTGCCAAAAGACTTCGAAAATTCCAGCCCCTTGTTGTCCATTTCCGCACCCAGCCGGACGATATCGAGCCACGTCTTACCTGCACCAACAAAACCCGATTGTTTTTCCCATAGACCCCCCCTTCCCCGTATATGCTCTTTATTACTCGGACCCTGTAACAACCCACTCCAAAACATGCCAAAGCAAGACATAAATATATAATTAAATCGCCAAAACTTGGCTCAAGGTTCACACCATCAAAATTCAAAACTTGGGTTTGTGGAATAACCCTAATTACAACTGAGAGTATCTAAATACTGGAATGTAAAAGGACGTCCACTAATGAAAGCCACGCCCGCTCTCACGCCTTCTCTTTACCACTAGAGGCACTGCTCTTAACCTGCTTAACTGAAAAGGGTTTCAGTTTTGAAAATGCGAGGGTTAGACCACAAGGTCTAGTGAGATCCCTCAGTTACAATCACACCACATTTATTATTTAAAACTTTGCGAAACATAAATGAATGTAAGGTTTGGCAAATAACATATGGAACACCCCCCCCCCCCCCATAGGCATCATACTACGACATATGGGACACACCCCCCATGATCGTCATGCCATCACATATGGGACACACCCCCCATAATCGTCATAACATCACATATGAGACACACCCCCCATAAGTATCACACCATATCGTATGGGACACACCCCCCATATAGCTCACATCATGCATAAGTAATATATATGCACATACATTAAGTAAACACACCTGTACAAGTAAATGAACAAGTACCATCAAGCTTTGGTTAGAAAAACTCACCTGTTACGCTTACGTTCCTTTCTTGTTCTGGTGTGCACTTCCAAACGATCTACCTGGCGAAAGGATAAACTCATAAGCTGATCATCTCAACTCCCCGGACGACACTCTATTCCGGACAGCACACTTATCCGGACAACACCCCTATCCGGACAACACACCTATCCGGACAACACACCTATCCGGACAACACCTCTATCCGGACAACACCTATCCGGACAACACACCTATCCAGACAACACCTATCCGGACAACACACCTATCCGGACAACACCTCTATCCGGACAACACCTTTATCCGGACACCCACACGCAACAGATACTTACCCGGAAACCTTCAACTGATCGGGGTGTCCGGACGTCCAGGAAGGTATCCGGACGTCGATCTGTCCCTTATTTGGTCCGATAAATCCCAGAAACGGCCGAAATCTCACAGATGGAGATTAACAACTACAATAGGGTCAATATGCTCAACTACTACTGAAATATTAGCTGCAAAAGATAAGATTTGACACCTAATCTCTTCCATTTAGTTCCAAACCCAACTTTTAACAAAAACCCCAAATAACTCATCTTAGCCACACCCTACAGATTATGGATGAGTAGAAGAGAATTACCTGGATGACTTCTTGCAGAAATCGAATCCCAACACACCCTTCTTCTGATTTCCAAGCTCAAGGCTCCTTTATCCTCCAAAATGCACAAGAACTCCAAACCTTTCTTTCTCTCTATTTCTTCTTCCTTCAGCCGTCAATCCACAACAATTCAGTATTAGAAAGTTTCCCCTAGGGTTTTGTGCCCATTTATACCCTAGACCTCAATTACAAAATACTCCCCTCAACTTTCATTTTAACAATTTCTACCACAAGACTTGGTACTCTTTCTTTTTGGACACGGTTACTACAACACTCCCCCCTCAAAAGAATTCCGTCCCCGGAATTCCATTCTCAAAGAGGTGAGGGTACCTGGACTTCATGACCGCTTCCACATCCCAAGTAGCCTCCCGTCCTTTATGATACTTCCACTGGACCTTCACTAAACAAACTTCTTTGTTTCTCGTCTTTCGTATCTTACTATCTACGTTTTCCATTGGCTCCTCTTAATACCTCAATTCTCATCAACACTAATGTCTTCCAACTGTACTGCTATGGCTTCTTCGGCCAGACACTTCCTCAAGTTCGACATAGGAAAGATCGAATGAACTCCCCGGAGCCCGTCAGACAACTCCAACTTGTACGCCACTTCTCCTACACGCTCAATGATAGCGAACGGCCCAACATAACTGGGTCTTGTTTCTCCTTTCTCTCCAACGCACAACGTCTTTTCATGACTATCCATAAGTATTTCACTGTCTCCCACACGGCATTCGATCAAACTCTTCCTTCTGCTTACACCCTGTGGCGGTCTCGAGCCACACTTACTTCTCACGAAATGCATGACCTATTGGTGGTCAACCACACGACCTCCGATCTCACCCAAAAATCATTCCCACATCTAGTCTCATGGTTTTAAAAACGTGTCACACTAAGGGTTTCACACAAAATTTTACCTCCTTAAAAGAACGCCTTCTATCGAAGTTAACGCCACACATCCCGAAACCCTTATAAAATAACGACGCTCAATTCGCCAACCGATCGCCAGGTCAACCTTGACTACCACCTCAATCCCGCAGTTAAGATTTTTCCTCCCCAGACTATACACAACTCTACCATCACTCTTCTAACACAAAATACATCTAAGGCAGATAACACCTTCTCGCATTAAATGTGCCGACCACAACCCGTTGATAACAATCAATTCCCACACTTTTACTACACGGCACCCCCATACTACTATCAAGTCCAATCCCATGGTCCTTCATCCGAGCACTACATTCGACTACCTTCTTCCACTTCCTTCTCAAACATAAAACACATTTCCAAAGAATAACTCACTAGAAGATACACATTCTTGATCAATCACATAAGCTAGTTTTCCTCCACGCTTAAACTACTCACGTACACACAAATCCCCTTTCTCATACTCTCACTAGAGTTCATGCACTCAATGGTGACGTTCTGAAACATTGCTTCCCTCTTTCCGAGCCACTTGTCACACTTTTTACTTTACACTTACTCTCTTATTCCATACTACCGCCCCCAATTACCTCCCCCAATTACCTCAGGCTAACATGGAACATTTCTCCTTCAACGTTGACCACTCCATACACACAATTTCAACGGTTACTATGTCTAGACCCACAGTTAAACCACGTCTCATAAGAGAAATTTGACCAAGTCAAATCGGATCTCCACGCTACGCTCGAAGCGACCACACACTTCTCGTTCCTCAAACGATATTAACCCACTCCTTTGCATTCCTTTACACACAAGGATCAGTTCAACATTCTCAGAGATTTCATATCTACTACAAGATATCATGAACTAATCAATCCAACATTTTCACAATTATTACCACGATACAAGGCAAACGCACTCATCAATCAACTCAAGAGTACATAATTTTCTTCTTATCTAGTCGCCCATCGTCACCCCATTCTTTTATTTTCGGTAACAATACCACACGCCACCTAGACATCCATGCAACTCCACGCATAATCTGGTCATCTCTGAACGTCTTATGAGCAAACCCGAGCAAAGACCTCCACCTATGCTCATCCCCCATCAACACTAGCCCACCACTTAACCTCACAACAATTCATCCCCACCATGCTTCGCATGCTCACTAGATATAAGTTACCACCAACTTATCCACATAACCCCCACACACCGGAGGTTCGATCGTCACGATCATTTACACACACACCAGGCCACGCTTTCTTCACAACAAACACAACATTTATATAAAAGAGTATACGAAACAATATGCAATAGCTAGCTTTGCAATTCATCACCCTTACACAAATAACGGGAATTTCTGCCTGATCACTACACACTTGTGGCCTGATCTAGGGCACACACACCCGCCCTCGGGAATAGACCAAGTTCGTTCGAATAATCCATATGGGACACACCCCCATATACATCACACCAAGTCATATGCAATTTATATGAAACTACACATTTAAATAAGCATACTTTAAAAAGACAATCACCTTTTGATACCTGCTACTGGCATACGTTATAGTCACACACACCGTGACAGCGCCAAAGAGCACACTCGCTATATATGAAACAAATTCATATATATAATTAATATGGGACACACCCCCCATTTTCTCGACAACGCCAGAGCACAATGCATAATCAATATGGGACACACCCCCCATTTTCGACAATGCTAGAGCACAATGCATAAATAAAGCATGCATTCTACCACACACTTGTTCATAGCTTCAAACTTAAGCAGTTGGAAACACGCGAATAGATAACAACCACACCACTCACTTAATCGTCACTTTGTAATAAATGCAGCTGAGAAACACACAGTTATATAATAACTCTGTCACGTTTGTATAAAATTAGGTTCAGAAAGACTCACAACCTTGTCTTTCGCCCATCTAGGTGAATCACAAATTATGACCGTCTACTACACTCGATCGAGTCCTTATTCCCGACCGACTCTTCGGGTCCACTTGAGGCACGCTCAAATAAATCAAACTATAAGACACATCCTTGCAAACCAACATAGTCTACGTGTCCCACATGAGTTGGGCAAACTACCTCGTTCGCAATTGACATAACAGTCACAAAGGAAGAATCACTTATCCAACTAACACATCTCCACCTTCAGGATACTCACCAAAAGCCGGTCCACCCTCTAGGCAGATACACATGTATCCCAACCGACCTCTTATCTCCGCGCATACACACGACAAGCAAAAATCACACCAGGGCTAGTCTTTCAACTCTCAAATCTCCCGACAACGACTCAACACTCGTCGTTAACTTCCACACCTAATTCTGGCACTTAGCCTAAATACAACTTCTCCTCAACTCCGGTTCTACGCCGATACCGACTCATCCACATACCACAACGTTACCTTTCAAAGTATTTTGCCTACTTCGAAATCACCCGGGACACACCCCTCGCCGTCAGTCTTATGCCTACTTACCGAAAAGAGCAAGGACTACCGTCACACAAGCATTCCCACAGTCAAAGACCGAGACTACAGGTAGGCACTGTCCTCCTTATACTGTAACACTAAGATCACAATTCAACCATCGACGACTCGACCACATTTTCCACTCCCGAAACTTCGCATACCCTCAGGTACGATATCTCTTACTACCTAGCGAGTTCATAGCCTTCATGCATGACAACACAATGATTTAAATTGTTTTACACACTCAAAATATCCCACAAAACAAGGTTTTAATATGCATGCCACGACACTCCCATAAATTACCACCACACACGCCGATCTCAAAGATCGCTCACACGCAACCTTGTTCATCATTTGAAAGTGCATTCACTGAAACTCTCCTTGTGCAAAAAATTAAAAAAAACACAACAATATCACCCATACTGGGATAGTCGACCAACTCTCACACTTGCTGGTATGTCAACCACATGTTCATATCGTTTTCATCCATAAAACCATGCGATTTAATATTGTTACGATTTTTACAACAAGGTTTAACTCACTCGCAAAAGAAGTGAAGTAACTCACTATTTCCCCAAGTTCGAAATTTATTACACCATGTAAACAAATTTATCTTTTCCTTCCAGCACACACTTGCACACGCCAACTCATTTTCAAAATCAGAAGTTTACAAGGCACACGCACACACTCACACATTTTGTCATGGGGACCTACGTAACCGGTTTGAAAACGTAATGCATGACTCGCTTTACATTGAAGGCTATTCGCTCAAGCAGGGTTAACCTTTTTGCAGTTACAACAAATCAACGCCGACACCCTGCTTCCCACTACACCATCAGGTTCCTTACATTTGAACCAACCTTCGGTACCGATACTTCCCCACACACTTGGATGCTCTAACCTCACAGTCACCACCTGACTATTAATTTGTAAAATAAACGACTTCACCTCGGTCCCAAATTGGTTAACCGACACCAATGTTACCAATCCCTACATCTATCACTTTTCAACCACTCGTCACTTCTCCACTAACTAGAGAGTAAGAAAGCACTTCTCCACTATCCGATCCTCGAGCTGAAACTCTCAAGATTTCAATTCACCGGCACTGGGAATCTCCCAGAATAAAGACTCATTAAAGAATAGGAATTCACCTCCAAACACTTATTTCCCTTAAGAACCCTAAAGGTTCTACTTCCCACGGACACTCATACCAAACATTCAAACGAGGCTTCTTCTAGATAGTATCATTAATCACGCCAAGAATGATCTGCACAACACACTAAACCGTTGCCATAATGTCAAGATTAAACTCTACACACAAAACAGATTAACAACCGTCCCAAAATAACAAGGCAAGAATGATCACCGTCATGCACCTGTAAATTCACAATTACACTAGCCAGGTGTAATCCCGAACTTACCTTACATGATAGTTCTCACCACCCTATTATTCACACTCCCCAGTGAGGTCTTCCTAGGCCTTCCTACATTCTCAGTTGTACTCCTACAGTTTAAGTTTAGGCCCATCTGGTCACCTAAATCCCTTAAACTATGGCTCTGATACCATTTGTAACAACCCACTCCAAAACATGCCAAAGCAAGACATAAATATATAATTAAATCGCCAAAACTTGGCTCAGGGTTCACACCATCAAAATTCAAAACTTGGGTTTGTGGAATAACCCTAATTACAACTGAGAGTATCTAAATACTGGAATGTAAAAGGACGTCCACTAATGCAAGCCACGCCCGCTCTCACTCCTTCTCTTTACCACTAGAGGCACTGCTCTTAACCTGCTTACCTGAAAAGGGTTTCAGTTTTGAAAATGCGAGGGTTAGACCACAAGGTCTAGTGAGATCCCTCAGTTACAATCACACCACATTTATCATTTAAAACTTTGCGAAACATAAATCAATGTAAGGTTTGGAAAATAACATATGGGACACACCCCCCATAGGCATCATACTACGACATATGGGACACACCCCCCATGATCGTCATGCCATCACATATGGGACACACCCCCCATAATCGTCATAACATCACATATGGGACACACCCCCCATAAGTATCACACCATATCGTATGGGACACACCCCCCATATAGCTCACATCATGCATAAGTAATATATATGCACATACATTAAGTAAACACACCTGTACAAGTAAATGAACAAGTACCATCAAGCTTTGGTTAGAAAAACTCACCTGTTACGCTTACGTTCCTTTCTTGTTCTGGTGTGCACTTCCAAACGATCTACCTGGCGAAAGGATAAACTCATAAGCTGATCATCTAAACTCCCCGGACGACACTCTATTCCGGACAACACACTTATCCGGACAACACCCCTATCCGGACAACACACCTATCCGGACAACACACCTATCCGGACAACACCTCTATCCGGACAACACCTATCCGGACAACACACATATCCAGACAACACCTATCCGGACAACACACCTATCCGGACAACACCTCTATCCGGACAACACCTTTATCCGGACACCCACACGCAACAGATACTTACCCGGAAACCTTCAACTGATCGGGGTGTCCGGACGTCCAGGAAGGTATCCGGACGTCGATCTGTCCCTTACTTGGTCCGATAAATCCCAGAAACGGCCGAAATCTCACAGATGGAGATTAACAACTACAATAGGGTCAATATGCTCAACTACTACTGAAATATTAGCTGCAAAAGATAAGATTTGACACCTAATCTCTTCCATTTAGTTCCAAACCCAACTTTTAACAAAAACCCCAAATAACTCATCTTAGCCACACCCTACAGATTATGGATGAGTAGAAGAGAATTACCTGGATGACTTCTTGCAGAAATCGAATCCCAACACACCCTTCTTCTGATTTCCAAGCTCAAGGCTCCTTTATCCTCCAAAATGCACAAGAACTCCAAACCTTTCTTTCTCTCTATTTCTTCTTCCTTCAGCCGTCAATCCACAACAATTCAGTATTAGAAAGTTTCCCCTAGGGTTTTGTGCCCATTTATACCCTAGACCTCAATTACAAAATACTCCCCTCAACTTTCATTTTAACAATTTCTACCACAAGACTTGGTACTCTTTCTTTTTGGACACGGTTACTACAGACCCAAAGGGCATCTTCTTCCACAAGGAAACGCCACTACCATTTACCCACTAATCCCCGATTTATCACAGCTAAACTCCCAATATTGAGACCCCCACTTTCGAATTTTTTTAACGTGTTTCCCATTTAACCCACACTTTGCCTTTGCGATCATCACTCTCCGACCCCTCTCCCCAAAAAAATCAACATCTCACTCTCTCACACTCTTTTACCACTCCACTCGGGGCTCGAAACAATGAGAAGTAATACAACGGTAACGTACCTAGAACCGACTTGACTAGGGTAAGTCTTCCACCGAACGACATAAGTTTCGTTTTCCACGATGCGAGCCTCTTCTTTAATTTCTCGATCACCGGTCTCCAATGCTCCATCCTCTTCATTGATACACCTACCGGGAGCCCTAGGTAGGAAAACGGAAGAGTTCCATATCCGCACCCCAAACTTCTTGCCCAATTTGTCACCTCTTCTTCCTCGACACCGACACCGAAGATTTTGCTTTTTCCCACGTTCATCTTTAATCCTGACATCTTTTGAAAATATGTTAGGATTTTCAGCAGATTTTTCAAATTTGTGATGTTCCATTTGCCGAAGAACACCACATCGTCCGCGTATTGTAGATGTGATACCACAACCCCAAGCTTTCCCACCTTGATACCTTCGAATAAACCTTTCTTCTCCGCTTCGTTTGTAATAATGTGTAGTGATTTGGCGACCAAAAGGAATAAAAACGGAGCGAGTGGATCACCTTGCCTTAAGCCTCTCCTCATATTGAATTTCTTTGTAGGTGACCCATTTATTAAGACCGACAAGGTTGCGGATTGAAGACACCCTTTGATCCACTTCACCCATTTATTCCCGAACCCCATATTCTGCAAGCAATCTAGCAAAAAAGACCATTCAATACTATCGTAGGCTTTTTCGAAGTCTACTTTAAATATCAACCCGCACTTTTTCTTTTTCCGAATGTCATCTATCACTTCGTTAGTTACCAACACACCGTCTAGTATAGATCTCCCTTTTATGAAAGCACTTTGGTTACAACTAACAATTTTTCCCATCACTCCTTTTAGCCGATTTGCCAACAACTTGGCGATTATTTTGTAGTATATCCCTATGAGGCTTATCGGCCGAAAATCCCCAAGGTTTAGTGGGCTGTCCACTTTCGGAATTAGCGTTAAGAATGCGGCGTTGCAGCCCCCGCTAATGTTTTCGTGCTGCCAAAACCAATGCACCGATCGAATTACATCCCCTTTTACCACCTCCCAAAATTTCTTTATAAAGCCAACCGTGAACCCATCCGGCCCGAGTGATTTGTTACTCCCGCAACTCTTTACCGCATCCCAAATTTCGGCCTCTTCGAACGGACTTTCCAACCCACATGCTTGCTCCGTCGAGATTTTTGAAAATAACTCCCCATTTAGCAAAGGTCCGTTCTCGAATTGAGAGGAGAACTTTCCTTTGAAAAAAGTCGAAAACAAACTCCTTTATCCTCTTCGGCTCATCCTCCCAACCCCTGGAAGTATTCAAGCCCCTTATTGCGTTTTTCCGCTCCCTATATTTAACAGTTACATGGAACATTTTAGAGTTTTCATCCCCTTCCGATACCCACTTAACCTTCACTTTTTGTTTCTCCATCTCTAAATTTTTCTTTTCTAGTTCTAACCACTTGCTCCTTGCTTGGATCCATTCCTCTCTTCCCGTTCCATTCCAACCGTTGTTTTCCGCCTCCCTTTCCAATTTATTCGCCGCCTCTTTAGCAACACCCAAATCCGAGTTGATATTACCGAATTTCAGCTTTGACCATTCCTTGAGCTCCAATTTGACGTTCTTCAATTTGTCTCGTAAAATACCATCCGGAGTTTTTGAGTGGACCACTTTATTCCATGTGTTTCTAACCACTTCTTCCACTTCCTCCTCCTTAAGCCACGAATCAAAAAACTTGAACGGTTTTAGCCCGAAATCCGATTTGTCTTCAAATAGCATAATTGGGGTGTGATCCGACCATTTCCTTTCCAATGTTTTTACCCCCAACTTTTTCCAAAATGCACTGTTAAGAAGCATAACTGTTTGGGTAAAAAATCACACCCTTGATCGACTTGGGAAATTCCCTCGACATGACCCATGGACCTTGATTACCCTAATACCTACAACAGTCATACCGCCAACCGACAAGGGTAATACCCATTATCGTCATACGACATCTTGTGTCAATAGTCATCCGAGATAGTATCTTTGCGTCACATGTCGCACGTCATACGTCGCACGTCATACGTCACATGTCGCATGTCTTATGTCACTAGTCTTATGTCACTAGTCTTACGTCACTAGTCTTATGTCGCCAGTTATATGTTGCCAGTTACAACTCGTCGGTCTTACGTCGACAGTCTCCTGTCATCGGTCTTATATCGCTCTAGTCCTACGACATCATCATCTTGGTCTTACGACCTGGTCTTACGACATTTTCTTCCTGGTCTTACGACATTTTCATAAGACCATTCTTATATTTAGATAAGGTCTTACAAGACATTTACAGTCATATACCTGGTCGTGTATTTCAGCGACGGTCCTATGCTCCATAAGACCGACGTCCAGAACTCAAGACGGTCTTACAATTACACTAACCATTAATGGTCAACAACCGTTTCTTTTGTTCATTAATGCAGGTCTACAAGCAATTATGGTACAACAGTCAGTAACGGACGGGCTCATAATGACATTAAAGACTCGACAGTGGTTACAAAACCAATCATCAAAGCGCATTTATTGCCGACAGCGGTTACAAAACCAACCATTAAAGCACATTTATTACCAACGGAAGCTATATAAAGGCCCCCGGTGATCAATCTGAGGGACATGAAGCTACATACATTAAAACTAAGACTCAATTCTACATTTCTTCCAAGGCAATGGAACATATCTCACTTACGCAAAGTTTCGCACGACGGCAGGTCGAACCACCCGACGACGGCAGTTCAAACCATACGACAACTTATTTCATACGTTTTACACATGACACACAACTTTTACACACGTCTGAGTACATTTTATCTCTTATTGTAATCTGTTGTACACATATCACTTGTTACAAAAGGATTATCGCCCCTGATTGGCGATCATAGTGCACTGTCGACTCTAACATAGTCGACCGCGGTTTTTCCTCTTGTTTCAGGGTTTTCCGCGTCACCAAAATCTCTTGTTGCGTCTACATTTTCTTCGTTATTTTTCTTGTTTATTTCAATGGTTCAATCTTTAGTTGATAAGGTCCGAAACCAAACCTTAAATCGTATTTTTATACAATTTTCGATATAAGACAGTTTAGTGCAATTTTTTGCATTAACAGTTTGGCGCCATCCGTGGGACCCAACTAAGGATTTCCTTCGAAATAAACATCGTATTACTAACGTATCCTCTTATGTAGATCTTCGTTTTCAATTTGTCGACTTCGAGTCTTGACCACACGACAAAGATGCAAGCGGAATTGGAAGACATTGATCAAAAAATGCTCAGTCAATTGAGCAAAACTCTAAAGCGCAACACGAACTTATAAATCTTTGTCACAAGATGGAGAAACAAACTAGCGATATATATCGCATCATCCGAGAGTTTGAAACACCCTCCACAAATTGGGAAACGCCACATTTGATTTCAAAAGTCCTCGGAAAAAGGCGCTTATCGACTCCATGTTACGGGTAACTGTGACGTCCCACTTAGAACAACTCTATATATATACTCTAAGTATATTCTCCTCGTTCAATTATTATGATCTAATATATAAATGTTGATTTAAGCATCAAAGGATCATTGGTCAAACCAACGACCACCCCCGATTTTACATTGCAGGCTCACAAGATCATATAAATAAAGGTTTTACGATTTACATCGTGAGAAACCAAAGTCTCTACGACTTAAAACACAAGTCCTATGATTTATAGTCGTCGATAAGAGACGACTCACATTTTAAATCTTATGATCGCCAGTCATGGCAAACGCAGGTTACGATTAATAGTCGTCGATAAGAGACGACTCGCATTTTAAATCTTATGATCGCCGGTCATGGCAAACGCAGGTTACGATTTATAGTCGTCGATAAGAGACGACCCACATTTTAAATCTTATGATCGCCGGTCATGGCAAACGCAAGTTACGATTTATAGTCGTCGATAAGAGACGACCCACATTTTAAATCTTATGATCGCCAGTCATGGCAAACGCAGGTTGCAATTTATAGTCGTCGATAAAAGACAACTCACATTTTTTATCTTATGATCGCCAGTCACGGCAAACGCAGATTAAAAATTCTTGGTCGCCAATAGAAGCGACTCGCACGATCTCTAGTCATGACCTATGCATTGTCGTCAATAAAGACGACTTGTACATTGGATCTCACAATCACCAGTCATGGTAAGACGCATGTCAAAACGCAAAAGTCGCCAATAAATGCGACTCGCACGTTTTAATCTCAGAATCGCCAATAAAAGCAATCACGAGTAAGGTAAAAAATTTACCGACTATTGTTAATGCCAAAAATCGCACCAAAGGGACAACTTAAGGTCGATGTGGACTTTAACAACAAAAGAAAGGAATCGTTCGACAAAGGCGTGTGACAAAGACAAAAATGTAAATGAGACAGAGGATTTAATGACGCAGGAAAAACCTCAACGAGGAAAAAACCTGCGGACGACAGTGGATGTCGTCGCTGCACTATGGTCGCCAATCAGGAGCGATGTCCTTGGTGTTCCGGGTGTCGATCGTACAGAGATTACAATACAAATGAAGGGAAAGACTTCGAAATGTAAAGTACAAGTGTTTGAAATGTAAAAACAGTGTGCGTAGTGTGTGAAAACAATGTGTAAACTGTTGGTCGAGAGTGAAAGTCATGCATCGAGAGCGATCTTCTATGAATGATCTTCTTTGCTTCGAATGAATATTCTTCGAGTGTTTGCGTTTGCTTCTGTTGTTTGATGTTCGGTGTTCGGTGTTCTATCTTTCTCCCAATGTCATTCGATGTCCTAAAACTGAGGATTGAACTTGGGATTTATAGTCTTCGGATGATTTTAATTGAATCATTAAGATCTTTGATGATTGTTGTAACGGTCGTCGTCTTCAATGTGAGTTTAGATGCTCATAACTGATTTCGTCGGTTATAGCCGTTGTCCATTAATGACTTTGACTCCTGCATTAATCACTGAACAAATATAACAGTCATATAACGCGTTAGTCGGCCGAGGTCACATGATTCTACGCGACGGTCGTGCGAAGTAGGCGACGTCGAGGTCGAGTGTCGTGAGAAACTCTCGACTTACCTTTTAGGAGGGACGACGGAGGTTTTTTGGGCCTTTGTCGGCACCTTATCTTAATACAAGATATAGCTTCATAACATGTGTCTTACCTTTTCTGGTTGTGGTCGAGACCTGTGAAATTTTGCCCAAACAGTTTGCCACAAAAATTTGAAAGTAGGATGGCAAATTCGAATTTTAAATTTTGCTTGTTAGGTGTTCAGGGTCTTGTGTTGAAAAAAACCTTGGTTGTTGTTAATGCCAAAAATCGCACCAAAGGGACAACTTAAGGTCGATGTGGACTTTAACAACTAAAGAAAGGAATCGTTCGACAAAGCCGTGCGATAAAGACAAAAATGTAAATGAGACAGAGGATTTGATGATGCAGGAAAAACCTCAACGAGGAAAAAAATATGCGGACGACAGTGGATGTCGTCGCTGCACTATGGTCGCCAATCAGGGGCGATGTCCTTGGTGTTCCGGGTGTCGATCGTACAGAGATTACAATACAAATGAAGGGAAAGACTTCGAAATGTAAAGTACAAGTGTTTGAAATGTAAAAACAGTGTGCGTCGTGTGTGAAAACAATGTGTAAATTGTTGGTCGAGAGTGAAAGTCGTGCGTCGAGAGCAATCTTCTATGAATGATCTCTTTGCTTCGAATGAATATTCTTCGAGTGTATACGTTTGCTTCTGTTGTTCGATGCTCTTGTTCTATCTCTCTTCCCGTGTCATTCGATGTCCTGAAACTGAGGATTGAACTTGGGATTTATAGTCTTCGGATGATTTTAATTAAATCATTAAGCTCTTTGTTGATTGTTGTAACGGTCGTCGTCTTCAATGTGGGTTTAGATGCTCATAACTGATTTCGTCGGTTATAGCCGTTGTCCATTAATAACTTTGACTCCTGCATTAAACACTTGAACAAACATAACAGTCGTATATCGTGTTAGTCAAGGTCGTACGGTTTTGTGCGACGATCGTGCGGAACGGGCGACGTCGAGGTCGAGTGTCGTGAGGAACTCTCGACTTACCTTTTAGGAGGGACGACGGAGGTTTTTTGGGTCTTTGTCGGTACCTTATCTTAATATAAGATATAGCTCATAACATGTGTCTTACCTTTTCTGGTCGTGGTCGAGACTGGTGAAATTTTGCCCAAACAGTTTGCCCCCAAAATTTGAAAGTAGGACGGAAAATTCGAATTTTAAATTTTGCTTGTCGGGTGTTTAGGGTTTTGTGTTGAAAAATACCTTGGTTGTCTCGGAACCGGATTGGTTCAATTCTAACTGAACGAGAAGTCGAAGAGAAAACGAGGTCGTGACGTCATACTGACGCACGATTGTGCTTACCAGCTGTTTTTTACTGGTGTCGATGATCTGTGTAGTCATACGAAGGGACGGGGGCACGTGGTGATCATCAAAGGACTCGACCTAACATGATCGACTGCATAAATAAAGATTACGATGGATCTTTTCTTGTTTACGACTTCAGAGGGTTTTGAGCAAAGATTTCTTTAGGGGGTTTCTTGTCGATTTTCGTTCGATTATTTCTAAACCTGCAAGAATCTTTGACCTAATTAGGATTTTCTGAGATCATATAAGATACGACCCTTCAGTTTGCGTATGCGTCGCAAGTCTATTGCTAGAAATCCTAGAAAAAACTGGGATATCTGGGGCCTTTCAGAAGTGCAAATCAATTTAACGGGGTTGGCAATGTCGACACAGCCTAGAAGCACCATTAAAAACGAAGAAGATCTCGACAACTTTAGAAGTCTAGCGAGGATTCCCATGGGGATCACCGTAAGCAAGGTTGGCAAGGTTCGACCGGAAATGTGCCCCGAGGGGTATGTCGTTATATACGAATACCCGTTCAAGATAGGCTTTCACTGGCCATATTCGCCTCTGGTCAAAGAGTTCATGTGTGAATTCGATCTTTCACCGGGGCAACTAATGCCCCAGTTCTGGCGAGTTATCCTGATCATCGAACGACTTACCTCCAACTGGAATCCACCGATGAATGTGAGGGACCTACTGACGGCGTATAAGGTCAAAAGTGACCGGTACCGTCGCTATAGTTTGTTTTCAAGGTACAAGGGTGATCGTACCCTGGTTTTAAATACCGCGGTCAACGACCGTGGGTGGAAGAAGAGGTATGTATTCGTGCGGGTGTCGACGCTGGACACTGATAGTGACTGGATTAGGGAGGGTTGGAATATGACGGGTGAGCCTTTGATTGTATGTTTTTATGTTATTCTGTTGCTCGGTTGTTTTTTCGACTGATCTTCTTTTTTATGCGTATATATTGATTTCGACAAGTTAGAGCCGGAAGATGCTTCCCGGGATAAGTTCGAAAAGTTCCTGGAGTTTAGTACTGAAGACCGGTCGTACGTCACAGAGTGAGGATGGGTCGAGAGGAGAAAGAAGAAGATGAGAGAGAGGATTCTGAGGAGACCGAGGAGAGAGAGGAGGAGGAAGTAGAGATAACTGGTAAGTATCCCTTTGCTTCTGCTCGTCCTAATCTATCTTTGTTCTCAATCGTCTAATTCTTTCTTTTATCATACAGGAGAATCTTGGGCGCCTGCAGCCGTCGAGAAAATGGCTCAAGTCGAGCTAACTCGCAAGGCGAGTGTAGACAGGGAGAAGGATACCTCGACAGCTGGGTCGGGGGTCTTAAAGAGAAAAAAAGTCCCGACATCTGGGTCGGGTCTCCACAAGAGGACGAGAATGTCCGTTTTGAGTGAACCATCGTCAAGGACGGGTGGTTCGTTGAGAGTCATCCCGCCTGAGAGGGCTAAGGTATCGACCGTGTTTATCGAGAAGGTTTCTGACACAAGGTCCGTTGATACGGCGCGACCGGCGACGATGTCTTCTCTTGCCGCGTCAGGCCCTTCTTTCGCCGACAAGGGCAAGGGCGCGAAAATGGGCTTTGAAACGACGGTGAACTTTACGTTGCCGTCGGATTTTTTGGATGATAATGTCCTAGACGGGATGAAACTGTTCCCTCATTTGGGAAAGTATCAGCTCCCTTCTTTCAGAGAGTGTTTTGACGGAGTTTCTCTCGAGGATACTGAGGCCCATGTTGCTGGACTAGCGTTCATGGTAAGTCTATCTTTCAAGACTTTTGTTTATCTGTTGTCGACGTCGTATTCTTTGCTAATGTGTTTTCATATGTTTTCAGATGTTTCAGTCGCCTTTGGCGTTGTACGCTAAATCGACAAAGGTAGAAGGCTTAGTGGCTTCTGCCATCGAGAAAGAAGATGCGACGTTAGAAAGGGAAAGGTCCACTTTAGAACGCGAAGAGGCGGCATCGGTGAAACTCGACGATGCCTTGAACGAGCTGGAGTCTCTCGACCACGCGAGGGATGATATGAACTCGCGTCTAAAGGAGTCCCTGTCTGTGATGCACAATCAAAGGGAGAAACTGGAGGGGATGAAGGAATCCCTGGTTATGAAGGAGAAAGAAGTTGAGGATTCTCAATCCAAAGCCGTGGATTTAGAGAAGGAGTTAGAGAAGTTGAGGGATGAGAAAAAGTCCATCTTTTCCTTCGCTTGACTCACTGCTCGAGCGACTATCATGCGAAATCACTTGCTAGGCAAGAATCCTGTGGCCTCAGCGTCGGACGAGTTGGATCTGTTCTTCAAGAGGTCGGGACCGAGAGAGAGCTCGACTCGGATGATGAAAAGGAGGTCGAGGAGGAGGAGGGTTTCCAGGGTGACGTGTCGGGCAAAGATGCGACCGACGTTCTGTTAATGCCAAAAATCGCACCAAAGGGAAAACTTAAGGTCGGTGTGGACTTTCACAACTAAAGAAAGGAATCGTTCGACAAAGGCGTGCGACAAAGACAAAAATGTAAATGAGACAAAGGATTTGATGACGCAGGAAAAACCTCAACGAGGAAAAAACCTGCCGACGACAGTGGATGTCGTCGCTGCACTATGGTCGCCAATCAGGGGCGATGTACTTGGTGTCCCGGGTGTCGATCGTACAGAGATTACAATACAAATGAAGGAAACACTTCGAAATGTAAAGTACAAGTGTTTGGAATGTAAAACAAGTGTGCGTCGTGTGTGAAAACTATGTATAAACTGTTGGTCGAGAGCGAGAGTCGTGCGTCGAGAGCGATATTCTATGAATGATCTCTTTGCTTCGAATGAATATTCTTCGAGTGTTTGTGTTTGCTTCTGTTGTTCAATGCTCTTGTTCTTTCTCTCTCTCTGTGTTATTCGATGTTAATCTGATGTCTTGAACTGATGATTGAGCTGGGATTTTATAGTCTTCGGATGACTTTAATTGAATCATTAAGATCTTTGATAATTGTTGTAACGGTCGTCGTCTTCAATGTGAGTTTAGATGCTCATAACTGATTTCGTCGGTTATAGCCGTTGTCCATTAATGACTTTGACTCCTGCATTAAACACTTAAACAAATATAACAGTTGTATAACGCGTTAATCAGTCGAGGTCGCATTGTTTTATGCGACGTTCGTGCGGAACGGGCGACGTCGAGGTCGAGTGTCGTGAGGAACTCTCGACTTACCTTTTAGGAGGGACGACAGAGGTTTTTTGGGCCTTTGTCGGGACCTTATCTTAATACAAGATATAGCTCATATCATGTGTCTTACCTTTTCTGGTCGTGGTCTGTGAAATTTTGCTCAAACACGTCCCTCCCCAACCTTAGAAAGATATCTTCGTTTATTTCTGTTTCTTTGTTGCTCGACCGTTGGTGGTCGAGCTTTTTGTAAATGACAGTTTATTCGATGAATGAAATTCGGGCTTCTTTTGAACTTGCGCTTTATAAAATATCACATCGACTGTCAAATTCATAAAAAAATATACAAGGAATTGTTTGGGCAAAATTTCACAGTTCTCGACCACGACCAGAAAAGGTAAGACGCATGTTATGAGCTATATCTTGTATTAAGATAAGGTCCCGACGAAGGACCAAAAAACCTCCGTCGTCCCTCCTAAAAGGTAAGTCGAGAGTTCCTCACGACACTCGACCTCGACGTCGCCTACTTCGCACGACCGTCGCGTAGATTCATGCGACCTCGGCCGACTAACGCGTTATACGACTGTTATATTTGTTCAGTGATTAATGCAGGAGTCAAAGTCATTAACGGACAACGGCTATAACCGACAAAATTAGTTATGAGCATCTAATCCCACATTGAAAACGACGACCGTTACAACAATCATCAAAGATCTTAATGATTCAATTAAAATCATCCGAAGACTATAAATCCCAAGTTCAATCCTCAGTTTCAGGACATCGAATGACACAGGAAGAGAGATAGAACAAGAGCACCGAACATTGAACAACAGAAGCAAACGCAAACACAAACACTCGAAGAATATTCATTCGAATCAAAGAGATCATTCATAGAAGATCGCTCTCGACGCAAGACTTTCACTCTCGACCAACAGTTTACACATTGTTTTCACACACGACGCACACTGTTTTTACATTTCAAACACTTGTACTTTACATTTCGAAGTCTTTACCTTCATTTGTATTGTAATCTCTGTACGATCGACACCCGGAACACCAAGGACATCGCCCCTGATTGGCGACCATAGTGCAGCGACGACATCCACTGTCGTCCGCAGGTTTTTTCTCGTTGAGGTTTTTCCTGCGTCATCAAATCCTCTGTCTCATTTACATTTTTGTCTTTATCGCACGCCTTTGTCGAACGATTCCTTTCTTTAGTTGTTAAAGTCCACATCGACCTTAAGTTGTCCCTTTGGTGCGATTTTTGGCATTAACAACAACCAAGGTATTTTTCAACACAAGACCCTGAACACCCGACAAGCAAAATTTAAAATTCGAATTTGCCATCCTACTTTCAATATTTGGGGGCAAACTGTTTGGGAAAAATTTCACAGGTCTCGACCACGACCAGAAAAGGTAAGACACATGTTATGAATCATAATGGATCATTTCCTTTTATATCCTCTTGAAAAGTTTCTTAGTGCGGAATTCTTCTTTGATCCCTTGTTGTTCTTTGCTCAATACTTTTCAAACATTTTGAGTGTTCATACGAGGTATAGCTTCTCGATTTCTCTCAAGCCTTCCAAGATTGGAGGCTCTTTGAGAATGATTATGTCCGAGTCGATGAAGACTTTGGTTGCGATAGACGCGACGTTCGTGGATCTTGCGCATCTAGCGACGATGTCCTCTGTATCCACGTCGACCCTTTCGTCAGCCGTCGGGGGCAAGGGTATAAGGACGGGAGAGGGCGAGGAGGAAGTCATGACAATCAACTTTACGTTGTCGTCGATCCTCTTGACTGACTGTGTCCTTGACGGGACGAAGTCATTTCCGCATCTGGGGAAATATCAGCTCTTATCTTTCAAGGAGCATTTTCAAAAGATCTCCATCGAAGAGACGGGATCGCGTTTAGCTGGACTAGCGTTCCTTGTGAGTTTTTCTTTCGAAACTCATGTTCCCAATGTTTCCACCGAATGTTTGTTTAACATACCCCCTTTTGTATTTTTCAGATGTTTCAATCTTCTTTTGTTAGATACGCGAATATAGAAGAGATGTTGGACTGGAAGTCGACCGTCGAGAAGATCATATTCCTTCTTCTAACCTTAACATTAATCTTAAGAGCCGCATTTTGAAAATGTCGCGGCGTAGGGTGTCGCCTAACATACTCGTTTGATCATTGCATTAGCTTCTTAGCGCATTTTCGGGTATGACAAGGATTCGAAGGTCGAGACTGAGCATACGATCGACGCTCTACTATAGATTAGGAAATGCTATGTTTTTTCCATGTCTCGACCGTTGGTGGTCGAGCCATTTTAACTTTGTATACTCGACCGTCGGTCGCTCCTATGTAATCGTTCGTTTCGTAAATGAATTTCATTCTTCTGTCGAATTTTTATTTCGATTTATACATGTCGTAGATAGATGTAATATCAATCGTATAACTTTGTTAAGTATAGAACGAGCGAAGAATCGTGCGACTTAGGCATTCATAGCAATATAACGATTGAAATATCATACGTTTGACTTGTATTGGTAGGCTCAATTATTGACGTGTTAGAACGTACAAAATTTTCTGAATCCAGAAACTCAGATCGAGAGGTCGCTCAAACCTTATGATCGTGTAACCAAATTTCATGATGAAATTTGAATCATGTGCCCCTGTGATAAAACAATTAAGTTGCATGAGAGGAAGATGATTTTAGAAAAAAAAATACTTTTTCAAGTGCGTCGCGTTCCAACTGCGTGGGATTTCTTGATTATCGAGAGTCTGGAGTCGATAGGCTCCTTTACCAACGACTTCGGAGATGCGGTAAGGACCTTCCCATTTAATAGAAAGTTTACCGGCATTGAGCTCTTGAGTGTTTTGGAACACTCGACGGAGGACGTAATCGCCTTCTTGAAAGACTTTGACTTTGACGTGTTTATTGAAATATCGCTCGACTGAAGTATGCCTCAAAGTTGATGATGCAGGAAAAACCTCAATAAGGAAAAAACCTGCGGACGACAGTGGATGTCGTCGCTGCACTATGGTCGCCAATCATGGGCGATGTCCTTGGTGTTCCGGGTGTCGATCGTACAGAGATTACAATACAAATGAAGGAAAGACTTCGAAATGTAAAGTACAAGTGTTTGGAATGTAAAACAAGTGTGCGTCGTGTGTGAAAACTATGTATAAACTGTTGGTCGAGAGCGAGAGTCGTGCGTCGAGAGCGATCTTCTATGAATGATCTCTTTGCTTCGAATGAATATTCTTCGAGTGTTTGTGTTTGCTTCTGTTGTTCGATGCTCTTGTTCTTTCTCTCTCTCTCTGTGTTATTCGATGTTAATCTAATGTCTTGAACTGATGATTGAGCTGGGATTTTAAAGTCTTCGGATGACTTTAATTGAATCATTAAGATCTTTGATGATTGTTGTAACGGTCGTCGTCTTCAATGTGAGTTTAGACGCTCATAACTGATTTCGTCGGTTATAGCCGTTGTCCATTAATGACTTTGATTCCTGCATTAAACACTTAAACAAATATAACAGTTGTATAACGCATTAATCGGTCGAGGTCGCATTGTTTTATGCGACGGTCGTGCGGAACGGGCGACGTCGAGGTCGAGTGTCGTGAGGAACTCTCGACTTACCTTTTAGGAGGGACGACGGAGGTTTTTTGGGCCTTTGTCGGGACCTTATCTTAATACAAGATATAGCTCATATCATGTGTCTTACCTTTTCCAGTCGTGGTCGAGACCTGTGAAATTTTGCCCAAACACGTCCTTCCCCAACCTTAGAAAGATATCTTTGTTTATTTCTGTTTCTTTGTTGCTCGACCGTTGGTGGTCGAGCTTTTTGTAAATGACAATTTATTCGATGAATGAAATTCAGGCTTCTTTTGAACTTGCGCTTTATAAAATATCACATCGATTGTCAAATTCATAAAAAATATACAAGGAATTGTTTGGGCAAAATTTCACAGGTCTCGACCACGACCAGAAAAGGTAAGACGCATGTTATCAGCTATATCTTGTATTAAGTTAAGGTCCCGACGAAGACCCAAAAACCCTCCGTCGTCCCTCCTAAAAGGTAAGTCGAGAGTTCCTCACGACACTCGACCTCGAAGTCGCCTACTTCGCACGACCGTCGTGTAGATTCATGCGACCTCGGCCGACTAACGGCTATAATCGACGAAATCAGTTATGAGCATCTAATCCCACATTGAAGACGACGACCGTTACAACAATCATCAAAGATCTTAATGATTCAATTAAAATCATCCGAAGACTATAAATCCCAAGTTCAATCCTCTGTTTCAGGACATCGAATGACACAGGAAGAGAGATAGAACAAGAGCACCGAACATTGAAAAACAGAAGCAAACACAAACACTCGAAGGATATTCATTCGAAGCAAAGAGATCATTCATAGAAGATCGCTCTCGACGCAAGACTTTCACTCTCGACCAACAGTTTACACATTGTTTTCACACACGACGCACACTGTTTTTACATTTCAAACACTTGTACTTTACATTTCGAAGTCTTTCCCTTCATTTGTATTGTAATCTCTGTACGATCGACACCCGGAAGACCAAGGACATCGCCCCTGATTGGCGACCATAGTGCAGCGACGACATCCACTGTCGTCCGCAGGTTTTTTCCTCGTTGAGGTTTTTCCTGCGTCATCAAATCCTCTGTCTCATTTACATTTTTGTCTTTGTCGAACGATTCCTTTCTTTAGTTGTTAAAGTCCACATCGACCTTAAGTTGTCCCTTTGGTGCGATTTTTGGCATTAATAGGAATCATGCGACTTAGGCATCTATTGTAACACAATAACTAGAACGTAAGCCAATAGACTTTTAAATCGTGTATAAATATAAGCACATGCGACTAAAGCATACATTCGGAGTATGAAATTTTTTTCTAAGTCAAGAAACTTAGATCATGAGATTTCTAGACCTCGCGATCATGAGATTGCTAGACCTCGCGATTGTACGAATAAGTCGTGCGATTAATTCGAATCGTGTGCCCCTGTAGAAGGATGATCAAGTCATAGACCTGATCGTTTATGTCGTGCGACCTTGCGAATATAGAGTCGTTTGATTATTGTCGTGCGATTCTGCAGAATATCCAATGTCAGAGGTTGGTCGTTGGCTAACCAACGACCCTCCGATGCTTAAGTCAGTAATCGTCGTTGTTAAAAAATCATATGTAAAAATAGAAAAGGGTTTAGAAGACGTACCTTTTCTGACGCGTCGTGCCCAACTATGTGGGACGTCTTGATTATTGCTACCATCTTGCCCCCTTGTGGCGATTCTAAGATGATACACTAAATGTCGTCGTGAGTCACCACAATAGAAGGTCTATTTTCGCGGCTTCAGAGTGGTTTTATAGCAATCACGAGCGACTTTCGGCTCACTTTTTATCTCCTCGATTCCCCACGGTGTAGGGAACTTCAGAGTCTGATGATACGTCGAGGGAACGACCTTCATCTCATGGATCCATGGTCGGCCTAAGATGATGTTATAGGCCGACGCACAGTCGATGACGCTGAACTTGGTCTGCTTGTTGATTCCTCCGGCGTAGACTGGCAAGACGATATCTCCATAGGTGCTCGTCGCTTCTCCATTGAAACCGACCAAAGTTGTCGAACGTCGGGTGATTTCCGAACGATCGATTCCCATGGCCTTGATGGTGCCAAGGAAGATGACGTTCAACTCACGATTGGTAATTGTTTAACTCGACGAGTCTTGGTCGATGGGGGCAGTTCAGCGAACATCACCTTCTTTGACACCATCAAGGCCATGGGAATCGATCTCTCGGAAATCACCCGACGTTCCACAACTTTGGTCGGTTTCAATGGAGAAGCGACGAGCACCTATGGAGATATCATATTGCCCGTCTATGCCGGAGGAATCAACAAGCAAACCAAGTTCAGCGTCATCGACTGTGCGTCGGCCTATAACATCATCTTAGGTCGACCATGGATCCATGAAATGAAAGCCGTTCCCTCGACGTAACATCAGACTCTGAAGTTCCCTACGCCGTGGGGAATCCAGGAGATTAAAAGTGAGCCGAAAGTCGCTCGTGATTGCTATAAAACCACTCTGAAGCCGCGAAAATAGACCTTCTATTGTGGCGACTCACGACGACATTTAGTGTATCGTCTTAAAATCACCACAAGGGGGAAAGATGGTAGCAATAATCAAGACGTCCCACGTAGTTGGGCACGACGCGTCAGAAAAAGTACGTCTTCTAAACCCTTTTCTATTTTTTCATACGATTTTTAACAACGACGGTTACTGACTTAAGCATCGGAGGGTCGTTGGTTAGCCAACGACCAACCTCTGACATTGTTTATTCCGCAGAATCGCACGACAATAATCAAACGACTCTAGTTTCGCAAGGTCGCACGACATAAACGATCAGGTCTATGAATTGGTCATCCTTCTACAGGGGCACACGATTCTTTGTTAATCGCACGACTTAGTCGTACGATCACAAAGACTAACGATCTCATGATCTAAGTTTCTTAACTTAACTTAGAAAAATTTCATACTCCGAATATATGCTTTAGTCGCATGATTTCTATTATATTATACTCAGTAAATTTCATAATTGACATGTTATTTATTTACTGAATATACAAAACAAGAGTACGACGGAAATTTAAATTTCATTCCCTGAATAGTTTGTCATTTACATTCAAAATAACTCGACCACTGACAGTCGAGCAGCAAAAGAAACAACAAATGACAAAGACACTTCCTAAGGCAAAGGGGGAACGTCGGTCACGTCCCTGCTTGACGCCTCATCCTGGAGACCTTCCTCCTCCTCAATCCCCTTCTCGCGATCCCATCTCTTCGATAGAGGTCCCTTGAAAACGCTCCTTGAAAGATAAGAGCTGATATTTCCCCAGATACGGAAATGACTTCGTCCCGTCAAGGACATAGTCAGTCAGAAGGATCATCGACAACGTAAAGTTGATCATCATGACTTCCTCCTCATCCTCTCCCGTCTTTACACCCTTGCTCGATGAGGATATAGAAGACATCGTCGCCGGTTGCGCAGTATGAGACATCGTCGCCGGTTGCGCAGTATGAGACATCGTCACCGGTTACGCAGTATGAGACATCGTCGCCAGTTGCACAGTATGAGACATCATCGCCAGTTGTGCAGTATCTACGGATCTAATCCAATCACTGTCCATATCCAGCATCGCCACCCGCACAAGTACATACCTCATCCTCCATTTGCGATCATTGACAGCAGTGTTCAAAACTAAGGTACGATTACCTTTAAGCCTTGAAAGTAAATTATAACGACGATATTGATCGCTCGTGACTTTATACGCCACTCCCAGTGCGAAGTAAGTCGCTCGATGACTAGAATGACTCGCTAGAACTGGGGCATCAGTTGCCCCGGTGAAAGATCGAATTCACACATGAACTCTTTGACCAGAGGCGAATATGGCCAATGAAAGCCTATCTTAAACGGGTATTCGTATATAACGACGTACCCCTCGGGGCACATTTCTGGTCGAACCTTGCCAACCTTGCTTACGGTGATCCCCATGGGAATCCTCGCTAGACTTCTAAAGTCGTCGAGATCTTCTTCGTTTTTAATGGTGCTTCTAGGCTCTGTCGACATTGCCAACCCCGTTAAACTGATTTGCACTTCTGAAAGGCCCCAGATATCCCAGTTTTTTCTAGGCTTTCTAGCAAAAGATTTGCGACGCATACGCAAACTGGACGGTCGTATCTTATATGATCTCAGAAAATCCTAATTAGGTCAAAGATTCTTGCAGGTTTAGAAATAATCGAACGAAAATCGACAAGAAAACCCCTAAAGAAATCTTTGCTCAAAACCCTCTGAAGTCGTAAACAAGAAAAGATCCATCATAATCTTTATTTATGTAGTCGATCATGTCAGGTCGAGTCCTTTAATGATCACCGCGTGCTCTCGTCTCTTCGTATGACCACATGGATCGTCAACACCTGTCAAAGACAGCTGGTAAGGACAATCGTGCGTCAGTATGACGTCACGACCTCGTTTTCTCTTCGACTTCTCGTTCAGTTAGAATTGAACCAATCCGGTTCCGAGACAACCAAGGTATTTTTCAACACAAGACCCTGAACACCCGACAAGCAAAATTTAAAATTCGAATTTGCCATCCTACTTTCAAATTTTGGGGGCAAACTGTTTGGGCAAAAATTCACAGGTCTCGACCACGACCAGAAAAGGTAAGACGCATGTTATGAGCTATATCTTGTATTAAGATAAGGTCCCGATGAAGACCCAAAAAACCTCTGTCGTCCCTCCTAAAAGGTAAGTCAAGAGTTCCTCACGATACTCGACCTTGACGTCGCCTACTTCGCACGACCGTCGCGTAGATTCATACGACCTCGGCCGACTAACGCATTATACGACTGTTATATTTGTTCAGTGATTAATGCAGGAGTCAAAGTCATTAATGGACAACGGCTATAACCGACGAAATCAGTTATGAGCATCTAATCCCACATTGAAGACGACGACCGTTACAACAATCATCAAAGATCTTAATGATTCAATTAAAATCATCCGAAGACTATAAATCCCAAGTTTAATCCTCAGTTTCAGGACATCGAATGACACAGGAAGAGAGATAGAACAAGAGCACCGAACATTGAACAACAGAAGCAAACGCAAACACTCGAAGGATATTCATTCGAAGCAAAGAGATCATTCATAGAAGATCGCTCTCGACGCAAGACTTTCACTCTCGACCAACAGTTTACACATTGTTTTCACACACGACGCACACTGTTTTTACATTTCAAACACTTGTACTTTACATTTCAAAGTATTTCCCTTCATTTGTATTGTAATCTCTGTACGATCGACACCCGAAAGACCAAGGACATCGCCCCTGATTGGCGACCATAGTGCAGCGACGACATCCACTGTCGTCCGCAGGTTTTTTCCTCGTTGAGGTTTTTCCTGCGTCATCAAATCCTCTGTCTCATTTACATTTTTGTCTTTGTCGCACGCCTTTGTCGAACGATTCCTTTCTTTAGTTGTTAAAGTCCACATCGACCTTAAGTTGTCCCTTTGGTGCGATTTTTGGCATTAACAGGAATCATGCGACTTAGGCATCTATTGTAACACAATAACTGGAACGTAAGCCAATAGACTTTTAAATCGCGTATAAATATAAGCACATGCGACTAAAGCATACATTCGGAGTATGAAATTTTTTCTAAGTCAAGAAACTTAGATCATGAGATTGCTAGACCTCGCGATCATGAGATTGCTAGACCTCACGATTGTACGAATAAGTCGTGTGATTAATTCGAATCGTGTGCCCCTGTAGAAGGATGATCAAGTCATAGACCTGATCGTTTATGTCGTGAGACCTTGCGAAATTAGAGTCGTTTGATTATTGTCGTGCGATTCTGCGGAATACACAATGTCAGAGGTTGGTCGTTGGCTAACCAACGACCCTCCGATGCTTAAGTCAGTAATCGTCATTGTTAAAAAATCATATGAAAAAATAGAAAAGGGTTTAGAAGACGTACCTTTTCTGACGCGTCGTGCCCAACTACGTGGGACGTCTTGATTATTGCTACCATCTTGCCCCCTTGTGGCGATTCTAAGATGATACACTAAATGTCGTCGTGAGTCACCACAATAGAAGGTCTATTTTCGCGGCTTCAGAGTGGTTTTATAGCAATCACGAGCGACTTTCGGCTCACTTTTTATCTCCTGGATTCCCCACGGTGTAGGGAACTTCAGAGTCTGATGATACATCGAGGGAACGACCTTCATCTCATGGATCCATGGTCGGCCTAAGATGATGTTATAGCCAACACACAGTCGATGACGCTAAACTTGGTCTGCTTGTGGATTCCTCCGGCGTAGACTGGCAAGACGATATCTCCATAGGTGCTCGTCGCTTCTCCATTGAAACCGACCAAAGTTGTCGAACGTCGGGTGATTTCCGAACGATCGATTCCCATGGCCTTGATGGTGCCAAGGAAGATGACGTTCGCTGAACTGCCCCCATCGACCAAGACTCGTCGAGTTAAACAATTACCAACCGTGAGTTGAATGATCAACCCGTCATGATGTTACTGGTACGATTCGCCGAGGTCGTCTTGGTCGAATACGACCTTCATAGCTTCCAACTCTAGATCTCCTTTAGGCCTTGATGAACGCGACATAGGCCGATCGTCAGGCGCTTGACTGGCGTGACGTTTGGCCGTGGAGTACGTCAGACCACATACGTCGGAACCACCAGTGATACAATTGATGACTTTAGCATGCTCGGGGGTTGGCGGTCGAACGTCGTTAGCTGGGGTAACGACGTCGTCGATGATGTCTTTTAAATTTCCCTTCGGGACGTGATACGCCAGCTCCTTTTTGAGAGCTATGCAATCATCTGTCGCGTGACCATGGTCGACATGAAAGTCGCACCATTTAGATTTATCTTTCTTAGCGTCGTCCTGATCGGACTTCTTTGGCCATCGAATAGTCACCTGGGCGGTCTTCAGAGCTTCGACCAAATCTTTAGTGGACCCTTTGAATCCATAAGAGGATATCTTGGGGTACTGAGGAAACTTGGTCGCGGTCTTAGCCTCCGCTTTCGTCTTGAATCGGACGTTCGAGATCTGGCGCGCGGGCTCTATTTTGGAAATAGCTTTTGTCTTGAACTTTGGCTTCCTTATACCTAACGACCTCTTGTCGTCGGCATGCTTGCGACGAAAGACAGCGTCGTCCTCTACTCTCATGTATGCTAGGGTTCGAGCTCGGACGTCTTCAAAATTCTCTGGAGGATACTTGGTCAGGTCAGTGTATAACCCTGAGCTGTCGTCCAGACCACGCTTATAAGCTTCAATTGCAGTCTTGACGTCAAAATTGCGAATGCTGATCATCTCCGCATTGAATCGATTGAAGTAACTGCGGATAGACTCACTGGTCTTCTGCACGACATAATACAGGTCACTGGTCTGCTTCTCCATCTTGCGACTGCTGGTGAATTGCTGGGAGAATTGGTTGACCAATTCAGCGAACGACCCGATGGACTTGGGTTTGAGATTGATCAACCATTGGAGAGCAGGACAGGTGAGAGTCGCACCGAAGCTTTTGCACATGCAGACCTCCTGATATATGTGTGGGATCGAGATCGTCCACATGAGTTGCTTATACTGCGCGACGTGCTCTGTTGGACCGGTCACTCCCAAATACTTGGGCGTAAAGGCAAGGACGTTGTACTTCTTCGGGACCTCAACAGTCGCGATCTCATCGATGAAGGGTGACGCCTGAAATCCTGATCGAGGTTCGACATCAACGGGCATGGCTGCCCCAGGTAGCTTGGCGAGCAAAGATAGGACGCGCTCGTTCTGATCTTCTAGCATTTTCAATCGCTGGGCGACGGGGTCATTGAGGTCGAGATTTGCCCCTACTTGCGGATTGATTCCTGAACTGGTGCCATTGCCATGCGACGAGCCATTGGCGTCTCCGTTGAAAGGAACAAAATCCGGCTGCGACCCAATCTGAAATGGTTGTGATCCATTCTGAAATGGCTGCTGTTAATGCCAAAAATCGCACCAAAGGGACAACTTAAGGTCGATGTGGACTTAAACAACTAAAGAAAGGATCTTTCGACGAGACGTGCGACGAGAATAAAAATAAAAAGACAAGGGATTTGATGACGCAGGAAAAACCTCAATCGAGGAAAAAACCTGCGGACGACAAGGGATGTCGTCGCTGCACTATGGTCGCCAATCAGGGGCAATGTCCTTCGATACTGGTGTCGATCGTACAAAGGTTACAATACAAATGAAGGAAATGCTTCGAAATGTAAAGTACAAGTGTTTGTCGTGTGTGAATACAAAGTGTAAATTGCTGGTCGAGGGCTGTTGTCGTGCGCCGAGAGTGACTTCTTCGGGAGAAAGTTCTTCACTTCGGGTGTTCTTGAGTTCGCCGTATGATTTCAGAGTTTTAGTGATACATTGGTGTGTGTCTTGTGATTCTTTTGTGTTCCCCTCCCCTGGAATGAAGATTTAGCTTCATATTTATAGTCTTTGGGAGCTTTAATTAGCTCATTAAAGGCTTTAATGGCTTGTTGTAATGGTCTCCGTCTTCTTTAATGTTGTTTATGGCTGTTAATGGCTTGTTGTAACGGTCGTCGTCTTCTTTAATGTTGTTAATGACTTCGTCGGTTATAGCCATTGTTCATTAAGAGTGTTGACTCCTACATTAAAGATCAAACAAATGTAACAGTAATGTTATATGTCAGTCAGCCGAGGTCGCATGATCTTATGCGACGGTCGTGCGAAGCGGGCGACGTCGAGGTCGAGTGTCGTAAGGTAAAAGACTTTCGATTAAGAGATAAAGTACTATGATTTTACCTTCGTCGCGGAAAAAGGATTAAGGGGTTTCCTTACCTTGGTCGTGGTTACGACGTGCGACACGTGTCGTGCGACGCGTGACGTGCGATCATTAGACGTAAGATGACTATTGATCTAATATGTCTTTTAATACCCGATTAGTGTGTGTCGGGGATATAGTAATAATGGGTACCACCTTTGTCGACCGGGGGTTTGTCTTTTGTAGATATTGTGGTTCGTGGGTCATGTCGAGGGTGTGATTTTTTACCCAAACAGTTAGCCCCCCGAGATCTGAATTTCAAAGCCATTGGAACTTCAGATCTCGCACTAAAGTAAAATGCGTTGCTACGGAGACGTGTTACTTTTGCTATGATCATCAGAGGAAACTGACTTGGTCAGCCAAAGAAGGCGACGCAAGTTGCGCTTGCCCTTCGAGGCCGGGAAAGGAGAAAGAATGCCCGGCAGCTGGGTCGGGAATCTTGAAGAAGACTGGGATGGTAGTCCTGTAGGAACCGTCTTCGAGGGCTGACGTTTCGTCGAGAGTTGTCACGCCTAAGGAGGCAAGGGCGTCATCCAGCCGTTCTGGCGCGATGGACGCGATACCAGCAAGTTCGGCGCTTCCGGCGACAGTGACGAAGCTAGTGTCCAAGGTGTTGTCCCCAGCGTCTGCCGACAAGGGGGACGGGTTATCGGCCGATGGTGTCCTAGACGGGACGACATTGTTTCCTCATCTGAGAAAATATTTGCTCCCGTCTTTAAGGGAACGTTTTTCCTATCGAGGAGACAGGGTCCCATGTCACCGGGTTGGCGTTCTCGGTCGACGTGGTCCTGTGATCTAGCGTTCACAGCCGATACGGTCGTTAGAGACATATGTTCTGGCGCTTACAGCCGATATGGTCGTTATAGACCTATGTTACGTTGTGTAAGTTTTACTTTAGCGATAATCGGTAAGAAGTTTACCTTTCTTTTGAACCTGAGTATTATTTCGACTCATACATGTCATGGACATGTGTAATGTCGACTGTAAAAATTCTTTAAGTACAAAGAGTCGTGCGACTTGGGCATCCATTGTAATACGACGATTAGAACATAAGTCATAAGACTTCCGTATAAGCAAACATAAGCGCATGCGATCAAAGCATTCATTCAGAACATGAATTTATTCTTAGTTAAAGAACTTAGACTGTGGGGTCGCTTAGACCTTATGATCGTGTGATTTGATCATATGATGAACTTGAACCATGTGTTCCTGCGAAAGGATAATCAAGTCATAGACCTGATCGTTTATGTCGTACGATCCTGTGAAAGTGTACTAAAGTCGTACGATAGACTTATTAATATATATCGTGCGATCCTGCGAGACTAAAGTCGTATAGTAGACTCGGCAACTAATGTCGTGTGACCCTACGATAAAACAATGTCAGAGGTTGGTCGTTGGCTAACCAATGACCCTCCGATGCTTAAGTCAGTAATCGTCGTGATGAGAAAAAATCGTATGAAAGAAGGAAAAGGATTTAGAAGAAATACCTTTTCAGATGCGTCGCACTCCAGCTGCGTTGGATATCTCGTCCGTCGAGGGTTTGGAGCCGATAGGCACCATTATCTACGACTTCTGAGGTACGATAAGGGCCTTCCCACTTGGTGAAAAAGTTTACCTGGATTAAGCTCTTGAGTGCTTTGCAACACTCGTCGGAGGACATAGTCGCCTTCTTGAAATACTTTTGCTTGTGATTATACGGTTAATCTTGCGACTTGCCTTTATTGGCAATCATGAGATAAAAATGTGTGAGTCGCACTTATTGGCGACTTTTGTGATTTGACATGCGTCTTACCATGACTGGTGATTATGAGATTCAATGTACAAGTTGTCTTTATTGACGACATATGTCATGACTAGCGATCATGAAATTTCAACATGTGAGTCGCATTTTCTGGCGACCGAGAATTTCAACCTGCATTTGCCATGACTGGCGATCATAAGATTTAAAACGTGGGTCGTTTCTTATCGACGACTATAAATCGTAACCTGCGATATAAGTCCTAGAGACTTTTGTTTCTTACGATATAAATCGTAAGACATGTATTTAAATCGTAAGACATGTATTTAAATCGTAGAGACATTTATTTCTCGCGATGTAAATCGTAAGATGTGTGTTTATATGATCTTGCGAGCCTGCAATATAAAATTGGGGGTGGTCGTTGGTTTGGACCAATGATCTTTTGATGCTTAAATCAATGATCATATATTAGATCAAAATAATTAAACGATGAAAATATACTTAGAGTATATATATATATATATATATATATATATATATATATATATATATATATATATATATATATATATCGATTTGTTCTAAGTAAGACGTCACAGTTACCGTAACATGGAGTCGATAAACGCCTTTTACCGAAGATTTTCAAAACAAAACGTGGTATTTTTTTAGTTTGTGACGGGTGTTCCGAGCCCCCGAGTCCCTTGGATGATGCGATACATGCGATACTTTGATGGAGCATTTTTTTATCAGGGCTTGATTCTGGCTTCGAGCCGTATTCAATTCTGGTTGAAGTTGAATCGGGGGATCTTGAAGATTTGCCATGTACCTGAATGCAACAAAAACTTTGCAAGATCATTAGTAGAAACGCACGTTCATCGAAGATTTTCTCTAGATGTAGTCCCACGGATGGCGCCAAACTGTTAATGCCAAAAATCGCACCAAAGGGACAACTTAAGGTCGATGTGGACTTAAACAACTAAAGAAAGGGTCTTTCGACGAGACGTGTGACGAGAATAAAAATAAAGAGACAAGGGATTTGATGATGCAGGAAAAACCTCAATCGAGGAAAAAACCTGCGGACGACTGTAACATCCCTTATCC
This sequence comes from Saussurea involucrata, assembly GCA_033807775.1. NCBI lineage: Eukaryota > Viridiplantae > Streptophyta > Magnoliopsida > Asterales > Asteraceae > Saussurea > Saussurea involucrata. The sequence continues at coordinate 159,128,845 of CM066319.1, forward strand.
CATATACATGACGTATTACACAATATAACACAATTAAATATAAGAAACAAACTTCACTTTACATGTACGGTCCGGTAGTCTTTTACAAATAGAAAGAAAACATTTGAAATACAATCCTTGTGCTATTTGCATCCATAACACTTAACATTCCATTACAACTACTAAATAAGTCAAAAGCTTCGTCTTAGTCTTCCTTACTAGCCATCCATCTCATACTCTACTTACTTGCCCTTACTTGATCCGCCACCTGGAATACATATTTTTAAAACAAAATGAGGGTTAGACCTGTTGGTCTAAGTGAGAAACCCCTGTTAGTTTAAAAACCATTTATATAAACTTCATTCATATAAATCACGCCACATAACTACATATATCCAATTAAGCTCACACCTCGTGCACCTTTCCTTCTCATTTCCTCCTGGCCATATTAGTGGTAGCAAGCCAACTAATAATATACAACGTTGTACAACATCTACAGCCAAACAACGCTATACAAGTTCTATAGCCAATCACACCGGTCTTAAACCCGGCCAACGTATTATAACACGTTTATAATACACATGTAAATACAATATCTCACTATATTGTAATTCGCGTATATACCATACATATACCCATAATCACTAATTATCACATTTTCAAACCATACGTATGTATTCCAGTTGAAATTAATTTTAAAGTAAAACTCACCTCGTTGCTTTATCCAAAACCTCCGGATCCTTTATCTGTCAATTCGATCTTTCTCCCAAAGTTCACAAAATCTGTAATCAATTAATTACGGAACATTTAACCGTCGAGAATACTAAATGAATCTAAATAGTCTAAAAATCCCATTTTGCTATCTCGGCCAACACTCTCTCGCAACTCTCTCTCTCTCTCCTCGCAACACTCTCTCTCGCCACCTTCTCTGTCTCTTCCTCGCAACACACTCTCTCTCTTCTCTTGCTACTATGACCTGCGAGCCATAGTTCTCCTCGCAACATCTCTCTCCTCGCAAGCATGGCTTGCGAGCCCTAACTCCCTCGCAGCTAAAGGCTGCGAGCCAAAAATCCCATCGCAACCAAGGCTTGCGATTCTTATGAACATTCATAAACCTCTCAATTCACTGAGTTCATCTTTTACCCAGATTTGCAGATATGTTTCATACTACCATAGAACACTATCCCAAACCCAAAATACACATATCTTATCAAAACACCAAAACCCACCTACATACCTATTTATCAACTTATAAATATAAAAGGGATAGGTTATAAATGATTGTTACCTTTACTTCCTTGAACTGATCCTTAATAATCCAGCTGAAACTCCACAGCTTCCTTCTTCTTCTTCTTCTTAAATTTCCTCTCAACCCTCTCTTCTCTCTTTTCTCTCCTTTCTCTCTGTCGTGAACCAATAACACACACACACACACTTTGTTTTCCTTTTTGCCAAGTCTCTAAAATGAGACACCACATCTCAATAAAAATAAAAAGAGGCGGTGGATGAAGATAAATATCTTCATAGTTACCAAACAAACCCCATAATTTCATCAAATGGCAAAACACACCCTTAAACTTCCAAATTAACCAAATTTTTACCCTAAATATATTATTATAAACTTATTCAATTTAACGATAAGAGGGTTTTAAATAACGACTTTACCCGGGGTATTACATCATCTCCCCCTTAAAAGAATTCCGTCCCGGAATTCAGTTAAGCAAAAAGGTGAGGGTATTTGGCTCTCATGTCCGATTCGGTTTCCCACGTGGCATCCTGACCTCTATGATGCCTCCACTGAACCTTCACTTGCCTGATCTCCTTATTCCGCATCACTTTGACTTTATGATCAACTATTGCTTCCGGTTCTTCCACATAATTCAGTCTTTCGTCGACTTGTATCTCTGGTAGGGAGACTGCCTGATCTTGAGTAACTAAACACTTTCGGAAGTTTGACACGTGAAATGCATTATGAATTCTGCTCAACTCTGGTGGAAGATCTAATCTGTAAGCTACGTCCCCGATCCTTTCAGTGATTGCAAATGGTCCAATATACCTTGGGCTAAGCTTACCCTGTCGACCGAATCTGATGACTCCTTTCCACGGCGAAACCTTTAACATTACATAATCCCCAATTTGAAATTCCAACGGCTTTCGACGGCGATCCGCGTAACTCTTCTGTCTATCTTGAGCCACTTTCAATCTTTCTCGGATCTGTGTAACCTTATCGGCGGTTAACTGAACTATTTCCGGCCCCGCTAACTGTTTCTCTCCCACTTCGTTCCAACACAGAGGCGTTCGACATTTCCTACCATACAGTACTTCAAACGGTGCCGCTTGTATGCTGGAATGATAACTGTTGTTGTAAGCGAATTCGATTAACGGAAAATGCTTATCCCACGATCCCCCAAAATCAACAATACAAGCCCGGAGCATATCTTCTAAGGTCTGAATTGTTCGTTCACTCTGTCCATCTATTTGAGGATGATACGCCGTACTTAACTTTATCTGAGTCCCCATTTCCCTTTGAAAGCTTCTCCAAAATCTTGAAGTAAAACGACTATCACGATCAGAAATGATCGAGATTGGAACTCCATGTCGAGTTACTATTTCATTAATGTATAACTTAGCTAATCGCTCCAATGAATCGGTTTCCTTTATTGGTAGGAAGTGTGCAGACTTTGACAACCTGTCGACGATCACCCAAATAGAATCGAACCCCTTCGGAGTTCTTGGTAGCTTTGTGATAAAGTCCGTGGTAATCTGCTCCCACTTCCACATAGGTATTTCTAGTCGTTGTAGTTGACCAAATGGCTTTTGATGTTCGATCTTTACCTTCTTACAAGTATCACACCGTTCTACATACTGAGCAATCCCTCTTTTTATCCCCGGCCACCAATAAAATTGCTTTAGGTCTTTATACATCTTGTTTGTACCTGGGTGAATAGAGAAACGGGATTGATGAGCTTCTTGTAAAACACGATCACGTAACCCACCCAAACGAGGTACCCACACTCTGTTTCCCAGACACAATAACCCCCGATCATCTTTTACTAGCAATGCTGACATCCCCGCTAACCGTTCTGATTTCAGATGTTCATCCTGATAAGCCTCCACTTGACACTTCTGCAATTCGTCAAATATGTTGGGTAGGAGTTCAGTTCGTATTGAAACAACTTTTATTGTTCCACTCCTTTCTTGACGACTGAGCGCATCTGCCACTACATTCGCCTTTCCCGGGTGATAAAGGATTTCACAGTCGTAATCATTCAGCAATTCCAACCATCTCCTTTGTCTCATATTTAGTTCCTTCTGATCAAAGAGATGTTGAAGACTCTTGTGGTCAGTATAAATCTGACTTTTGGAACCATACAGATAATGTCTCCAAATTTTTAACGCGAAAACGACTGCAGCAAGCTCCATATCGTGCGTAGGATACTGCCGTTCATGATCCTTCAGTTGGCGAGAAGCATAAGCTATAACCTTTCCACGCTGCATAAGCACACAACCCAATCCCAATTTAGACGCATCACTGTAAACGACAAAGTCTTCAGAACCTTCAGGTAGTGATAGAATCGGTGCGCTGCATAGTTTCTCTTTCAATATCCGGAAGGCCTCGTCTTGTTCTGCTTTCCACTCAAACTTTAGGTTCTTCCGGGTCAGCTTAGTCAATGGCGTTGCGATTCGAGAGAAGTCTTTTATAAATTTTCGATAGTAACCGGCTAAACCTAGAAAACTGCGTACCTCTGTTGCTGTCTTAGGCTGTTCCCACTTTTCAACTGCTTCTACTTTCATCGGATCGACTTGTATACCTTTCTCAGAAACCACGTGCCCCAGAAATTGTACTTTCCGTAACCAGAACTCACATTTTGAAAATTTTGCATACAACCTTTCCTTCTTCAGCAGCTCTAGAATCAAACGAAGATGTTGCGCGTGCTCTTCCTTGGATCGAGAATAGATAAGAATATCATCGATAAAAACAATTACAAATTTATCGAGATACGGCTTACATACCCGATTCATCAAATCCATAAAGGCAGCTGGAGCGTTCGTCAATCCAAATGGCATTACTAAAAATTCATGATGACCATACCTCGTTCGAAAAGCAGTCTTTAAAACGTCTTCTTCTTTAACCTTCAGCTGGTGATAACCGGACCTTAAGATCAATCTTGGAGAAATAGCAAGCTCCAACTAACTGATCAAAGAGATCATCAATTCGGGGTAGCGGATACTTGTTCTTTATCGTGCGCTTATTCAATTCTCGGTAGTCAATACACATTCTCATCGACCCATCTTTCTTTTTCACAAATAACACTGGTGCTCCCCACGGCGAAGAACTAGGTCTGATGAAACCCTTATCGGATAGATCTTGTAGTTGTGCCATCATCTCTTTCATCTCTGGAGGTGCCAAACGGTACGGTGCACGGGCTACAGGAGTGGCTCCAGGAATTAAGTCTATACCGAACTCGACTTGTCTAACTGGCGGAAGACTGTTCAAGTCTTCAGGGAATACATCAGGGAATTCACTAACGATAGGAATATCTTCCATCCTAATCTTTTCCGGCTTAACATCTATCACGTAAGCCAAGTAACTCTGACAACCCTTATTCACACACTTACGTGCCTTTACTAGTGATATAAGATAGGACTGATGATTCCTACGATCACCATAAATCACTACCGGTCCTTTCTCAGGCAATACAACATTTATTATCTTCTTGTCACACACTATATTAGCCTGATTCTCAGCCAACCAGTCCATTCCCACTACTACATCAAATTCTATCAAAGTTATAGGAAACAATTGTATAGGCACTCCACACCCTTCGATATTAATCACACAACCATCAAATACTTCGCTAACCGACACTTGGTTATCATTTGCAGTATCTACTAATAGAGAATGATCTAACAATTTAGGTTTCAAACACAAACAAGCAGCAAATGCAGGAGACACAAACGATCGGTTTGCACCGGAATCAAATAACACCTTAGCATGTGTAGAGTTTATCAAAAATGTACCTGTGACCACATCTGGAGTTTCCTCCGCTTCTTTCTCAGTCATCTGAAATGCGCGACCTCTGGTTACTGGCGGTTCCAGTCTTGGCACTACTGGTTTAACATTTGTTGGCCTGCCTGATGACCCACCTTGCTGCATCCTCCCTCGCGGACAGTTTGATTGGAAATGATCCGGAGAATTGCATAAGAAACATAGCCGCGTTACCTTACAATCCTTAATGACGTGCCCAGTCTTCCCACACTTATAACATGCTCGCAAATCACCTTGGCAGTTTCCTTGATGGACACGGTTGCACTTCGGACATGGTCTTTCCGCTAGTCGAAACGGCGGACGGTTATCATACCTCTGAAATCGGGACCTCTTCGGATCATATTGCGGTCCTTCCCACTTTCTCTTTCCGATACTCTTATCTCCCGTATCCCTTCTCATATCTCGTTCAACATTTTCCGCTGCATCAACTGCAGCTGAAAAGGTATCGGGTCCCTTTGCAGTCACTAACCTTCTAATCTCTGAGTTCAACCCAAAGATAAACCTTTCTATCTTCATCGCTTCTGTAGCGACATAGTATTCTGCAAATCGAGATTTTTCCAGAAAGCTAGCAGTATAATCTCGAACGGATAAGCTTCCTTGTTGCAAATTCATGAATTCTCCTTCCAGTTGTTTGACGGCTGCTTGGGGACAAAATGCGTTCCTGTAGACTATCACAAATTCTTCCCAAGATAGGGTAGAATAAACATCGGATCCTTTTGAATGAATAAACGATTCCCACCAATACAACGCATCTCCTTTCAACATGGCTGCCCCGTACAATACTCCATCTTCGTCCGCACACTTACTCGTTTTAAAAATGGCTTCAATTTCCTTCATCCACCTCATTGCTTTCACCGGATCCCGATCCCCTGAGAATGTCGGAGGCTTGCAGCTAAGAAACATTTTGTAATCACATTTTCTCATTACCGGTAAGACCGTTGGGGTAATTGGCATCTCCTCTTCAAGAGTAGGGTCTGGTCTTTCTGTTTCAGTATTATGAGCTTGGTTGAGCATAGCTTGAATATTGTCTTGTAATCTCCCCATTTCTGTCATTAAATCAGCTCTGGTAATGAAATCCGTACTATTTTGTTGAGTTCTACCTCCGGTTCTACCTCCAGCTCCACCTCGAAGCCTACCTCCAGTTCTGCCCCCTGTTCTGCCTCCCCTGTCCCCTGTTCCTACTGGCGGATTAGTTCTGTTTGGATTTCTTCCTCCTCCTCGATTCGAATTTCTTGTACCACTTGCCATTCTGTAAATTTAAACAAGATTAATATACACATAAGCACATACCCCATATAACAAGGTATTCCAGTTCAAACATGTACCTGAAAAATCACAATTACACTGGCCAGGTGTAATATGAAATTACCTTACATGATGTTCCTTCTACCTTTTATACTTCATCATCCCAAGGTTCTATAATGATAGGGACATCCTACTTCACATGCAGTTTAAGTCTAGGTACAGATACAAATACCTAAATCCCTTAAACTAAGGCTCTGATACCATTTGTAACATCCCTTATCCCATATACATGACGTATTACACAATATAACACAATTAAATATAAGAAACAAACTTCACTTTACATGTACGGTCCGGTAGTCTTTTACAAATAGAAAGAAAACATTTGAAATACAATCCTTGTGCTATTTGCATCCATAACACTTAACATTCCATTACAACTACTAAATAAGTCAAAAGCTTCGTCTTAGTCTTCCTTACTAGCCATCCATCTCATACTCTACTTACTTGCCCTTACTTGATCCGCCACCTGGAATACATATTTTTAAAACAAAATGAGGGTTAGACCTGTTGGTCTAAGTGAGAAACCCCTGTTAGTTTAAAAACCATTTATATAAACTTCATTCATATAAATCACGCCACATAACTACATATATCCAATTAAGCTCACACCTCGTGCACCTTTCCTTCTCATTTCCTCCTGGCCATATTAGTGGTAGCAAGCCAACTAATAATATACAACGTTGTACAACATCTACAGCCAAACAACGCTATACAATTTCTATAGCCAATCACACCGGTCTTAAACCCGGCCAACGTATTATAACACGTTTATAATACACATGTAAATACAATATCTCACTATATTGTAATTCGCGTATATACCATACATATACCCATAATCACTAATTATCACATTCTCAAACCATACGTATGTATTCCAGTTGAAATTACTTTTAAAGTAAAACTCACCTCGTTGCTTTATCCAAAACCTCCGGATCCTTTATCTGTCAATTCGATCTTTCTCCCAAAGTTCACAAAATCTGTAATCAATTAATTACGGAACATTTAACCGTCGAGAATACTAAATGAATCTAAATAGTCTAAAAATCCCATTTTGCTATCTCGGCCAACACTCTCTCGCAACTCTCTCTCTCTCTCCTCGCAACACTCTCTCTCGCCACCTTCTCTGTCTCTTCCTCGCAACACACTCTCTCTCTTCTCTTGCTACTATGACCTGCGAGCCATAGTTCTCCTCGCAACATCTCTCTCCTCGCAAGCATGGCTTGCGAGCCCTAACTCCCTCGCAGCTAAAGGCTGCGAGCCAAAAATCCCATCGCAACCAAGGCTTGCGATTCTTATGAACATTCATAAACCTCTCAATTCACTGAGTTCATCTTTTACCCAGATTTGCAGATATGTTTCATACTACCATAGAACACTATCCCAAACCCAAAATACACATATCTTATCAAAACACCAAAACCCACCTACATACCTATTTATCAACTTATAAATATAAAAGGGATAGGTTATAAATGATTGTTACCTTTACTTCCTTGAACTGATCCTTAATAATCCAGCTGAAACTCCACAGCTTCCTTCTTCTTCTTCTTCTTCTTAAATTTCCTCTCAACCCTCTCTTCTCTCTTTTCTCTCCTTTCTCTCTGTCGTGAACCAATAACACACACACACACACTTTGTTTTCCTTTTTGCCAAGTCTCTAAAATGAGACACCTCATCTCAATAAAAATAAAAAGAGGCGGTGGATGAAGATAAATATCTTCATAGTTACCAAACAAACCCCATACTTTCATCAAATGGCAAAACACACCCTTAAACTTCCAAATTAACCAAATTTTTACCCTAAATATATTATTATAAACTTATTCAATTTAACGATAAGAGTGTTTTAAATAACGACTTTACCCGGGGTATTACAACGACAAGGGATGTCGTCGCTGCACTATGGTCGCCAATCAGGGGCGATGTCCTTCGATACTGGTATCGATCGTACAAAGGTTACAATACAAATGAAGGAAATGCTTCAAAATGTAAAGTACAAGTGTTTGTCGTGTGTGAATACAAAGTGTAAACTGCTGGTCGAGGGTTGTTGTCGTGCGCCGAGAGTGACTTATTCGGGAGAAAGTTCTTCACTTCGGGTGTTCTTGAGTTCGCCGTATGATTTCAGAGTTTTAGTGATACATTGGTATGTGTCTTGTGATTCTTTTGTGTTCCCCTCCCCTGGAATGAAGATTTAGCTTCATATTTATAGTCTTTGGAAACTTTAATTAGCTCATTAAAGGCTTTAATGGCTTGTTGTAACGGTCGCCGTCTTCTTTAATGCTGTTAATGGCTGTTAATGGCTTGTTGTAACGGTCGCCGTCTTCTTTAATGTTGTTAATGGCTGTTAATGACTTCGTTGGTTATAGCCGTTGTTCATTAAGAGTGTTGACTCCTGCATTAAAGATCAAACAAATGTAACAGTAATGTTATATGTCAGTCAGCCGAGGTCGCATGATCTTATGCGACGGTCGTGCGGAGCGGGCGACGTCGAGGTTGAGTGTCGTAAGGTAAAAGACTTTCGATTAAGAGATAAAGTACTATGATTTTACCTTCATCGCGAAAAAAGGATTAAGGGGTTTCCTTACCTTGGTCGTGGTTACGACGTGCGACGCGTGACGTGCGATCATTAGACCTAAGACGACTATTGATCTAATATGTCTTTTAATACCCGATTAGTGTGTGTCGGGGATATAGTAATAATGGGTACCACCTTTGTCGACCGGGGTATGTCTTTTGTAGATATTGTGGTTCGTGGGTCATGTCGAGGGTGTGATTTTTTACCCAAACAGCTGCGATCCATTTTGAAACGGCTGCGATCCATTTTGAAACGGTTGCGACCCATTCTGAAACGGCTGCGATCCATTCTGAAATGGCTGCGATCCATTCTGCATGGGTGGTGGCCTTATGTGCTGAGGAGGAACCGTCCCGAACTGGGGATTTGGATTGAACGGTCCCGGCTGCTGGTTCTGCATGAACGGACCTGGATGTTGATTCTGAGCGAATGGACCTGATCCTGGACCTGGATTATGCGCAAATGGTCGAGGACCATTCTGACCGAACGATCCTTGGCCTGGATTCTGAACGAATGGCCTAGGACCATTCTGAGGTCCAAAGGGATTTCTTAACCGTGCGATCTCCTCAGCTGCTCTGCGACTTTGCTCTGCCATGGTGTTGATTAGATTTCGAGCGACTTCAAGCTCCTGGTACATCTGGGCAATGACATGCTACTGATCTCCAGGGTCTGCCATTTTCCTGCAACAGAGAACAAAGAAAACTCCAAGAAACCGTTAGTAAAACGCACGTCTGTCGAAGAGTTTCTCTAGATGGGGTCCCCCGGATGGCGCCAAACTGTTAATGCCAAAAATCGCACCAAATGGACAACTTAAGGTCGATGTGGACTTTAACAACTAAAGAAAGGAATCGTTCGACAAAGGCGTGCGATAAAGACAAAAATGTAAATGAGACAGAGGATTTGATGACGCAGGAAAAACCTCAACGAGGAAAAAACCTGCGGACGACAGTGGATGTCGTCGCTGCACTATGGTCGCCAATCAGGGGCGGTGTCCTTGGTGTTCCGGGTGTCGATCGTACAAAGATTACAATACAAATGATAGGAAAGACTTCGAAATGTAAAGTACAAGTGTTTGAAATGTAAAAACAGTGTGCGTCGTGTGTGAAAACAATGTGTAAACTGTTGGTCGAGAGTGAAAGTCGTGCGTCGAGAGCGATCTTCTATGAATGATCTCTTTGCTTCGAATGAATATTCTTCGAGTGTATACGTTTGCTTCTGTTGTTCGATGCTCTTGTTCTATCTCTCTTCCTATGTCATTCGATGTCCTGAAACTGAGGATTGAACTTGGGATTTATAGTCTTCGGATGATTTTAATTGAATCATTAAGCTCTTTGATGATTGTTGTAACGGTCGTCGTCTTCAATGTGGGTTTAGATGCTCATAACTGATTTCGTCGGTTATAGCCGTTGTCCATTAATAACTTTGACTCCTGCATTATACACTTGAACAAACATAACAGTCGTATATCGTGTTAGTTAAGGTCGTACGGTTTTGTGCGACGATCGTGCGGAACGGGCGACGTCGAGGTCGAGTGTCGTGAGGAACTCTCGACTTACCGTTTAGGAGGGACGACATAGGTTTTTTGGGTCTTTGTCGGGACCTTATCTTAATATAAGATATAGCTCATAACATGTGTCTTACATTTTCTGGTCGTGGTCGAGACTGGTGAAATTTTGCCCAAACAGTTGTCTTGGAACCGGATTGGTTCAATTCTAACTGAACGAGAAGTCGAAGAAAAAATGAGGTCGTGACGTCATACTGATGCACGATTGTGCTTACCAGCTGTCTTTGATAGGTGTCGACGATCCGTGTAGTCATACGAAGGGACGAGGGCACGCGGTGATCATCAAAGGGCTTGACCTGACACGATCGAGTGCATAAATAGGGATCATAATGGATCATTTCCTTTTATATCCTTTTGAAAAGTTTCTTAGTGCGGAATTCTTCTTTGATCCCTTGCTGTTCTTTGCTCAATACTTTTCAAAGTTTTTGATTGTCCATACGAGGTATAGTTTTTCGATTTCTCTCAAGCCCTCCAAGATTGGAGACTCTTTGAGAATGATTATGTCCGAGTCGGTCAAGACTTTGATTGCGATAGACGTGACGTTCGTGGATCTTGCGCATCTGGCGACGATGTCCTATGTATCCACGTCAACCCTTTCGTCAGCCGTCGGGGGCAAGGGTATAAGGACGGGAGAGGGTGAGGAGGAAGTCATGACGATCAACTTTATGTTGTCGTCGATCCTCTTGACTGAATGTGTCCTTGACGGGACGAAGTCATTTCCGCATCAGGGGAAATATCAGCTCTTATCATTCAAGGAGCGTTTTCAAAAGATCTCCATCGAAGAGACGGGATCGCGTTTAGCTGGACTAGCGTTCTTTGTGAGTTTTTCTTTCGAAACTCGTGTTCCCAATATTTCCACCGAATGTTTGTTTAACATACCCCTTTTGTATTTTACAGATGTTTCAATCTTCTTTTGTTAGATACGCAAAGATAGAGGAGATGTTGGACTGGAAGCCGACCGTCAAGAAGATCATATTCCTTCCTCTAACCTTAACATTAATCTTAAGAGCCGCATTCTGAAAATGTCGCGGCGTAGGGCGTCAGATAACGCCTAACATACTCGTTTGATCCTTGCATTAGCTTCTTAGCGTGTTTTCGGGTATGACAAGGACTTGAAGGTCGAGACTGAGTATACGATCGACGCTCCTCTCTAGATTTAGGAGATGCTATGTTTTTTTCATGTCTCGATCGTTGGTGGTCGAGCCATTTTAACTTTGTATACTCGACCGTCGGTCGATCCTATGTAATCGTTCGTTTCGTAAATGAATTTCATCCTTTTGTCGAATTTTTATTTCGATTTACATATGTCGTAGATAGATATAATATCAACCGTATAACTTTGTTAAGTATAGAACGAGCGAAGAATCGTGCGACTTAGGCATTCATAGCAATATAACGATTGAAATATCATACGTTTGACTTGTATTGATAGGCTCAATTATTGACGTGTTAGAACGTACAAAATTTTTCTGAATCCAGGAACTCAGATCGAGAGGTCGTTCAAACCTTATGATCGTGTAACCAAATGTCATGATGAAATTTGAATCATGTGCCCCTGTGATAAAACAATTAAGTTGCATGAGAGGAAGGTGATTTTAGAAAAAAATACTTTTTCAAGTGCGTCGCATTCCAACTGCGTGGGATTTCTTGATTGTCGAGAGTCTGGAGTCGATAGGCTCCTTTACCAATGACTTCGTAGATGCGGTAAGGACCTTCCCATTTAATATAAAGCTTACCGGCATTGAGTTCTTGAGTGTTTTGGAACACTCGACGGAGGACGTAATCGCCTTCTTGAAAGACTTTGACTTTGACGTGTTTATTGAAATGTCGCTCGACTGCTTGCTTCTGAGATGCCATTCTGATCAAGGCTGATTCTCTAAGCTCTTCGAGGGCGTCGATATCATAATTTAAATCAATCATGTTGTGGTCGACGGAAGTATGCCTCGAAGTTGGGAGCTGGACTTCGATTGGTAGGACTGCTTCGCAACCGTAGACGAGAGAGAAAGGGGTTTATCCTGTGGACGTGCGCGGTGTCGTGCGATTTTCCCATAGGACTGAAGGTAGTTCTTCGACCCATCTTTCTTTTGCAGCTTTTATCCTTTTCTTGATCGAAGCTATAATGGTCTTATTACTTGATTCAGCATGTCCGTTCGCCTGAGGGTATCTGGGAGTCGAGGTTGTTAACTTGATACTCCTGTCTTCGCAAAATTGTTGGGTCCTGTCGCTTATGAATTGGGATCCGTTGTCACAGACGATTTCGGATGGAATCCCAAATCGGCATATGATGTTAGTCTGGATAAAAGAGATGACTTCCTTGTCCCTGATTTGGGAAAAACAGCTGCCTCAACCCACTTGGAAAAATAATCGGTGAGTACAAGGAGGAATACCTTTTGCCCCGGGGCCGGGGGTAGCTTGCCAACAATATCCATTCCCCACCTCATGAAGGGCCATGGGACGAGTGTTGAGTGCAAAGGTTCAGAGGGTTTATGTGACTTACCTGCATGTCGCTGATAAGGGTCACAGTTCTGGACGTACTTGACGGCATCTTGTCGCAATGTTGGCCAAAAATACCCTTGTCGAGAGATACGATTAGCCAAACTGCGACCACCGGAATGATTGCCACATTCGCCGTCGTGCATCTCGTGAAAGATTTTTTGGACCTGACTCTTGCTAATGACTCATCTTAGGTTTAATCTTTTCGATGATCGTCGATAGAGCTTATCTCCAATTATGGTATATTTAGATGCTTTGAATCTGATCTTCCGGGCTTCCATCTTGTCTTCTGGGAGTTGGTCGTGCATAAGGAAATTTCGGATGTCGCACGACCAATCATCTTTTTCGTCCTCGATCTGGACGACATCGATGTTTTCGATAGACGATGTCGCCAGATGGATCATTGGAATAACGTCGAATATGGGTTCGACTAAAGCAGACCCGAGATTTGCTAAAGCGTCGGCTTGAGTATTCTGGTCTCTCGGGATTTGTTCGATAGAAAATGTTTTAAACATTTTTTATTTTTCTTTTGCTACCTTCAGGTACGCTGTCATTTTTGAATCTTTGGCTGCGAATTCTCCATTGATCTGGTTCACCACCAGGAGAGAGTCGCTTTTGACATGTAACGCAGTTTCCCCCGAGTCGTAGGCCATATTCATTCCTAAGATCCAGGGCACGTCGTCGTGAGTCGCCACAGTCGATACCTTGAGCTCTACTTCTTTCTCCAATTCAGGGCTGAAGTCAGCAATGAAGTCTGCCAAGGCTTGCGACTTGATCGCGGTCCTGGGCTTGAAGTCAATGTCATAGCTGCTGAGACATATGCTCTGTTTTGCTAAGCGACTTGTCAACTCAGGTTTTCTTAAGACATACTTAAGAGGAAAGTTAGTTACGACAGTAATGGGATGCGACTCAAAATAATGTCGCAGTTTTTTAGCAGCTGTGACTAACGACAAGAGCAATTTTTCCATAGAGGAATACCTGGTTTCTGCGTCCAGAAGAGATTTAGTTACATAATAGATTGGCAGTTGCTGTCTTTCATCTTCTCGTGCTAGGACAACACTTACCGCGTTTGGACTAACAGCCATATATAGTTGCAAGATTTCATGATCGCGAGGTTTCGACAATAAGGGAGGCGACGTCATGTATTCTTTGAGCTTTTGAAATGCCTGTTCATGATCGTCGGTCCAATCGAAGCCTCTGTTTTTCCTGAGGACGTTGTAAAATAGATGACATTTATCTGAAGATCGGGAGATGAACCTGTTTAGAGCTGCTACCCGACCAGTGAGCCTTTGGACTTCTTTGAAATTTTGAGGAGATTTGATCTCGACAATGGCTTTGATCTGGTCGGGATTGGCTTCGATGCCTCGGCGAGTGACCATATATCCTAGGAATTTCCCAGCACTGACGCCAAAGGAGCATTTCGTCGGGTTGAGCTTCATGCTATACTCTCTAAAGATATCAAACGATTGCCTCAGATGCTCGACATGGTCTATCGCTTGTTTTGACTTGACCAGTATGTCGTCGATATACACCTCCATCGTGTCCCCGAGATGGTCTTTGAACATTTTATTCACTAGACGCTGGTAGGTAGAACCTGCATTTTTTAGTCCGAAAGGCATAACTTTATAACAGTAAATACCTCGGTCCGTCATAAATGCGGTTTTTTCTTGGTCCTCGACGTGCATTATGATTTGATTGTATCCGGAATAGGCATCCATGAACGTCAGTAGTTCGTGCCCCGCTGTCGCGTCGACCATGGCGTCGATATGAGGTAATGGAAAGGGATCTTTTGGACAGGCTTTATTGAGGTCTGTGAAGTCGATACATACCCTCCACTTTCCATTCTTCTTTGCTACAACCACGACGTTAGCAAGCCAATCGGGGTACTTTACCTCTCGAATCTTCCCTGTCTTGAGAAGGTTGTCGACTTCGTCATTTATCACCTTATTCCTTTCAGGAGCAAATTTCCGTCGCTTCTGCTTGATAGGTTTGAACGATGGGTCGACATTGAGCTTGTGAGAGATGACGTCAGGATCTATGCCGACCATATCTTCATGCGACCAGGCGAAACAATCAGCATGTTCCTGCAAAAAAGATATTAACTTTTCCCTGAGGCAAGGAATGAGAGACGAACCGATTAACACTTTTTGATCAGGCTTGCTTGAATCTAGAATGACTTCCTCTAGGCGATAATCGTTGACTGCTTTAAGTGCATCTTGTGCATTTTTGAGTCACTCATGTGTTGGGTCAGTGGATTGTTCGTTATTCGCCATTTTCCTGAAACAGAGAACAGACGAAACTCCAAGAAAACGTAAGTAGGAAGCACGTTTGTCGAAGATTTTCTCTAGATGGGGTCCTACAGATGGCGCCAAACTGTTAATGCCAAAAATCGCACCAAAGGGACAACTTAAGGTCGATGTGGACTTTAACAACTAAAGAAAGGAATCGTTCGACAAAGGCGTGCGACAAAGACAAAAATGTAAATGAGACAGAGGATTTGATGACGTAGGAAAAACCTCAACGAGGAAAAAACCTGCGGACGACAGTGGATGTCGTCGCTGCACTATGGTCGCCAATCAGGGGCGATGTCCTTGGTGTTCCGGGTGTCGATCGTACAGAGATTACAATACAAATGAAGGGAAAGACTTCGAAATGTAAAGTACAAGTGTTTGAAATGTAAAAACAGTGTGCGTCGTGTGTGAAAACAATGTGTAAACTGTTGGTCGAGAGTGAAAGTCGTGCGTCGACAACGATCTTCTATGAATGATCTTCTTTGCTTCGAATGAATATTCTTCGAGTGTTTGCGTTTGCTTCTGTTGTTTGATGTTCGGTGTTTGGTGTTCTATCTTTCTCCCTGTGTCATTCGATGTCCTGAAACTGAGGATTGAACTTGGGATTTATAGTCTTCAGATGATTTTAATTGAATCATTAAGATCTTTGATGATTGTTGTAACGGTCGTCGTCTTCAATGTGGGATTAGATGCTCATAACTGATTTCGTCGGTTATAGCCATTGTCCATTAATGACTTTGACTCCTGCATTAATCACTGAACAAATATAACAGTCGTATAACGCGTTAGTCGGCCGAGGTCGCATGATTCTACGCGACGGTCGTGCGAAGTAGGCGACGTCGAGGTCGAGTGTCGTGAGAAACTCTCGACTTACCTTTTAGGAGGGACGACGGAGGTTTTTTGGGCCTTTGTCGGGACCTTATCTTAATACAAGATATAGCTTCATAACATGTGTCTTACCTTTTCTGGTCGTGGTCGAGACCTGTGAAATTTTTCCCAAACAACTATACAACTAGCTAAAAATGCTAGACACAACGTAACTTAGGTCTTTAACGACCATATCGGCTATGAACGCCAGATCAAAGGTCTCTGACGACCATATCGGCTATGAGCGCTAGATCATAGGTCTCTAACGACCATATCCTGCGAACGCCAGATCACAGGTCGCTAACGACCATATCGGCTATGAATGCCAGATCATAAGTCTCTAACGACCATGTCGGCTATGAACGCCAGATCACAAGTCAATAACGACCGTATTAGCTCGGTGTTTGGGCAAAATTTCACCAGTCTCGACCATGACCCGGACATTAAGAACATTTATTGCACTTCTCTTATAACAAAGTCAAATCACAAACACTCCGTCTTTTGACCAAAGCCAGAGTCGAACGTACCTTTCGACCTCGACCGTCGTGTAGAAACACACGACCTCGACCAACTAACATATGATTCTTCTGTTATGTTTTCCTCATTTAATGCAGGTCAAAACGACATTTATGGCCAATGGACGAACCCGACAGAACAGTTATGAACATTAAACAACAATGACCGTTGCAACCGTTACTAGAAGAATTAATGGAGTCATTGAATGCATTCGAAGACTATAAGTACGAAGGCAAAGCTATCATTTAGATACCACCAAACTTGGAATCACACACTGCGTACTCAAGAACATCTGAAGCAAAGAAATCTCTCTCAAGTGATCGCTCTCGACGCACGACTTACACTCTCGACCAGCAGTTTTAGCACACGACACACTAGTTTTACATTCGATACACTTGTTATTTTTACATTTCAAGTCATTTGTGATATAATCACTATATCCCCGACACCTGAAACAAAGGACATCGCCCCTGTTTAGCGATCATAGTGCTGCGACGACTTCCACAGTCGTCCGCGGGTTTTTTCCTCGTTGAGGTTTTTCCCGCGTCACCAAAATCTTTGTCTCTTTTGCGTTTTCTCTCTTTGTCTCATTGTTTTGTCGCAAGATTCCTTTCTTTAGTTGTTAAGCTCCACAATCAACCTTAAGTTATCCTTCTGGACAATTTTTGGGATTAACAGTTTGGCGCCCACCGTGGGGCCCCATCTAGAAAAAATCTTCGACAAACGTGCGCTTTACTAACATTTTCTTGGAGTCCCCTTTCTTTTCTTTGGAAAGAAAATGGCAGGTGATGGAAACCCAGAACAAGCAGCTAACCAAATGCATGAGGAGCTTGAGAATGCACAAGACTCCCCTACGATAGTTGACGACTATCGCCTAGAGGAAATCATCCTGGATCAGAGCAAGCCTGATCAAAAAATCTTTGTAGGATCGTCCCTCGATCCCTGCATTAAAGACAAGCTAATATCTTTCTTGTAGGAGTATGCCGGTTGTTTTGCCTGGTCGCATGAAGACATGGTCGGTATCGACCCTGGCGTCATCTCTCATAAGCTCAATGTCGACCCGTCATTCGAGCCTATCAAGCAAAAGCGGCGAAAATTCGCTTCTGAGAGGAATAAAGTAATAAATGACGAGGTCGACAACCTCCTCAAGACAGGGAAAATTAGTGAAGTAAAGTACCCCGACTGGCTTGCTAATGTCGTGGTCGTGGCGAAGAAAAATGGCAAATGGAGGGTCTGTATCGATTTTACTGATCTCAACAAAGCCTGTCCTAAAGACCCTTTCCCATTGCCACATATCGATGCCATGGTCGACGCGACAACTGGGCATGAACTATTAACGTTCATGGACGCCTATTCTGGATATAATCAAATCATAATGCACGTCGAGGACCAAGAAAAAACCGCATTTATGACGGATCGAGGTATATACTGTTATAAAGTTATGCCCTTCGGTCTAAAAAATGCAGGTTCTACCTAACAGCGTCTAGTGAATAAGATGTTCAAAGATCATCTTGGCGACACAATGGAAGTGTATATTGACGACATGCTCGTCAAGTCAAAGCAAGCAATCGACCATGTCGAGCATCTAAGGCAGTCGTTCGACACCCTCCGAAAATATAGCATGAAGCTCAATTCCACGAAATGCTCCTTCGGTGTCACCACTGGAAAGTTCTTAGGCTACATGGTCACTCGTCGCGGAATCAAAGCCAATCCCGACTAGATCAAGGTCGTCGTCGAGATCAAATCTTCAAGGAATTTAAAGGAAGTCCAAAAGCTCACTGGTCGAGTGGCAGCCCTGAACAGGTTTATCTCTCGATCCTCAGACAAATGTCGCTTATTTTACAATGTCCTTAGGAAAAACAAAGGCTTCGACTGGACCGACGATCATGAGCGAGCACTGCAAAATTTGAAAGAGTACATGGCATCACCGCCCTTGCTATCGAAGCCTCGCGATCATGAGACCTTGCAGCTATATCTACCTGTCAGTCCAAGTGCAGTAAGTGTCGTCCTGGCGCGGGTAGATGAAAACCAACAATTGCCGATCTACTATGTAAGTAAGTCCCTTTTGGACGCCGAAACCAGGTACTCCTCGATGGAAAAACTACTCTTGTCGCTTGTTACAGCCGCAAAGAAATTGCGACATTACTTCGAATCACACCCGATTATTGTCGTTACTAACTATCCCCTTAAGTCTGTCTTGAGAAAACCTGAGTTGACAGGTCGATTGGTGAAATGGAGCGTATATCTCAGCAGCTACGACATCGATTTCAAACCCAGGACAGCGATCAAATCGCAAGATTTAGCTGATTTTATCGCCGACTTTAGTCCCGAAATGGGGAAAGAAGCAGAACTCGAAGTGTCTACTGTGGCGACTCACGACGACATGCCTTGGTCCTTACACGTCGATGTGTCCTCCAACGTTAGGCGTTCGGGACTTGGCGTCGTCTTAAAGTCGCCACAGGGGGCAAGATGGTGTACTCCGTACGATGCGATTTCAAAACCACCAACAACGAAGCTGAGTACGAAGCCCTGATCGTGGGAATGGATATGGCCTACGAATCGGGGGCAACTTCGCTGCATGTCAGAAGCGATTCTCTTTTGGTCGTGAACCAGATGAATGGAGAATTCGCAGCCAAGGATTCAAAGATGACATCGTACCTGAAGATAGCAAAAGGAAAATCAGAAAAATTCAAATCATTTTCTATCGAACAGATCCCGAGGGATCAGAATACACATGCCGACGCTCTAGCAAACCTTGGATCCGCTCTAGTCGAACCAGTATTCGACAACATTCCTCTGATCCACCTAACGACATCGTCCATCGAAAATGACGAAGTCGTCCAGATCGGAGAGCAAGAAGATGATTGGTCGTGCGACATTCGAAATTTTCTTGTGCACGACCAACTCCCGGAAGACAAGATGGAAGCTCGAAAGATCAGATTCAAGGCATCCAGGTATGTCATGATCAGGGATAGACTTTATCGACGATCGTCGACAGGCTTAAACCTGAGATGCGTCGTCAATAAGAATCAAATCCAGAGGATCTAACCACAAGGGTGGTGGCGTGTTGGCAAGGGCTTGGGGGGATGTGGTGGAATATCCCATCCACCTCGGGTTCGAGTCCAGGCGTCAGCATTCTATGGCCAGGCTTAGCCTCAGACGGCCGCTTTGTTTGTTTGTTTCCATATTGCCAAGGATGTAGTCTAGGCAAAGCCTAGATGAACCTTATCCAAAAAAAATCCAGAAGATCCTCCAAGAAATGCACGATGGCGAGTGTGGCAATCACTCAGGAGGTCGTAGTCTGGCTAATCGTATCTCTCGACAAGGTTACTTTTGGCCGACACTACGACAAGACGCCGTCAAGTACGTCCAGAACTGTGATCCTTGTCAACGACATTCAGGTACGTCTCATAAACCATCTGAACCCTTACATTCGACGCTGATCCCATGGCCCTTCATGAGGTGGGGTATGGATATTATCGGCAAGTTGCCACCTGCCCCTGGGCAAAAGGTATTTCTCCTCGTACTAACCGATTATTTTTCCAAATGGGTAGAAGCAGCTGCCTTTTCCCAAGTTTGGGACAAGGAAGTCGTGTCTTTCATCCAGACTAACATCATATGCAGGTTTGGGATTCCATCCTAAATTGTCTGCGACAATGGATCCCAATTCATAAGCGACAGGACTCAACAATTCTGTGAAGATCGCAACATCAAGCTGACGACCTCGACGCCCAGGTATCCCCAGGCAAATGGACTCGCTGAATCGATCAATAAGACCATCGTTGCTTCAATTAAGAAAAGGTTGCAATCCGCAAAAGGAAGGTGGGTCGAAGAACTTCCTTCAATCCTGTGGGCAAATCGCACGACGCCTCGTACGTCCACAGGACAAACCCCTTTCTCTTTGGTCTATGGTTGTGAAGCAGTTCTGCCGGTCGAGATTCGACTCTCGACCTCAAGACACACTTCTGTCGACCATAATCTGGTTGACCTAAGTTATGACCATGATGCCCTCGAAGAACTCAGAGAATCGGCATTAATCAAAATGGCATCACAGAAGCAAGTGGTTGAGCGACACTTCAACAAAAGCATTAAAATTAAAGTCTTTCAAGTAGGCGACTACGTCCTCCGACGAGTGTTTCAAAACACTCAAGAGCTCAACGCCGGTAAACTCTCTATCAAATGGGAAGGCCCTTATCGTATCTCAGAAGTCGTGGGTAAAGGTGCCTATCGACTCCAAACCCTCGATAATCAAGATATCCCACGTAGCTAGAATGCAATACATTTGAAAAGGTATTTCTTCTAAGTCTTTTTCTTTTCTCATGCAATTTTCGTTCATTACAACAATTACTAACTTAAGCATCGGAGGGTCGTTGGTTAGCCAACGACCAAGCCTCTGACGTTGTTTTATCACAGATCGCACGAACTAAAATCATAAAGTCTATTATATGACTTTAATCTCGCAAGGTCGCATGGTATAAATGTTTAGGATTGCGGCACGATCATTCTATCACAGGGGCATATGACTTAAGTTTCGTCGTACGATTTAGCCATATGATTATCCAGGTCTAGCGATCCCATGATCTGAGTTTTTTAACTTAGAAAAAGTTCTGTGTTCTGAATGAATGTCTTGGTCGCATGTGCTTATGTTTAACGACACGATTTAAACGTACATCTTACATTTTTGGTTGTTTTACAATGGATGCCTAAGACGCACGACCCCCTAATTGTTCTTAACCAGTTTCATAACTAATATTATATCTATTTGCAACAATCAAAATAATACGTTCGACAAGAGAGTAGATTCCATTCACGAAATATACAATTACATCTAAATAACTTGACCTCCAGCGGTCGAACAGAAAAAACAGAAAGACAACAACAACAAGAAAATCTTTCTTAAATTGAGGTCCCTATCGGTCTCGACGTCCAAAATGATTCTTGCACGACGGTGACAGTTTCTCAGTACTGTAAATCATAGCGCGTCATGAAGATGAGTCCACAATATTTTGAGAATGTGGCTTTTAAGATTAATGTTAAGGTTGGGGAGGAGCATCGGTCACGTCTTTACCTAAGGCCCCATCCTTAGAACCCTCATCCACGACCTCTTCCTCCTCGACTTCCTTCTCGTCATCGGAGTCGAGATCTCTTGCAGACCCGACCTCTTGCAAGAAGTAAGCAAGCTCGACCGACGCCAGGGCCAGAGGGTTCTTTCCCGACAAGTGTTGCCTCATTATGGCAGCACGGGCGGTCAATCGAGCAAGGGAAAAGGTGGACGCAGCCTCATCTTTTAGCTTTCCCACCTCCGTCTCCAAACTAACCACCTTGGTCTTGGAATCCTCAACTTCCCTCTCCTTCACGACCAAGGACTCCCTCATCTTGTTCAGCTCCTCCCTTTGACCGTCGATCATCGACAAGGACTGCTTTAGACGACGGTTCGTATCCTCCATCGCATGACCGACGACCTCCAACTCTTTTTTGGCCTCGTCGAGCTGTTTGGACATAGCCTCTTCACGCTCTACAGCAACGTTCGCCCTGGCCAACGCCGCGTTCCCCCTCTCATGAGCAGCAAACACCAAACCCTTGATCTTCTCTGTCTCCGCACGCAGAGCAAGAGAAGATTGAAACGCCTGTAAAACACAAAAGAAACTGTTGATAAACATTTAAGAGAAACTAAGAAAACATCGAAATACAAAGTTTTGTAAGAAAAACTTACAAGGAATGCCAGACCAGCAACATGGGATCCCGTCTCCTCGATTGGGAATCCCTCAAAACGCTCTCTGAAAGAAGGGAGCAAATACTTCCCCAGATGAGGAAACAAATCCGTCTCGGACAGGACGTTATCGACCATAAAGTCCTAAGGCAACGTAAAGTTAACCTCCGTGACTTTAGCCCATCCCGTCGTATGCTCTTTGCCCTTGTCGGCCGACGAAGGGATCGACGTGGTAGTAGGGGACTTCGCCGTTTTCGCCGGTGGCGCAGAACTAACGGGTGTCGCAGCAATCGCGCTATAAGACGTCTTCGTCTTCAAAGGCGATGCGACCTTCGCCTTCTCAGGCGTAACGACTCTCGACGAGTCATCAACCTTCGAAGACGGTTCCCTCGGGATCGTCATCCCCGACTTCGGTAAAACCCCCGACTCAGTTGTCGAGGTCTGTAGTCTTCTCTCCTTGCCCTTGCGGGCGAGCTCGAGTTGAGCTGCTCTTTTAGCCGAGATCGTCGGCACCTTCATCTGAGATTCTCCTAGAAGCAGATAAGAGAGAAATGTTACACGACGAACATAAAAGGATCATAGTCGAACAATTAGAAGGTACACTTACCAGTCATCTCTTCTTCTCCCCTCGACTCTTCCTCCTCTGTCTCCTCTTCTTCCTCCGCTTTCTCTCCCAGATTATCTCCTAGGTATACCAGATCTTCGTCGTCGTCCGCCAAATGTCGAGTGACAAACGATCGCTCGACAATGCTAAACTCTAGAAACGCGTCAACCTTCGCCTGAGAGTTAGCATAAGGCTTCACGTCTTCGAGTTTTATAATTGTTGACACTTAAAAATAGGTTAGAAATCAGTCAAAAAATTACAAACGACATGCGACAATGAAACTATAGAGTCTCACCCGACGTATTCCAACCAGCCCTAATCCAGTTGCTCTCAGAGTCGAGAGTCGACTTACGCACAAACGCGTATCTAGTCTTCCACTTACGATCGTTCACAGCGGTCTGTAAGACTAACATGTGATCACCCTTATATCTAGAAAACAGGCTATAACGAAGACATTTATCTTTCTTGACTTGATAAGCCAAGAGAAGATCGCGCACATTCATGGGAGATTCCCATTGTCCAGTGAGGCGCTCGATCACCTGTATTACCCTCCAGAATTGGGGCATTAAATGGGCTGGTGATAAATCGAACTTGGTCATGAAGGCCTTGGCCAAAGGTGAGTAAGTCCATTCGAATCCTATCTTAAAAGGGTATTCGTAAATAACCACAAACCTATCGGGACACGAATCAGGTCGGATTTGACCTGCTTTAACCAATGTAATCCCCACAGGGATTTTTGCCAAACTTCTAAAATCATCGAGATCTTCAATAGAACTAGCAGGCTCTATCGACATTTCTAGACCCAAAAGTTTTTTCAAAGTTTTCTAGTAATCGACTTATGAAGAACCAAGAGATCGTACCTTATATAGGCGCTCTAAACCTCGAATCTCTAACAAGTCGAAGATCTCTCGCATTGTTTGGAAAAGATTCGGCGAAGAACAGCAAGTAAATCAAAGGAAATCTCTCTTAAAAACTCTCTGAAATCGTCAGAGGAAAAGATCCGTCGAAGGTCTCTATTTATGCAAATAGTGGTGTCAGGTCGAACCTCTCAATATTCGACACGTGTCCTCTCCTTTTCGAATGCTCGACAGATTGTCGACACCTGGCAAGCTGTTATGCACGATCGCGCGTCAGCATGACGTCACGACCTTATCCCCTTTTCGACTTCCCATTCAGTTAGAATTGGACCGATCCAATTCCAAGGTAACTAAAAAGGTTTTTTACACGTGTCACGACCCTAGACGTCCGACTAGCAAAATTTAGAAAAAACTTTTGAAATATTGAATTTGCCATTCCACTTTTTCAAATTTTGGGGGCAAACTGTTTGGGCAAAATTTCACCAGTGTCGACCATTGTTTGGGCAAAATTTCACCAGTCTCGACCACGACCAAGGTAAGAAAAACACTTACTTCCCTTTTCTTTGGTAAGGTAAAATCATGAGCATTTTATCCCCTGATTAGAGTTGAGATCGAAAGTTGTTTACCTCACGACACTCGACTACGATGTCGCTAATTTCACACGACCGTCGCATAGAACCATGCGACCTCGACCAACTAACGGGCGATATTACTATTACGTTTGTTCAGTGTTTAATGCAGGAATCAATGCCATTGATGAACAACGGCTATAACCGACGAGATCGGTTATGAAGATTTAATCCAGTGAACGTTACGGCAGTTATCAAAACACTTAATGAGCCAATTAAAGCACCCGAAGACTACAAATACCAAGCTCAATCATCATTTCAAGGGACATCGGACATCAGACACAATCATCTGAACTCAGAGGAACATTCATCGCAAAGAACTTTCTCTCGAAGAATCGCTCTCGACACACGACATTCGCACACGACACTTTATTTTTACACACGACGCACATTGTTTTCACATTCGAAGCACTTGTTACTTTACATTTTGAAGTCTTTCATTCATTTGTATTGTAATCTCTGTACGATCGACACCCGAAACATAAGGACATCGACCCTGTTTGGCGACCATAGTGCAGCGACGGCTTCCACAGTCGTCCGCGGGTTTTTTCCTCGTTGAGGTTTTTCCCGCGTCACCAAAATCTTTGTCTCTTTTACATTTTATGTCTTTGTCGCACGCTTTGTCGAGAGATTTCTTTCTTTAGTTGTTAAGCTCCACAATCAACCTTAAGTTGTACTTTTGTGCGATTTTTGGCATTAACAGTTTGGCGCCCACCGTGGGGCGCCATCTAGAGAAAATCTTCGACAAACGTGCGTCGTACTAACGGTTTCTTGTAATTTTCTTTGTTTTCTGTTTCAGGAAAATGGCAGCTTTTGGAAATCAAGAGCATGTCATTCCCCAGATGTATCAACAGTTGGAGGTCGCGCGAAATCAAATCAATGCCATGGCTGAGCAGAGTCGAAGAGCAGCTGAAGAGATCTCGTGGCTGAGAAATCCCTTTGGATCCCAGAATGGTCCTAGACCATTCGTTCAGAATCCAGGCCAAGGATCGTTCGGTCAGAATGGTCCTAGACCATTCGCGCATAATCCAGGTCCAGGATCGGGTCCGTTCGCTCAGAATCAGCATCCAGGTCCGTTCGCTCAGAATCAGCTTCCAGGTTCGTTCATGCAAAACCAACAGCCGGGGCCGTTCAATCCAAATCCCCAATTCGGGACGGTCCCTCCTCAATATCTGAGACCGCCACCCATGAATAATGGATCGCAGCCGTTTCAGAATGGATCGCAGTCGTTTCAGAATGGATCGCAACCGTATTTTGTCCCTTTCAACGGGGACGCTAATGGCTCGTCGCAGAGCAATGACACCAGTTCGGGAGTCAATCCGCAGGCAGGTGCGAATTCTGATCCTATTGACCCTGTCGCCCAGCGATTAAAAATGCTAGAAGATCAAAATGAGTGCGTCCTATCTTTGCTCGCCAAGCTACCCGGGGCAGCCGTGCCCGTCGACGTCGAGCCTTGATCAGGATTTCAGGTGTCGCCTTTCATCTACGAGATCGCGACCGTTGAAGTCCCAAAGAAATACAACGTCCCCGCCTTCACGCCCAAATACTCAAGAGTGACAGATCCGCAGAGCATGTCGCGCAATATAAACAGCTCATGTGGGCGATCTCGATCCCGCACATGTACCAAGAAGTATGCATGTGCAAGTCTTTTGGAGCGACCCTCACTGGTCTTGCCCTCCAATGGTTGATCAATCTCAAACCCAAGTCCATCGGATCGTTCGCTGAGTTGGTCAATCAATTCTCTCAGCAGTTCGCCAGCAGTCGCAAGATGGAGAAGTAGACTAGTGACCTGTATTATGTCGTACAGAAGGCTAATGAGTCTATTCGAAGCTATTTCAATAGATTCAATGCAGAGATGATTAGTGTCCGCAACTGCGACATCAAGACTGCAATCGAAGCTTATAAGCGTGGTTTGGACGACAGTTCTGGTTTGTACACTGATCTGACCAAGTATCCTCCAGAGAATTTCGAGGATGTCCGAGCTCGAACCCTAGCGTATATGAGGGTGGAGGACGACGCTGCCTTTCGTCGTAAGCATGCCGGCGATGAGAGGTCGTTAGGTGTAAAGAAGTCGGAGTTCAAAACGAAGGCAATTTCCAAAGTAGAGCCAGCGCGCCAAATCTTAAACGTCCGGTTCAAGACAAAAGCGGAAGCTAAGACCGCGACCAAATTTCCTCAGTACCCCAAGATATCCTCCTACGGGTACAAAGGGTCCACTAAGGACTTGGTCGAGGCTCTGAAGACCGCTCAGGCGACCATCCGGTGGCCAAAGAAATCCGGTCAGGACGATGCCAAGAAAGATAAGTCAAAATGATGTGACTTCCATGTCGACCATGGTCATGCGACAGATGATTGCATAGCTCTCAAAAAGGAGCTAGCATATCATGTCCCGAAAGGAAATCTCAAAGATATCATCGATGACGTCGTTGCTCCAGCTAGCGACGATCGACCGCAAACCCCCGAGCATGCAAAGGTCGTCAATTGCATCACTGGTGGTTCCGACGTGGGTGGTCTGACGTACTCCGCAGCCAAGCGTCACGCCAGTCAAGCACCTGACGATCAACCAATCCCGCGTTCATCGAGGCCCAAAGGAGATCTGGAGTTAGAAGCTATAAATATTGTGTTCGATCAAGACGACCTCGGTGACTCATATCAGAAGCATCATGACGGGTTGATCATTCAACTCACGATTGGTAATTGTTTAACCCGATGAGTCTTGATCGATAGGGGCAGTTCAGCGAACGTCATTTTCCTTGACACCATCAAGGCCATGGGAATCGATCGCTCAAAAATCATCTGACGTTCGACAACCTTGGTCGATTTCAACGGAGAAGCGACGAGCACCTATGGAGAGATCATCTTGCCGGTCTATGCCGGAGGAATCAACAAGAAGACTAAGTTCAGTGTCATCGATTGTTCGTCTATCATCTTAGGTCGACCGTGCATCCATGAAATGAAAACCGTTCCCTAGACGTATCATCAGACCCTGAAGTTCCCTACGCCGTGGGGAGTTCAAGAAATCAAAAGCGAGCCGAAAGTCGCCCGTGACTGCTATAAGACTACCCTGAAGCCGCGGAAGTAAGACGTCTGGCAGTCACAGGCCAAGGAAATCGCCCTGGATCAGAGCAAACCTGACCATAAGGTCTCGACAGGTTCGTCCCTCTATCCATAATCTTAAAGATAAACTAATGCTTTTCCTACAGGAATATGCCGACTATTTTGCCCCGTCGCACGAAAACACGGTCGACATAGACATTGGTGTTAATCCTCAAAAACTCAGTGTCGATCCGTCAATTAAAACCTATTTGCTCCTGAGAGAAATAGGATGATAAATGACAGGGGGCAGATATCCCATTACATAAAAAGAATCTATGAAGGTATTTTTCCTAATTCCTTTTCTCTTCTTTCATACGACTTTTTATCACGAACGACTACTGACTTAAGCATCGGAGGGTCGTTGGTTAGCCAACGACCAACCTCTGACAAAGTTTTATCGCAGAATCGCACGACATAAATTACCGAGTCTGTCGCATGACACCAGTACGCTTCCACAGGATTGCACGATATAAGCGATCAGGTCCATGACTCGGTTAAGCCATCGCAGGAGCGCATGATTCAAATTCATGATGTGGTCTAGTCGTACGGCCACAAGGTCTACCGACCCCATGATTTCAGATGCTTTAAATGAATATTGTGATTGCATATGCTTATGTACGCCAGCATGGTTTAAAAGTCTTATGACTTATGTTCTAATTATTGTGTTGAGCTAGATGCCTAAGTCGCACGATTTCTTGTTTCCTCCACACTTGGTAAATTTTACAATTGACGTTGTATTTATTTGCAAAAAATATAGGACACAAGATATCTAAGTTTCATTCATCGAACTTACTGTCAGATATACATCCAAAATGCTCGACCATTGACGGTCGAGTAATAGAGAACAAAAATAAACGAAGACATTTTCTAAGACAGAGGAGGAGCATCGGTCGCATCCTTGCCAGACGCCTCGCCCTGGGGACCTTCCTCCTCCTCGACCTCCTCATCATCATCTGAGTCAAGATCCCTCTCGATCCCGACCTCCCTGAAGAAGAGGTCCAACTCGTCCAATGCCGACGCCAGAGGATCTTTGCCCAACAAGTGACGTCGCATGATCGCCGCACGCGCAGTAAGACGAGCAAAGGAAAAAAGGGACTTATTCTCATCCCTCAGCTCCTTCTCTAAACTCGCCACCTTAGATTTGGACTCCTCGACTTCCTTCTCCTTCACAACCAAGGATTCCTTCATCCCCTCCAGCTCTTCTCTTTGCTCGTGCATCAAAGATAAGGACTCCTTTAGACACGAGTTCACCTCTTCCCTCGCATGGCCGACGGCTTCCAACTCGTTCAAAGCATCGTCGAGTTGCACTGACATCGCTTCTTCACGTTCCAGAGTGGACCTTTCCCTCTCTAAACATGCATCTTCTTTCTTGATAGCAGAAGCCATTAAGCCTTCTACCTTTGTTGTTTCAATATGCAATGCCAAAGAAGACTGAAACGTCTGAAAACATATGAAAACACATTAGCAAAATACATGACAACGACAAGTAGACAAAGTCTTGAAAGATAGACTTACCATGAATGTTAGTTCAGCGACATGAGTCTTCGCATCTTCAAGAGATACCCCGTTGAAACGCTCTCTGAAAGAAGGGAGCTGATACTCTCCCAAGTGAGGGAACAGTTTCGTCTCGTCCAAGACATTATCCTCTAGGAAATCCAACGGCAACGTAAAGTTTATCGTCGTTTCCTCCCCAAAGCCCGTCTGCATACCCTTGCCCTTGTCGGCCGACGAGGGGCCTGACGCGGCAGTAGGAGATATCGACGCCGGTTGCGCAGCATCAATGGATCTTGCGTCGATGGTGTCAGAAGTCTTCTCGACAGACACGGTCGACGCCTTCGCCTTCTCAGGCGGGACGACTCTCGATGAGCCATCCGTCTTCAACGACGGTTCCTTCAAGATGGATATCCTCGTCCTTTTTAGAAGTCCCGACCCAGCTGTCGAGATCTCTTTCCTCTTTAGGAGTCCCGACCCAGCTGTCGATACCTCTTTTCTCTTTAGGACCCTCGACCCAGTTGTCGAGGCATCCTTCTCCCTGTCTGCTCTCGCCTTGCGAGCCAGTTCGATTTGAGCCGCCTTCTTGGCAGCTACGGCCGTCATCTTCGCCCGAGATTCTCCTGTATGGCAAAAGAAAGAATTAGACGATAGAGAGTAGAGAGAGATAGGTCGAGCGAAAAGAAGGCAAAGGGATACTTACCAGTTATCTCTATTTCTGGTTCCTCCCCCTTCTCTTCCTCCTCGGTCTCCTTAGACTCCTCTTCTTCTTCTTCTTCTTTCTCTTCTCGACCCATCCGCATTCTATCGCCCAAGAAAACAGTGTTGTCGTCCTCGTCTATCAGGTGATGCGTGACGTACGATCGGTCGTCGGCACTAAACTCCAGAAACTTCTTAACCTTGGCTTTGGAATCATCGTCAGGCTTTACCTTGTCGAAATTAATATCTATGCATAAGGAAGAAGATTAGTTGAAAAAACAACCAAATAACAAAGTGACATAAGACATACGGCAAAAAGCTAGAAAAAACTTACCCGCCATGTTCCAACCTGATCTAATCCAGTCACTATCGGTGTCTAACGTCGCCACTCGCACGAGTACATACCGGGTCTTCCATTTTCGGTCATTGACTGCCGCCTTTAAAACCAAGGTGCGTTCGCCCTTGTATCTCGAAAACAAACTATAGCGACAGTTGTTTGGGCAAAATTTCACAGGTCTCGACCGCGACCAAAGAAGGTAAGACGCATGTCATGAGTTATACCTTGTATTAAGATAAGGTCACGACGAAGACCCTAAGAACCTCCGTCATCCCTCCTAAAAGGTAAGTCGAGAGTTCCTCACGACACTCGACCTCGACGTCGCCCGTTCCGCACGACCGTCGCATAAAACCGTACGACCTCGACCGACTAACGCGTTATACAACAGTTATATTTGTTTAAGTGTTTAATGCAGGAGTCAAAGTCATTTATGGACAAACGGCTATAATCGACGAAATCAGTTATGATCATCTAAACTCACATTGAAGACGACGACCGTTACAACAATCATCAAAGATCTTATTAAAGTCATCCGAAGACTATAAAATCCCAGCTCAATCATCAGTTCAAGACACCTGATCAACACCGAATAACACAGAGAGAGAGATAGAACAAGAGCATCGAACAATAGAAGCAAACATAAACACTCGAAAAATATTCATTCGAAGCAAAGTGATCTTCATAGAAGATCACTCTCGACGCAAGACTATCGCTCTCGACCAACAGTTTATACACAGTTTTCACACACGACGCACACTGTTTTTACATTCCAAACACTCGTACTTTACATTTCGAAGTCATTCCTTCATTTGTATTGTAATCTCTGTACGATCGACACCCGGAACACCAAGGACATCGCCCCTGATTGGCGACCATAGTGTTGCGACGACATCCACTGTCGTCCGCAGGTTTTTCCCTCGTTGAGGTTTTTCCTGCGTCATCAAACCCTTTGTCTCATTTACATTTTTGTCTTTGTCGCACGCCTTTGTCGAAAGATTCCTTTCTTTAGTTGTTAAAGTCCACATCGACCTTAAGTTGTTCCTTTGGTGCGATTTTTGGGATTAACAGTTTGGCGCCATCCGTAGGACCCCATCTAGAGAAAATATTCGACAAACGTGCATTTTACTAACGGTTTCTTGGAGTCTTCTTTGTTCTCTATTTCAAGAAAATGGCGAATAACGAACAATCCACTGACCCAACACATGAAGAACTCAAAAATGCACAAGATGCACTTAAAGCAGTCAACGATTATCGCCTGGAGGAAGTCATCCTAGATTCAAGCAAGCCTGACCAAAAATTTTTAATCCGGTCGTCTCTCAATCCTTGCCTCAGGGAAAAGTTAATATCTTTTTTGCAGGAACATGCTGATTGTTTCGCCTGGTCGCATGAAGATATGGTCGGCATAGATCCTGACGTCATCTCTCACAAACTCAATGTTGACCCGTCGTTCAAACCTATCAAGCAGAAGCGACGGAAATTTGCTCCTGAAAGGAATAAGGTGATAAATGACGAAGTCGACAACCTTCTCAAGACAGGGAAGATTCGAGAGGTAAAATACCCCGATTGGCTTGCTAACGTCGTGGTTGTAGCAAAGAAGAATGGAAAGTGGAGGGTCTGTATCCACTTCAAAGACCTCAATAAAGCCTGTCCAAAAGATCCTTTTCCATTACCTCATATCGATGCCATGGTCGACGCGACAGCGGGGCACGAACTACTAACGTTCATGGATGCCTATTCTGGCTATAATCAAATCTTAATGCACGTCGAGGACCAAGAAAAAACCGCTTTTATGACGGACCGAGGTATTTACTGTTATAAAGTTATGCCTTTCGGACTAAAAAATGCAGGTTCTACCTACCAGCGTCTAGTGAATAAAATGTTCAAAGACCATCTCGGCGACACGATGGAGGTGTATATCGACGACATGCTGGTCAAGTCAAAACAAGCGATCGACCATGTCGAGCATCTGAGGCAATCGTTTGGTATCCTTAGAAAGTATAGCATGAAGCTCAACCCGATGAAATGTTCCTTTGGCGTCAGTGCTGGGAAATTCCTAGGATATATGGTCACTCGTCGAGGCATCGAAGCCAATCCCGACCAGATCAAAGCCATTGTCGAGATCAGATCTCCTCGAAATTTTAAAGAAGTCCAAAGGCTCACTGGTCGGATAGCAGCTCTAAACAGGTTCATCTCCCGATCTTCAGATAAATGTCATCTATTTTACAACGTCCTCAGGAAGAACAAAGGCTTCGACTGGACCGACGATCATGAACAGGCGTTGCAAAAGCTCAAAAACTATATGACGTCGCCTCCCTTATTGTCGAAACCTCGCGACCATGGAATCTTACAACTATATCTGGTTGTTAGTCCAAACGCGGTAAGTGCCGTCTGTTGGTCCCGAAGGGTTATACAAGTTTGTAGAAGGGGGGGTTGAATACAAACACACAGATTTTACTTTTCTAAATTGTTTATTTGATAAATCATTAACAATTTACAGCTTGTTACGGAAACAAGATTAAGGATAAATCCTAAATCTAAACAAGTTGGAACACTAAGTTTCTTGCACTAAGAAGGAGATGGAAATTACTAATAATAACCTATCTCAAGATAAGAAGGATGAACTTGTCCAGAGTTAGCAAGTTACTTCAAAATGAAGTGAGTTCTTCTTCTTATATACTGCATGCATTTCATGCATTGCAGTTTATACTTTACACGTGGCAGCAGCTGATTGGTTGCATGTCATTGACCTTTGTTGACAACCTTAGTAGCCGCATGTTTGAACAGTGTAGTATCAGAGTAGTTGTACGATTTCAGACAATAAGGAGGTTCTATTCTGACATATCGTACGGAGTCGTGCAAGGGTGGATGAGATAAAAAGTACTTTGTACGGAAGACTTCATGATCAGCTTTTCGATGATTCAGCGATCTATCATTCTTTATCAGCGAATGATAGAGTTCAGCGATAGCTGAAGTCTTGTACTTGATACTTCACGTTGAGTGGACAAATCTGAGTCTTCGCTGATCCACATCAGTTCATTAGGAGACTTGTCGCTGGTTCTTGAGCTTGATCTTCGACTTCAGCGTAGAACCTATGTTGACGTGAAACTTGTCTTTAGGGATCATAAGTAAACAACTAACTTATCAGCGATCACCATAAGTACTGAACAGACTCAGAGTATTATGGTGAACAGTTTCGCTGAATGTTTAATCTAAAGAGCGAGAGTTCCTATCAGTGGTACTGGAAGATCTTAGTACTTATCAGCGATAGTGAAACTCTGATACATATTGTTTACTTACAATTTTCACTATGTATATAAGAGAGGGTCATTATCAAATCACTGAGGGTTTGGATCAACAATCTCCCCCTATTTGATTATGACATAGCAACAGAGAAAACTGCTATATAAGGAAAACATAAGGATAAAAAGAACTCATAAAATATTTGTCCCTTTTACTGTTTTCTGGGATCTTTTTTGTACTGATGGAGTAAAGTACGTTCGCTGAAAGTTTTCTTTAAACTTTGTAAAGATTACAGAGGGAAGTGGAAAAATTACAAGTACAGCGAATAAAATTACAAGTACAAAAGATGTAGATAGATAAGGATAGAAGGAATTTCAAGGCGATCCTATCCGTCAAAAGGTTCTTCCTTAATGAGTTGTTCATCAAGGGTCATTGATGTGGCAATCATCCAATCAGGGACATCTACTCCTTGATTCTTTTTCTTCAGAGCTTCTTCAAAAATCAAGGGCTTCAGGTGTCTAGCTTTGATGTCGCGTCTGACTTCACACCAGTATAAGAGATCTCTGAGTTGTTCGATGGGAGCGAGGTGGAGCTCAGAGATACGTTGAAAGTGATGGTTTCCATCGTAGTCTAGAAAGAATATACCATATGGATCACTTACAACTGTGCCAGGAATGAAAGTTTCTCCAGGAGGTAGGGAGGTGTCAAGCGCTGAGAGATCAGCATCAGGGCCAAGAACTTCAGCCCGATAGAAACCAATACCTGTTTCATTCCGTATAGGAGGACCTGAATCAGAGACTTTCTTTTTCTTAGCAGAGACTTTTCTTTGTTGAGGAAGAGTAGGAGGAATATCCACAGCAGAAGAAAGCAGGTCGATCTGTTAGTTTAAGATCTTCTCGACATGGCTCTTGAACTTTGAGCGCGATCCCTGAATGGATAATTTTGTTTCTAACCATTCAGAGAGACCAAACTTTTCTAAGGTAGCAGCATAGAAAGTTTGCTTGGTTTTGTCATCTCTGTAGACATCCACTTCAACAACAGGAACGTCGGCGTACAGTTTTCCTCTGATGCTTGCTTTGAGGATTTTGGATGGTCTAGATCGATAGGTCAGCATTTGTTTAGCCCATTCCAAGGTCGTGTCAGAGACCTTAGTCTTTTCTCTAACGATCTTTTGAGCATCATCCCATAGCCGACGTTGAACATCAATGGGAACTCTTTTCAGCTTGGGGTCTTTTATTGATCGTTGAGTAAGCTTGATGGCGTATTCTCTATCTTTTTCTTCAGCTTCCTTTCTTTCAGCGATTAAGCGTTCAGCTCTGAGGTGTTCCTTGTATTCCTTTTGGGAAACTTTGAACTTTGGAGGAACGGAAGGAAGTTGATCACGCTTCAGAATGATTCGTTGATCTTCGAGTCTCTTGATCATTGCATCTCTCTTTTCTTGATCCTCTTCACTTAGCCTTTGAGGAGCCAAGGAAGGTCTGTTTTTGTGTGAGAGAGTCTGTTCTTCAGGTTCATCAGTCTCAGAGATCAAGTCCAAGACTGGAATTATTTCTTCAGCGTTGAGAACTGGGATTGTTGTTGAAGTCGCAGCTGTAGGAACTTCAGCGATATCCTCAAACAGGGGAGAGGACTAGCTGAAACGCAGCGATCTTACAAGTAAGAACAGAGATGGAAAGAATGGGATTGTGTATAGAGGTTTGCGGAGGTAGAGAACTGATAAAGTGTATAGAGGAAGGATGTTGTGTAGGATTAACGTACCTGAAAAACCGGCTTGTTAAGCAAGATCATCAGATTTTCATCTTCAGCGACACCTTTTCCTTTGCCTTTGTCAGCTTCGGATGCTGATGGCTTTGTCTTTGTCCGCTCCCCTGAAGGTTCATTTATCAGAATCCCTTTAAGAACTTTAGTTCTCTGAGCAGGCTTGACGATAAAAAAAATCATCATCATCGTCATCTTCTTCATCATCATTCTTTGGAGAAGAGGATGGTTCAGCATCAGACAAATCGATGGCTTCTTCATCTTCAGCTTCAGACTTAGTTTCTTCAGCTTCTTCTTCGAGTTGCTCCCCCTCAGATACAGAGGCGAGCTTCTCGGTTCCCTCAGGGTTTTCATCTCCCTGAGGTCCAGCGGGTGCTTCAGCTTCAATTGTCTTCTCACCCTCTTCAGTGAAGGTGAGGTCTTCATTCTTCTCTCCCCTGATAGATTCATCATGGGAAAGGTCTTCAGCGCTCTTGGAGAGGTCTTCAGCGCTCTTCTCCCCCTCTTTATCATGATGACTGGGGGAGGAATGAGAAGATTCAGCAGCTCGAGTGGTTTCCCTGTCTTCTTGGCCAGGGATCCCTATATACATTTCAATCGCTGATAATCTGTTTTCCATGTCAGAAATACCAGGATTGATCTTCATGAGTTTAGCACGATCCGCCGTAGTAAAAGATGGAGGTGCAGGGGCAGGTGCAGGGGCGTTCGTGTTGGTCAGAATCTGCTTCAACAAGTTCTGAATTGAAGAGATGTCATTCTTCATCGTGTTGACATCAGTCTTCACAGAACTCATATCAGTTTTTACTGAACTGACATCAGTCTTTACAGCAGACATATCACCTTCGAGTGTGCCAACCGATGTCTTCAGCGTTGTGACTTCGTTGGACATGGTGTCTACAGATTTCTTGATGTCGAGGTAGTCTGTGTAGATGTCAGCGAGAACTTTGGAAAAGTTGCTTAGAGATTGATCAACCTTCTCCATGTCAGCTTTGGAGGCATTCTTTCCGACTTCGGTTGTAAGTTTTAAGAGATTTTCTCCAGCGGTTGTTACAGCTGAAGAGTTGCCGGAAAGAGTAGACGTGAGACCAGTCAGTGTTGTCTCTACTGTCTTCAGAGACGTGTTGATGTCTCTCAAATTAGGACCTGTAACATATAAAAACTTGTGAACAGAGGAAAGCTCAGAAGTTTGGGGTTTAGTAACAGTGTATAGGGATTGGTGAGTACCTGCAGGAGGATTGGTGAATTCATCAAAATCACAGGTTCCTGAGTAAAGTTCCATATCATCAGCGAGAGTACGTGGACGTATGGACAACTCTGCAGGTCCTACTTCCGTTATTCCTTTTGCTCCTGGAGGAATGACAGGTGCAGCTGTGATAACTGAAGTGGGGTCCAAATGAGTGGAGGGAGAAACGAAGGGTAAGAAAGGAGGTTGGTTACCGAGTTCAGCGTTGGAATCGCTGAGAATCACTTCATCAGTCTTTTGAGAGACTGAGGGAGGTTGGGTAGATTCCAAGTTTGTAACCTCAGCGTTTGGAGACGCTGAAGTTGGGATTAAAGGGATGGCTTGTTCAGGTGTGGCAGAGCGTACCACTGAACTTTCCTTCAGCTCAACAGGAGGAGCTGAGGAGTTTTTAGCAGGAGATTGCTTGGGTTGCTCCTTGGTCTTCTTAGTTCTTTTGGAACTAAGGTGGGTTTTAGAATGTTTCCTTTTAAGAGGAATGGAGGTAGCAGCTAGGGTATCAGCGGTGGGTTTGTCCGCTGAAGGAGCTGCAGAAGTAGAAGAAGTAGTAGGGTTAAGAAGAGTCAAGAGTGCAGAAAGACGTACCTCATTCGCCACTGGTTTGAAGTCGAGTATTTTAGGGCCGACCTGAGAGAGTTTTAGGAAACCCTCTTCTGGGTAGCTGTCTTTCAGGCCTCTTTGGAAAATAGCGCTGA
Organism: Saussurea involucrata; assembly: GCA_033807775.1. Lineage (NCBI taxonomy): Eukaryota > Viridiplantae > Streptophyta > Magnoliopsida > Asterales > Asteraceae > Saussurea > Saussurea involucrata. The sequence continues at coordinate 159,165,844 of CM066319.1, forward strand.
TGAACCGAGGATATGGAACCCATGGAGGTCTGTCAGCGACGGTGTCCACTCTGAGAACCAGGTCATCATAGATAATCGATGCCCAGTCTATGTTGAGACCTTTCAGCAAAGCATATCCCATTGCTTGCTGAGGCTTAGCGGCTTGGTCAGAGGAGCCGCTCTTTGCTGTCATGCAGCTGATCAAATGGGCGAAGATGAAATTCATCTCGCTGGGCATTTTTGATTTCTTGATAATCGTCAGCTTCTTCTCGGGCTTCATGTCTCTGCCGATTTCCCATACATAGCCCATTGCGTCGAAAAATGCAATGATGGCTTCCCTGTCAGAGTTTTTCTTGGGGTCAGGGAGGGGAACAAAGGGTTTTTCCTTGGTGGCGATGGGAAGGCTGAGAGCTTTGCGAATTATGGCAGGGGTAATCTTCATGGTGCCATATTCGATATCGCAGAGGATGCAATCGATTGTTTTGGAGGGGTCTTTGGCTGAGGGTAGCTGAGAGTGTCTGGCTGAGTACCAGAATTGTGAGAGCAAAAGCTGATGTGCAGGAGGTGTTATGGTCAGGGCTGTGGAGATGCACCAATTCTTTAGGAAGTTCACAGCATCAGCTAGATGTGTGACTTGCTTTCGAGGAGGAAACTCGAGAAGCGCATAGAGGTTGTTCACCTTAGTCCAATCCAGTTTGTCAAGGGCAAATTTGACTTGAGGAGCCTTGAAGATGTCCATTTCCTCAGCAGTGTCATCAGCAGAAGTGTTTTCAGCGTTGGTGTTCTTGGGAATGTCAGAAGATGCCATTCTCTGTATTATCAGTTCAACCAAAGGATTAACAAATAAGAATAATCTTAATGTGGAAAGATTTTCCAATAAGATGGTTCGAATTTTGTCCATTTCATTCAGACAAAATGTCTTAATGAAGATTAGGGTTTTTCTTGTTTTTTTTAAAAAACAAAATACAAACCCAATAAAAATCTTGTTTTCCAGTTTCCTTTGAAGATTGGGATTCTGGAAAAACGAATGAAGAACAAGTTTAAGACTTTTGCATTTAAACTTGAAGAACAACCATGAAATGGTTGTGTTCATAAAACCATGAAAGAAAATGATTTCATTTTTAAGAAGTTCTTTTGTTTGATCTTGTTAAAACAAAGAGAAGATCAGAAACAAGTTATTTGCATTTGGTAAATAATAAGAACATATTAACCTTTGATGTTTGAAGAAGATGAACAGTTGTTCTTGAAAAAAAATCGAGAGCCAAATGCAACAGTGAGTTCTTTCTTTGCTTGGAGGAGAAGTTCGCGTAAGAGAAAAATATAAACGAAGAATTTGTTTATATAGAGAGATTTTAGAAAGAGAAAATCTTGAGCGGGAAAAGATTTTCATCATGACACGGACACGTGTTTGCATTTGATTGGCAAGTAAACGAAACGTGCAAACGTGTGTCAGAAAGAAGAACGTGTCTGGGTTTATCCGTTGTAATGACGTCACAACTGTCCTTTCATATTCTTGGTTGTCTCTGAGGTTTTGAAAAACTCAGGGACACTTTTGAAAACATGAAGCACTGAATAGAAATATCAGTTGGTTTTAAGAAATTTCAAAGTATCGCTGATAAGGAAGAGATATTCAGCGATGAGATTTGTTTTGAAATCTTGCATTTACATGCGATTTGTCAGAGAGAAAAACATACCTTAATATCAGCGAATCAAGTTTATTCAGAGAGAAGATGATAGAATAGGCTATACAAGTTGATTTTATCCCGAAGGCTATACAAGTTTGTATAATCGTATCGCTGATCAAAATGGGAACTACTGAAGATTTTATTCTGCAAAGTTCAGCATTCCAAGCTCGCTGATGAGAAAGTTGAATCTTGTCTCATCAAGAGGTTTGGTGAACAGATCAGCTAACTGATAATCAGTTGGGATAAAGTGAAGTTCTATATCACCATTCATCACATGATCTCTGATAAAGTGATACCTGATTTCGATGTGTTTTGTCTTTGAGTGTAGCACTGGATTATTAGCTATAGCGATGGCACTTGTGCTGTCGCAATAGATTGGAATATTTGAGAGTTGAAGGTCATAGTCCAGTAGTTGATTTCTCATCCACAAGACCTGAGAACAACAGCTTCCAGCGGCTACATACTCAGCTTCAGCTGTGGAAGTGGACACTGAGTTTTGCTTTTTACTTGTCCAACTTACCAGCTTTCCAACCAGGAGCTGACATCCTCCTGTGGTGCTTTTCCTATCCATTCTGCAACATGCAAAATCACTATCTGAATAGGCGATTAAATCGAATCCTGAGTCTTTGGGATACCAAAGACCTAGATTCGTTGTACCCTTAAGATATCAAAAAATACGTTTTACAGCTTTCATATGAGATATCTTAGGTTCAGCTTGATATCGTGCATACAAGCATGTTGCAAACATAATATCGGGTCGGCTAGCTGTAAGATACAATAGTGAGCCGATCATCCCACGGTACAGCGTGACATTGACAGGAACACCCTTAGTGTCCTTATCAAGTGTCAGCGGTGGTGCCATAGGGGTTTTCATAGCTGAACTTTCAGTTAAGTCGAATTTTTTCAGCATATCTTTAACATACTTTCCCTGATTAATGAAAGTTCCTTTTCCATTTTGTTTTATCTGTAGACCAAGAAAATATGTTAGTTCACCCATCATGCTCATTTTATACTCTTCTTTCATTCTATCAGCGAAACGAGTACAGAGATCAGGGTTAGTCGAGCCAAATATAATATCATCAACATATATTTGAACAAGAATGATATGACCTTTTACTTTCCTGAAAAATAGAGTTTTGTCTATTTTGCCTCGCTCAAATTTTTCAATATGGAGATAAGTAGAAAGAGTGTCATACCATGCACGTGGAGCTTGCTTTAAGCCATAAAGTGCCTTATCCAGTTTATAAACATAACCTGGATGCTTAGGATCTGAGAATTCTGGAGGTTGTTCCACATAGACTTCTTCATTCAGCTTTCCATTTAGAAACGCTGACTTAACATCCATCTGATATACTTTGAAGTCTTTGTGTACAGCGTATGCTAAGAATAGACGAATAGATTCTAATCTTGCTACTAGAGCAAATGTTTCGTCATAATCTATGCCTTCCTCTTGTTTGTATCCCTGAGCAACAAGACGAGCCTTGTTGCGGGTTACAGTTCCATGTTCGTCCAACTTGTTTCGATAGACCCATTTAGTGCCTATCACTGTTTTGTCAGTTGGTCTTCGAACAAGTTTCCAAACTTTGTTTCTTTCGAATCCTGCCAGCTCTTCTTGCATGGCGCTGACCCAGTTTGGATCTTTGAGGGCATCATCTACTTTCTTTGGTTCAGTTAGTGAAATAAAATTTACAAATAAACAAATATTATCTGTACTTCGTCGAGTCTGAATACCAGCGTTTGGATCACCAAGAATTTGATCAATTGGGTGATTTATAGTCCATCGCTGAGCCGGAGCGTGAGACGCTGACTCAACCTGAACTGGAGGAGCTGAAGATGAAGCTTCAGCGACGTCTGGAGTATCAGCCAAGAGAGGAATGGAAGCAGTTGTCATTATATTCACTGATTGCTGAGAAGTGGATGGAAAATCTGAGATATTGGTTTCAGAAGCAGGTATAGTGTTTATAGGAACAGCTGAGATCCATGATGTTTCAGCTTCACTATTCTGCATATTTGGAATGATAGTTGGACCATCATCTTCAACTGTGTGAGCACGAGGAGTGTGAATATCTTCTGAATCACCAAGATGAGAAAACATCCATTGATTCAGTTCTTCAGTATCAGCAGACGGTTTAGAGTTCGTTAAACGGGACTCGTCAAACGTGACGTGAATTATTTCTTCAACAGTTTGTCTTCTTCGATTAAAGACTCTGAAGGCTTTGGAAACTGAGGAGTATCCAAGAAAGATCCCATCATCAGCCTTAGGATCAAACTTTCCAAGGGCATCTCTGTTGTTCAGTATAAAACACTGACATCCAAAGATGTGAAGAAAGCTGATTGAAGGCTTTCTCCCATGAAATAGTTCATAGGCTGTTTTATTGAATCTTTTGACTATCAGCGACCTGTTTTGCGTAAAACAAGCAGTGTTGACAGCTTCTGCCCAAAACTGAGTAGGCAGGTGAGAATCGCTGAGCATTGAACGTGCAGCTTCAATAATTGTTCTATTTCTTCTTTCAGCGACTCCATTTTGTTGTGGTGTTCTCACTGAAGAAAAGTTGTGAGAAATACCCTTGCTCTCAAAGAAGCAATCAAGAGAACTGTTTTTGAATTCAGTCCCATGATCACTCCTTATTGAGCGAACGGTCAAATTGTTCAGTCCCATAACCCATGTATAACGAGAGAATTCATCAACTATGACCAGTGTATATTTCTTTCCAGCGATGGATTGTTTGTTAACAGGGCCAAACAAATCCATATGGAGTAGTTGTAGAGGAACTGAGGAGACTTGCTTTGATTTAAAGCTTGCTTTGGTCTGCATCCCTTTCTCACATGCTGAACATAAAGACTCTTTGGCATATGAGTGTTGAGGTAGACCAGTAACTAACTCTTTTGAAGAAAGAGAGTTCAGTGTCTTGAAATTCAGATGAGAGGGTCTCTTATGCCATAGCCAGTTGACATCAGATGAGGCTTTTGAGAAGAAACAGGAGTTCTCAGTGGTTGTTGAGTCCATGTTTATTACATAAACATTTTCCAAACGATAACCGCTGAGAGCTGTCTTCTCCTTTTTGTCAATGACAAAGCAGGATTCTTTGGTAAAGATTACCTTGTTATCCTTGTCGCAAAGCTGACTGATGCTTAACAGATTATGCTTCAGCCCTTCAACATATGCGACTCTTCTGAAGGTGGTTGTACCATTAGAGAGTACACCAAACCCTCGGGTATGTCCTTTTCCATTTCCACCGAAAGTCACAGAGGGACCCTTCTCTTCCTTGTATTCAGCGAGCAGGCTTTTCTTTCCAGTCATGTGTCTAGAGCATCCGCTATCGAGATACCAGATACCCTTCTGAACCTGCATCACAAAGGAAGATTAGTTTTTCTTGGGTACCCACTTAACCATGTGTACACGTTTGTCAGTGGAAGCAGTTGGAATGGAAGGTTCAGCAATCTTCGCAGCATTTGAAGATTCAGCTTTGTCAGTCTTCACTTTGGTTAATTTCTTAACCTCAGTGGTCTTCTTTGCCTTGGGGGCAATCTTCACCTTAGCTATCTTATCTGCTTTGGTGGCTGTGGGGCACTTACTAGCAATATGATCAGTGAGTCCACAGTGATAACATTTCCTATAACTAAAAATAGTTCTAGGACTATTTGAATGCTGAGTTTTAGATTTTGAATTAGAAGGACCAGCACCAAATAAGCTTTTGGCTTTAGAAATGTGAGGAACTCTTGGTTCTTCAGATTTCTTACCAAGGATATCCACTCTGAGTCTAGGAGTAGATCGCTGAATAGACCCACGCTGAGTAGATCCAGAGATCTGATTTCTTGATCCAGAGGAATAAATCACTAAAGCTTTAGAAGCATTCAGCTTTGGTGCTAAAGTACCCTTCTGAGGATTTTGGTTCAACGCAATTCCTTTACCTTTATCTTTAAAGACAGAGGTAGGTTTTGGATAAACCATTTTCTCTTTACCTTTTGAGGAGGCATAGATTTCCTCAGGCGGTCTGGAGGACGAAAACTGAGAGGATGAAGTGTCAGCGACTGAGGATACGAAAGTTCCAAATAAGAGCATGGAACGATCAGTGGTTGGTTCTTGAGTTTCATATTTGTAACCAAGACCACGTTTATCACTCAGGGGTATCTGAGACTTAATTATCTCAGTGATCTTTGTTGAAGAGTTACACCATCCTTCAACAGTAGCCTTTTCAGCTTTCAAAGCAGCGATAGCTTCTGCTCGTTCGATTTTGACTAGCTGATTTAAATGCACTTGATCTTTAAAATCTTCTTCAATTTTAGAAAGCTTTTCTATTTGAAGGTGACAGTTTTTAAGTTGTTCAGCGAGATCAAGGTTTTGGTTTTCAACTATAGTTTTGCCATTCATGGCTTCATATAAGCTTCTAGTCAAGAGATCGATTTTGCGGAGACTATCAGCTTCATCAATACTTGCAATATTTGTAAAGAAGGAAGGTGATACCTGAACAGCAGAGGTTGAAGTAGAGGGAATGTCTGAACTTTCTTCCTCATCCTCAATCTTTGCCATAAGACAGAGATTGGCTTCATCATCTTCAGAGTCAGATGATGATTCTTCTTCTTCTGAAGCAGCCCAATCATAAACCATCAGGCCTTTGCCTTTCTTCTTGAAGCTTTTCAGCTTTGCATATTTTTCTTTCAGCTTAGAATATTTGTCATCTTTATTCCTAGGAATAAAATATTTCTTGGGAAACGCTGAGTTTCTCGATACTTTCTTAGACCTGCACTCGTTAGCGAAATGTCCAATCTTTTCGCAATTAAAACAAGTAGCAGTAGCCTTATCAACAGTAGCTGATGATCTTGGCTTATCGGTTATAGAAAGAGGTTTGTTCTTTCTGAACATTTTCTTTTTGGCGAATCTCCTGAACTTTTTAGTTAGGAGAGCCAAAGATTCATCATCATCTGAAGAGTCAGAATCTGATGACCTTTCAGAGTTACTCTCTAACTCAGTGATGGTGACCGAGGGTCGCTGAGTAGAAGGTTCCTCTGAGATTAAAGCCACAGGGGTGCTTTTGGAATCTTTTACAAGATTCTTCTTAAGATGGCTTGATTGCTCATGATTCAGCATTGTGCCATATAAGGTAGCAAGAGTCATTGATCTTAGATCTTTTGACAGCTTGAGACATATAGAATAACTGTCCCAGCTTTCAGGTAAACATTCTAGAAACTTTGTCAGCACTTCAAAGTTAGAATATTCCTTACCAACAGTTTTCAGATCTATTATTAAGCAATTAAAACGTTGGTGAACTTCAGAGAGAGTCTCATTCTTACCATAAATGAAACTTTCATACTGTCTTACCAGGTTGATCTTTCGAGAGTTCTGGACTTCAGCAGTGCCTTCATACTGAACACATATTGTGTCCCACATGGCATTTGAGGATTTCAGGTTCATAACGGAATGGTAGACTTCGTCAGGAAGAGCCATGGATAGTATGGATCTGGCTTTTGTGTCGATAGCCACTTTCTTCTTATCTTCGTCAGTCCACGTATGAACATCTTTGGGTACCAGCCTTTCTGGAATAGCAGGTCTATTCTCAGCGGCAGGTACTGCGGCATCAATTCTTACAGGAATAAATGGGCCGTTTTCAAGATAATAAGTCATAGTAGGGTCTACACCTTCTAGCAAGAGAGTCATCCTATTTTTCCATAGATTAAAATTATCTCTGGAAAATCTAGGGGGTTTTGCAAGAGAACCATTGTCTATATAGTTTGTGTTTGTGTTGGTGGCCATTTTCAGAAATAGCAAGGAAGAGAAATCTTAGTATAGATTAGATCTTGTTTATGAGATTAAACAAATCTGCTATGATACCACTTGTTGGTCCCGAAGGGTTATACAAGTTTGTAGAAGGGGGGGGGGGGGGGGTTGAATACAAACACACAGATTTTACTTTTCTAAATTGTTTATTTGATAAATCATTAACAATTTACAGCTTGTTGCGGAAACAAGATTAAGGATAAATCCTAAATCTAAACAAGTTGGAACACTAAGTTTCTTGCACTAAGAAGGAGAAGGAAATTACTAATAATAACCTATCTCAAGATAAGAAGGATGAACTTGTCCAGAGTTAGCAAGTTACTTCAAAATGAAGTGAGTTCTTCTTCTTATATACTGAATGCATTTAATGCATTGCAGTTTATACTTTACACGTGGCAGCAGCTGATTGGTTGCATGTCATTGACCTTTGTTGACAACCTTAGTAGCCGCATGTTTGAACAGTGTAGTATCAGAGTAGTTGTACGATTTCAGACAATAAGGAGGTTCTATTCTGACATATCGTACGGAGTCGTGCAAGGGTGGATGAGACAAAAAGTACTTTGTACGGAAGACTTCATGATCAGCTTTTCGATGATTCAGCGATCTATCATTCTTTATCAGCGAATGATAGAGTTCAGCGATAGCTGAAGTCTTGTACTTGATACTTCACGTTGAGTGGACAAATCTGAGTCTTCGCTGATCCACATCAGTTCATTAGGAGACTTGTCGCTGGTTCTTGAGCTTGATCTTCGACTTCAGCGTAGAACCTATGTTGACGTGAAACTTGTCTTCAGGGATCATAAGTAAACAACTAACTTATCAGCGATCACCATAAGTACTGAACAGACTCAGAGTATTATGGTGAACAGTTTCGCTGAATGTTTAATCTAAAGAGCGAGAGTTCCTATCAGCGGTACTGAAAGATCTTAGTACTTATCAGCGATAGTGAAACTCTGATACATATTGTTTACTTACAATTTTCACTAAGTATATAAGAGAGGGTCATTATCAAATCACTGAGGGTTTGGATCAACACCGTCCTAACACGAGAAGATGAAAATCAGCAACTACCAATCTATTATGTAAGTAAATCTCTTCTGGACGCAGAAACCAGGTATTCCTCTATGGAAAAATTGCACTTGTCGCTGGTCACAGCTGCTAAAAAACTGCGACATTATTTTGAGTCGCATCCCATTACTGTCGTAACTAACTTCCCTCTTAAGTCTGTCTTAAGAAAACCTGAGTTGACAGGTCGCTTAGCAAAATGGAGCATATATCTCAGCAGCTACGACATTGACTTCAAGCCCAGGACCGCGATAAAGTCGCAAGCCTTGGCCGATTTTATTGCTGACTTCAGCCCTGAATTGGAGAAAGAAGCAGAGCTCGAGGTATCAACTGTGGCGACTCACGACGACGGGTCCTGGATCTTACACGTCGATGGATCATCCAACATTAGAGGCTCAGGACTAGGCGTCGTCTTAAAGTCGCCACAGGGGGGCAAGATGGTATACTCAGTTCGATGTGATTTCAAAACCACCAACAACGAAGCCGAGTACAAAGCCCTGATCGTAGGGATGAATATGGCCCACGACTCGGGGGCAACCGCGCTACATGTCAAAAGCGATTCTCTCCTGGTCGTGAACCAGATGAATGGAGAATTCGCGGCCAAAGATTCAAAAATGACACTGTACCTGAAGGTAGAAAAAGAAAAATCAAAAATGTTTAAAACATTTTCTATCGAACAAATCCCGAGAGACCAGAATACTCAGGCCGACGCTTTAGCAAATCTCGGATCTGCTCTAGTCGAACCTATATTCGACGTTATTCCCATAATCCATCTGGCGACATCGTCTATCGACAACATTGACGTCGTCCAGATCGAAGAAGAAGAAGATAATTGGTCGTGCGACATCCGAAATTTCCTTATGCACGACCAACTCCCAGAAGACAAGATGGAAGCCCGGAAGATCAGATTCAAAGCATCTAAATATACCATAATTGGAGATAAGCTCTATCGACGATCATCACCAAGATTAAAGCTAAGATGCTTCGTTAGCAAGAGTCAGGTCCAAAAATTCCTTCACGAGATGCACGACGGTGAATGTGGCAATCACTCCGGTGGTCGCAGTTTGGCTAATCGTATCTCTCGACAAGGGTATTTTTGGCCAACATTGCGACAAGACGCCGTCAAGTACGTCCAGAACTGTGACCCTTGTCAGCGACATGCAGGTATGTCACATAAACCCTCTGAACCCTTGCACTCGACGCTCATCCCATGGCCCTTCATGAGGTGGGGAATGGATATTGTTGGCAAACTACCCCCGGCCCCGGGGCAAAAGGTATTCCTCCTCGTACTTACCGATTATTTTTCCAAGTGGGTGGAGGCAGCTGCTTTTTCCCAAATCAGGGACAAGGAAGCCATCTCTTTTATCCAGACTAACATCATATGCAGATTTGGGATTCCATCCGAAATCGTCTGTGACAACGGATCCCAATTCATAAGCGACAGGACCCAACAATTTTGCGAATATAGGAGTATCAAGTTAACAACCTCGACTCCCAGATACCCTCAGGCGAACGGACTTGCTGAATCAAGTAATAAGACCATTATAGCTTCGATCAAGAAAATGTTAAAAGCTGCAAAAGGAAGATGGGTCGAAGAACTCCCTTCAGTCCTATGGGCAAATCACACGACACCGCACACGTCCACATGACAAACCCCTTTCTCTCTCGTCTACGGTTGCGAAGCAGTCCTGCCAATCGAAGTCCAGCTCCCAACTTCGAGGCATACTTCCGTCGACCACAACATGATTGATTTAAATTATGATATCGACACCCTCGAAGAGCTTAGGGAGTCAGCCTTGATCAGAATGGCATCTCAGAAGCAAGCAGTCGAGCGACATTTCAACAAACACGCCAAAGTCAAAGTCTTTTAAGAAGGCGATTACGTCCTCCGTCGAGTGTTCCAAAACACTCAAGAGCTCAATGCCGGTAAACTTTCCATTAAATGGGAAGGTCCTTACCGCATCTCCGAAGTCGTTGGTAAAGGAGCCTATCGACTCCAGACTCTCGACAATCAAGAAATCCCACGCAGTTGGAATGCGACACACTTGAAAAAGTATTTTTTCTAGAATCATTTTCCTCTCATGCAACTTAATTGTTTTACCACAGGGGCACATGATTCAAATTTCATCATGAAATTTGGTTACACGATCATAAGGTTTGAGCGACCTCTCGATCTGAGTTTCTAAATTCAGAAAAATTATGTACGTTCTAACACGTCAATAATTGAGCCTATCATTACAAGTCAAATGTATGATATTTCAATCGTTATATTGCTATGAATGCCTAAGTCGCACGATTCTTCGCTCGTTTTATACTTAACAAAGTTACACAGTTGATATTACATCTATCTACGACATATATGAATCAAAATAAAAATTCGACAGAAGAATGAAATTCATTTACGAAACGTACTATTACATAGGAGCGACCGGCGGTCGAGTATACAAAGTTAAAATGGTGCGACCACCAACGGTCGGGACATAAAAAGACATAGCATTTCCTAAATCTAGAGAGGAGCGTCGATCGTATGCTCAGTCTCGACCTTCGAATCCTCGTCACACCCGAAAATGCGCTAAGAAGCTAATGCAAGGATCAAACGAGTATGTTAGGTGACACCCTACGCTGCGACATTTCAGAATGCGGCCCTTAAGATTAATGTTAAGGTTAGAGGAAGGAATATGATCTTCTCGACGGTCGACTTCCAGTCCAACATCTCCTCTATCTTCGCGTATCTAACAAAAGGAGATTGAAACATCTGTGTAACAACCCCAATTTCCATATACACAACAAATCACATAATGTAATATAACATTGATATAACAACGAAACTTCACATTACAAGTACGGTCCCAAAGTCTTTTGCATTACAAAAATAAAACATTCCACTACAACTTTGACTTACTATAACCATACATAACATTTAACTATGATAACACTACTGCTGCTAAACATGCCAAAATCTTCGTCATATAATCCTTCACAAAAGCCATCCCTTCTTTTACTCTAATTACTTGCTCTTACTCAATCCGCCACCTGGAATACATATTTTGAAAACATAAATGAGGGTTAGACCCAATGGTCTAGTGAGAAATCCCTGACAATTTAGTAAACTTTTGTATCAAAACCATTTATATAACGCTTTTCATATAACACCCACATATCACACGTAATTAATTACCAATCAATACTCAAGCTTCGTACACATCTCGTTTCACCTTATTCCTCCACAATTGGCCAAATTAATTGGTCGCGAGCCAACTAATCTACTGTACAACAAATACAGTAAACACACCGGTCCTATGCCCGGCCACGTATTATATTCTGATATAATACTCACGTAATTATAATATCTCAATATATCATAATTACACACATATGACATCCACATAAATGTATTCCAGTAAAAACACTTTGAATTAAAACTCACCTGTTTGATTATTACACACACTCGCAAGCTCCTTTTACAATGGTCTTATCTCTTATCACGACTCCACAGAATCTGAAACAAGTTAAGATACATACATGCTTTACTAACCAAACACATAGAGCTTACCAGTTCCTGTTCTTAACTGTATCACTAAACTTAACAAACTACCGGGACTACACAGAGTACCGGAACTTCTCAGTACCGGGACTCCTTGGTACCGGGAGTCTCGATCACCGGGATTTAACCAATACCGGAAGTCACAATACCGGGACTCCACACTACCGGGGTTCCACAATACCGGGATTTCATACTACCGGGAGTCCACAATACCGGGACTCTATGGTACCGGGACTCCATGGTACCGGGAGTCGACCAGACCGGGAATCCACCGGGAGTCTAAGAACACAATCGGTTTCATCTTACCTAGATTCGATTAAAATTAACACCAATCACAGAAATCGTGATTTCTAAACCGGTAAACATCTTATATGAAATATTACAAGCATAAAATGTGAAGATACTTACCTCAAAATCTCTTCTATATCAATCGAATGATGCGATAGCCGTATCTTTCTTATTCTGCTTCTTTTCGCTTTCACACATACACTCTTACTAATTTTAGGTTTAGGATAATATCTGGTGACTAAGGGTTATATCAAATCACAATTTACCAAATAGACCTTAAACTTCTCAATTATAACCCAAACATCCCTAAGCTTATATTTTTCCCACACATACCCTAAACATCTAACTTTAAAGTTGACTTCATTTAACGGAAAGAGGATTTAACTAACGGACTTACCCGGGGTATTACAATCTGCAAAAGGCAAAAGGGATATGTTAAACAAACATTCGGAGGAAACACTGGGAACATGAGTTTTGGAAGAAAAACTCACGAAGAATGCTAGTCCAGCTAAACGCGATCCCGTCTCTTCGATGGAGATCTTTTGAAAACGCTCTTTGAAAGATAAGAGCTGATATTTCCCCAGATGCGGAAATGACTTCGTCCCGTCAAGGACACAGTCAGTCAAGAGGATTGACGACAACGTAACGTTGATCGTCATGACTTCCTCCTCACTCTCTCCCGTCATTACACCCTCGCCCATGTCGGCTGATGAAAGAGTCGACGCGGCAGCAGAAGACATCGTCGCCAGATGCGCAAGATCTACGAACGTCACGTCTATCGCAATCAAAGTCTTCTCGGACATAATCATTCTCAAAGATCCTTCAATCTTGGAAGGCCTGAGAGGAATCGAGAAGCTATACCTCGTATGAACACTCAAAAATTTCGAAAAGTATTGAGCAAAGAACAACAAGGGATCAAAGAAAAATTCCACATTAAGAAACTTTTCAAGAGGATATAAAAGGAAATGATCCATTATGATCCCTATTTATGCAAACGATCGGATCCCTTAGATGATCGCCACATGCCCTCGTCCCTTCGTATGACTGCAGGGATTGTCGACACCTGCCAAAGACAGCTGGTAAGTATAAACGTGCGTCAGCATGACGTCACGACCTCGTTCCCCTTTCAACTTCTCGCTCGGTTAGAATTAAACCAATTCGGTTCCGAAACAACCAAGGTATTTTTAACGCAAAACCCTAAGCACCCGACGAGCAAAATTTAAAATTCGAATTTGCCATCCTACTTTCAAATTTTGGGGGCAAACTGTTTGGGCAAAATTTCACAGGTCTCGACCGCGACCAAAGAAGGTAAGACGCATGTCATGAGTTATACCTTGTATTAAGATAAGGTCCCGACGAAGACCCTAAGAACCTCTGTCATCCCTCCTAAAAGGTAAGTCGAGAGTTCCTCACGACACTCGACCTCGACGTCGCCCGTTCCGCACGACCGTCGCATAAAACCGTACGACCTCGACCGACTAACGCGTTATACAACTGTTATATTTGTTTAAGTGTTTAATGCAGGAGTCAAAGTCATTTATAGACAAACGGCTATAACCGACGAAATCAGTTATGAGCATCTAAACTCACATTGAAGACGACGACCGTTACAACAATCATCAAAGATCTTATTAAAGTCATCCAAAGACTATAAAATCCCAGCTCAATCATCAGTTCAAGACACCTGATCAACACCGAATAACACAGAGAGAGAGATAGAACAAGAGCATCGAACAACAGAAGCAAACACAAACACTCAAAGAATATTCATTAGAAGCAAAGTGATCTTCATAGAAGATCACTCTCGACGCAAGACTATCGCTCTCGACCAACAGTTTATACACAGTTTTCACACACGACGCACACTGTTTTTACATTCCAAACACTTGTACTTTACATTTCGAAGTCTTTCCTTCATTTGTATTGTAATCTCTGTACGATCGACACCCGGAACACCAAGGACATCGCCCCTGATTGGCGACCATAGTGCAGCGACGACATCCACTGTCGTCGCAGGTTTTTTCCTCGTTGAGGTTTTTCCTGCGTCATCAAATCCTTTGTCTAATTTACATTTTTGTCTTTGTCGCACGCCTTTGTCGAAAGATTCCTTTCTTTAGTTGTTAAAGTCCACATCGACCTTAAGTTGTTCCTTTGGTGCGATTTTTGGCATTAACAACAGTAGTGATCTTTCTTGACCTGGTACGCCGTCAGCAGGTCCCTCACATTCATGGGTGACTCCCAGTGCAAAGTAAGTCGCTCGATGACTTGAATAACACGCCAAAACTGGGGCATCAGTTGCCCCGGCGAAAGATTGAACTCACACATAAACGCCTTGGCCAAAGGCGAGTACGGCCAATGGAAGCCTATCTTGAATGGATACTCATATATCACGACGTACCCCTCGGGGCACATCTCCGGTCGAATTTTGCCAGCCTTGCTCACAATAGTCCCCGGCAGGATTCTCGCCAAACTTCTGAAGTCGTCGAGATCATCCTCGCTACGAATGGTACTTCTCGGCTCTGTCGACATTGCTAACCCTGTCAACCAAGTGTGTACCTCTGAAAGGCCCCAGATATCCCAGTTTTTCCTAGGCTTCCTAGCGATGGATTTGCAGCGCATACACAGACTGAAGGGTCGTATCTTATATAGGTGCTCTAGACCTCGAAAATCCTAACTGAGTCGGAGATCCTTGCAGGTTTTAGAAAGAATCGGACGAAGGAAAGCAAGAAAATCAATAGGAAATCTCTGCTTAAAACTCTCCGAAATCGTAAACAGGAAAAGATCCATCGTGGTCTTTATTTATGGAAACGATCGTGTCAGGTCGAGTCCCTCGATGACAGACACGCACCCTCGTCTTTTCGTATGACCACCCGGATCGTCGACACCTGGCATGGACAGCTTTTTAGCATAATCGTGCATCAGCATGACGTCACAACCTCATCCTCTCTTCGACTTCCCTTTCTAGTTAGAATTGAACCGATTCAGTTCTAGAGCAACCAAGGTAAATGAAAGAATTATTCGACACGTGTCACGACCTTAGACGTCCGACAAGCAAAGTTTAAAAAACTTTTTGAAGTTTGCCACTCCACTTTTTCAAATTTTGGGGGCAAACTGTTTGGGCAAAATTTTACCAGTCTCGACCACGACCAAGGTAATAAAAACACTTACTTCCCTTTTCTTTGGTAAGGTAAAATCATGAGCATTTTATCCCCTGATTAGAGTTGAGATCGAAAGTTGTTTACCTCACGACACTCGACTACGATGTCGCTAATTTCACACGACCGTCGCATAGAACCATGCGACCTCGACTAACTAACGGGCGATATTACTGTTACGTTTGTTCAGTGTTTGATGAAAGAATCAATGCCATTGATGAACAACGGCTATAACCGACGAGATCGGTTATGAAGATTTAATCCAGTGAACGTTACGACAGTTATTAAAACACTTAATGAGCCAATTAAAGCACCCGAAGACTACAAATACCAAGCTCAATCATCATTTCAAGGGACATCAGACACAATCATCTGAACTCAGAGGAACATTCATCGCAAAGAACTTTCTCTCGAAGAATCGCTCTCGACGCACGACACTTTATTTTTACACACGACGCACATTGTTTTCACATTCGAAGCACTTGTTACTTTACATTTCGAAGTCTTTCTTTCATTTGTATTGTAATCTATGTACGATCGACACCCGAAACATAAGGACATCGCCTTTGTTTGGCGACCATAGTGCAGCGACGGCTTCCACAGTCGTCCGTGGGTTTTTTCCTCGTTGAGGTTTTTCCCGCGTCACCAAAATCTTTGTCTCTTTTACGTTTTCTCTCTTTGTCGCATTGTTTTGTCGCAAGATTCCTTTCTTTAATTGTTAAGCTCCACAATCAACCTTGAGTTATCCTTCTGGACGATTTTTGGCATTAACACTCGGAACGCCAAATCATAAGTCTTTAACGACTGTATCACAAGATTCTTAAATTTATCTTGGTTTGATCATCTTATGATCGCCGCCAAGCTTTATTTCGGCCCAATCGTCTTACGATTGACTCCCGATCCATACGTCTCATTTTGATTGATCATCATCAGTTCCTTGTGTTTTAAGATCGTCGTTAGTTTTTCATCCTTCACATTAGTGGATGAATACTATTTGGGCAAAAAATCACGTCGCTCGACCGCGACCAGAACAAGTAAGACGTATGATTAGGGACTATATCTTGTATTAAGATAAGGTCTCAACAAAGACCTAGAACGCCTCCGTCGTCCCTCCTAAAAGGTAAGTTGAGAGTTCCTCACGACGCTCGACCATAGCGTCGCCCGATCCGCACGACTATTATATAAGGACGTGCGACCTCGACCAAAGCTAACGTTCACCATGACCGTTTGTTAAGTGTTTAATGCAGGAGTAAAAGTCATTAAGGAGCAACGACTATAACCAACGTAATCATTAAACATTCGGCGACTGTAACGGACGAAGATCATTACTCCGGCGACCGTTTCCAACCGTTAAGGCCATTAAAGGAGCATTTATGGATGGAGCTAAGGACGTGAAGACTATAAATATCAAGCTCAATCAACATTTCAAGACATCGAATCTCCGGCGATTAACAACCAGAGCAATATTCAAGAACACCTGAAGTGAAGAACCATTGTTCTAAGTATCGCTCTCGACGCACGACCACAGCCCTCGACCAGCAGTTCACACTTTGTTTCGTACACGACAAACACCTGTTTTTACATTCAAACACTTGTACTTTACATTTCGAAGCATTTTCTTCATTTGTATTGTAATTACTGTACGATCGACACCAGTATCCAAGGACATCGCCCCTGATTGGCGACCATAGTGCAGCGACGACACCCCCTGTCGTCCGCGGGTTTTTTCCTCGTTTGAGGTTTTTCCTGCGTCATCAAATCCCTTGTTTCTTTATTTTATTCCTCGTCGCACGTCTCATCGAAAGATTCTTTCTTTAGTTGTTTAAGTCCACATCGACCTTAAGGTGTCCCTTTGGTGCGATTTTTGGCATTAACAGTTTGGCACCATCCGTGGGACTATATCTAGAGAAAATCCTCGACGAACGTGCATTCTACTAATAGTTTCTTGGAGTTTCTTCTGTTTTCTGTCGCATGAAAATGGCGGATGACGGGAATCCAGAACAAGCCGTTATACCAGTACACGCAAGCTTAGAAAATGCACAAAACTCCCCAGCAGCTGTCGATGAGTATAATTTGGAGGAAATCGTTCTAGATCAAAGCAAACCCGATCAAAATATTCTTGTGGGTTCATCCCTTGATCCCTACATTAAAGAAAAACTCATATCCTTTTTGCAGGAACATGCTGATTGCTTCGCCTGGTCACATGAAGATATGGTCGGTATTGACCCCAGTGTCATTGCTCATAAGCTTAACGTCGATCCATCGTTCAAACCTATCAAGCAAAAACGTCGCAAGTTCGCTCCTGAAAGAAATAAAGTAATAAATGATGAGGTCGACAACCTCCTCAAGACAGGAAAGATTCGAGAGGTAAAATATCCTGATTGGCTCGCTAACGTCGTGGTCGTAGCCAAGAAGAATGGAAAATGGAGGGTCTGTATCGACTTCACCGATCTCAATAAAGCCTGTCCAAAGGATCCATTCACATTACCTCATATTGACGCCATAGTCGATGCAACCGCGGGGCATGAGTTATTAACGTTCATGGACGCCTATTCTGGATACAACCAAATTTTAATGCACGTAGACGACCAAGAGAAAACCGCTTTCATGACGGATCGAGGTATTTATTGTTACAAAGTTATGCCTTTCGGACTAAAAAATGCAGGTTCTACCTACCAACGGCTGGTAAACAAGATGTTCAAAGACCATCTTGGAGACACGATGGAGGTATATATCGACGACATGTTAGTAAAGTCGAAGCAAGCGATTGATCACATTGATCACCTCAGGCAATCGTTCGACATCCTCCGGAAGTATAACATAAAGCTCAATCCGACGAAATGTTCCTTTGGCGTTAGTGCCGGGAAGTTCCTGGGTTATATGGTCACTCGTCGTGGCATTGAGGCTAACCCCGACCAAATCAAGGCCATCATTGAGATCAAATCTCCTCGAAATTTCAAAGAAGTCCAGAAACTCAACGGTCGAGTAGCAGCTCTAAACAGGTTTATCTCCCAATCTTCAGATAAATGTCATCTATTTTATATTGTCCTCAGGAAAAATAGGGGCTTCGACTGGACCAATGATCATGAACAAGCCTTGCAAAGGAATACATGGCGTCGCCTCCTATGTTGTCAAAACCTCACGATCATGAGATCCTACAATTGTATTTGGCTGTCAGCCCAAATGCAGTAAGTGCTGTTCTGACACGAGAAGATGAAAAGCAGCAATTGCCTCTCTACTATGTAAGTAAATCTCTTCTGGATGCAGAAACCAGGTATTCCTCTATGGAAAAATTGCTCCTGTCGCTAGTCACAACTGCTAAAAAAATACGACACTATTTTGAGTCGCATCCCATTACTGTTGTAACTAACTTTCCTCTTAAGTCTGTCTTAAGAAAACCTGAGTTGACAGGTCGCCTAGCAAAATGGAGTATATATCTCAGCAGTTACGACATCGATTTCAAGCCCAGGACCGCGATCAAATCGCAAGCCTTGGCAGACTTCATTGCTGATTTCAGCCCTGAATTGGAGAAACAAGCAGAACTCGAAGTATCAACTGTGGCAACTCACGACGACGTGCCTTGGATCTTACATGTTGATGGATCATCCAACATTAGAGGCTCTGGATTGGGCGTCGTCTTAAAGTCGCCACAGGGGGGGAAGATGGTATACTCGGTCCGATGCGACTTCAAAACCACCAATAACGAGGCTGAGTATGAAGCCCTGATCATGGGAATGAATATGGCCCACGACTCGGGGGCAACCGCACTGCATGTCAAGAGCGATTCCCTGCTGGTAGTAAATCAGGTCAATGGAGAATTCGCAGCCAAGGATTCAAAAATGACAGCATATCTAGGCGTGGCAAAAGAAATTTCCAAAAAATTTAAATCTTTTTCTATTGAACAGATTCCGCGAGACCAGAACACTCAGGCCGACGCATTGGCAAATCTTGGGTCCGCTTTAGTTGAACCAATATTTGATGTTATTCCTATGATTCACCTGGCAACGCCGTCCATTGGTAACGCAGACGTCATCCAGATCAAAGACGAAGAAGATGATTGGTCATGCGACATTCGAAATTTCCTCATGCACGACCAACTCCCCGAAGACAAAATGGAGGCTCGAAAAATCAGATTCAAAGCATCTAAGTACGTCATGATCGAAAATAAGCTTTATCGGCGATCATCGACGGGCTTAAATTTAAGGTGCGTCATCAGCAAAAATCAAGCCCAGAAAATCCTCCAAGAGATGCACAATGGCGAATGTGGTAATCATTCAGGAGGTCGTAGCTTGGCTAATCGTATCTCCCGACAAGGGTATTTTTGGTCGACACTGCGGCAAGACGCTATCAAGTACGTCCAGAATTGCGACCCTTGTCAACGACACTCAGGTATGTCTCATAAACCTTCGGAACCTTTGCACTCGACACTTATCCCATGGCCCTTCATGAGATGGGGAATGGATATTGTCGGCAAACTACCACCCGCTCTAGGACAAAAGGTATTTCTCCTTGTACTTACGGACTACTTTTCTAAATGGGTCAAAGCGACTGCCTTCTCCCAAATTAGGGATAAAGAAGTTATTTCTTTTATCCAGACTAACATCATATGCAGGTTTGGGATTCCATCCGAAATTGTCTGCGACAATGGATCCCAATTCATAAGTGACAGGACCCAACAGTTCTGTGAAGATAGGAACATCAAGCTGACGACCTCGACTCCCAGATGTCCCCAAGCCAATGGACTTACCGAGTCGAGTAATAAGACTATTATAGCCTCGATCAAGAAACGATTAAAAGCTGCAAAAGGAAGATGGGTCGAAGAACTCCTTTCAGTCCTATGGGCGAATCGCACGACACCCCGCACGTCCACAGGACAAACCCCCTTCTCTCTCGTCTACGGTTGTGAAGTTGTCCTACCAATCGAAGTTCATCTCCCGACTTCGAGGCACACCTCCATCGACCACAACTTGGTTGATTTAAGTCATGACCTCGACACCCTAGAAGAGCTCAGAGAATCCGCCTTGATCAGGATGGCGTCGCAGAAGCAGGCAGTCGAGCGACATTTCAATAAGCACGTCAAAATTAAAGTCTTTCAAGAAGGCGATTACGTCCTCCGTCGAGTATTCCCAAACACCCAGGAGCTCAACGCAGGTAAGCTTTCTACTAAGTGGGAAGGACCTTACCGCGTCTCCGAATTCGTTGGTAAAGGAGCCTGTCGACTTCAGACCCTCGACAATCAAGAAATCTCGCGAAGTTGGAACGCGACGCATCTGAAAAAATATTTCTTTTAGAGTCGCCTTCCTCTCATGCAAAGTTTTTTTTTACACTACAGTGAACGTCGTGAGATCGTTGGAGATCCGATGACCGACTTCTAACGAACTCTGTCGCAGGTACGCACGACATGAGTACCCGAGTGTGTGACTTAATTGTTTTACCACAGGGGCATACATTCTGGAATTTCATCATACGATACAATCACATGTAAGGCCTAAACGATCTCTCGATCTAAGTTTCTGAAACTTAGAAAAACTTTGTATGTTCCAACACATCGATGATATATATTTGTGTTTATTATTACAGTCCAAATACATGATTTATGTTTCAACTGTTATATTGCAATAAAAGCCTAAGTCGCACGATCCTCCGTTTATTTCATACTTAACGAATCTTATGATCAATATTACATTTATCCACGACATATGTAATTAAAAACACGATTTCAACAAAAGAAGGAACTTCATTGAACGATTACATATGAACGACCGATAGTCGGATAAGTAAATACAAAGTCAAAAGTCGTTGCATACCAACAACCCGAACATAAAAAGTCTAGCTCGTAAACCCAAAAATCTACCCTAGAACTAAAGAAGCACGTCGATGGCAAGCTCTGTTCAAAAATCTCGATCTTCGAAATCCTATCAATCCCGAAGAACTGATGCAAGGATCAAACGAGTATATTAGGAGTTATCTTCCAACTCCTTACGCCTCGACACTCTGAGAATGTGGCTCTTAAGATTAATGTTAAGGTTGGAAGAAGGAATATATTCTTCTCGACGATCGACCTCCACTCCAACATTTTCTCTGCCTTCATACACTTAATGGGAAGAAACAGGAACATCTGTCAAATACAGAAGGAGCACGTTAGCAAAACATTCAGCTAAAGAACATCGATAACACAAGTTTTGAAAGAAAAACTTACAAGGAACGCCAGTTCAGCTAAACACAGCCCTATCTCTCCAATAGAGATCCTTTGAAAACACTCCTCGGAAACTAAGGGATGATGTTTCCCCAGATGCGGAAGTGACTTCATCCTGACGAGGACGTAGTAAAACGAGAGGGACGGCGACAGCACAAAACTGATCACCATAAGTTCCTCCTCGTTCTCTCCCGTCTTTACACCCCCGCCCCTGTCGGCTGGCGAAAGGGTTGACATGGCAGAAGACATCGTCGCCAGGTGCGCAGAATAAACAGACATCGTAACCAACATCGTCAACGATTCGGGTATCGCAACCCTTGATAGATCTCCAACCACCCAAGATTTGAACAAAGTCGAGATTCTAGAGAAGGGCCTCATCAGAAACAGAAAACTTTTAAAGAAAATCTCTAAAGAAAGCAACCCATTGTGATCTCTATTTATGCAGGAAATCACAACAAGTCGAGTCCGCTGATGATCAACACGCGTCCATACCTATCTGAATCTTCGACACCTGTCTTCGACAGCTGGTAAGCATCATCGTGCATCAGTATGATGTCATTAACTTTTCAACTTCTCGTTCAGTTAAAGGCGAACCGGTCTAGTTCCACGACAACCAGGTAAGTCCCTCAACCCAGGTCACAAGTCTAAGCGTTCGACAAGCAAAATTTAAAACTTAAATTTGACATTCAATTTTCAAATTTTGGGGGCAAACTGTTTAGGCAAAAAATCACGTCGCTCGACCGCGACCAGAACAAGTAAGACGTATGATTAGGGACTAAATCTTGTATTAAGATAAGGTCTCGACAAAGACCTAGAACACCTCCGTCGTCCCTCCTAAAAGGTAAGTCGAGAGTTCCTCGCGACGCTCGACCATAGCGTCGCCCGATCCGCACGACTATTATATAAGGACGTGCGACCTCGACCAAAGCTAACGTTCACCATGACCGTTTGTTAAGTGTTTAATGCAGGAGTAAAAGTCATTAAGGATCAACGACTATAACCGACGCAATCATTAAACAGTCGGCGACCGTAACGGACGAAGATCATTACTCCGGCGACCGTTTCCAACCGTTAAGGCCACTAAAGGAGCATTTATGGATGAAGCTAAGGACGCGAAGACTATAAATATCAAGCTCAATCAACATTTCAAGACATCGAATCTCCGGCGATTAACAACCAGAGCAATATTCAAGAACACCTGAAGTGAAGAACCATTGTTCTAAGTATCGCTCTCGACGCACGACAACAGCCCTCGACCAGCAGTTCGCACTTTGTTTCGTACACGACAAACACCTGTTTTTACATTCAAACACTTGTACTTTACATTTCGAAGCATTTTCTTCATTTGTATTGTAATTATTGTACGATCGACACCAGTATCCAAGGACATCGCCCCTGATTGGCGACCATAGTGCAGCGACGACACCCCCTGTCGTCCGCAGGTTTTTTCCTCGTTTGAGGTTTTTCCTGCGTCATCAAATCCCTTGTTTCTTTATTTTATTCCTCGTCGCACGTCTCGTCGAAAGATTCTTTCTTTAGTTGTTTAAGTCCACATCGACCTTAAGTTGTCCCTTTGGTGCGATTTTTGGCATTAACAAATACCACAAGTAACTTGCGCATTAAAGGTCATCTTTCGATCGTCGCAACTTACTTAGAAAACATTTTTCTTAACAGATGTGTCATTTGTACACTGTCGACCGGTCTCACAATTCTAGCTGACCAAGTCGATTTTCTTCTAAATGATCCAATTAGCAAAAGTAACATGTCTCCGTAGAAACACATTTTACTTTGGTACGAGATCTGAAATTCAAATGGCTTTGAAATTCAAATCTCAGGGGGCTAACTGTTTGGGTAAAAAATTACACCCTCGACATGACCCATGGACCTTGATTACCCTAATACCTACAACAGTTATACCGCCAACCGACAAGGGTAATACCCACTATCGTCATACGACATCTTGTGTCAATAGTCCTCCGAGATAGTATATTTGCGTCACATGTCGCACGTCATACGTCACATGTCGCATGTCTTATGTCACTAGTCTTATGCCACTAGTCTTATGTCACTAGTCTTACGTCACTAGTCTTATGTCGCCAATTATGTGTTGCCAGTTACGACTCGTCGGACTTACGTCGACAGTCTCCAGTCATCGGTCTTATATCGCTCTAGTCCTACGACATCATCATCTTGGTCTTACGACCTAGTGGTCTTATGACCTGGTCTTACGACATTTTTGTCCTGGTCTTACGACATTTTCATAAGACCATTCTTATATTAAGATAAGGTCTTACATAACATTTACAGTCATATACCTGGTCATGTATTTCGGTGACGGTCCTATGCTCCATAAGACCGACGTCCAGAACTCAAGACGGTCTTACAATTACACTAACCATTAATGGTCAACAACCGTTTCTTTTGTTCATTAATGCAGGTCTACAAGCAATTATGGTACAACGGTCAGTAACAGACGAGCTCTTAATGACATTAAAGACTCGACAGTGGTTACAAAACCAATCATCAAAGCGCATTTATTGCCGACAGCGGTTACAAAACCCACCATTAAAGCACATTTATTACCAACGGAAGCTATATAAAGGCCCCGGTGATCAATCTGAGGGACATGAAGCTACATGCATTAAAACTAAGACTCAATTCTACATTTCTTCCAAGGCAATGGAACATATCTCACTTACGCAAAGTTTCGCACGACGGCAGGTCGAACCACCCAACGAAGGCAGTTCGAACCATACGACGACAACTTATTTCATACGTTTTACACACGACACACGACTTTTACACACGTCTGAGTACATTTTATCTCTTATTGTAATCTGTTGTACACATATCACTTGTTACAAAAGGATTATCGCCCCTGATTGGCGATCATAGTGCACTGTCGACTCTAACATAGTCGACCGCGGTTTTTCCCCTCGTTTCGGGGTTTTCCGCGTCACCAAAATCTCTTGTTTCGTCTACATTTTCTTCGTTATTTTTCTTGTTTATTTCAATGGTTCAATCTTTAGTTGATAAGGTCCGAAACCAAACCTTAAATCGTATTTTTATACAATTTTCTGCATAAGACAGTTTAGTGCAATTTTTTGCATTAACAATAACAAAGATGAAAAAGGAAAAAAAAACTTTTATCAGATAAGTTCTTACTTGATAAGGTAAGCGAGGATGGTGTCTCATGCCAGTAGATGGTTACCCAGAAAGCGTTTAGTAAACGACCTCTTATAATAAATGTTATTTTCTTTTAGAAATAAAATGGAAAAACACGGTCTTGTTAAAACTTAAAACTCATTTAGCTCAAATTGAAAAAGAAAAAAAAAACGAAGTATGTGTGTGAATGAATCATCTTGAACCAAGTGATGACAATCCAACTCAATGTTTTTGATTCGAATCAGATACAATATTTTGTAGAATCTATTGAAGATGCTCTAAAACTCAATTATGAAGTAATGACCAAGGGTCGTTCCAACCGGCTTAGAAATTCTCGCTTTACATAAATGCAGTTTTGTGATAGTGATCGCCGTATATATTTGACGTGTCATTATTCATCTGTCAATTCTTTGTTTACTATTTTTTCGTTTAACTTATATATTTAATTAAAATTTATATCCTAATTTACATATTTATTAAGTTTGATAATTAGTTTATTTTATGTTTTCGATACTTTATTTGTTTATATTGATCAGACCAATCATAATTATTAATCAAAACATACATCAGTTTAGCCTAACGGATAGAATTGTCATTTCTGTCATTCAGACTAGTTTAATCCATAAAAGACTTGATGAAAAAACAACAAAATTGTCCCTTAATGAGTCAATTAAATAAATTGTTTTGACAAAATCTTCTAAATTATTACAATAAAAGTATTAAATGAAGCCGAATCACATAATATATATTGACTTCAAAATAAGTTTATAAAAAACATTTACATAAAAATATTTTGGTCATTTTGTATGAAAATTGTGTTGAATGAAAAGTTTTCCATGTAATTATTCATCTTGTGATAAATAGAAAATCATCAACGGCAATATCTTTAGAAACCTTCCATTTGTTGTCTTTGTTCTTCCTTGTGTGAGTTTCTTTTATTTGCTCTAAACCCTAGTTCTTGATCTCTATTTTATAGTGGGTGAAGCAGCAAAGCGAAGAATCAAATGAATTAGATACAACATTAGAGAAGAAGAGCAACAAGGGTAATTGTGGA
Organism: Saussurea involucrata; assembly: GCA_033807775.1. Taxonomy (NCBI): domain Eukaryota; kingdom Viridiplantae; phylum Streptophyta; class Magnoliopsida; order Asterales; family Asteraceae; genus Saussurea; species Saussurea involucrata. The sequence goes on from CM066319.1 coordinate 159,191,751, forward strand.
ATTGAGGGGACCTTAACGATATGATGACACCCTACAAAATGAGTGATTCGGAGAGGATTGGAACGATTTAGAGGTTGTCTAAATTTTACCAAAAGATTCACTTGTGTTAGAGGTAGATTCCGAGTGACATCATTCGGATGCAATCAAACAATCCATAATATCTACTACTTGCTAGCAACAACTTTATTCCAATTTATTTCATACTTGTGTGTGTTTAGTTCAAATAATATATGTTTTGCCAATTTAATTTGAAACATTGAAAAAGGAACCAACCGAAAGTAAATTGGTAAACAGTTGATGGTTGCGAGCACAACTCTTTAGTGAAATGACTCAAACTTGACATTAAATTATATAACGTTGAAAGCTATGATTTACAACAGTTATTAATAATTAGTATAAAATGACTACTTGTCTTTTTTTCTGGTCAAAAGAAAGTTGGAACATGTCATCATTGAATCGAAGAACATATTTAAATGCTACTCGTAACGAACAAGTGTTAAGACTTTAATAGTTAAAATGCGAATTTGTTATAGTTTATGATTTTCGTATGTCACAATCATCCATATATGAATCTATATACACACTACAAAACTTTGTTTGTCTCATTCTACCAACTCGCATTGAAATACAAACGACATCATGATCATCTCATATTTAAGGTCACTATTAATGGGTGAAAAGAAACAAACACTGAGATAGATGGTTATTAGTTGTCAACGACACAAAGAAATAACAGTGATCATACACCAATACACCATTGACCAATAGCAACACATAAATGAGGTTAAAAAAAACTCAGTATGGTATAAATTAGAGCTGATCATTTGTGGGCATGGGTCGAGTCCGCACCCGAGCGTAACCTATTTTTTCTTGTCCAACAGGTTACATGACTAATATAGCACCCTTTTTCACGGGCTTGAAAACCTGCCCTTACCTGCCCTATAAAGAGTCGGGCTTGCCCACGGGCTAATGAGCCTAATAATCATCATTATTTTTAAGAAAAACAGAACTTATATAAAATCACAAGTTATGTAAAATAATTTAAAATATATAACAATTTTTCCAACTTAAAACTAGCCGTAAATACATACGAAAGTATAAAACAAAAATTGCTTCGTAAAATATGGGTTATCGAAAAAGGAAATAACCAAATCAAATAATAAGAAATTGAACAATTGAGGTAATTATGTTTTTACTTTTTAGATTTCCAAAGAATATTATTATCAATAGTCATAATTAAGTGAGAATTGGTAAGTATCAAGATTCAAGAATTTTCAATTTCATTTGAAAATTTTAGTTATAAAAGCTATATATTATAAATATATTAATGGGTCGGGCGGCCTGACTGAGTTTTTGTTTGCATCGTCCGTCCATCCCTTAACGAGTCCGTCCGAGCCCACCTATTTATTCTAGAATGGTAGTCCAAGCCCGTTTTTTTAATGGGCCATAGACCGTAGTGAATGGGTCTAACATGTCATCATGTCCGTGAACAACTCTCGTATAAATGTAGGTCAACAATTTGTAGCATTGTTAGAATTTTATCTGACGAACATCCAAGATAGTGACCAGATTTTATATCATGATCAATTACGAATAACGGTTGTATTAAATTTTTAAAGGTTATATCTATTGTGAATTGCACCCAAGGGCACCGAAGCTGAAGAAATGGTAAATCGACTTGAGCAGCATGTCGTACCAAAATTCGAAAAAAATAACATTTATCACCAAAAGCAAGTACCAATATACCCAAAAGAGCTAAACAGACACTTGTATCAACACCCGGACTATGCTTCCTTATCTTTCCCTTTGTCTACAATCCTTTTTCCTGAAAAAAAATTAATCAATAACGGGTAAGCTATAAAGCTTAGTGAGTTGTATATGAAGGTACATGGTTATAATGTTATATATGTATATATATATAACTGAAGAATGAAACGAAAACTCAAAACGAAAAACTATTATAACATTGAAGACTAACAACTCGGAGAATTCCATGGATACATCCCAAAAGACTTACCAAAATCATAAACATAACATATCAATATTAAAATCAATACATCATAAGTTCAACAACAACATACGCTCTTACCGACAAACTCAACAACGGAATGTCAATTGTTCCATATGAACACCTATCACATGGCTCAAGTATCGTATCACGTAAACATATCATGAATCAATTATAAAATATCAAGAATAGTGCACCACTCCCACCTTCATCTACTGGGTACGTGCAGAATAGTACTCACACTCGTCTCCTAACACACGAGATACGTGAGTACAACGAACCGGTATGCCACGCCCAACCTCCGTCTCCCTGGGATACGTGGACATACACCGCTTTCCAGCGTACCACACGAAGTAGTACCCGTATTCACGGTTTACCAAGAGATTTACAAAACAATCGTGGATCCGGACTCGACCGACATAGCGGAACGATTATACGGAATACAAACCGGAATCAGAGGGACTTACAGATGTCACACCTTACGAAAACATGAAACACAACTAATGCAAACAAAAAATGCATATACATATGAGTAACACATAAACATGTATTTCATATAAACTCACAGTGCACAAAATGGGTCAACCGAACGTCCACCCGAATGTCGCATTCCAACTCCATAATCCAAGTATGTATGGCACTCCAAAAGCTTCCAATTATACACATTCAATTCCATAAGTATTTAATTACACTATCTCATTCTATTTCATTCCTTAGTTAGATAATTCCATTCCAATTCTTTTGTACAGCCCCCTGTTCTAACACAATGTTAACCATCTTAAACTCAGAATTACAATCTGACTTATAAACAAGAAAGAAACTAGACTCTTTTATCTTTCAGACGCCACTGACCTCATGTCCGTTGGATTTTTCTTTGATTTTATACAAAATTTACAACACAGCAGCTACAAGCTGTCAAAATTCAGCTTGACAGCCCTGTACTAAGTGCACTTTTAGCACATCTTAAAGCTGTAATTAGGTTATAATGTCTTCATATAAAATAAACTAGACATTCATACCTTTCGAACGCCACTAGAATCACTCTTATACGATTTTTCTACGATTTTATACAATTTTTCTAAAACAGTGCTGAACATAACTTTCAAACTAAAAAAAATCACACATTTGACCAATTAAGTATCCAATTCCATTCCAATCCTAACCAAATTCATATGTTAACTTAATTTTATCATTATCAAGGTAAAATCAACAATAAACCAGGGTTCATTCACCCATTTCTACCAATTTCATCAAAATCCAACTTTGTATAGAAAAAGGTCAACTTGTTCTTAGTGAAAACTCACTTTTTCCTTCCATCTTCTTGCAAATCAACCATGGAATCAAGGAATTAACTAAAATATAATCATAATCTAAGCAGCATTTCATGATTTCTACACTTATCTTACACATGCATTAAGCTTATTTCACCCAAATTCCATCATAACTTCAAGAACAAGAACAAAGATGAGATTTACCTTCAAATTGTTGTTTAATCCTTCAAGATTGATGTTAATCTCCTTAGTATGAACTTACATTTGATCTCAATTGATAAAAATCACACCTTAACTTTCACACACAAGTCAGTAGCTGAAATGGGTGAAAATGGGTCTAAAATCGTGTTTTATTGACTAAAACCCGAGCTGGGTCGGGTTTGACCCGACTGGGTACCCATTTTGACCACTAAACACTAAAAATGGCATAACTTTTCGCTCGTAACTCCGTTTTCGATGAGGTTTTCGCCTACGCGTTCGTAACGAGATAATGTACAACTTCCAACTAAAATATTTCAGAAAAGACCTATCAATAACAGCAGTTTTACAAATTTGTAACTTAGGCGTTAAGTTTTTCCTTTGCAAACCTATGAAACCCTATATATTTCTTAAGGATTTTGCTACAAGTCCTCATTAAAGCTTTATATTATCACATAATGCACCTTATTAAACATATATTACACATTAATACACACATAAATGCATTTGTTAAGCATATTAAAAAAACTGTATGTTACAATTACCTCCTCCTTTTGAAGATTTCGTCCTCGGAATCATCGTTGCTCAAATAAGGATGGATACTTTGCCATCATCTCATTTTTATTCTCCCATGTCCAATTCGGCCCTTGATGATGCTTCCATTTTACTAACACCAACTCAACAACTTTGTTCCGTAAATTAACCGTTCTCTCGTTTAGAATGGCTTCGGATTCTTCAATGTATCGTAACCGCTCGTCCACTTTTACCTCTGCTAAAGGTATTGTCTCTGCGTGTTTACCAAGACACTTCCGCAAATAACACACATGAAATACATCATGAATTCCTGTGAGTTCCTCCAGTAGCTCCAACTGGTAGGCTTGCTTTCCAATACGTTTCAAGATCTTGAACGGTCCAATAAAACGTGGACTGAGTTTACCTTGCTTCCCGAATCTCAACACCCCTTTCCACAGTGAAACTTTAAGCATAACCATGTCACCAACAGTGAATTCAATCGGTCTCCGGCGTCGGTCAGCATAGGATTTCTGTCGATCTTGTGCGGCTTTCATCCTTTCCCGTATAACCTGGATTTTGTCATGAGTGATTTGTATCAATTCGGGACCGGCTAGCATCTTTCCTTCCGTTTCTCGCCAACAAAGAGGCGTACGACACCTACGTCCATACAAAGCCTCGAAAGGATCCACCCCAATCGTCGAGTAGTAGCTGTTGTTATATGAAAACTCAATCAGAGGTAAGTGAGTATCCCAACTTCCACCGAACTCTAGAACACAAGCACGTAACATATCTTCAAGAGTTTGGATCGTACACTCGGATTGTCCGTCGGTCTGTGGATGATACGCGGTGTTGAGTGCGATCCGCGTCAACAATTCGCGTTGTAGGGCGGACCAAAGTTGGAAGTGAAACGAGAATCACGATCTGAGATTACCTTCAAAGGTACACCGTGTCGAGCAATAACCTCATCAATGTATAATTGTGCCCATCGATCCATCGAGTAGAATTCTCGAACAGGAAGAAAATGGGCGCTTTTCGTCAACCGGTCCACGATAACCCAAATGCTATCATGTTGTCGAGAAGTCTTCGGTAGTTTGGTCACAAGGTCCATAGTCAACTCTTCCCCCTTCCATATAGGTATAGCGAGAGGCTGTAAACTCCCATACGGTTTCTGATATTCTGCCTTTACTCGCAAATAAGTATCGCACTGCTCGACGAATCGACCGATATCACTCTTCATTCCCAGCCACCAATAATCCTCACGTAGATCATGGTACATCTTTGTACCTCCAGGATGAACGGATAACCTCGACTTATGTGCCTCCGTCAAAATAATCTCCCGCAAACCTCCAAGTCTTGGAACCCAAATTCGGGCCTTAAAGACTTTAAGACCACGACTATCTTCAGATAAGGAATCCATGTAACTAACCATGCGCTCCGATTTAATATGTTCTGGTTTCGAAGCTTCACTTTGCCATTGTAATAACCCAAAAGTTGGTAATGTGAAATCTAAATAGAAGTTAGGGGCTGATTTAGTTTATTTCGAATAGTTGAGGGCAAAAGTAAGAAATTGGGAAATTAATTCCCCTATCTTTCCTATGCGCCGCATCTGATGATAGAAGAGGAGAAATCATTTTTCCATTTAGGGTTATTGCTGTGTGTGCTGCATATCGTGAACAGAGAAAGAAAAACTTGGTGTTGTGTGTGTGCGTGGTTGTTGCTCGTCAAGGAAAAGAGCCGGCGAGAGAGAGAGACAACCGGCGAGAGAGAGAGACAGTCGGCGAGAGAGAGAGAGAGAGACAGTCGGCGAGAGAGAGAGAGAGAGAGAGAGAGAGTCGACGAGAGGGAGAGAGACGACGGGGGAGAGAGGGAGACGACGGAGGAGAGAAAGATGAAGAGAGAAAGGCGACGAGAGAAAAAGGAGCAGCGAGAAAGAGGTGGTGGTCGTCGGCGGTTTGCTGATGCTGGTGGTCGCCGGCGGTTTGCTGCTGCTGGTGGTCGCCGGCGGTTGGCTGCCGGTGGTGGTCGCCGGTGGTGATGGCCGAGTTGGCAGCAGTTTCCGTTTCGTCGGATATTGATCTGAATCCTTCATCCTTGTTTCCTATTAATGAGTCTAAGATGACTTAAGGTTTTGAGAAAGAAATTGGAGTTTTGCACTTAAGTTTGTTGAGAAATTGGTACTGCGATGTTGGTTGAATGAGTAGGTTTGCTCAAGAAATTAATAAGATGGCTAAAATTAATATTTGGATCCTAGTAGTCGTGTCTCGTGATTCGTCATTTTGTTTAGTGATTGAAATCTAGATTTAATCGTAGAATTCGAGTCCGACCAGAAACCCGAATTTGCGGAAGTGGTGAGTTACGCAAGTCAAGTTCCGCAATGTCTTGGACCGAAGCCCGGTTTCGAGAGTTATTGGGCCTGGAATAGTGTTAACTTTTTAGGCCGAACTTTTGTGGGTTATTTCTTGAACCAACTATCTTAATGGACCATCACCTGAGCAATTGGATGATTAGACCTTGTTGCTATTAGTTAATTAAATGTCGCTATATTAATTAATTGGATTTCGAGTCAATTAAAATAAGATGGGCTCGGTTTAATTGATTTAAATACTTGGGCCTGTTGTTTGATTGGACCAAACTAAGACCAAATGTGGATTTAACAAGTTTGGGCCGGTCATGTAGATGGTGATTTGGGTGAGTGGAGTTAAGGAATTTGGAGCCTTAGGATGATCTTTATTGGACCGTGAGTTGGTTCACGAGAGGAAACCTTTTGGGTTAAATACTTAAATAAAATAAAGCTAGTTTTAATTATTAAGATAATTGGATTTAAGATGGAAAGAAGACTTAATTATTGAATTGTAAATTTACGAGTTACGTCTCCTATATAATAGGTGTTCCACCTAGAGATCGAAAGAGTAAGTGAGGAGCCTTGGAACGAGCAAGCCAGGTGAGTTTTCTAAATCAAAATACGTGGCTTTTACTGTGTTTAATAAAGAAGTTTTATAATGAGAATTGCCATGCTATATTTATGCTTGATTGTATAAATGTTGTTGAAAGTTTTATGATTGAATGTATGCATACATCAAGGAGACGTAAACTGGCAAAGACGGGAAAGTAGTTCCGCCAGCTCTCGTGCGGGAAGGGAGGTCCCTATATGCCAGGAGCGAGGCTCCGCAAGGCAGCATGAGGCTGACTCGTTGTCACCTTCGGGTGGCTTCAGGGTGTCAGATTACGAGGAGGCGGACTTTAGTCCGTATATGATTTTGACGTGTGGAGTATGAACGTTTTATGCTGAAAAGATAAACTGTTTTTAAATGCTTTGAGAACTGTTAGGAGGGACTCACTAGACCTTATGGTCTAACCCTCGCATTTTCCAAACTAAACCTTTTCAGGTAAGCAGATAATAGAAGACTTCGGTAAACGAGCAAAGCAGAGTAGAGTACAGATGCAGTTAGTGACAGTGTCACTCATGCTTTTAGTGGTAGATATTCTCAGTTGTGTATAGGTTGTTTCCGCCAACCTAAGTTATGTAGACAGAAGAAATGAAATTTTATGGACCCAGTTTTGTAAATGTTTAATATTAATACTATGTACGCTGTATTTAGATTGGGTCGTTACAGCCATTTCTGAATATCATCTATGAGTTTAGACTCAATTGATACGTGAGAGATGGCATAGCAAATCGATCCTTGTTGATCCAAACCCTCAGTGATTTGATAATGACCCTCTCTTATATACTTAGTGAAAATTGTAAGTAAACAATATGTATCAGAGTTTCACTATCGCTGATAAGTACTAAGATCTTACAGTACCGCTGATAGGAACTCTTGCTCTTTAAATTAAACATTCAGCGAACACTGTTCATCATTAACGCTGAGTCTGTTCAAGTCATTATGATGATCGCTGATAAGTTAGTTGTTTACTTATGATCCTTAAAGACAAGTTTCACGTCAACAAAGGTTCTACGCTGAAGTCGAAGATCAAGCTCAAGAACCAGCGACAAGTCTCCTAATGAACTGATGCGGATCAGCGAAGACTCAGATTTGTCTACTCAACGTGAAGTATCAAGTACAAGACTTCAGCTATCGCTGAACTTTATCATCTGCTGAATAGTAAATGATAATCGCTGAATCAACGAAAGCTGATCATGAAGTCCTCCGTACAAAGTACTTTTGTCTTAACCCCCCTTGCACGACTCCGTACGAAATGTCAAAAAAGAACCTCCGAATATCTGAAATCGTACAACCATTCTGATACTACACTGTTCATCCATGCGGCTACTAAGGTTGTCAACCAAGGTCAATGACATGCAACCAACCAGCTGATGACACGTGTAAAGTGTATACAGACTTGCATTAAATGCATGCAGTATATAAAGAGATGAACCCACTTCATCTGAAGTAACTTGCTAACTCTGGACAAGTTCAATCTCTTATCTCAAGATAGGTTATTATTAGTAATTTCCTTATCTCTCTTAGTGCAAGAAACCTTAGTGTTCCAACTTGTTTAGATTTAGGTTTATCCTTAATCTTGTTTCCGCAACAAGCTGTAAATTGTTAATGATTTATCAATAAACAATTTAGAAAAGTAAAATCTGTGTGTTTGTATTCAACCCCCCCCCCCCCCCTTCTACAAACTTGTATAGGCCTTCGGGACCAACAAGTGGTATCAGAGCGGATTTGTTTAATCTCATAAACAAGATCTAATCTAAGATATTTCTCTTCCTTGCTATTATCTGAAAATGGCCACCAACACAAACACAAATTATATAGACAATGGTTCTCTTGCTAAACCCCCTAGATTTTCCAAAGATAACTTCAACTTATAGAAAAATAGGACGACACTCTTCTTAGAAGGTGTAGACCCTACTATGCCTTACTATCTAGAAAATGGTCCATTCATCCCTGTAAGAATTGATGCTGCTGTTCCAGCCGCTGAGAATAGACCTGCTATTCCAGAAAGGCTGGTACCTAAGGAAATCTTTCAGTGGACCGACGAAGATAAGAAGAAAGTGGCTATAGATACAAAAGCCAGATCCATACTATCCATGGCTCTTCCTGACGAAGTCTACCATTCCGTCATGAATCTGAAAACATCAAAGGCCATGTGGGACACAATATGTGTTCAGTATGAAGGAACGTCTGAAGTCCAGGATTCAAAAAAGATCAACCTGGTAAGACAATACGAAAGCTTCATTTCTGGTAAGAATGAGTCTCTCTCTGAAGTTCACCAACGTTTTAATTGTTTAATTATAGATCTGAAAACTGTTGGTAAGGAATATTCTAACTTTGAAGTGCTGACAAAGTTTCTAGAATGTTTACCTGAAAGCTGGGACAATTATGCTATGTGTCTCAAGCTATCAAAGGATCTAAAATCAATGACCCTTTCAACCTTATATGGCACGTTGCTGAATCATGAGCAATCGAGCCATCTTAAGAAGAATTTTGTTAAAGATTCCAGAAGCACCCATGTTGCTTTAATCTCAGAGGAACCTTCTACTCAGCGACCCTCGGTCACTATCACTGAGTTAGAAAGTAACTCTGAAAGGTCATCAGATTCTGATTTTTCAGATGATGAATCTTTGGCTCTCCTAACTAAGAAGTTCAGGAGATTTGCCAAAAAGAAAATGTTTAGAAAGAACAAACCTCTTTCCATAACTGACAAGCCTAGTGTAATACCCCGGGTAAATCCGTTAGTTAAAAATCTAATTCCGTTAAGTTTAGTTAACTTTATAATTGATGTTTAGGGTAAGATTGGGTGAATTTATAAGTTTAAGGGTATTTGATCATTAGTGGATAGTTAAAGGTTTAAATGGTAAATATGGAATGGATATTATCCCTTAGGATATTTAGATATTTCATTTCAGCAGAATTCATCCAGATTTTTGAAAGTGTGTGTGTGAGAGTGTTTTGGGGAGAAAAGAAGTAAAAGAAGATAAGAAGGCTAGAGATTCAAGTTGGCGTATTTGGAAGTGAAAATAAGGTAAGTTCCTTTGTATTTTATGTTTGTAATTGCTTTTGGAAGGGTTCTATCGGAGTAGAAACATCACAAACCCTCCTGGTATTAATCCTGTCGATTTCTGGGCAAAAAGGATGAAACCGACAGAGGTGTCCGGACACAGTAAGAATGTGTCCGGATAGTTCTGTTGGGGGTGTCCGGGTGATTATGTCGATGGTGTCCGGATGACTTTCTGAAGGTGTCCGGACAGGGTTTTATCCGGGTAAGTCCTTCTTGTTATACTTTTCCGGATGGAATGGGATACCGGATGGTATCCGGATTCCTCGTGTTGTCCGGATTCTTTGTGTTGTCCGGAAAGTTGTCCGGATACTTTGAGGTTTCCGGATAACTTGGCTGTTTGGGTAAATTTTGAGGATAAAAGTTATGTAGATGTATCTAGAGTCCATAACCTGCTAGTAAGTCTTATACATAAGTTGGTAAGGAGATATTTGTATGTAAATGGTTTCAGATTCTGAGGTATTTGGATAAAGGATCGGATAGCTCGGAGAAAGGCTTGGAAGCGTATTTTAAGCATTCAAGGTGAGTTTTGATGTAAAACGTTTTGAACTGGAATACATATGTGTATATATATATATGAGATGATTATGTGGTAGGAATATGATTATGTGTATATAAATGACAATATGATGTAATGAGATATATATTGTATTTATATAAGATTTGCACTACACGAGTGCACTTGTTGCCGGGTTCCGGTGTGCGGACCGGTGTGTAGCCGGGTTCCGGTGTGCGGACCGACAGGTAGCCGGGTTCCGGTGAGCGGACCGGTTGTTGATTTATTAGTTGGCTTGCTACCAACTAATATGGCCATTTGTGGAGGAATAAGGTGAATGAGATGTACACGATGCACGAGTCTGGATTGGTATTTAAATACGTGTGGTATGTTTATATTTTACGAAAGGATTATCAAAGGTTTATCTAAACTATTTTGATACAAAGGATTTACATAAAAGGTTTTATAATGATTTTGGAAAGGACCGGGATTAACTCACTAGACCCGTTTGGTCTAACCCTCATTTTGTTTTCAAAAATATGTTTTCCAGGTTAAGGATCGGCAGGAGAGGATGAAGTGTAGGAAGCTTTTGATGGATGTTGATTAGGAAGCTTTTATATATTTTGTAATGTCAAGACTAATGGGACCGTACTTGGTTTGTTATGTAACTTTTGTTGTAAATCAATGATATGTATGAATGTTATGTAATATGATGTATGCTATAGGATTTGGGTCGTTACACCTAGATCATCAGCTTTTGTTGATAAGGCTACTGCTACTTGTTTTAACTGCGAAAAGACAGGACATTTCGCTAATGAGTGCAGGTCAAAGAAAGTTTCTAGACCCTCAGCTTTTACAAAGAAACCCTTTGTTCCAAGAAATAAAGATGACAAATATTCAAAGCTGAAAGAAAAATATGCAAAGCTGAAAAGCTTTAAGAAGAAGAAGAATAAAGGCCTGATGGCTGACTATGATTGGGATGCTTCTGATGAAGAAGCATCATCATCTGACTATGAAGATGATGAAGCAAATCTATGTCTTATGGCCAAGATTGAAGAAGAGGAAGAAAGTTCAGACATTCCCTCCACTTCAACCTCTGCAATTCAGGTATCACCTTCCTTCTTTACCAATATTGCAAATATTGATGAAGCTGATAGTCTCCGTAAGATCGATCTCTTGACTAGAAGTTTATACGAAGCCATGAACGGCAAAACTGTGGTTGAAAACCAAAATCTTGATCTCGCTGAAAAGCTTAAAAACTGCCACCTTCAAATAGAAAAGCTTTCTAAAATTGAAAAAGATTTTAAAGATCAAGTATATTTAAATCAGCTAGTCAAAATCGAACGAGCAGAAGCTATCGCTGCATTAAAGGCTGAAAAATCTACTGTTGAAGGATGGTGTAATTCTTCAACAAAGATCACTGAGATAATAAAGTCTCAAATTCCCCTGAGTGATAAACGTGGTTTGGGTTACAAATATGAAACTCCAAAACCAACCACTGAGCGTTCAATGCTTAAATTTGGAACGTTCGTATCCTCAGTCGCTGATACTTCATCTTCTCAGTGCTGCTCGTCCATTACACCAATCCCTGAGGAAACTCCTACCTCCTCAAAAGGCAAGGAGAAAATGGTTTATTCAAAACCTACCTCTGTCTCTAAAGACAAAGGTAAAGGAATTGTTATTTACCATAATCCTCAGAAGGGTACCTTAGTACCAAAGCTGAATGCTTCTAAAGCTTCAGTGGCTCATCCCTCTGGATCAAGGAAGCAGATATCTGGATTTATTCAGCGATCTACTCCTAGACTCAGATTGGATGTCCTTGGTAAGAAATCTGAAGAACTGAATGTTCGTCCCATTTCTAAACCCAATAGTTTACTTGGTGCTGGCACTTCTAATTTGAAATTAAAGGCTCAGCATTCAAATGGTCCTAGAACTACTTTTAGCTATAGGAAATGTTATCACTGTGGACTCACTGATCATATTGCTAGTAAGTGCCCCACAACCACCAAAGCTGAAAAGATAGCTAAGGTGAAGATTGCCCCCAAGGCAAAGAAGACCAACCCTGGAGCAAATCAGGTCAAGGTGAATTCTACCACTGAGGTTAAGAAATTAACCAAAGTGAAGAAAGACAAAGCTGAATCTTCAAATGCTGCGAAGACTGTTGAACCTTCCATTCCAACTACTTCCACTGACAAACGTGTATACATGGTTAAGTGGGTACCTAAGAAAAACTAATCTTCCTTTGTATTGCAGGTTAAGAAGGGTATCTGGTATCTCGATAGCGGATGCTCTGGACACATGACTGGAAAGAAAAACATGCTCGCTGAATACAAGGAAGAGAAAGGTCCCTCTGTGACTTTCGGTGGAAATGGAAAAGGACATACCCGAGGGTATGGTGTACTTTCAAATGGTACAACCTCCTTCAGAAGAGTCACATATGTTGAAGGGCTGAAGCATAATCTTCTAAGCATCAGTCAGCTTTGCGACATGGATAACAAAGTAATCTTTACTAAGGAATCCTGCTTTGTCACTGACAAAAAGAAGATAGCTCTCAGCGGTAATCGTTTGGAAAATGTTTATGTAATAAACATGGACTCAACAACCACTGAGAACTCATGTTTCTTCTCAAAGGCCTCATCTGATGTCAACTGGCTATGGCATAAGAGGCTCTCTCATTTAAATTTCAAGACACTGAACACTCTTTCTTCAAAAGAGTTAGTCACTGGTCTACCTCAGCATTCATACGCCAAAGAGTCGTTATGTTCAGCGTGTGAAAAAGGGAAGCAGACCAAAGCAAGCTTTAAGTCAAAGAAAGTTTCTTCAGTGTCATCTCCTCTACAACTACTTCATATGGATTTGTTTGGCCCTGTTAACAAACAATCCATCGCTGGAAAGAAATATACGCTGGTCATAGTTGATGAATTCTCTCGCTTCACTTGGGTAATGTTTCTCCGTTCTAAGAGTGACACCCCTGAAGAACTCATCACCTTTGTTCGGAAGATGGAAACCCTGAACAATTTGACCGTTCGCTCAATAAGGAGTGATCATGAGACTGAATTCAAAAACAGTTCTCTTGATTCCTTCTTTGAGAGTAAGGGTATTTTCACAACTTTTCTTCAGTGAGAACACCGCAACAAAATGGAGTCGCTGAAAGAATAAATAGAACAATTATTGAAGCTGCACGTTCAATGCTCAGCGATTCTCACCTGCCTACTCAGTTTTAGGCAGAAGCTGTCAACACTGCTTGTTTTACGCAAAACAGGTCGCTGATAGTTAAAAGATTCAAAAAGACAGCCTATGAACTTTTTAATGGGAGAAAGCCTTCAATCAGCTTTCTTCACATCTTTGGATGTCAGTGTTTTATACTGAACAACAGAGATGCTCTTGGAAAGTTTGATCCTAAGGCTGATGATGGAATCTTTCTTGGATACTCCTCAGTTTCCAAAGCCTTCAGAGTCTTTAATCGTAGAAGACAAACTGTAGAAGAAACTATTCACGTCACGTTTGACGAATCCCGTTCAGCGAACTCTAAACCGTCCGTTGATACTGAAGAACTGAATCAATGGATGTTTTCTCATCTTGGTGATTCAGAAGTTATTCCCACTACTCATGCTCATCCAGTAGAAGATGATAGTCCTATCATTCCAAATATGCAGAATAGTGAAGCTGAAACTTCTTGGGTCTCAGTTGTTCCTATAAACACTATACCTAACGCTGAACCAAATGTCTCAGACATTCCATCTACTTCTCAGCAATCAGTGAATATAATGACAACTGCATCCATTCCTCTCTTGGCTGATACTCCTGATGTCGCTGAAGCTTCATCTTCAGCTCCTCCAGTTCAAGTTGAGTCAGCGTCTCACGCTCCGGCTCAGCGATGGACTATAAATCACCCAATTGATCAAATTCTTGGTGATCCAAACGCTGGGATTCAGACTCGACGAAGTGCAGGTAATATTTGTTTATTTGTAAATTTTATTTCACTAACTGAACCAAAGAAAGTAGATGATGCCCTCAAAGATCCAAACTGGGTCAGCGCCATGCAAGAAGAGCTGACTGAATTCGAAAGAAACAAAGTTTGGAAACTTGTTCAGAGACCAACTGATAAAACAGTAATAGGCACTAAATGGGTCTATCGAAATAAGTTGGACGAACATGGTACTGTAACCCGCAACAAAGCTCGACTTTTTGCTCAGGGATACAGACAAGAGGAAGGTATAGATTACGACGAAACATTTGCTCCAGTAGCAAGACTTGAATCTATTCGTCTATTCTTAGCATATGCTGTACACAAAAACTTCAAAGTACATCAGATGGATGTTAAGTCCGCGTTTCTAAATGGAAAGCTGAATGAAGAAGTGTATGTGGAACAACCTCCAGGATTTTCAGATTCTAAGCGTCCAGGTTATGTTTATAAACTGGATAAGGCACTTTATGGCTTGAAGCAAGCTCCTCGTGCATGGTATGACACTCTCTCTACTTATCTCCATATTGAAAAATTTGAGCGAGGTAAGATTGACAAAACTCTATTTTTTAGAAAAGTGAAAGGTCATATCATTCTAGTTCAAATATATGTTGATGACATTATATTTGGTTCTACTAACCCTGAGCTTTGTACTCGTTTCGCTGATAGAATGAAAGATGAGTATAAAATGAGCATGATGGGTGAACTAACATATTTCCTTGGTCTTCAGATTAAGCAAACTGAGAAAGGAACTTTCATTAATCAGGGAAAATATGTTAAAGATATGCTGAAGAAATTCGACTTAACTGAAAGTTCAGCTATGAAAACCCCTATGGCACCACCGCTGACACTTAATAAGGACACTAAGGGTGTTCCTGTAAATGTCACGTTGTACCGTGGGATGATCGGCTCTCTATTGTATCTAACAGCTAGCCGACCCGATATTATGTTTGCAACATGCTTGTGTGCACGATATCAAGTTGAACCTAAGATATCTCATATGAAAGCTGTAAAGCGAATCTTTCGATATCTTAAGGGTACAGCGAATCTAGGTCTTTAGTATCCCAAAGATTCAGGATTCGATCTAACCGCCTATTCCGATAGTGATTTTGCAGGTTGCAAAATGGATAGGAAAAGCACCACAGGAGGATGTCAGCTCCT
Organism: Saussurea involucrata; assembly: GCA_033807775.1. Lineage (NCBI taxonomy): Eukaryota > Viridiplantae > Streptophyta > Magnoliopsida > Asterales > Asteraceae > Saussurea > Saussurea involucrata. Next base: position 159,207,371 of record CM066319.1, read on the forward strand.
GGGTGGAAAGCTGGTAAGTTGGACAAGTAAAAAGCAAAATTCAGTGTCCACTTCCACAGCTGAAGCTGAATATGTAGCTGCTGGAAGCTGTTGTTCTCAAGTCTTGTGGATGAGAAATCAGCTACTAGACTATGATCTTCAGCTCTCCAAAATTCCAATCTATTGCGACAGCACAAGTGCCATCGCTATAGCAAACAATCCAGTACTACATTCAAAGACCAAACATATAGAAATCAGATATCATTTTATCAGAGATCATGTGATGAATGGTGATATAGAACTTCATTTTATCCCAACTGATTATCAGTTAGCTGACTTATTTACCAAACCTCTTGATGAGACAAGATTCAACTTTCTCATCAGTGAGCTTGGAATGCTGAACTTTGAAGGATAAAATCTTCAGCGGTTCACATTGATCAGCGAAAGGATAAAATCAACTTGTATAGCCCATTCTATCATCTTCTCTCTGAATAAACTTGATTCACTGATATCAAGGTATGTTCTCTCTCTCTCTCTCTCTGACAAGCGCATCAAAATGCAAGATTTCAAAACAAAATGCATCGCTGAATATCTCTTCCTTAACAGCGATATTTTGAAATTTCTTAAAACCTTTACTGAATATTTTCATTCAGTGCTTCATGTTTTCAAAAGTATCTCTGAGTTTTTTTTAAAACCTCAGAGACAACCAAGAATATGCAAACACGTGTCCGTGTCATGATGAAAATCTTTTCCCGCTCAAGATTTTCTCTTTCTAAAATCTCTATATAAACAAATTCTTTGTTTATATTTTTCTTTTACGCGATCAATCTTCCTCCGCAAGAAAGAATTCACTGTTGCATTTGTGCTTTCAAACTTCAAGAACTGTTCATCATCTTCTTCATCAAACATCAAGGTTAATATGTTCTTATTTATTACCTAATGCAAAATAACTTGTTTCTGATCTACTCTTTGTTTTAACAAGATCAAACAAAAGAACTTCTTAAAATGAAATCATTTTCTTTCGTGATTTTATGAACACAACCATTTCATGGTTGTTCTTCAAGTTTAAATGCAAAAATCTTAAACTTGTTCTTCACATTCGTTTTTCCAGAATCCCAATCTTCAAAGAAAACTGGAAAACAAGAAAATGGGTTTTACATTTCGTTTCAAAAATCAAGAAAAACCCTAATCTTCATTAAGACATTTTGTCTGAATGAAATGGACAAAATTCGAACCATCTTAATGGAAAATCTTTCCACATTAAGATTATTCTTATTTGTTAATCTTTGGTTGAACTGATAATACAGGAAATGGCAACGTCTAACATTCCTACTACCGCTGAGAACATCTCTACTGACTCCGAGGAAATGGAATTCTTCAAGGCTCCTCAGGTTAAGTTCACTCTGGATCAACTAGACTGGACTAAGATAAACAACCTTTCTGCGCTTCTCGAGTTTCCTCCTCGAAAGCAAGTCACACATCTGACAGATGCTGTGAATTTCCTGAAGAATTGCTGCATTTCAACAGCCCTGACCATCTCACCCCTTGCAAGTCAGCTGCTACTATCTCAGTTCTGGTACTCTGCCAGACACTCTCAGCTACCATCCGCCAAAGATCCCTCCAAAACAGTTGATTGTATCCTCTGCGATCCTGAATATGGCACGATAAAGATCAAACCCCCCATCATTCGCAAAGCTCTGAACTTTCCCATCGCTACAAAGGAAAAACCTTTTGTTCCTTTCCCTGACCATAAGAAGCTCGCTGACAAAGAAGCTCTTATTGCATTTTTTGATGCAATGGGCTATGTATGGGAATTGGGCAGAGACAAGAAGCCTGAGAAGAAGCTAACACTGCTGAAAAAATCGAAAATGCCCAGCGAGATGAACTTCATCTTCGCTCACCTTATCAGCTGCATGACTGCCAAGACCGGCTCTTCTGATCAAGCCGCTCAACCTCAGCAAGCTATGGGATACGCTCTGCTGAAAGGTCTACACATTGACTGGGCATCTCTCATCTATGATGACTTGCTGCAAAGAGTAGACTCTGCCGCTGACAGGCCTGCATGGGTTCCCTACCCCTGATTCATCAGCGCTATCTTTCAATATGGTCTGAAGGACAGCTACCCTCAAGAGGGCGATCTGAAACTCTCTCAGATTGGCCCTAAGGTACTCGACTTCAAACCTGTTGAAAATGAGGTACGTCTTTCTACCCTCTTAACTCTTCTCAACCCTTCTTCTTCTACTTCTGTGGCTCCTTCAGCGACAATACCCATCGCTGATACCCTGGCCACAAAATCCTCTCCTTCTAAGAAAAGGAAACATTCATCCACCCCACTTGATTCTAAAAGGATCAAGAAAACAAAGGAGCAACCCCAACAATCTCTTGCTGAAGACTCCTCAGCTCTTTCTGCAGAGCTGAAGGAACGTTCAGTGGTACGCTCTGCCACACCTGAACAAGCCATCCCTTCCATCCCAATCTCAGCGTCTCCAAACGTTGAGATTACAGACTTGGAAACTTCCCAACCTCCCTCAGTCTGTCAAAAGACTGATGAAGTGATTCTCAGCGATTCCAACGCTGAACTCAGAACCCAACCTCCAATCTCATCCTTCGCTTCTCCCTCTACTCGTTTGTTCTCTCCTCCAGTTATCGCTGGAGATGCCATCATTTCTACGGAAGCTAAAGCTGATAATCCAGAGATGATGAAGACAGGACCTGCAGAACAATCCATGGGCACTTTTGAAGATGACATGGAACTTTACTCAGGAACCCGTGATTTCGATGAATTCACCAATCCTCCTGCAGGTAAACAACAACCCATAAACACTGTGACTAAACCCCAAACTTCTGAGCTTTCCTTTGTTCACAAGTTCTTATCTGTTACAGGTCCTAATTTGGGAGATATCAACGCCTCTCTGAAGTCCGTGGAGACAAAGCTGACAGGTCTCACCACTACTCTCTCCAATAACTCTACAGCTGTAACAAACGCTGGAGAGAATCTGAACAAGTTGACAACAGTGGTGGAGAAGAAGGCTTCCACAGATGACATGAAGCAGCTTGATAAAACTCTCAGCGACTTCGCCAAAGTGCTCGCTGATATCTACACAGACTACACCTCTCTCAAAAATTCAGTTTCATCCATGTCCAGCAAGGTAACAACGCTGAAGACATCGGTTGGAACACTAGAGGGAGATATGTCTGCTGTGAAGACAAATGTCAACACTCTGACGACTGACTTATGCTCTGTAAAGACTGACGTTGGTTCGATGAAGACTATGATCGAACAGCTGCTGCACAAGGCGAATACTCCTGCTCCTGCCCCTGTCCCTGAATCTGAACATTTTACAGCGGCAGATCGCATTGAGCTCGGGAAGATCAATCCTGCTATTTCTGGCCTAGAAGACAGATTAGCAAAGATTGAAGTTCGTGTAGGTCTCTCTGGCCAAGAAGACAGAGAACCTACCAACGCTGTTGAATCTACCCATTCCTCCCCCAGTCATCATGAAAAAGAGGGGGAGAAGAGCGCTGAAAATCCTTCCAAGAGCGCTGAAGACCTTTCCCATGATGAATTTATCAGGGGAAAGAAGAACGAAGACCTCACCTTCGCTGAAGAGGGTGAGAAGACTATTGAAGCTGAAGCAGCCGCTGGACCTCAGGGAGATGAACACCCTGAGGGAACCGAGAAGCTCGCCTCTGTATCTGAGGGGGAGCAACTCGAAGAAGACGCTGAAGAATCTGAAGCAGAAGATGATGAAGCCGTCGACATCCCTGATAATGAACCATCTTCTTCTCCAAAGAATGATGATGATGATGATGAAGATGACGATGACTTCTTTATCGTCAAACCTGCTCCGAAGATCAAAGCTCTTAAGGGAATCTCGATAAATGAACCTTCAGGGGAGCGGACAAAGACAAAGCCCTCAGCCTCTGGAGCTGAGAAAGGCAAAGGCAAAAGCGTCGCTGAAGATGACAATCTGACGATCTTGCTTGAAAAGCCGGTTTGTCAGGTACACTAAACATCTCTTACTCCATCCCTCCTCTATCATACACTATCAGTTCCTCTACCCAAGCCTATACACTTAAACCAATTCTCTCTATCTGATTCTACCCAAGTTCTTACTTGTAAGATCGTTGTGTTTCAGCTAGTCCTCTCCCCTGTTTGAGGATATCGCTGAAGGCTCCACAACTATACCAGCTGATGCTGAAGAAATAATCCCAGTCTTGGATTTGATCTCTGAGACTGATGAACCTGAAGAACAGACTCTCTCTCACAAACACAGACCTTCCTTAGTTCCTCAAAAGCTAAGTGAAGAGGATCAAAAAAGAAGAGAGGAAATAATAAAGCGATTCGAGGATCAGCGAATCATTCTGAGGCATGATCAACTTCCTTCAGTTCCTCCAAAGTTCAGAATTTTGAAAGCTGAATACAAGGAACACCTCAGAGCTGAACGCCTAATCGCTGAAAGAAAGGAAGCTGAAGAAAAAGACAGAGAATACGCCATCAAGCTTACTCAAGAATCTGTCAAAGACCCCAAGCTGAAACGTGTTCCCATTCAAGTCCAACGAAAGCTTTGGGAAGAAGCCCAGAAGATCGTGGAAAAGAAAACTGAAGTTTCTCAGACCACCCTGATCTGGTGTAAAGAGAAAATACACTTTAGATATCGTCCAGCGAAGATCAACAAGGTATTCATCTCTGGAAGAACCTCTATCGGAGTACCTATTGTTGACATCAAACTTTTCAGAGAAGATGGCCAATCTGAAGCCTTTCGCGCTGACACTGTAAAGAGGTATGGTCTCTCTGAATGGCTGGAGATGAGGTTAGCTATCCAAACGTCACAATCTAAGTACAATGATCATTTCGAAAAGCTGATAAACAGACAGATCGATTTGATATCTTCTTGTGTGGACATTCCTCCTCTTCCTGATCTTAAGCTGAAAAGAAAAAGGGCCTCTCTAAAGAAGAAACGTCAAGATTCAAACTCAGGTCCTGTCATACGAAATGAAACTGGAATTGGTTTCTCTCGCGCTGAAGTGCTTGGTCCTGACCCTAATCTATCTGCCCTTGACATTTCTTTGCCACCATGTGAACTTTTCGTCCCTGGTAAAGTCATCAGTGATCCTTATGGAATATTCTTTCTCGACTACGACGGACGTAAATGTTTTCAACGGATCGCTGAGCTTCCAATCACTCCAATCGAACAGCTGAGAGATCTCATCTACTGGTGTGACTTCAGAAAAGACATTCAGGCACGACACCTAAAACCCTTGATCTTTGAAGAAGCGCTGAACAAAAGAAAACGAGGTGTAATGGTTCCTGACTGGATGATCCCCACTGAAAAGACCCTTGATGAACTTCTCATTAAGGAAGAACCTCTGTAAGCTGATAGGATCGCATCTTTCATCTATTTTATCAGTTATCCTTTTGTACTTGTAATTTATTTCGCTAGTACTTGTAATCTTTCCATTTCTCTTTGTAACCTGATTCAAAGTTTTAAAGAAAGATTTCAGCGAATGTACTTTACTTCATCAGTACTGAAAAGATCCCAGAAAACAGTAAAAGGGACAAATATTTTATGAGTTCTTTTTATCCTTATGTTTTCATTAAATAGCAATTTTCTTTGTTGCTATGTCATAATCAAATAGGGGGAGATTGTTGATCCAAACCCTCAGTGATTTGATAATGACCCTCTCTTATATACTTAGTGAAAATTGTAAGTAAACAATATGTATCAGAGTTTCACTATCGCTGATAAGTACTAAGATCTTACAGTACCGCTGATAGGAACTCTTGCTCTTTAAATTAAACATTCAGCGAACACTGTTCATCATTAACGATGAGTCTGTTCAATTCATTATGATGATCGCTGATAAGTTAGTTGTTTACTTATGATCCCTGAAGACAAGTTTCACGTCAACAAAGGTTCTACGCTGAAGTCGAAGATCAAGCTCAAGAACCAGCGACAAGTCTCCTAATGAACTGATGCGGATCAGCGAAGACTCAGATTTGTCCACTCAACGTGAAGTATCAAGTACAAGACTTCAGCTATCGCTGAACTTTATCATCTGCTGAATAGTAAATGATAATCGCTGAATCAACGAAAGCTGATCATGAAGTACTTTTGTCTTAACCCCCCTTGCACGACTCCGTACGAAATGTCAGAAAATAACCTCCGAATATCTGAAATCGTACAACCATTCTGATACTACACTGTTCATCCATGCGGCTACTAAGGTTGTCAACCAAGGTCAATGACATGCAACCAACCAGCTGATGACACGTGTAAAGTGTATACTGACTTGCATTAAATGCATGCAGTATATAAAGATATGAACCCACTTCATCTGAAGTAACTTGCTAACTCTGGACAAGTTCAATCTCTTATCTAAAGATAGGTTATTATTAGTAATTTCCTTATCTCTCTTAGTGCAAGAAACCTTAGTGTTCCAACTTGTTTAGATTTAGGTTTATCCTTAATCTTGTTTCCGCAACAAGCTGTAAATTGTTAATGATTTATCAATAAACAATTTAGAAAAGTAAAATCTGTGTGTTTGTATTCAACCCCCCCTTCTACAAACTTGTATAGGCCTTCGGGACCAACAATCCTACGTACGTCTTCCGGCTAAGAGCATCCGCCACTACGTTGGCTTTTCCTGGATGATATAGGATTTCATAGCCGTAGTCTTTGATGAGTTCCATGGCACGCTGTTGTCGCATATTCAAAGTCTGTTGATCGAAGATGTACTTCAGGCTCTTATGGTCAGTGTACAGTTGGCATTTTGTGCCATATAGATAATGACGCCACAGTTTAAGAGCAAATACGACCGCGGCCAACTCAAGATCATGAGTCGGGTAATTACGTTCATATTCCTTCAATTGCCGTGAAGCATAAGCGATCACCTTTCCTCGTTGCATTAATACACAACCCAAGCTCAACTTTGATGCGTCGCTATATACCACGAAGTCATCATTGCCCTCAGGTAAGGCAAGAACTGGCACATGTGTTAGACAATCTTTCAAAGTTTGAAATGCGTTTTCTTGAGCTTCGGTCCAAACAAATTTCACGTCTTTGTGGGTAAGAGAAGTAAGAGGTACGGCAATCTTTGAGAAATCCCGTATGAACCGTCGGTAATAGCCCGCTAGACCGAGAAAACTTCGAACTTCAGAGGCATTATTGGGTTGTTCCCATTTCTGTATTGCCTCGATCTTGGATGGATCCACAGAAACTCCATCACAAGAGATCGTATGTCCTAAGAATTGTACCCATCGGAGCCAAAACTCGCATTTTGAAAACTTAACATAGAACTGCTCCTTTCTCAATAATTCCAACATCTCCCGAATATGTGTAGCATGATCATCTTTCGTTTTAGAGTACACCAATATGTCGTCAATATAGACAATGACAGACTTATCAAGCATCGGATGACACACTCGATTCATTAAGTCCATGAATGTTACTGGTGCATTCGTCAAACCAAACGGCATAACCAGAAATTCGTAGTGACCATATCGGGTACGAAAAGTTGTCTTAGGTACATCCTCCTCACATACCTTTAACTGATGGTATCCCGATCTCAAGTCAATCTTGGAGAAGTACTTGCTCCTTGAAGCTGGTCAAACAGATCGTCAATACGCGGTAAAGCGTATTTATTCTTGATGGTTACCTTGTTCAGTTCCCGGTAATCTATGCACATCCGGAAGGAACCATCTTTATTCTTCACGAACAAGACCGGGGCACCCCATGGTGAAGTGCTCGGTCGGATGAAACCCTTATCCAATAATTACTGTAACTGGCTCATTATCTCTTTCATTTCAGCCGGTGCGAGACGATAAGGTGTCTTAGCAATAGGGGTGGCACCGGGTACCATATCAATCCGGAACTCTACTTGCCTGTCCGGTGGTAGCCCAGGAAAATCATCGGGGAATATATCCGGATACTCGCATACGATTGGTACATCTTTCACCGTCTTTTTCGCTTCTTTCGACGCATCTAGAACATATGCCAGAAAAGAAGAACACCCCTTAGATAAATAACGTCGCGCTTTTAACATAGAGATTACCTTTATGTCACCAATTCGTCGATCACCGTAAACGTATAAATAACCCCCGCCATCGATCGGTATCCGAATCATCCGCATAGAGCAAATAATATCAGCACGGTTTCTTGTTAGCCAATCCATTCCAATCACAACATCGAAGCCGCGAATATCCATCGGTATCAAATCAACTGAGAACTCGTGATCATCTAATACTAGAATACAATCCCTATACACTTTTTCAGCTATAAGAGTGATACCATTAGCCGTGTCAACAGTGAATGGTTTATGAAGTCTTGTAGGCACAGATCCCAGATAACGAGTGTACATGTGTGAAACAAACGAGTTGGTAGCACCAGAATCAAAGAGAATACGTGCTGGTCTAGAATTTAACAAGAGAATACCAGTAATGACGTCGGGTTCATCGCGAGCTTCTTCTGCAGTAATCTGAAATGCACGAGCTCTGGCTTTAGGTACCTCCTCCTTTTGAATGGAAGTACCAATAGTCACCGGTCATTGTACAAATGCTTTACTTTCATCCCGTTTCATACGGGGTCAATCCCGTTGTCGATGACCCAAAACGCCACAAGAATAACATGCTTTTTCCCTTTGAGGACAATTCGTACGGACATGACCCGTCTCGCCACAACAGAAACATTTGACCGCAGACCGGTCAATATCACACCGACCGTGGTGTGTCTTGCCACATCTCCAGCAATCTCGTGGCATGTTCGGCTATAAAAGATCACAGTTAGTTCACAATTCATAATCGATAAAATATTCAATTTACAAGTATACCTGTAGACTAAAAGCCTGTGACGATGCTCGTGGAGTAGTCCGAGAATGAGCTCTCCTCATATTGGAGAAACGAGATGGTTGGTGAGCGGGTACTGAAGATGCTCCCTCAATACGTTGTTTCTTTGATGAGGGGATCGGATCATCATCACGTCTCGTCAAGTCATGCTCGCGTCGTCGAGCATATTCCACGGCTCTGTTAAAGTCAGAGATATCACGGTTTGCAACAAAGTCTCTGATCTTCCTTCGCAGTCCGTCTATGAAATGATCAATTCGATCGCGTTCTGATGTCAGGAATCGTAAGGAAAACTGTGCCTTCTGATTGAACTGTGTTTCATATTCAATCACTGACAAATTTCCTTGTTTAAGCTCCAAGAACTCCTTCTCCAGCCTTCTCTGTAAATCTGTCGGGCAATATTGATCATGAAATTGAGTTTTAAACGACTCCCACATCATATTATCCCTCACATCCTCGCTCAGGGACTCGTATGTAGCATCCCACCAAGTTAAAGCCCGATCGGTGAACATAGCGGTCGCGTAGTTCACTTTATCCTCATTCCAGACCCGTGTGATCCGGAACACCTTTTCGGTATTTTATAGTCATTGAATTGCCTTCACAGGATCAGTGATTCCGTTGAATTCTGTGGCACCGCTGCTACGGAATGTTTTAAACGATACACGGTCGGTTTTGGGCTTTGACGTAGCACCCGTGACCTTTTCTTTTCCTTTGTCAGTTACTTGTTTCTCAACATCGTACTTTTGTTGTTCCATAGCTTGTTGTATGAATGTCGTGAGCCTTCTCATTAATCGCTCACCTCGAGGAGACAACGACGTCTCATCGTCATCCAAGGGAAAATTTGGAGCATTCTCTCCAACATCGGGGTTTGATGGGGTGTGACTGGCAGCATCGCCATCGGCCATCGCACTGAAAAAAAAATATAATGCAAAAATTATTAAATAACATCCAATTCCTGGTCCCCTAGCCAACCTGAGTCTCTCCTAGCGGTCCATAAATGGCAAAGTGAAGCTTCGAAACCAGAACATGTTAAATCGGAGCACATGGTTAGTTACATGGATTCCTTATATGAAGATAGTCGTGGTCTTAAAGTCTTTAAGGCCCGAATTTGGGTTCCAAGACTTAGAGGTTTGCAGGAGATTATTTTGACGGAGGCACATAAGTCGAGGTTATCCGTTCATCCTGGAGGTACAAAGATGTACCATGATCTACGTGAGGATTATTGGTGGCCGGGAATGAAGAGTGATATCGGTCGATTCGTCGAGCAGTGCGATACTTGTTTGCGGGTAAAGGAAGAACATCAGAAACCGTATGGGAGTTTACAGCCTCTCGCTATACCTATATGGAAGTGGGAGGAGTTGACTATGGACCTTGTGACCAAACTACCGAAGACTTCTCGACAACATGATAGCATTTGGGTTATCGTGGACCGGTTGACGAAAAGCGCCCATTTTCTTCATGTTCGAGAATCCTACTCGATGGATCGATGGGCACAATTATACATTGATGAGATTATTTCCTGACACGGTGTACCTTTGAAGGTAATCTCAGATCGTGATTCTCGTTTCACTTCCAACTTTTGGTCCGCCCTACAACGCGAATTGGGGACACGGATCGCACTCAGCACCGCATATCATCCACAGACCGACGGATAACCCGAGCGTACGATCCAAATTCTTGAAGATATGTTACGTGCTTGTGCTCTAGAGTTCGGTGGAAGTTGGGATACTCACTTACCTCTGATTGAGTTTTCATATAACAACAGCTACCACTCGACGATTGGGGTGGCTCCTTTCGAGACTTTGTATGGACGTATGTGTCGTACGCCTCTTTGTTGGCGAGAAACGGGAGAAAAGATGCTAGCCGGTCCCGAATTGATACAAATCACTCATGACAAAATCCATGTTATACGGGAAAGGATGAAAGCCGCACAAGATCGACAGAAATCCTATGCTGACTGACGCCGGAGACCGATTGAATTCACCGTTGGTGACATGGTTATGCTTAAAGTTTCACCGTGGAAAGGGGTGTTGAGATTCGGGAAGCAAGGTAAACTCAGTCCACGTTTTATTGGACCGTTCAAGATCTTGAAACGTATTGGAAAGCAAGCCTACCAGTTGGAGCTACCGGAGGAACTCACAGGAATTCATGATGTATTTCATGTGTGTTATTTGCGGAAGTGTCTTGGTAAACACGAAGAGACAATACCTTTAGCAGAGGTAAAAGTGGATGAGTGGTTACGATACATTGAAGAACCCGAAGCCATTCTAAACGAGAGAACGGTTAATTTACGGAACAAAGTTGTTGAGTTGGTGTTAGTAAAATGGAAGCATCATCGAGGGCCGAATTGGACATGGGAGAATAAAAATGAGATGATGGCAAAGTATCCATCCTTATTTGAGCAACGATGATTCCGAGGACGAAATCTTCAAAAGGAGGGGGTAATTGTAACATACAGTTTTTTTTAATATGCTTAACAAATGCATTTATATGTGTATTAATGTGTAATATATGTTTAATAAGGTGCATTATGTGATAATATAAAGCTTTAATGAGAACTTGTAGCAAAATCCTTAAGAAATATATAGGGTTTCATAGGTTTGCAAAGGAAAAGCTTAATGCCTAAGTTACAAATTTGTAAAACTGCTGTTATTGATAGGTCTTTTCTGAAATATTTTAGTTGGAAGTTGTACATTATCTCGTTACGAACGCGTAGGCGAAAACCTCATCGAAAACGGAGTTACGAGCGAAAAGTTATGCCATTTTTAGTGTTTAGTGGTCAAAATGGGTACCCAGTCGGGTCAAACCCGACCCAACTCGGGTTTTAGTCAATAAAACACGATTTTAGACCCATTTTCACCCCATTTCAGCTACTGACTTGTGTATGAAAGTTAAGGTGTGATTTTTATCAATTTAGATCAAATCTAAGTTCATACTAAGGAGATTAACATCAATCTTGAAGGATTAAACAACAATTTGAAGGTAAATCTCATCTTTGTTCTTGTTCTTGAAGTTATGATGGAATTTGGGTGAAATAAGCTTAATGCATGTGTAAGATAAGTGTAGAAATCATGAAATGCTGCTTAGATTATGATTATATTTTAGTTAATTCCTTGATTCCATGGTTGATTTGCAAGAAGATGGAAGGAAAAAGTGAGTTTTCACTAAGAACAATTTGACCTTTTTCTATACAAAGTTGGATTTTGATGAAATTGGTAGAAATGGGTAAATGAACCATGGTTTATTGTTGATTTTACCTTGATAATGATAAAATTAAGTTAACATCTGAATTTGGTTAGGATTGGAATGGAATTGGATACTTAATTGGTCAAATGTGTGATTTTTTGAGTTTGAAAATTATGTTCAGCACCGTTTTAGAAAATTTGTATAAAATCGTAGAAAACTCGTATAAGAGTGATTCCAATGGTGTTCGAAAGGTATGAATGTCTAGTTTATTTTATATGAAGACATTATAACCTAATTACAGCTTTAAGATGTGCTAAAAGTGCACTTAGTACAGGGCTGTCAAGCTGAATTTTGACAGCTTGTAGCTGTTGTGTTGTAAATTTTGTATAAAATCAAAGAAAAATCCAACGGACATGAGGTCAGTGGCGTCTGAAATATAAAAGAGTGTAGTTTCTTTCTTGTTTATAAGTCAGATTGTAATTCTGAGTTTAAGATGGTTAACATTGTGTTAGAACAGGGGGCTGTACAAAAGAATTGGAATGGAATTAGCTAACTAAGGAATGAAATAGAATGAGATAGTGTAATTAAATACTTATGGAATTGAATGTGTATACTCCAGGGAGCATAAGAGTATAATTGGAAGCTTTTGGAGTGCCATACATACTTGGATTATGGAGTTGGAACGCGACATTCGGGTGGACGTTCGGTTGACCCATTTTGTGCACTGTGAGTTTATATGAAATACATGCTTATGTGTTACTCATATGTATATGCATTTTTTGTTTGCATTAGTTGTGTTTCATGTTTTCGTAAGGTGTGACATGTGTAATTCCCTCTGATTCCGGTTTGTATTCCGTATAATCGTTCCGCTATGTCGGTCGAGTCCGGATCCACGATTGTTTTGTAAATCTCTTGGTAAACCGTGAATACGGGTACTACTTCGTGTGGTACGCTGGAAAGCGGTGTATGTCCACGTATCCCAGGGAGACGGAGGTTGGGTGTGGCATACCGGTTCGTTGTACTCACGTATCTCGTGTGTTAGGAGACGAGTGTGAGTACTATTCTGCACGTACCCAGTAGATGAAGGTGGGAGTGGTGCACTATTCTTGATATTTTATAATTGATTCATGATATGTTTACATGACACGATACTTGAGCCATGTGATAGGTGTTCATACGGAACAATTGACATTCTGTTGTTGAGTTTGTCGGTAAGAGCGTATGTTGTTGTTGAACTTATGATGTATTGATTTTAATATTGATATGTTATGTTTATGATTTTGGTAAGTATTTTGGGATCTATCCATGGAATTCTCCGAGTTGTTAGTCTTCAATGTTATCATAGCTTTTCGTTTTCAGTTTTCGTTTCATTCTTTAGTTATATATATACATATATAACATTATAACCATGTACCTTCATATACAACTCACTAAGCTTTATAGCTTACCCGTTATTGATTAATTTTTTTTCAGGAAAAAGGATTGTAGACAAAGGGAAAGATAAGGAAGCATAGTCCGGGTGTTGATACAAGTGTCTGTTTAGCTCTTTTGGGTATATTGGTACTTGCTTTTGGTGGTTATATATATGTATGTATTTTATCGGGTAGATATGTCCCCGGTTGATTATAAGTAAACTTTTGGATTGTAAATCTTAAACTTCTGGGTTTGTTTATGTTTTGGATAAAACGTTAGAATTTAAAGTGGACATTTCGGAATTTTATTAAAAATTATATCCCGTATATTTTGGTGGTCTTAAAATTTGATTATTTTGGAGGTTAAACGGTAAAATGGACATTAGTGTAATCTGGGAATGGATGAAATTTTTATCAATGTTTTTGAAAATGGCTATTTGTGTTTTTGTCATTGTGATGTTAAACTTTGACAAAACGAAGAAAACAAAAATTATGTTGGAATGAAAAAAATTTATGAATTTGCATGTCAAAAATTGTTTGCTATTTTCAGAGAAAGTTTGAACCGAACCGAGTGATTCAAATGTCCGTATTTAACAAAATCATGTTTTTTGGCAATATGACACTTTACTGTCGAACGGTTAACTTTAAAAAAATACAATTTTTGGGCATCCACTGGATGCACAAATCCGAGCATCTATATCCAACTTTAAGAGAACCTTTACCAACCTGGTTAACTCTTTGATCCTCTCTTTTAAGCTTTAAAATGTTTCTTTAATTGAGATATTTTCAAATACTCAAACCATCCATATTGAAAATAGAAAGTGTGTGTAAACAATAAGTAATGACTTGCTTTGTGAGAGCTCAGTTTCTAAGACGAAGGCTAAGAATTCTCTACTAGAGGGATTGAAAAGATTGAGGGTAATTTCTGAGTCTTGATGGACCTTAGGCAGTGAACGGAGTTGGCGGTTCGAGTTCTTGGCAGGACGGATGGGGCAAGAGTTAACAAGTAGCTTGGCTCAACCTTCGTTTTCCTTTAACAAGGCAACTAAGGCTCCAGCTTCGCTTTCTACTTCTGTATCTGGTCTGAAACGGTACAGTACAATACGAGACAATGGAATGCAATGGGATAGATGGTAGAGGGCTGCCTGCGCCCAAAAGCGATGATTCACTTGTCCCCTTGTCTATAGGGACCTCGTGGCATACAACCGAAATGACTCCCGCTAGAACTTGGTGTCTTTCTGGTCAGTAATGGAAGAAATCGTCCCTACCGTCGTAAAATAAGAGCACCTGGCTCTGCCCATTCACAAGGACACTTCTATTAGTAGGGAATGACGATCGCACCCACGTTCAGCTATTTATTAATGCGTTCCAACCTGCATGCCTACGCTAAGGCCCATCCTAATACAGTCCTTCTAGATGTATGTATCTTTCTCATTCCCCGCTGTCCTTGCTTGGCTATAACCATTCTCCGGTCTATGTCATATTAACCGATTCACCGACATTAGCCTCCGAAGACATGATCCATAGTTGCTACTGAACCGCCATACTCATGTAACCGGTCTAGGTTTAGCTTACAACATCTTATGAGAAGGGCATGTAGCTCGATACAATTTAAGGCCAGTTGCGTACTTGCTAGAGACGGATTCCGCCATTCCCTGAAACATCAGGGCCCAGCTTGAAAAAGATTTGGATGTGGATGATAGAGAGGATATTTTTTTTATATCCCCAAAGAGCTATTAGATGAGAAGAGCCTGCCAACTACTTTAGTATAGTATAGTGATAAGTGCTCAATTTTGAGTACTTAGGCACTTCCGTTTTTGTTTTTTTAGATAGAATTTTGCACTTCTAAATCCCAATTTGACTTTTTGAGTCATTTATTTCTTCTTTTCTATTTTATTAGGTTGGAGAGGTTTGTGAATTACTCGTGTTATTTGAGATGAATGGCTAATGTTTGTATCAATTTGGGAATCCTTTTGGAACACAGGTCATGTTGCAGCATCACTGAAGCATGGTCCGAGCGCTTTTGGAAGAAGGGGAATTGGAAAATGATTAAAGTGGAGTGGAAGATGTTATTTTGTTGTCCATTGGTTCTTCCATTTGTCCAGTTGATTGTACTTCTAAGTTGTATTGTAATGGTTCCATGTACTTTCTAGTTAGATTCCTTAAAACTAGTGGTTCCTTTCTAAGTAACTAGTTGCTAATTTTACACCTTTGGTCTCTCTTTTGCACTATAAATGGTGGGTTTTAGGTGCTTTTATTAGACATCTCTTTTGGTATCATCCTTGGTAATTCTCCCAAACACTTTTGTACTTTCATGGTTGATCTTAATCAGCTCCAATTCCCTCTTGAATTTCAGTAAACTTTTGGTTATTTAATGTTCTTCATGTTCTTCATTTAATTCTTGCATTTCTTCTTAAATCTCCTTCTACCCAGATGAATGCTTGTAGCATCTCTGCAGCACTGAACTAGGAATTTTTATTTTGCTTTCTTTAAATTCATCTTGCATCTCTAGCTTTCCTATTTACTTTACGTCTTTATTTTTAAGCACTTTAATTTAGTATTTTACATTCTTGCAATTACTTTTCATCTTACATTCTTGTCAATTACTTCCTTGCAATTTTATCTCTTGTCATTTTTAGTTATAGCCATTTACTTTTAAAAGTCATTTACATTTCAAGCATCATGTTTACTTTCCAAGTCTTTTACATTTGCTTTCTTTTATTTATTGTAATAAGTAGCTAAGCATTTTAGCTTGGGTGTGAGGCAAATGGTGATGTTGTTAACCAAAAGAAAGTAGGCATTTTGTGGTAACAATGATGTTTTATTATTCCAACCCAAGTTTTATCAAGATAATACAATCCCTTGACAAATTGATCACTTTGATAGTGTTAAAGTGTCATGGACCTAGAGATAGGCCATTGAATAGCACGTCAATTTGAATGACATGGGATGTAATCATGTAATATCGAGAGAGTTACTTGCAACGAGAGTTGTTACTTGTGTTTTTCAAAATGATTCATTCTTGATAAGTTGTCATTTTTTCAAAGGGTTAAAATGGAATAGACTTAGAGATAATCTATCTGGATTACAACAACTTGGGAGGTACGGGGGTTATATCGAGAGAGTAACTTTTAACAAAGAGAATTTGTTTTGCCGTATATTTTGAGAACTCCACTCCCATAATTACATTAGTTTGGATTCTGCTCAGAGATGAGATTATCTAAGGCTACTGGAATAATGGGATGGTGAGAGTCTGAGAGGAACGTGTCTTAAAATAGATAATAAAACTAGTTGTTGCCACCATCAGGCTGCAGCATTCCTGTAGCATCCGTGCTGCAGCAGTTTTGTAGCATTAGTCTGCTGGAATTTGGTTTAACATATCATCACGAGTCTTACACCCTTGCTTCTCTTTTATTCTTGTTAATTAGAATTTGTGATAACAACCAACCAACCAATCAAAATATTTTCTTCCAAATCGTCATCTGAAATCACATCTTTCATTATACTCTTACTGCACTTTTGACTCCAATCTCTGTGGGACGATATCTGGTATCTTTACCACTTTTATTACTTGAAAGACGACATTAGATCTCATTGTATACTTGCTTTGAGGTTTAATTAGCACACGTTTGTAGGTGTATTCTAAGCACTCGTCAAGTTTTTGGCGCCGTTACTAGGGATTGGTAAGCTAAAAGTCTATAAAAGTATTTTAAAAGATTTGGTTTTTCTAACACCATTTGGGAATTTTAAAGATTTTTTGAAAGTGGTGTATGCCAAGAATACAACGTGGGGAATTTTTCTATTTAGACCCAGATATTGAGAGAACTTTTCATCAAAGGAGAAGAATTCAAAGAACATCAAACTCTCTCAATATGGATGGACCCCCACCAGGTTTTGAAAATAGACCATAAAATTCACCACTTTTAGAAAACCCCGTCCGACCACCTTTGGAAAATCAAATGAGACCACCTTTAGAAAATCCAATTCGGCCTCCGCCAATCTTTGTAAATAATTCACCACTTTTTGTATTCCACCAATTCATCCCTTTCAACATAATCCACCATTTCATAATCCACCGCTTAATAATAACAATGAGGATGAGAATGATGTGGGATCTATTGGTAATGTTGAACCACTTAACAACATTGATCTTGCAAACTCAAAAGATGAAAGAATTATGGACTATGCAATCCGTAATTTTGAGCAATTGAATCCGGGGATTGTTAGGCCACAATTAGAAACTTTACATTTTGAACCAAAACCCATCATGTTTCATATGTTGCAAGCCAATGGTCAATTTGCCGGATTACCATCGGAAGATCCACATTCGCATTTAAAATCTTTTATGAAGATCACCGATGTGTTTCTAATCCCTGGAGTATCTCCCGAAGCCTTAAGGCTCACTTTATTTCCATTTTCTCTAAGGGATAAGGCAAGAGTATGGTTCAATTCATTAGCTCCAGGTTCTGTACCATCCTGGAGTGATATGGCTGAAAAAATTTGCGAATTTTTTTTCCACCTACCCGGAATGCTAAGTCCAGAAATGAAATTTTCATGTTTAAACAAATGGACGATGAAGCAATTCCCGATGCTTGGGAAATGTTTAAAGAATTATTAAGGAAATGCCCTCACCATGGCATTCCCTACTATATTCAACTCGAGACGTTTTACAATGGACTTGATTCCAATGCAAAACAAATGCTCGATGCGACTTCAGAAGGGGCCTTTACCTTTAACACCTACAACATCGGGTATGAAATTCTTGAAAAGATTTCAGCAAACAATGGACAATGGGCTGATCCAAGGGCTCAAACTCAAACTCAAAAGAAGACTGTCGGGTTACATGAGGTAGATGCATACATTGCATTTGACAGCTCAGCTTGCGTCCATGACTAATATGATTAAAAACATCACTCTCGGTCAAGGAGCACATCCATCTGTCACTAAACCTCCTGCACCTGTCCTTTCTGTGCAATGTGTATGTTGTGGTGAGGAACATTCCTATGAACATTGTCCTCACAATTCTTCTGTAAACTATGTTCAAAACAGACCTAATCCTCACTCCAACACATACAATGCCAGTTGGAAGCAACACCCAAACTTTTCTTGGACTAGTCCATGTTTGAATCCACCTGCACAAAAGCCACAAGGGAACTCCAATTTTCAAAATCAAGCAAGCAGCTCCCAAAACCATCACACGGGAAATTTTCAAAATAATCATCATCAGAATAATCGTAATCAAGGTTTTCAAAACACTCAACCACCTTTTCAAAACCAAAAGCATTCACAAGATGATCCCAATGTCCCTTTGGAGACACTGATCAAGAATTACATGGCACAATCACAAGTTCAACAACAACAAAATCAGTCTCTTTTTAATCAACACAACACACTTTTAAGGAACTTAGAAACCCAAATCAGTCAATTGCCACTCAACCAGATCAACAGGGCCACACTTTTCCTAGTAACACAGAAATCCTAAAGGCCCCAGAAAAAGAACATGTGGAAGTTGTAACTCTTAGGAGTGGGAAAGAATTACCTGAAGCTGTGGAAAAGGAATTTGGCCTTTTAACCAAAACAGATTTTGATAAATTATCCAAAGCCATTCCTACTCCAGAGATTCAGGTTATTCCAAAACCACCAAGTCAAAAATAAGACCAAGACCCTAAGATCACAAGTTCAAGTCCACCTCTGACTGAAACCAAGACCAAAAGCATATTGGACCCATCTTGCTCAAAACAATCAAACAAAGCTGTCATCAAACCAGTTCCCCCTTACATCCCTTACCCCCAAAGGTTAAGGAATAAGAAGGAGGAATTGCAATTTAAAAAGTTTTTGGATGTTTTCAAACAATTGCATATCAACATACCTCTTGTTGAAGCAATTGAGAAAATGCCCAACTATGCCAAGTTCCTTAAAGACATTTTGAGTAAGAAAAAGAAATTGACTGAGTATGAGACTGTTGCCCTCACTGAAGGTTGCAGTGCTCTGTTTTCCAACAAAATACCCCCTAAGCAAAAAGACCCAAGAGTTTTACTATTCCTTGTTCCATAGGTGGGAAAGAGGTTGGACAAGCCTTATGTGATTTAGGTGTCACTGTCAATCTCATGCCTTTGTCAATTTTTAAAAGCTTAGGCATAGGAGAATCCATACCTACCACAGTCACACTCATCTTAGAAGATAAGACCATTGCCTATCCAAAGGGTAAGATTGAAGATATCTTAGTCTAGGTTGACAAATTCATCTTTCTGGCTAATTTTATCATTTTAGACTTTGAGGCTGACAAGGATATTCCTATTCTTTTAGGAAGACCTTTCTTAGCCACTAGTAGAACTTTGATAGATGTCCAGAAAGGAGAGTTGACCATGAGACTTCAAGATCAAAAAGTCACATTCAATGTTTTTAATTCTTTAAAATACCCTAATGATATGGAAGACTGTTCAAGCCTAGGTACCATTGAGTCATTGTGTTATGAAGAGGGAGCCAAACAGGCCTGTAGGATAGAAGAGGAGGATGAGGAAGACCTGACCTTAGGAGAAGAGGATGATGATAGGGACTCTACCTTGAGAAAAGAAGAGATTGTCCCCTTGGTTGTGGCAGCATTTGAGCTGCTGGAAAATAGTGAGCAAAAATAAGCTATTCCTTCCATAGTCTTACCACCTGACCTGGAGTTGAAACAACTCCCAACCCATCTGAAGTATGCCTTTCTAGGAGAAGAAGACAAATTGCACGTCATCATATCAGCTACCCTAGAATTGCATCAAGAAAAGAAGCTAGTAGATATGTTGAAGTTGCACACCAAAGCCATAGGATGGACCATTGTTGACATTAGGGGGATTAGTCCTTCTATTTGTCAACATACGATCATCTTAGAAGAGAAGAACTTCAAGTCCATAGAACCTGAAAGAAGGCTGAACCCTGTCATGAAAGAGGTAGTGAAAAAGGAAATTTTAAAATGGTTAGATGCAGGAATCATTTTCCCAATAGCCAGTAGTTCTTGGGTTAGTCCAGTCCAATGCGTTCCAAAGAAGGGAGGGATCACTGTCATTTCCAATGACAAGAATGAACTCATCCCCACACGAGTAGTCTCCGGATGGAGAATTTGCATGGACTACCGTAGACTAAATAATGCTACTCAAAAGACCATTTTCCTTTACCTTTTGTTGATCAAATGTTGGACAGGTTGGCTGGAAAAGAGTTTTACTGCTTCTTGGATGGATACTCAGGATACAATCAAATAGCCATAGCACCGGAAGACCAAGAGAAGACTACTTTCACTTGTCCTTTTGGCACTTTTGCCTTTAGGAGAATGCCTTTTGGACTTTGCAATGCGCCTGCCACTTTCTAAAGATGCATGATGTCCATATTTTCTGACATGCTTGAAAAATCCATTGAAATATTCATGGATGATTTTTCTGTTTATGGTTCATCTTTTGATCATTGTTTGGAAAACTTAAAACAAAGTCTTAAAAGGTGTGAAGAAACTGACTTGGTTCTTGTTAATGCCAAAAATCGCACCAAAGGGACAACTTAAGGTCGATGTGGACTTAATCAACTAAAGAAAGGATCTTTCGACGATACGTGCGACGATGGAAAAATAAATGAGACAAAGGATTTGATGACGCAGGAAAAACCTCAATCGAGGAAAAAACCTGCGGACGACAGTGGGTGTCGTCGCTGCACTATAGTCGCTAATCAGGGGCGATGTCCTTCGGTACTGGCGTCGGTCGTACAAGGGTTACAATACAGATGAAGGAAATGCTTCGAAATGTAAAGTACAAATGTTTGAAATGTAAAAACAGTGTTTGTCGTGTGTGAATACAAAGTGTAAACTGTTGGTCGAAGGCTGATGTCGTGCGTCGAGAGCGATAACTTGAGCTGTTCTTCAAGTGTTCTTGAGCTTGAGTGTTAGTTTCTTCGAGCTTGAAAGTGCGTAATGGATAGTTCTCCAGATGATCTCTGCCCGGTGATCGATGATCTTGAAATGATGATTCGACTCTATCTTTATAGTCTTTGGGAGCTTTGATTATCTCATTGATTGCTTCATTAACAACTATAATGGTCGCAACGGTCTATAACGGCTGCCGGCGTGAACATTCATAATGGCCTTCGTCAGTTACGGCTATCCTTGGGTAACAGCTTGCGTCGGATAACGGCTTGCGTCGGATATAGTTGTTGCTTCTTTAATGGCTTTGACTCTTGCATTAAACACTTAACAAAACGTAACCGTCATGGTTAACGTTAGTTTTGGTCGAGGTCGCATGGCTTTATGCGATGGTCGTGCGGGGATGGATGTCGCTATGGTCGAACGTCATAGGGAACTCTCGACTTACCTTTCACGAGGGACTACAGTCGTCCTCTGGGTCTTGGTCAGGACCTTATCTTAATCCAAGATGTATTCATGACGTGCGTCTTACCTTTTCTGGTCGTGGTCGTACGACGTGAATTTTTGCCCAAACAGTTTGCCCCCAAAATTTGAAAGAAGGATGGCAAATTCGAGTTTAAATTTTGTCAATCAGACGTGTAGAAAGTAAAGTAAGGGTCAGAAAAATTTACCTTGATCGCCTTGGAACTGGACTGGTTCGTCTTTATCTGAACGAGAAGTCGGGGTTGTGATGTCATGTTGTCGTATGATTATGCTTACCAGCTGTTATTTTAGGAATGTCGATGGAGCCCAGAGGTGCTATTAGAAATGAAAAAGATCTCGACGACTTTAGAAGTCTAGCGAGGATTCCCATATGGATTACCATAAGCAAGGTTGGCAAGGTTGGCAAGGTTCGACCGGAAATGTGCCCCGAGAGGTACGTCGTTATATACGAACACCTGTTTTAAGATGGGCTTCCACTAGCCGTATTTGCCTCTGGCCAAGGCAATTCTGTGTGAGTTTGACCTATTGTCAGGGCAACTGATGCCCCAGTTTTGGTGAGTCACTCTAGTCACCGAGCGAATTACTTCGCACTGGGAGTGGCGTATAAAGTCATGAGCGACCAATATCGTCGTTATAGTTTACTTTCAAGGCTTAAAGGTGATCGTACCTTAGTTTTGAACACTGCTGTCAATGATCGTAAATGGAGGACGAAGTATGTACTTGTGCGGACAATTATTGGATTATATCCGTAGATACTGCACAACTGGCGACGATGTCTCATACTGCGCAACTGGCGACGATGTCTCATACTGCGCATCTGGCGACGATGTCTCATACTGCGCAACTGGCGACGATGTTTTCTGCTGCCACGTCGACCCTTTTGTCAGCCGACAAGGGCGAGGGTGTAAAGACGAGAGAGAATGAGGGAGAGTTTATGGCGACGGACAACTTTGCGTTGTCATCAACCCTCCTAATTGACTATGTCCTCGTCAGGGCAGAGTCACTTCCACATCTGGGGAAATATCAGCTCTTATCTTTCAAGGAGCGTTTTCGAAGAATCTCTGTTGAAGAGATTGGACTGTGTTTAACCGAACTGGCGTTCTTTGTAAGTTTTTCTTTCAAAACTTGTGTTATTGATGTTCTTTCGCTAAGCACTTAGTATGTTTCTTTTGTAATTTGCAGATGCTTCTGTTTCCTCTCATTGAATATGTAAAGGCAGAGGAAATGTTGGAGTGGAGGTCGATCGTTGAGAAGGATATATTCCTTCCTCCAACCTTAGCATTAATCTTAAGATCCACATTCTCAGAAGGTCGAGGCGTAAGGAGTTGGAAGACCACTCCTAATATACTCGTTTGATCCTTGCATCAGTTCTTCGGGATTGGCAGGGCTTCGAAGGTCGAGACTTTTGGGCAGAGCTTGCCATCAACGCTCCTCTCTAGATTTAGGATATGGTCTTTTCAAGTCTCGATCGTTGGTGGTCGAACCGTCGGTAGTCGAGTTCTTTTGAATGTAATCGACAGTTCTGTAAATGAAACTTTGAACTTTTGTTTGAACTCGCGTTTTATATATTTGGTAAACAAATACCATATCAATTATGAAATTGAATATGGAAATCATGCGACTAAGGCATTAATTGTAACACAATAACTGGTACGTAAGCCATAAGACTTTTAAATCGTGTGTATAAACATAAGCACATGCGACTAAAGCATACTTTCGGAGTATGAAATTTCTCTAAGTTGAGAGGCTTAGTCGTACGATTAATTTGAATCGTATGTCCCTGTAAAGGATGATCAAGTCATAGACTTGGTCGTTTATGTCGTGCGACCTTGTGAATTTAAAGTCATATAGTAGACTTAATGACTACTGTCGTACGATCCTGCGATAAGCTGTCGTGCGATTCTGCGATAAACTGTCGTGCGATTCTGCGATAAAACGATGTCAAGGGTTGGTCGTTGGCTAACCAACGACCCTCCGATGCTTAAGTCAGTAGTCGCTTTGTGAAAAAATGAGAAAAAACCGTATGAAAAAGAGTTAGGAACATACTGTTAGATTCTCTTTTTAGTGGGATATTGCCCCCCTGTTGTTTATTATCCTATTCTTTTTGGATGAAAAGATAGGTTTTAAATGACAGGATGACACGGCGATCCGGTGTGATATTGTCTGCGATCGACTATGTTGTCGTGCGACAGGGCACCATAGTAATCTTATCCCTGTGGAAAAGATATAAATTTAGGGATAGAAGAACGAACCTGTCAAGGGCTTGATCTTGCGACTTTAGTTCATTTTCGCGGCTTTAAGGTAAACTTGTAGCACTCACGAGCAACTTTTGGCTCGCTCTTGATCTCCTGGATCCCCCATGGCGTAGGGAACTTCAACATCTGATGGTATGTCGAAGGGGCGGCTTTCATGTCATGGATCCATGGTCGACCTAAGATGATGTTATAGGCTGACGCACAGTCGATGACGCTGAACTTGGTCTGCTTGTTGACTCCTACGGCATAGATGGGCAAGGTTATCTCTCCGAAGGTGCTCGTTGCTTCTCCATTGAAACCAACCAAAGTCGTCGAACGTCGGACGATTTCCGAGCGATCGATTCCCATGGCTTTGATGGTGTTGAGAAAGATGACGTTTGTTGAGCTGCCCCCGTCGACCAAGACTCGACGAGTTAGACAGTTACCAATCGTGAGTTGAATGATCAACCCATCGTGATGCTTCTGATACGAGTCGCCGAGGTCGACGTGGTCGAACACAATCTTCAGGGCTTCTAGCTCCAAATCTCCTTTGGGTCTATACGAGCGAGGAATAGGCCTGTCGTCGGGCGTCTGACTGGCATGACGTTTGGCTGCGGAATACGTCAGACCACACACGTCGGAACCACCGGTGATGTAATTGACGACTTTTGCATGCTCGGGGGTCGACGACCGATGGTTATTAGCTGGAGTAGCGTCATCGTCGATGATATCCTTGAGATTTCCTTTTGGGAAGTGATATGATAGCTCCTTCTTTAGCGCGATGCAATCATCTGTCGCGTGACCATGGTCGAAGTGGAAGTCGCACCACTTTGATTTGTCTTTCTTAGCATCGTCTAGGTCAGACTTCTTCGGCCATCGAATGGTCGCTTGTGCGGACTTAAGAGCTTCGACTAAGTCCTTTGCGGACCCTTTGAATCCGTAAGAGGATATCTTGGGATATTGAGGAAACTTAGTTGCGGTCTTGTCGATAAACGGCGACGCTTGAAAGCCAGCTCGAGGCTCGACGTCGATTGGCATGGCTGCCCCAGGCAATTTGGCGAGCAAGGACAGGACTCGCTCGTTCTGATCTTCTAGCATCTTCAAACGCTGAGCGACGGAGTCATTATGATCGACGGTTGCCCCTGCTTGAGAGTTAACTCCTGAACCGATGCCATTGTCATGTGACGAACCATTGGTGTCCCCAGTGAACGGGACAGAATATGGCTGCGACCCATGATGAAATTGCTGCGATCCTTGCTGGAAAGGCTGCGATCCATTGTGGAATGGCTGAGGTCCATTTTGAAACGATTGAGGTCCATTCTGAAATGGCTGCGACCCATTATTCATGGGTGGCGGCCTGAGATGCTGAGGGGGAATTGGTCCGAACTGGGGATTTGGGTTGAACGGCCCTGGTTGCTGATTCTGCATAAACGGACCTGGATGCTGATTCTGCGCGGATGGACCCGGTCCTGCACCTGGATTCTGGACAAATGGTCTGGGACCATTCTGATTGAATGATCCTGGAACCGGGTTATGCACGAACGGTCTAGGACCATTTTGAGGTCCAAAAGGATTTCTTAACCGCGCAATCTCCTCAGTTGCCCTACGATTCTGCTCTGCCATTGCATTGAGTTGATTCCTGGCGACTTCGAGCTCCTGATACATCTGAGCAGCGGCTTGTTGTGAATTTCCAGGGGCTGCCAATTATCCTGCAGTAGAAAACAGAAGAAACTCCAAGAAACCGTTAGTAGAATGCACGTTCGTCGAGGATTTTCTCTAGATAAAGTCCCACGGATGGCGCGAAACTGTTAATGCCAAAAATCGCACCAAAGGGACAACTTAAGGTCGATGTGGACTTAATCAACTAAAGAAAGGATCTTTCGACGATACGTGCGACGAGGGAAAAATAAATGAGACAAAGGATTTGATGACGCAGGAAAAACCTCAATCGAGGAAAAAACCTGCGGACGACAGTGGGTGTCGTCGCTACACTATGGTCACCAATCAGGGGCGATGTCCTTCGGTACTGGCGTCAGTCGTACAAGGGTTACAATACAGATGAAGGAAATGCTTTGAAATGTAAAGTACAAGTGTTTGAAATGTAAAAACAGTGTTTGTCGTGTGTGAATACAAAGTGTAAACTGTTGGGCGAAGGCTGATGTCGTGCGTCGAGAGCGATAACTTGAGCTGTTCTTCGACTGTTCTTGAGCTTGAGTGTTAGTTTCTTCGAGCTTGAAAGTGCTTAATGGATAGTTCTCCAGATGATCTCTGCCCGGTGATCGATGATCTTGAAATGATGATTCGACTCTATCTTTATAGTCTTTGGGAGCTTTGATTAGCTCATTGATTGCTTCATTAACAGCTATAATGGTCGCAACGGTCTGTAACGGCTGCCGGCGTGAACATTCATAATGGCCTTCGTCCGTTACGGCTATCCTCGGGTAACAGCTTGCGTCGAATAACGGCTTGCGTCGGATATAGTTGTTGCTTCTTTAATGGCTTTGACTCCTGCATTAAACACTTAACAAAACGTAACAGTCATGGTTAACGTTAGTTTTGGTCGAGGTCGCATGGCTTTATGCGATGGTCGTGCGGGGATGGGCGTCGCTATGGTCGAACGTCATAGGGAACTCTCGACTTACCTTTCACGAGGGACGACAGTCGTTCTTTGGGTCTTGGTCGGGACCTTATCTTAATCCAAGATGTATTCATGACGTGCGTCTTACCTTTTCTGGTCGTGGTCGTACGACGTGAATTTTTGCCCAAACAGTTCTTAATTGGGAAAAATGTCATTTCATGGTTAAAGAAGGAATTGTCCTTGGTCATTTAATTTCTAAAAGCGGAGTTGAGGTAGATAAAGCTAAACTTGAAGTTATTGAAAAACTACCTGAACCAACCACTGTTAAAGGAATCAGAAGCTTTCTTGGTCATGCTGGTTTTTATAGACGTTTCGTAAAATATTTTTCAAAGATTTCAAAACCTTTATGTCTATTATTACAGCAAGACCAAAAATTTTGATTTCAATGAGGATTGCAGAAAACCATTCCTTACTTTGAAGAAAGCTTTGGTGACTGCTCCAGTGATTGTTGCTCCTGAATGGGACAAACCTTTTAAAATCATGTGTGATGCAAGTGATTGGGCTGTTGGTGCAGTTTTAGGTCAAAGAAAAGAAAAGATTTTTCATTCCATCTACTATGCAAGCAAAAACCTAAATAAAGCTCAAATTAATTACACAACAACTGAAAAGGAATTATTAGCAGTTGTTTTTGCATTTGAAAATTTTAGATCATATTTGATGGGAGCTAAAGTCATTGTTCACACTAACCATGCTGCCATTAAATATCTCATTTCAAAGAAAGATGCAAAACCAAGGCTAATAAGATGGGTTTTGTTATTGCAAGAGTTTGACCTAGAAATTATTGATAGGAAGGGTGTGGAAAACCAAGTGGCTGATCATTTATCTAGGTTAGAAAAGTTTGTTGAAAGTAGGGAAGGAGGAGACATCATAGAAACCTTCCCTGATGAAAAAATTCTTATGGTGCAATCACAACTTCCATGGTTTGCTGACATAGCTAATTATTTAGCTTGTGGCATCAAACCTTCTGATTATACTCATCATATGCTGAAGAAATTTCTCCATGATTGTAAATTCTACATATAGGATGACTCTTTTCTGTTTAAACTTGGTACAGATCAATTGTTGAGAAGATGCATCCCAGAAACTGAAGTGGCGGTAATCCTGCAGCATTGCCACCAGTCAGCTTATGGAGGACATTTTGGAGGCCAACGAACAGCAGCTAAAGTTCTACAATCTGGTTTCTATTGGCCAACTCTCTTCAAGGATGCCCATAACTTTGCTCAAAGGTGTAATGAATGCCAGAGAAGTGGTTCCATTTCTCAAAGAAATGAAATACCTTTGAATAGGATCTTGGAAGTTGAGTTGTTTGATGTTTGGGGAATTGATTTCATGGGACCATTTCCCCCGTCAAACAACTGCCAATACATTCTTGTTGCTGTTGATTATGTATCCAAATGGGTGGAGGCAATGGCATGTGTTTCAAATGATGCAAAAATTGTTGCTAAGTTTTTACAAAAACAAAATTTTACAAGGTTTGGTACCCCTGTGCACTAATCAGTGATGAGGGTACCCATTTTATAAACAATTTGTTAAGTAAAGTTCTTGAAAATATAATGTGAAACATAGAGTTGCCATTGCTTATCACCCACAAACAAATGGATTGGCCGAACTCTCAAATAGGGAAATTAAAGAGATTTTAGAAAAAGTTGTCAAGCCAAATAGAAAAGACTGGCTTTCAAATTAGATGATGCTTTATGGGCATACAAGACTGCTTTCAAAACACCTTTAGGTATGTCCCCATAGAAGTTAGTCTTTGGAAAGGCTTGTCACCTCCCTTTGGAACTAGAACACAAAGCATACTGGGCTATAAAGGAATTGAACATGAATTTTGATGAAGCTAGTAACAAAAGAAAGTTGCAACTTTGTGAACTAGAAGAACATAGGAACCTGTCCTATGAAAATGCCAAACTCTATAAAGAGAAGACAAAGAAATGGCATGACAATAGAATCAGACACAGAGAGTTGAAAGCAGGCCAGAGAAGTCTTTTGTTCAATTCTAATTTGAAATTGTTTCTAGGCAAACTTAAGTCTAGATGGCCAGACCCATTTCTCATTCATAAAGTTTCTCCATATGGGGCTGTAGACTTAGTCAATCTGGAAGACAGTAGTGTGTTCAAAGTAAATGGAAAGAGAGCGAAGTTATACCATGATGCTGCAACATCTCCACAGCATTGCCCTGTGGAGGTGATTTCTTTGTGCTAAAAGCTTCAAACAAAGATGGGAACTATCTCAAAGTTCCAAAACCTTTGTAAATACTCTTTTAATGCTTTATGTTATGTTTTCTCTATTAGATACGTTTAACGTGTTTGTTAGTGCACAACTGAAGTGAGTGAAACAGGACCACCATGGGGGATGTTGGATCAATGCAGCAGCATCAGAAACCCTAGTTTTTCAAAAAGTGATCAAATGTATTTTTTTGAGGGGGAAATCTGGAATAACAATTTTTCTATGGGAATTAGAAGGGGTACAATAGGAATATCAGTTTATATTTTTTTTAACCATCATTCCTAATATTCTAGCTTATGATGGCTAAAACCTTAAAAAGTACACTTTGATGCTTCCATTGTACTACCTTAAGTTTTTACCCCATGGATATTGCCCTTATACCCCTCATTTACAACTGTAGTTGTGGATAACCATCTCACTTAATCAGATAAGGACACCCTCTCTCTTCTAACCATCTTTTCAACTTCTACTTTTCCCTCTCTCTCTCTCTCTAAACCGTCTCTCTCAACTCTCTGGTTCTGCAAATCAAAGCCACCACCAAGAACACTCAAAATCCTTCAGTGAATCTTCCTCGTTCTTCGATTTAATGGCAAGGGTGAAAAGGGTTGCACCGAGAAACCCTAATGGCAATGAAAATCGCCATGTTCGACGTAGTGGCAGAAACCAAGCAGTGGTCAGGCCTCCGGCCACCACCAATCAACCACTAGAGACTGTTATTTTGGAGGATGATTCGATTCCACCAGTTCATCATGAAGAAATGTTACAGAAGGAAGCACAAGCATTTATTGATTTGGGTGAATCCTCTGGAGTGAAATCGACCATTGAACCACCACCACCACAGAACCATCTTGCCATCGTGCTCTACTCAGACCCACAGTCAGCCGTCTTGAAGAAACCTACAACCGAAAATGCTAAGGTATCATCTATTTCTCTTGAAACTTTGGTGGAAGGACAGACCACCTCTTGCTCAGAGGATGATCATTCCAAACCCATTTCCTCCACCAAAGTTGATCCCAAAATCTTTGCTACTCCTAATGAATCATTGAACACTTTCTTCTCTGTGGAGACTGAAAACACAACCATACCAGCCTCTAATGATGAAAATGAGGAAACAATAGAAGTTGAGGATGGTATGGTTCACAAAGAAATTGTTGTGTGTGATAAAATCCCTGACCTCAATGAGAGGTTGTTCTATTCTGATGAGGAAGTTGCTGCTAAGGCCCCTAAGAAAAGAAAAAGGAAAGCCTTAGGTAAAGCCCATGCAACCAAAACTAAGACCAAACCACAGCCTAGAAAGAGGACTAGAAGAAGTGTGGAAGATGGTGAACCTTCTGGGACTAATACAGGGGAAACCAACTGTAATGCTGCAACATCTCTGCAGCATGAACAATCTGTCAAAAAGAAAAAGAGTAAGAAAGGGAAGGAGAAAGAGGAAACCTTTGTGTCTAGACCTGAGAAACCTCACAATGGTTTCAGTTCCAAAGTTGCCCTGAAGGTCTGGTCCAAATTTCAAACCAAGGTAGGATTTCCTGACAAGGGATTTGATGAACAAAGCCTTAGAGAATACCAATTCATAAGCCAAGTTGTTGATACCCAAGGTCTTGAGAAGCTATGCCAAGTTTACACCTGCTATAACCTAAGCCTCATTAGGGAGTTTTATTGTGAACTTTCTGTGAACTCCTACCCTAAGCTCCAAGTTAGAGGTGTCCCCATTAGTTTGACAGCCAAAAGAATCAACAGGTATCTCAATCTGTCCCCACCAAAGAAGACTGAGTACCACAGGTTGTTGCACCATGCCACACATGATGATCTTGCTGAGGTTGTGGCTGCCTTGGGCAAACCCAAGTCTGATTGGGAGCCCCATGCTAGTCTGATGTTGAGGACCTTCAAAGCCCAAAACCTCACTGCTAATTCCAATGTCTGGATCAATTTGGTAAGGCACTCTATTTTTCCTACTACTCATGACAGCTCCATTTCTATGGAAAGGATGTTGCTGATGTTTTGTTTGCTAACAGGAAAAACCATCAACCTGGGGAGGATCATTCTTGGAAGCATGAGAGAGTGTGCTACTAGGGTGAGGGGAAAGTTTTACTTCCCTGGTATCACCAAGCTGTTGGTTGAAGATGGTGTACCTCAGTAGATTTGATAGTGAAAGAGCAAAGGGAGAAATGGGAGATTGATATGAAGGTTGTCCAAAGGCTCACCAACAGAAAGGATAAGGGGATGGAATATTCTGATATGATGACTGTGATCCAGAACCTGCTGAACCAGAATGGAGCAATGATGGAAGCCATGAACAAGCAAAAGGAGAAGTTCATGGGAAAATTTGAAGCATTGAGGACGGATTTGCTCAAGGTGGTGGAGGCCAAGAAGAGAAAGGATGGAGAGGGGTTTCCAGTTGAAAAGGAGGTGCTTAGGATGAAGAATATGTTGAAAGCAAAGAAGGCCAAGATAGCAAAGTTGAGAGATAAGAATGCTACTTTGAGGGCAGAAGCTGCTGCCAGGACTGGTGTTGCAGCATCCAGTGATGCAGAACCACACATCACCACCATTGTTGGATTCAGGCAGCCTACTCGCAGCTGAGTAGGACAGGTTCAAATCATGCCCTTATGCTCCATTTTATGTTTAATATCAGTTAGTTGAGTCTGGTATTTGTTTTTACACATTTTAGGTTTATTTTGATTGCATTGAGAACATGATTGGTATATGGATAACTGTTTGCATAACCCAAATAATTCTTAAAGTTCAAGTATCATTTCTGGGAGTGATTTATGCTAGAACTAGCCACACATGTGCTTGGGACACAATTTGGTCCACATTCATCCTAAATCACAGAAATGATCTATGCTTATACACCTTTTCCACATTTTAGCCATTTGATATTTTTGTCAAGCACTTCTTTCTTCCATTACAATGAGGACATTGTAAGATCTTTAGTTTGGGGTGGGGGTGCCTATAAGTGGCAAAAGTATATTGGAAAGAGCAAAAGCTCTACAAAATTAGAAAATTGCTAAAGGCAAGTGATCTAAGACACCAAAAATACCCCATAGGAGTAGGTGTATGCAATCAACAGAAAAAGAGCCAAAAAGTGCAAAATTTAAAAAAATTCAATGTTGATACATGGGGTGTGAAAAGGCAAAGGTGAGGAAAAGATATGCCACAAAGAGAGAAACCCAATTCACCAAAAGCATTAGTAATCTGCGATGATGAGTGTGTGACTATAACAAAGAGAATGTGGTGCTAGCATATGGTTCATATTTGCAATTAGAATGTGATTCTTTGGTTACTTTGGGTTTATAAAAGGGTATGCTATGCATATTTGATATTGTCAACCTCATGAAGTGCACTTAATGCCTTTCTCTTGCAAAATTCTACAAATTTAAGTCTTTTCTTTTTTCTTTTTATTTCTTGGGGACAAGCAAAGTTCTTAGTTTGGGGTGGTGATAAGTGCTCAATTTTGAGTACTTAGGCACTTCCTTTTTAGTTTTTTAGATAGAACTTTGCACTTCTAAATCTCAATTTGAGTCATTTATTTCTTCTTTTCTATTTTGTTAGGTTGGAGTTAAGGTTTGTGATTTACTTGTGTTATTTGAGATGAATGGCTAATTTTTGTATCAATTTGGGAATCCTTTTGGAACACATGTCATGCTGCATCATCATTGAAGCATGGTCCGGGCGCTTTTGGAAGAAGGGGAATTGGAAAATGATTAAAGTGGAGTGGAAGATGTTATTTTGTTGTCGATTGGTTCTTCCATTTGTCCAGTTGATTGTACTTCTTAGTTGTATTGTAATGGTTCCATGTACTTTCTAGTTAGATTCCTTAAAACTAGTAGTTCCTTTCTAAGTAACTAGTTGCTAATTTTACACCTTTGGTCCCTCTTTTGCACTATAAATATGGGCTTTAGGTGCTTTTATTAGACATCTCTTTTGGTATCATCCTTGGTAATTCTCCCAAACACTTTTGTACTTTCATGGCTGATCTTAATTAGCTCCAATTCCCTCTTGAATTTCAGAAAACTTTTTGTTATTTAATGTTCTTCATGTTCTTCATTTAATTCTTGCATTTCTTCTTAAATCTCCTTCTACCCAGATGAATGCTTGTAGCATCTCTGCAGCACTGAACTAGGAATTTTTATTTTGCTTTCTTTAAATACATCTTGCATCTCTAGTTTTCCTATTTACTTTACGTCTTTATTTTTAAGCACTTTAATTCAGTATTTTACATTCTTGCAATTACTTTTCATCTTACATTCTTGTCATTTACTTCCTTGCAATTTTATCTATTGTCATTTTTAGTTATAGTCATTTACTTTTAAAAGTCATTTACATTTCAAGCATCATGTTTACTTTCCAAGTCTTTTACATCTTCTTTCTTTTATTTATTGTAATGAGTAGCTAAGAATTTTAGCTTGAGTGTGAGGCAAATGGTGATGTTGTTAACCAAAAGAATGTAGGCATTTTGTGGTAACAATGATGTTTTATTATTCCAACCCAAGTTTTATCAAGATAATACAATCCCTTGACAAATTGATCACTTTGATAATGTTAAAGTGTCATGGACCTAGAGATAGGCCATTGAATAGCACGTCAATTTGAATGACATGGGAGGTAATAATGTAATATCGAGAGAGTTACTTGCAACGAGAGTTGTTACTTGTGTTTTTCAAAATGATTAATTCTTGATAAGTTGTCATTTTTTCAAAGGGTTAAAATGGAATAGACTTAGAGATAATCTATCTGGATTACAACAACTTGGGAGGTACGGGGTTATATCGAGAGAGTAACTTTTAACAAAGAGAATTTGTTTTGCCGTATATTTTGAGAACTCCACTCCCATAATTACATTAGTTTGGATTCTGCTCAGAGATGAGATTATCTAAGGCTACTGGAATAATGGGATGGTGAGAGTCCGAGAGGAACGTGTCTTAAAATAAATAATAAAACTAGTTGCCGCCACCATCATGCTGCAGCATTCCTGTAGCATCCGTGCTGCAGCAGTTCTGTAGCATTAGTCTTCTGGAATTTGGTTCACGAGTCTTACACCCTTGCTTTTTTTTTATTCTTGTCAATTAGAATCTGTGATAACAACCAACCAACCAATCAAAATATTTTCTTCCAAATCGTCATCTGAAATCACATCTTTCATTATACTCTTGCTGCAGTTTTGACTCCAATCTCGGTGGGACGATATCTGGTATCTTTACCACTTTTATTACTTGAAAGACGACATTAGATCTCATTGTATACTTGTTTTGAGGTTTAACTAGCACACGTCTGTAGGTGTATTCTAAGCACTCATCAAGTTTTTGGCGCCGTTGCTGGGGATTGGTAAGCTAAAAGTCTATAAAAGTATTTTAAAAGATTTGGTTTTTCTAACACCATTTGGGAATTTTAAAGATTTTTTGAAAGTGGTGTATTCCAAGAATACAACGTGGGGAATTTTTCTATTTAGACCCAGATATTGAGAGAACTTTTCATCAAAGGATAAGAATTCAAAGAACATCAAACTCTCTCAATATGGATGGACCCCCACCAGGTTTTGTAAATAGACCACTAAATCCACCACTTTTAGAAAATCCCGTCCGACCACCTTTGGAAAATCAAATGAGACCACCTTTAGAAAATCCAATTCGGCCTCCGCCAATCTTTGTAAATAATCCACCACTTTTTGGTAATCCACCAATTCATCCCTTTCAACATAATCCACCATTTCATAATCCACCGCTTAATAATAACAATGAGGATGAGAATGATGCGGGATCTGTTGGTAATGTTGAACCACTTAACATCATTGATCTTGCAAACTCAAAAGATGGAAGAATTATGGACTATGCAATCCATAATTTTAAGCAATTGAATTCGGGGATTGTTAGGCCACAATTAGAAATTTTACATTTTGAACCAAAACCCATCATGTTTAATTAACACACGTTTGTAGGTGTATTCTAAGCACTCATCATATAGTTACACCTAAAAAGTGTATTCCTACCCTTTCCCCTTTCCGTTAATGTTGCCAATTCCCAGAAGACTAATGTACCCTCGTGTATACAGTTGTCCAACTACTTTCTTCCTCCGACTTCTTTAGCCACTTCCGGCTTCCCCACTTCCGCATCTGTTCCTAGTGTCAGTCAATCAAGATTCGCCAAAGGGGGGGGGGGGGAGGACCCACTTTAGGTTAGGCCGGTTTCGTCATTCACGCAATTCCCCCGTCCATCGATTGATCACGCGAGTACGCATCCAGTCAGCGCATAGCGAATGAAAAAAGCGTCCATCCTGGATTCTCTTCCTAAAAAAATGTCTATCAATTGATCCCTATTCATTCGGTCAAAGTCTCCACAGCCTTTTCACGCCCCTCTGAGGTGCACCATGTTGATAGGAATCGGCAAAGACCTTCTTGTACACGTCCTTGAGGGCTGCATTCATGGCAATCATCACTAGTTTCTCCCGATGGGAGCTAATCTGCTTTCTTGTGCAGGCGATGACCGCTTGGCTAGGGCGCGACAGAGGAGCTTCGAGTGATGGAATGCCGAAGAGTATAGACTCAAGCGACGAGCTCGGTGAAAACTCACCTCGTATTCCATGTGAGTCAGTTGACTTCGATTAGACCAGACCTATCTATCAGTGAAGACTGAATTTAGGATTTGGCAATTATTGATGGAATTCCTTCCTTCTTTCTTGAAGTGACATAATTCTTTCAACCTTGTTGACTATGACAACAGTCGTGACTATAAACAGACTCGCGACTATGGCAGGGCGGTACGCTCTGCTCTCTCGCGACCCCTACTCTAATCAAAAGACTAAAGGACCCTACTAAAGATTCAAAGGGCGAGCACTGAAATGAGAAAGGCTTGTAGACTCGTGACGCTGAACGAGACAGTCGAAAACTAAAGTGCATACTAGAAAGTGCTTCGAAAGGTGTCAGCAGGTGCGCGGAGCCAGAGCCCGGCATGTTCGTCCGCTGGGCCGAGTGTTCGCCCACTTCAGAGTCTTCGCCTTTAGATAACAAAAAGTGTCCGCCCTTGCGCCTAGGCCTGCTGGCACAATAATGGAATGATGGAGCTAATCTGCTTGCTTGTGCAGGCGATGACCACTCGGCTCTGCGTCGAACTTCAGCCCCTTCGAGTTGGCCACGGGGCAACAGCCTCTGACGCCCCACACCATTGTGACATGAGGGGGCTTTCCCAGCAACTTCAACCCTTTCCCTATCCAATGTAGCTGTAACTGCGCCTTATTGGCATCTTTTCGAATTTGAGTTTGGAAACTTCCCTAGTTGAAATGGGTAACGTGTTCCGCTGCTATATAAATCGTTTTTGTTCATCATTGATATTGAATATCATTATACATGATTACATTGGCTGTGATGATAGATTTATTCATACTATTCCAAAAGAGCGTGTACTTGAACAACATGTTAAATTTGTGTTTTACCATTAAAGAACATCACATAGCTAGTCAGTGTGCCTCAAGGTAGGTTTGTGAAATTTTTATTAGCTAAGTTGGTGAACCACTTTGTATCAGCGTATTTGTTTATGTCTCGATTTTATTGTGCCAAGCAACCTTCCTCCCCTCCCCTCCCCAAGTTACATTAGTAGAAAGTTCTATATCGATTAGACCTAGTTGATTATAGTTAGATTTATGTTGAGTCCATATTCTAGTTGTTGCTTTAATTGTGTCTTAGTTCAGTATGAGACGTACAAAAACCGGTTAGACATTTATAGTTCACTTTCAGTTGTAAAGACTTCCATTAAGTTAATTCTGTATTTGTAAGTTTTCGTTGCTAAGTTCAGTTGGGTGTCCTAACATACCCATTTTTTTGTAGTGTCTCATTTCTCTTCCGCCTTATATGAAACATGCAAGTCCAAAAACATACACAACAACTACATTTTAACCTTAAAAAGTTGCATTTTTGGGTTTACTTCGACTTATCATGTATACAAAGGGGGGCCCATTCCTAACCACTTTTGTTTCGAAAAGGTCCGCTAACGCTAGCGGTAACAACCCCACTTGGTGACCAGTCCGCTAATTCATGCAAACAGAAGTTATCCCTCACAAGCCGCATGCAGAAAAACTTACACGTGTGATTCAGAGTGGGCTTCCTTGAGGTATCTAATAACCTTACTTTGCTTTTGCACGCCACTACCTTTCCTAACTCTTGTCTACTTAATTTGAAACAGATGTTAGGTGATAGTTGATGGTTACTAATATAATTATTTTACTGAAAGTGACTTATACTTGACAATAATAAATTATACAATGTAGAAACATGTAATATATAAGTGTGTAATGATAATTAGTAATGAAAATGTATAAAACAACTACTTGTCATCACTTTCGTTAATAGTGAATCGGAAAACAAAAAATATGTTTCCATGGTTGTCACCTTTTTTTGCCCCGTGGATGTAGACGGGTCTTGAGGTATGTTTGGCAAACTAACAGATTATAATTAATCATGTTTGGTAAAAAGTAAGAGCATCTCCAACAACATTGCTAAAATAGAAAAAAATGGGTTTTTGTTTGCTATTCTTCTCCAACAACATTGCTATCTTGTTTGCTAAAATAGAGATTCTTGGAAAAAATTCTAAATATAGAGAACTCTATAATTCTCTAAATAGGAGAGAGAAATAATTATTTTATTCAATCCACCAATAACATAAATCTTTTATCATTTTATATTAAGTTTTTTTTTAAAATTGTATTGGAAATATAATTAGAGAATATTATATTAATATAATTTGTGTTAAAATCTCTAAAATAGCAAATCTGTTGAAGATGAATGTAATTCTTTTTAGAGATTTTAACATTTGATTCTCTATTTTAGAAAAATTATAGAAAACCTGTTGGAGATGCTCTAACTTATAATTAATTCATCCACACACCATCGAGCCCCTATCTCTACATTTTGTTTCTATTCCCTTCACCACCAAGCACTCATCTATGCCTCTCTTTCTTTGACGATTGGACTCACCCCACCACTATTCCCTCATTGATCTTTACTACACGGATTCTTCTTCATCCAGCTTCTCCAACCTTTGCCATCTCACATCACCCACCTAAGCCTCCTATCACCGTCGCACTGCCAATCAACCACCTCTTCTCGCCTCAGCACCATGATCACTAATTCTTATTCTCGTCTCTGCATATTCACATCGCCACCATCTAGTTGCTGATTTGCACCTAAACACAACAACCTCCATCATGATCTCTTTTAAACCAAAAACAAAAACTCCCAATTTAGAGGTTGGAGGTGAATATTGATGAAGAAGAAAGATGAATGGAAGCAACAGGAACGATAACCGTGGGGAGGTCACACCACAAGCCAACCTCCATCACCGGTTATAGACAGGGACAATGATATGTATAGTTAACTCAACAAGGGTGATGGTTTGGACTTGTAGATCTCTATAATTAACTCCACAGGGATGATGA
Organism: Saussurea involucrata; assembly: GCA_033807775.1. NCBI lineage: Eukaryota > Viridiplantae > Streptophyta > Magnoliopsida > Asterales > Asteraceae > Saussurea > Saussurea involucrata. The sequence goes on from CM066319.1 coordinate 159,245,682, forward strand.
CAATTCGTCCCTATAATTTGATAGTTTTTACAAGAATAAGAAAAAAACAAAATAGTGTAAAAAGAGAGGAACACATAGTTGGATGATTTTACCCATGACTTTAACGGAGATTTTTAACGGCATTAGTGGTTAGGTCCCATTTTTCAAAACAAAATTCATATATGGACAATGAAAACTTAACTTATTGAAGTTTAAGTTCCATTTTCAAAGATTTCACTAAACCTGAGGGACAAGCATTGAAATTTACTCATTATATATAATATAGACCCAGCCGAGTCTAACCGTTTTTGGTTAGATCTCGGTCGTTTAAACTAAACCCAACTTTTGATCTCCACCGTTTAAAATCAATAAGCCACTTCGTTCAGCCCGCCCAGTCCATTCATCCCACATCTAAAACGGCCCACTCCCAATCACGTCTTCTCCTTCAACACAGATGAGACTCCTTCTTCGTCGCTTCAACCTCCAACTCAACCCACATTTCGACGGTTTCAACTCCTTTCCCTCACGCCTGATTTCTCTCCCCTGTTGCAGCCTCACGTGCTGGTTTCTCTCCTGGATCCAGTCCCACGGTTGAACTGCACAAATTCCTCTCCCTATATGAAGGCTTATTTCGGAGCCAAATTCATCCTCAAATTTTCAGTTTTCTTCTTTCCGCTTACCCCCCTCTACTCTCACTCGATCAAACCCTCCCTCATTTTCTCTCTCCTCAACCCTCAATCAGTAAGTTCTGCTTTTCTCCCATTTTCATCTTCTGCTTCTTCAATCGTAATGTGAATCGGGGTGTATGAAGGCTGCTTCTATGTATTTCTACATATGCTTGTCACACCTCCTGTTTTTCCCGGTATGTTATATTGCAATTTCGTCTTCTTGCACTTGAATCATGGGGTTTTGTGTTTACTTCCTTTTAAGGTTTTTCTCTTATTTTGGTCGGTGCTCGGAAAATTCTTCAGATTTCGTATGAATTTTTATCAACTTTCAATCGTTAGAGATGACCAAATGGGGCTTATGCTGTGTTATCTGTGCTTAAATATTGGGCTAAGTGGCTAACCCGTTATCAATGGAGGTGATCGATTTTGTTTGCTTGGAATTCTAATCTATTGTTTGCTGAAGAAAAAATGGGTAGGCGACTAACCTGGTAGAATTGTTTTTTGATGGGTGATGACGAATTTATTCTTATTATGCTTGGAGTTTGCTCAATGGTTCAGAATTTGTGAAATTTAAGTTATGTGGATATGATACCTTGTGAACTTATTCTTCTTTATTGTCTTACTTATTATATAACTTGAACCTTATTTATATGATCCATCTCCCACTCATGGAATAGAAATGTTCTAGATACATCAAAGCAGTAAGTGACTTGAAAAGAAGAAGTAATATTTATCAAATATAAATATCTTTTGCTGCAGATTTGTTTTGCTCTAAGTTGTAGTTACTGATCACTTATCATAATGCCCCTTCAACTTAGCCATTTTAGTATGAAAAACCTCAAGAACAATTGTGTTCCTCATTGTTTGTTTTTCCAATCAATATGAATTGCTTCTGTATGTCAGTAGATTGTACACTACAACTACTACGGTGGATTTGGTGAGTTTGCTAACCCCTTATGTACGAATCTATATGTTGCTCCTTTTTTGTTGTTGAAAATGTAAATTAATCATCATTGTATGTATGTATATGAAGGCCCAAGTGACGAGGAGTCCTCTTGGAATTTAGCTCGCCAGAAGAAACAGGTTTTTATATCTTCAAATTATTTCCTTGCTCATTAATTAGTTTATCTTCTTAGATAAACAGTATTTGCCTACTTAAAATTTGAGAGTTGGAGCGGTATACTGCTGATATTTTTGGTACACTTTTTTTTTAACTTTAACCCACGGTGGTATGGATCCAAATCAGCTCATGTTCCTTTAACTATGTATTGCACCACCCTTTGTCAAACATCCAAAGCTTAAGCAACACATTTTAGTTACACTGTGATCATGTATGTTGCTCTTCTTTTTCTATCATTCTTTCTTGAGTCATCAAGTATGATTTCTTGTGGTTGAGGAAGCAAAACCACTTTTTGGTAGTGTTTTCCTTACGACTTAGATTTTTTAATTTGGGGCTGATTGTTGCATATAAGCAAGTAGTAGATATTGTTGAAGGTTGGGTATCAATACAGATCTCAATAGCCTCATGGTAGCTAGCTAGGGTTTCATCAATTATTATTATGTTTTCTTTGTGTTTTTATTTGAAAGATAAAAAGGGGTATCCATTTGTGTTGTATTGTGCAGGGAGGTAACACCAGTTTTGATGGATGCATAACTCATGGACCATGGGGTGGTTTACAGGGGGAAACTGGATTTATACGCCTAAAGGTTTCATTAACAGAATATACACTGTACATGGAAGGGTTATTGATGCCATCACCTTCCAGAGTGACTGTACCATGGGTAAAAATGAAACCTCATATTTTGGTGGTGGCGGTGGCGATCAATTAGACATGGTACCTTAAATTATCCGAATATTGTTTGATCGTTGAATACATGTTTTAGTATCTTTTTTTTTGTAAACGTGCACGCAATGAATAGTTTTCCTAATGATCTACATGTTTCTAATTATGCAGATTTGGTTCAGCAGTAGGTGCTGTAATGGTTCAGCAGCAGGTGCTGTAATAGATCAGCAGCAGGTGCTGATTGGATCCAGCTACATCGCACAGAGCTGTAATGAATCAGCAGCAGGGCGGAACAGCAGCAACTTAACCCATTAAGCTGTTGTCCGAAGGTTTAGCTTCAAATTCAATCCTGTAAGCAGTCGAGTGTATTCGGGCTGATCGAAGTAGGTTTACTTCTGGCAAACCGACCCTGTTTTGGCCTTAGTTCACATCGGGTGGTTCTATTTGTTTTCGGTCGCTCTTGGTTACTGTCTGTTTGGTCTGTGTGTCGGTGCTGTTTAGTTTCAGCCCATGGTCTAAATTAACAAATTTGAGTCACCGTTGGGCTAGAGAGTATCATTTTATTATTTTGTATGATTTTCATAAAATATAAATTTTTTTGTCCCTAGATGTCTACATCGGTATATTGTTACTTATTATTATGGTTTTGTAGGATAACTTTTGGAATCCTTAAGCTACATGTACCGAGCAATCAACCTCGTGTTGCTTAAGATTATTGACAGAAGTAATTTTATTATATACTATGAAGGACCGAAATAAGTAACACTCGAGATATTTTCTTTAGTACATCGTTGTAAATCAAAATACAGGTTGTGCTACTTTTTACTAAACCCAACTTTTGAAGTGGTTAAGGATCTCGTGATGCACAATTATATTTGTAATGCAAAGAAATGGAGATTGTAGCGTCTACAATGAATTCGTGAAATACTCTTTGGCAATTGGTTGATTGCAGCGTCTACTAATGAATTCGAGACTTACTCTTTCGCAATTGGTTTCCATTATTAGATGTCGTTAAAATAATGACCACAAGTGATAATTATCACTTTTTTCTCTTCATGAAAGAATTCAAACATTCACCTCTTAGATACGAGAAATGACATATTATGTTATTACATAAAATAATTATAAAAGAACGGTTTATACCGACATGCCTTTATCTCTTTACAACATTCAATATTGTCTGATGTGTTCTTAGCCTAATTCCACCATTTTGAGGGATTTTTAAAACTTTTTGCTTGATTTCGAGGGATTTTTAAGTTTTTTAACGATTTTGAGGGATTTTTCCGTATTTTTGTTGGCTTCAAGTGTTTTTTTGGGGTTGATTATGACGTACGGTTGCACCTTAATGAAGTTTCCAAAATAATACAGTAGCACCTTTCACAAACCTAAATTTGTTTACCCTTCGTGGGAGAAATAATACGGTGGCACGTGCCACCGTGACCACCATACCATGTCGTCCTTGTGCACACACTGCTACGGCATTTCTAACCCCGGACTTCGATGTCGCTAAGATTCAGTTTGAGCAGGCAGTTCAATGTTTCCAAATGGCTGTAGACCCAACCAATCAAAGAACTGAATCTAGATTAAAGTCATATTGTATACCCGACCAACGGACGGGTATACCACTAGTTTATCAATGTCACGACTATTCCAAATATAGATCCATACAACTTACTAGCCGCTTGTAAACACACAAGGTCAAGTTATACTTTTGAGGGTGAAATTGATATAAACTCAAAGTATGGGGGATAAAGTGAAACTTTTGAATTTCGTGGTGTACCTATTCTCTCCCCTCGAAAATCCTTTTTCATTTCCAGGCGACGACGATCAACCCACCGCCAACCGAATTTCAATTAGCGCCGCCGACGACGAAGAATGGTGTCGGACTCGGAGCTCGTCGGCCGGCTTCGGGAGTTCTTAAGCACGTCTGATCTAACCACGACCACAACAGCTAGCGTACGCCGGCAGCTCGAGCAAGATTTTGGAATCGATTTGAAGAATAAAAAGGCGTTTATTCGGGAACAAGTCGATCTTTATCTCGAAAGTCAACAACAAAACGAAGAAGATAACGATGAAGAGGAAGAAGAAGAGGAAGTTGAAGAAGAAGCCAGCAATGGCAAGAGTGGTGGTAGCAGAAAAAGGGGGTTAGTTGTTAATTCCTTTTATCCATTTATATTTTTATCGTTTTTGAATACTTTGTTGAGATGATTACTTACTCTGTTCATTATAGATGATTTACACTCAGCCTGATCGTCAAATTTGTTACCCTGTGTAGCCAAATTGATACCGATTTTATGATTAATCGAATAAAATCATATAACAGGTACTTGTAAAATAATGCTGATGAAAGAAGTTTGTACCAAGTTTGACACCAAAAACATACAATGCAGTTCTTTTTTGATTTATTTTCTTGGATCCTAGGTGAGTGATTTGTTAATTGTTGGGAACTTTGGAGAAATTTGTGGGGAATTTGTTTCTTCTATTATGGTGTACATACTAGACTGTTAATTAACTCTTAGAAAGTAGATGCATTTTTAAGAAAAGAGGGGATTATAAGTGTTGGATTATTTTTGCCCAAATGATATGAATGTGAATTGAAGTGGTAATCATGAATTTGCATAGTTGAAAAATACTTTCTCACTGTTTTGTTTCTTCTATTATGGTGTATTTGACTGTTGTTGATTTACTTTCTTCATTTGAAAGAAGTGGGGATTCAGTTTGATGGAAATTTCTTAACAATAAGAAAATATTGGTTTTTAAGTTTTTTGAAAGTCAAGCTTTTGTTGCCTTTGCATTGATGCATTCTTTGTAATTCTTCGGGCAATATCCAAGTGCAGGTTTTGAATTTAGAACCTCAAGGTTATCCTAAGACAACCCCCATCACTTGGACTAGCCCACTTGGGTGTTGATGTTTGAGTTTCTAACAAAGGTCCATCATTTGTGAATTATATTTAATAGGTTTGCCCTCAAACGCCGAAGCAATTTTTTTTGTTAGAGACAATAATAATATTGATTTTTATTATGGTTATATGTTTAGTGAATCTCCATCACCTTTTCAAGCAAAGATAGGAAACAGATTGAAATTATTTAAACAGATTATGTGTGTGTTTGTGTATAAACTTTAGAAGTGAATCCTATTTATCTTTGATATGATATAAGCATTTTCAGTCTGGATAGTAAGTCATCGACTCCCTCAAATAGTTGGAATAAGTTCCTCTTTTCTTCGTTGATATCCTCATATTTCTGATAAACTAAAGGTCTTTGTGAAGAATAAAATTGTTTCTACATACCCTATAGCCTTAGCACCATGTACTTAGTCAAAGTGTCATCTTGTTTTTCTTCTTCTTTCTTCATGAGAATATGAGATTGCATTGTAATTGATTTTCATGCATTACTTTCTAAATCCAATCCATGCGGATAAGATACTCTACTTGTGATTATATTACTTGGAATGGTCAATGGTGTGTGCTTGCACTTGCACTTATTTTTGGACCACCATTTTGATTTTGCACACCATTTAACACTATGGTACCCTCCTTCTTAGGCTTCATGATCGAGAATGATGCTATTGTGAAAAGTCACACAACCTCGTTAAGAAACTTGTAAACTCATATTGAAGAGCTACCTAAATCTGAAATTTTAGTAGATGAAATCAATAATAGTCTATTTTATGTTTGTTGGTTTAATCCTGTATCTGTTGGAAATCGAAGCATACATTTCTTAGCCCACTGGCCAGAGCTGCCTAAGTCTGAAATTTTACGAAGAAGAAACAAATGGGTTTTTATTCAGTTTTGAAACTTACAGAGAAATTTTATGTGTTATGTTACAATCAATTAATTTTGTTAGCAGAAGTATATGAACTACTTATTGATATAAATTGTTGCTCATAGCATTTTAGTTGCTAAAAGTTATCTCTAGGTTTTAAGAAAAGTAGGCAGTGAATTGTGAATTCAGAGTTTAACCAACCATTTTAGGCTTACTAGTTTCATCCCTTGTCTGTTGGAAGTAGAAGTTCACTGTCCTAGCCTAGAACCACCTAAATATGAAATTTTAGATGGAAGAAATTGATTGGTTCTCTTTTTCCTTTCAGTTTTTGCAAGCTAAATTTTTAAGGCTTCAAACTTTTGTTTGTTAGACCAACAAGGCAACAAACAATCTGACCACCAAACACCTTATATGCAATTTACATACCAGCCATTCCAAATAGAAAAGAGGTACATACCACACATGCAACTTTAAGTCAAAAGGTTGGTTTCATCTAAAAGGTCATGCCAACTTGGGTTTTGTGACTTTTTAGTCCTCATCAACGCACTACATCATAATCCTGTTTCAAGCTGAGAGGTGATGATTTGTTCTCTTTGATGTTTACTATTCTACATCCATGTTATAATTTGGAACTTACCTCAGATGGATTTCAGTAGCTGTTATGTATCTTGTTGTCTTGGAGACCAATATTATGTTTTTCTTACCTGTTTAATAAGTAGTTCATTTATAGCTTATACCTTAGCATCATGGACTTGGTCAAAATATCATCTCACTTTTTTCTTATTTCCTCATGAAGTTGCATCATAATTGATTTTCACGCATTACTTTCTAAACCCAACCCCTGTGTATATGATACTATGATTATACTACTTGGTCACAACAGTATACTTATTTCTTACACCATTTCGCCCACCAACATGTACACACTTGTTTTACTAACTTTCTTCCTTTCAGGTGACCATGAATTTATCTGTATACTCTATCCTAGAGTAATTTGCATACTTCTGTAAAAACGGTCAACTTCCTGATGGTGCATTCATTAAACTTAGTTAAACTACAGGAGATGCTTTTAATTACAAGTGAATGGCGTTGAGCATGTTACTTGTGTTATAAACACAAACCTCTCTGTGTAATCAGGTCAAAAAAGGAGAATAAAGAGGTGAAGAAAAAAGGGGGTGGATTTACCAAGTTATGTACTCTTTCTCCCCAACTTCAACAATTCATTGGGGCACCCGAATTAGCCAGGACAGAGGTAGTGGATTTCTTTTTTCATTTTGTGATCATCGTCTCACTCAACTTTAAATACCTCTATATATATATATATAACTCACTAGCATGAAAATTTCATCCTAGGTTGTGAAACAAATTTGGATCTACATTCGAGAACACAATCTGCAAGATCCAGCCAATAAAAGGAGCATACTTTGTGATGAAGCATTACGTGAACTGTTTGGTGTGGATAGTATAGACATGTTCCAAATGAATAAGGCTCTTGCCAAGCATATATGGCCGCTCAATTCTGATGGTGGTACTACCCTTCTTCCTTTCTCTTTCTATGCATTCATATTCTTATAGTAGACTTCATTTGCACCTGCTATTTTTTATTATATTACATAACGAATTATGTCTTGCTTTATAGTTATAGCAGTGCAATTATTAAATTCTTGTTCAGACACAAGGACAAAACATGTAAAATGCCTTGAATCCCATCTTAAAATGAAACTCATTGAATGGTTGGGATTGGTTTTCTCAGGTTTGTATCATTTGGGTGATTTTTATTTGATTAATCCCCTAAATACATATATGTGTATATATTTATATATGAAATAAATAACAACTGAGTAATGCTACAGTTGCCTTGCTTGGCTCTTAAGCTAGTACATCTATGTGTGGCTAAAAGTTCTTGTTCTGAAGATAACGTGGCATTTCATTTTGGCATCAACCAATGGGAAACATGTTTTTTTGAAGAAATCATGTGCATACAAGTAATTAGTCTGGTATGCACATGTGCATAATGCATAAAAACCAGGAAACATCTTCAATTACTTGTATGCACTTGTGCATACAATATAGATGAATGGTTATTAGGGTGTTCCACAATTTTTCATTTTTTGGGGGTTTTCCTTTGAACCTCGCTCACCATATATATAATTGTGTATATATATATATATATATAGGGTCAGGTTCAGGGGAAAACCTCAAAAAAACGGAAAACTGAAGAACACCCTGGTAGCCCTTCATCTGGACGGTATGCATACAAGTAATTTGTAACATGCACATGTGCATAAAAACCAATCAGTTTTTTGTTTTTTTGAGGTTTTCCTCTGAACCTCTCTCTCTCTCTCTCTATATATACACATATGCTTTCTACTATTACTTGATTCAGTACCATACTACCATATACAAGTAGGTTATATACTAACAACTAAAAAGTAAAACACTAGAAAGGTAAATAAGAAGATCAAATAACTAGCATGCCATAGGGGTTAACGTGGCGTTGGAGAACACCAGTGGTACAACTGTACACACCTGCCATAGCGCGCCTCTTACAACATTGGTGAACTTGAACCTCACATCGTAAATACATGTTCCGCTTTTGTTTACCTTTGAAGCACTGTGATTTCTCATAATTAGCTTTAGCAACTTAAAGGTGCTTTTGGTACGCGGACGGGACTAAACAGGATTGAACTGGACTGTCAAAGTGAGGTAGGCGGGGGGAAAGAATTGTTGAAGGTTTTAGGGTTTTAATTTGACATGGGGAGTTTATTAATTTACCAATCTTGTCCCATAACCCTGATTTCTGTTCCATTTATTTTGGTGGGACAGAAAAAGATGCATTATTGTCCCACTCAAGTCCGTCTTGTCCTGTTCCAGTCTAATGTTGTGTCAGAACTCAGACGTGGGACAATAAGTTTTTGTAGTGTGCCGGTTCTCCTCTAAAACATCAAGTATGTCTCTCTTTACATTTTATCCATTTTTTAAATTTTATTTATTGTATTTTATATTTTTATGCTCTTTAAACTTTCACTTTTCTGTCCTCAAAATATTATTTTTATACGGCTTCTGATAATAATAATAAAATAAAATAGAAAAGGTATAAAATAAAAATTTGAAACTACATGAACCTTTTATTTTGGTGTCATTTTAGTTGTCTTGACGAAAACTTTTTAATGATATATTTTTTTATTAAATTTTTTTATTTTATTATAATCGAATAATTTACATAAATTAATCAAAATGTATAAAAGATATAAACAACTCATTAGGGGTAAATTGGTCATTTTACTTGTTCTGTTCCATCCAGTTTTTTCTTACCAAACGCTGAACAACTGTCCAGTCTGGATACCAATTGCACCCTAACTTACCCGGCACAATGGATTACTCTGGTTTTGGGCCAGTTGTTTATTCTTTATGCTCTGCCATTCCTTTTTGTTAACCATTTTACTTGCATATTTCTCGTCGCCTTTTCCCTAATCCGTGATGGAAGATGTGATGAAAGTTTTAACCTGCAGCTCCAGTCAGTTTAGCACCAAAGGAAAAGCCGCAAAAAAAGGAAAGAGAAGAAGGTGCGCATAGTGTACAATTTATTTTAACAAAAATATTTGTTAAACTTCATAACAATTGTATCATTTTCATCTAATTTTAATCGAATTAACTAACATAAACAGTCAACTTGGAACAAGAACGAGGGAAAAATACTTTCACGGAGTCTCATTGGCTATACGAATTTAAAATTTTAGGCTCACTTGTTTGTCTTACAGATTCAGAAGAGCCGAAAAGAAAGGAGAAGCGGCAAAAGGGTGCCGCCGGTGGTTCTGGTATTCATGCTCCAATTCCACTTTCGGAAGCTCTAGTGAAATTTCTCGGAACCGGAGAAAATGCATTGGCGCGTTCTGATGTTGTCAAGAGAATCTGGGACTACATTAAACAAAATAACCTTCAGGTAAATGTCGTTTTTTACCATGGTTAAAACTTCTGTCATTCAGACTGTCCATTCAGAACACTTACCAAACAACCATTTTCGGCTTTTCATTATGTACTAAATCATACCGAGCCTTTTAATTATTCTACACCAAATCATTCAACATTTACCGAATTGCCCCTAAGTATGGTAGGTTCATAACATCTTGTTGGTCTTGAAGGATCCATCGGACAAAAGAAGAATCTTGTGCGACGAGAAGCTGAAAGAGCTGTTTGATGTTGACACTTTCAATGGATTCACAGTTTCGAAACTTTTAACGACTCATTTCATAAAAGCAGAAAGGTGAGTTGATAGGTCTTGCTTGTTAAGAACATGAATTATTCTTCGGAAATTTTGGTTGAATTCTTTATCTCTAACCACCGCCTTCCTTGTTACCCTACGAAATATATATATATATCTTCTCTAACAGTACATTGAAAATGTCGAATTCCAAAGTGATAAGTTAAAAAGAAAAAAGAACTGTTGGTTTTTGTTTTTATGCTGTTGCAAAATTGCCATTTCTTGCATTTTTAGTATATTCATTATGAAGTGTGTTCATATGCATGATTGTATGTGGTTTACTGCATTTGAACCCCAAAATTGAGCCATGGCTTGTATTTATTAGTAGTTTGGTATTGCTAAAAGGGGTGTTGAAAATAACTGTTAGGACTTGGGATCGCCAAAACTGGTTGAACCAAGACCAATTGCGGTTTTGGAGCTTCAAAAACAGTTAAACTGTGTGCAGTTTGGTTTCAACCTTTTAAAGGGTTTCAAATTAAAGCACCTCTCTCTCTCTCTCTCTCTATATATATATATATATATATATAGGAGAGAGATCAAATGCAAACCACTCTAATTTTGCAAACCGTGCAAACCGTCAATTTTATTGGTTAAGTTAATGAAATTTGTTTATGGATTGTTTAATTTGATGAAATTGCTTCATATAATTCATTTCTTGGTGAAATTGTTTCATTTATCAATGAAATCGATGGTTTGCATGGTTTACAAAATTAGAGTGGTTTGCATTTGATCTCTCCCCTATTTTATGTTTTCTTCACATATATATGTGTGTGTGTGTGTGTGGAGGTGGATTCAAACGAAAATGTTAACTATTTAAGAAAACACGAGAACGACCGCTAATGTATAAAATTATACATGATTCACCTATAAAATCATATATGATTCATGCGACTTGCCCCGCGACTTTTAGGAGTGGCCAAAGTCGCTCGCATCCAATTTTTTGCAGACAGTGTAACGTGAGCGACCGTTTTGTGTTTTCTTAAATAGTTAACGTTCTTGTTTGAATCTTTCTCTCTATGTGTGTGTGTGTGTGTATATATATATATATATATAGACGAAGGATCGTGTGAGAAGAAGAGTCAATGTGAGAAGGTAATAAGAGATTCGGACCCCTGATTACTTTTAATCTCAAACACACACATGAATCACACTTGATACGGGGATTAATCCGGTACATCTCAGTGCGTCTCATCTTTGTGTATCCAAGGGTGGAGATCCATTCTTACCATTCTCACCATAATTTTCATTGTCACTAGAACTCAACCCAACCCTATATATATAATATATATATATATAGTGTCATGTTCAGAGGAAAACTGTAAAAAAATCGAGGAGCACTCTAATAACAAAGTAATTATTCATATATACGATATGCACATGTGCATACAAGTAAATTGTCTAGTATGCAACGTGCATAGAAACCAAGAAACATGCATAACCGTACAAGTGAATGGTTATTAGGGTGTTCCTCAGTTTTCATTTTTTTAGGTTCCCCTAAACCTCATTCATTCTCTCTCTCTCTCACACACACACACACGGGGAGAGAGAGAGAGAGAGAGAGTAACGCATTTTACTATTTACTATAGTCAATCACATGTGATAATGATGTTTTTGCGTTTTTCATAAAATGAAAGTATTATTGTTTAAAAACTCCATCTATATTTTTGGGAAGAACTCAAAATTCGTGTTTTGAATCATTTTATATTCTCATCGGGATGATCTTGTATCTATATTATAGTTTGTTGTATTATAAATATCTTTTAATTAAGAGTAAATTACATTTTTAGTCCCTGTGGTTTGTTAAAAATTTATATTTTCGTCCTTATGGTTTTAAAATTAGGATTTTCATCCCCATGGTTTAAAATTCATCACATTTTTCGTTCTTATGATTTAAATTTTATTGTTATTTTCATCCTTATGGTTTACAATTCATTTCTATTTTAGTTTTTCATGCTTAAACAGGGGCGGAGCTACCCTTGGCCTAGGATGAGCAAATGACCACCCTCAAGCTTATGCAAAAAAATTATATAGCTAATTTGTAACTTGGTTTCTTTCTCTCCCTCATTCCATATTCATTTAGTTTAAATTATAAACAAAAAATGCCTCGAGACTCGTAAAAACAATGGTCATTTTAATCAATGTTGCCCTACATTTAATTAATATTTTTTTCAGGTTTTTTTTTTCAATTTATTGTTTTTGGTTTTGGTTTATCATATTTATGTTGAATTGAGGATGTTTATTTGAGGAATGGGGTTGAGTTTTTAGGATTTAAGAGTTTAAAGGGTGTTTGGTTGGGGGTATTGAGGGATAAGGAATGAAAATGATAATGAAAACTGTGGTTTGGTTTGATATAATATAATGGGTGCATTACCACAAAACCATTAATTTTCATTTCAGACCAAATTCGAGGAATGAAAATCTTATTCCCGCTCAGTCATCTTTTTCTTGTGCGTCTCTCTATCTCTCGATGTTAAATGGAAAATATTTTTTATTTTTATGTTGGACGTTGTATATTTGTATTAAAAATATTATATAAAACATTTTTTATATAATTATATTGATTATATTGGTTTAATCAAACAACATCAATGCAATGCTCATTCCTATTTCATTCACCTGCATTCCCATCTCATTTTCATTCACATTCCTTAAAATGAACCAAACACCCTACATCTTTGGCTAATGTATTTTTTATGTTTTTTAAAACATAAATCTATAAAATTGAACCAAATTAGACTTTTTAGTTGACTAATTAGTATAACTTTTTAAGAGGAGCACCCTGAATCCAAATCCTGGTTCCGCCCTTGTGCTTAAAAGTAGGGTTTTAGTCTCAGGGATGAAAATAGAAATGAATTGCAAACCCTAGGGATGAAACCCGAAATTTCCAAACCATAGGGACGAAAACCAAAATTTTTACCAAACCACAGGGACTAAAACGTAATTTACTCTTTACTTAAACTAAATTTAAAGCATAATGTTATAAACTATAATACACTCCAAATATTTATTAGCACTATTTTAAAAGTCCAAATTGCATGCCACATTTTTGTTGTCACTTCGTACCAAACTCAAAGGTTCGAAAGATCTTTTAAGCCACATTTACATTTTGGTTTGTTAAAAGAGGGTTAGACAGACCTGTCCAAAAACACCCTTAAGCAATACGGTGCATGAAATTGAAGAGCATGGCAATAACCGATCTCGATCCATCCCCCAAATGGTTTGATTTCAGTCTTTCGTTATAACCAAGGATATACACGTTGGAGCCCGAGTCGAAGACTTCAGATCTTGCGTCTGCTTAGTTAATTAGGTTACTTATTTTTGGGCATAATTTTCTTTCATTTCAAATATATGATCCATCATGATCCATGACTACCAGCCTAAGGGTAGATTATTTTATTTGTACAAATAGAATTGTCTTTGTCCAAGTCAAAAAGCTTATATTTGGCAAACAAAAATCTAATAAGTTAGCTTTTAGGTGAATTCATACTTGTTGTCTAATAATCTAATTTTTAATTAATAAATCGGTCACATTTGATAAAAGTTAACGTTGAGGTAGATGACAATGTAAAATGGTCTAAAAACATGATGATAGATTAATTGAAAAAAAATATTTGGGGCATAATCCTATACCTATCAAGACCGCCTCGATAGTATTTGTAGTAACCATATCTTCGCCCTGTTAAGACAAAAACAAGACGTACAAGGTTCTAGCAAACTAGAAACCAAATCTATGTGGTTGACTACAATATAAACAACTTGCATGCAATCAAAGCTATTGTACTTGATAGTTAAGTGTCGAAATAGACCAATGGGATCATGTGAGAAGTGTCATTTTTGGTGAAAAGTGTGAGAAATACTTCTAAACCGTTGATCACTTTTAATCAAATACCCTTCCATGAATTGTGGTTTAAAATGGAATTGATCTGGTGCATATTATTTTGGTGCATCTCATCCTAATGTTCGTCCATTTCTCATCCAACGGTTGATAACTGCTTCTCACCAAATTTGACACTTCTCACCGGGACCTAACACGATGAGAATTGTCTCTTTTTATAATTAACGAATTGTTGAAAACTAAAACAGATCAGTTACTAGTTTCTTTATTTTGTTCTGTTTTATATTGATTTTTTATAAATTATTCCATAAATGATTTCCTACCAAAAAGAGGAGAGAAAAATATTATTTTAATGATGAAAGAGAAATATATTGAATATTTTAATAATATAAATCATAATTAGTTATCTAAAATAGAGAAACTGTTGGAGTTGAAATAAATTCTTTTTAGAGATTTTTAGTTTTTATTCCCTGTTTTAGAGAAATTTTAGAGAAACTGTTGGATTGGAGATGCTCTCAGATTTGACATGAGATATGAAGTTAAATACATTACATGCTTAAGATCAAGAATATGTGGTATATGCTTTTTTAGTTAAAGAGAGGAAAGACAAAAGAAAACTAGATAAAAAAAACATGATCGATATTATAAAAAAGTATTTGAGTGATTCATTAAAATGCTCCAAGTTCACCAACCCTTTCATCCATTTGCCCTCTCTCTCTCTCCTAATTTACCAAAATACCCTGAAAATCCGTGGACATCCGTGGACAAGCAAAACATTCCGTGGGAAAGATGAAAATCCATGGGCCACGGACAAAAAATCCGTGGTCACTCACAAAACATCCGTGGGCAAGACAAATGAGTGGGCCACGGATTAGCCCATGGATTTTCAGGGTATTTTGGCAAATTGGGAGGGAGATAGGGCAATTGAATGAAAACGAAATGAACTTGGGGCATTTCGATTAATTTCTAAAAGTATTTATATACATAATTCAATCGATAAACTTTTTTCAAGTAGTGGTATTAAAACAAATGATAACACGTTAAGAACCGTAGAAAAACTTGCACTAAATCAGAACAATTTTATGAATCTCCCTTAACTTATTCGTTACGAACTTTCCATCTCACTTTACTATCTGAGAATTAAATCAGAACACTTTTACATGATATCTCCCTTAACTTATTCGTTACGAACTTTCCATCTCACTTTACTATCCGAGAATTGTGGAATACTTGTGCCAAATTTGGTACGGTTGTCGATGTTTTTATTGCTAACAAAAAAATCAAAGTTTGGTAAAATGTTTGCTTTCGTTCGTTTTATTAAAGTAGAAGACTCTCAATTTGTGATCAATGGCCTTTGTAACACTTGGGTAGGGAAGATAAAATTGTATGCTAATGTTGCACGTTTTGAAAGGAATAACAAAGTGTCTAGAACTAACATTGTTTCGGAACCAATTTTGGTGACATCCTCTTGTGCCTCAAAGGCTAGGGGTTTGGGAGAGGTCTCGTACGCTAATGTTGTCAAAGGGATTGTTCCAGATAAAGTTTTGGTTGACAAGGTGGTTGCAAATTCGCCGACAATTATTCTTGATATGGATGGCCCTGTTGTTTCGGAGTTTCCCTTAGCTTTAGTTGGATGTGTTTCGGATTTCCAAATTATTCCTAATCTTCGGTGTCTTTGTAAAAATGAAGGCTTCATCGACGTTGAAGGTGTATGGGTTATGTTGAACTTTGGTTCTACTAGTGCGCGTGTCAAATTTCTTGCTCATGAAGGTGTAAACACGTGGTTCAAGGATCTTAAACCTTGGACCAAAGACTTTAAGGTGGTGGAGAGACTAATTTGGCTTGATGTAGAGGGTGTTCCAATTAAGGCTTGGACCTCTAAATCGTTCTCTTTGATAGTAAGAAAATGGGGGGATGTAATTTGGATGGAAGATTCGGATGGGAACATTATGTATAGTTCTCGGATATGTGTTAAATCTTGTTACTCATCTTTAATCTTTGAGACGGTAAAAGTGATTTTGGATGGCTGCACACATTATGTTCGGGTTAAGGAGGTGTGTGGTTGGATACAGGATTTTGTTGAAGAAGATAGCGCGTCAGAGGAGAAGGAAGTGCTCAAGTCGAGGGGCAACCTAGTTATGACGGTGAGATTGATGAGAATAAAGACTTGTCCGAAAAGATCCCAGACTCTTTCCAAAATGAAGAGGTCCTGAATGGAGATAATGTGGAGGTCATAAATAAGGACGAAATTAAGGTGGAAGGAGATAAGAATGACCCGTTCGGAATTATGCGGCTTCTTGAAGAGCACCCGATACAAAACATTGGTTTGGACAAGGTTGGGGAGAGCGATACTCCATTTTATCCTCCTGGTTTTACTCCACTTTTGGAAGGTGCTAATAGGGTGAGTAAAGTTTGTGTGTGTCCCGAAAATCAGTGGGAAGAAAGGTCTTTAAATGATGAGTCGGCAGGGGCGGATGGTGCTCTTCAAGAGGACGCCCAAGCTGCAGAGAGGCTCACAGCTGATTTGCAGCCACCCCGACCAGTTTCATCGGAGGGGGAGGTTAAGTCTAATCAGTCGCGTTGTGTGAGTAACTCTTTTGGTAAGCACGGGTCTCAGACTTCTAATGTAGTGCGGGGTGGTTTTTCCATTCTCGAGAAGCTCGCAGAAACTATCAGTGTGGGAAAAGCTATGGGATTCAACATGAAGGGTTGTGAAAAGGATCTTCGTGCTATCATTAAGGGTATTGGAGAAAATGACGTTTTTAAATGAACGTTTTATCTTTAAATGTTCAAGGTTTAGGGGAGGTCGGTAAAAGAAAATGGGTGAATGAGTTGTGCTCGGTGCATCGGGTTAATTTTCTGTCTATTCAAGAGACCAAGTTGACTAGATTGGATATTTTATTGGTTAGAAATTTGTGGGGGAATACGTTTTTTGACTATGCTTGTAGTTCCGCCCGAGGTCGATCGGGTGGCATATTGTGTGTTTGGGATAAGGTGTTGTTTAAAAAGAGTCGTGTTTTTTCTTCTGTGTCGTTTGTTGCGGTCGAAGGTGTTTGGGTTCCAAATAACATGTCGCTTCTAGTGATTTCGGTTTATGCTCCTCAAAGCTTGGGTGATAAACGGATATTGTGGCAATATTTGTTGAACTTGATTGTTCGTTGGCAGGGAGAAGTTCTCTTGATGGGTGATTTTAATGAGGTTCGGGAAGCGGGTGAAAGATATGGGTCCTTATTTAATGCTCATTCGGCGGATGCTTTTAATTCATTTATTCGGGATGCAGAACTTCTTGATGTTCCTCTGGGGGGCTATTCGTTTACTTGGACAAATAAGTGGACATAAAAAATGAGTAAATTGGATCGTTTCTTACTTTCTGACAGGTTTGGTGAGACGATGCCTAATCTTTCGGGTATTGTCCTGGACCAAAAACTTTCTGACCATAGATCTATTTTTCTAAAAGAATTGGTGGTCGATTATGGCCCCACCCCGTTCCAGTTATTTCATTCTTGGTTCAAGTTGGATGGATTTCATCAGCTGGTCATTGATACTTGGAGTAATGATGGCATTAGGGAGACACATGGGATGGTATCTTTTAAAAAGAAACTTCAAAATTTGAAAAAAGTGCTTCGATCTTGGAATGGGGAAAATCGATCTCGGGAGAAAGGAATCAAGATCGACCTTCAAAATTCTATTAATGGCATTGATATTCAAATTGATAAAGGGGAAGCATCTAATGAAGATATGGAGTCGCGGTTTAGGTACTTGAAACGGTTGGGAGATTTAGAACGAGTTGAAGCAATGGATTTAGCACAAAAAGTAAAAATCCGGTGGGCATTGAAGGGGACGAAAACACCAAATTCTTCCATGGTGTTCTCATGCAGAAAAGGAGACAACTTGCTATTCGGGGTATTATGAGTGATGGCAATTGGATTGAGGAGCCGGAGCACGTTAAAAATGAGTTTTTTGACCATTTTAGTGCACACTTTGGCCACGTGAGACATACTCGGCCTTATCTTGATTTGGTTTTTCCAAACCTTCTATCGGTGGAACAATCTATGTCTCTTGAAGCCCCATTCTCTCTGGAGGAAATTAAGCGGACAGTGTGGGACTGTGGTGTCGAAAGGGCTCCGGGTCCAGACGGTTTTACTTTTGAATTCGTTAAGATATTTTGGAGCACTGTGGAAGAAGACGTGGTAAGGTTAGTCTCCGATTTTTTTGAGTATAGGTATATTCCCAAAGGGTGTAACCCTTCCTTTATTGCTCTAATTCCAAAAGTTCAAGACTCAAAATTCGTTAAAGACTATCGACCGATTAGTTTAATAGGTTGTCAATATAAAATTATTGACAAATTATTAGCTAATCGATTAAGTTTGGTCATTGGGGACTGTGTGAGCACGGAGCAATCTGCCTTTATTAAGGGGAGGCAAATTTTGAATGGTCCGCTAATTTTGGATGAGGTGATGGATTGGTATAAGAATCGGAAGAAGAAATTGTTGGTTTTTAAAGTTGACTTCGAAAAAGCTTACGACTCACTTCGATGGGATTTTCTTGACTTAGTCCTTGAAAAGATGGGGTTTGGTAGTAAATGGAGAAGTTGGATTACAGGGTGTCTCGAAAACTCTACGACCTCGGTGTTAGTCAATGGGTCTCCAACAAAGGAATTCGAGATGTTCCGTGGTCTTCGTCAAGGAGATCCGCTATCTCCATTTCTTCTTATTCTAGCTATGGAGGGTTTGCATGCGGTCACTCGAAAAGCGGAAGAAAATAGACTTTTTTATGGAGCAACAATTGGCAAAGGTAAAATACATTTATCTCATCTCTTTTATGCAGATGATGCAATTTTTCTAGGTGAATGGTCTATTTCTAATGCTAGAAATATAGTGCGTATTCTCCGATGTTTCTATTTGATCTCCAGGCTTAAAATTAATATTCAAAAAAGCAAAATGTTTGGGGTTGGGGTTGATAATGTGGAGCTCGAGAATATGGCAAGAATGGTGGGATATGGTGTTTCGAATATGCCTTTCAATTACCTAGGTTTGCCTGTTGGATGTAGTATGGCAAAACGCGATGGTTGGAAAGGGGTGGTCGACAAGTTTATTTCTAAACTTTCTAATTGGAAAGTCCGAACTCTTTCGGTTGGGGGGAGGGTTACGCTCCTTAAATCAGTTTTAGGTAGCCTTCCTACTTATTATTTGTCCCTTTTAAACTTCCAAGTTCGGTTGAACAAGTTTTGGAATCTTTACGGAATCGCTTCTTTGTTGGAGGTGAAATCGATGAAAAGAAAATGAGTTGGATGAAATGGAAAAAGTGTTTGGCTAGTAAAAAAGATGGGGGGCTTGGTATTGGAAGTTTATTTGCTTTCAATAGAGCTCTCCTTTTTAAATGGATTTGGAGGTTTCAGGCGGATCAAAATGCACTTTGGGTCAAAGTGGTTAAATCGATTTACGGTGCGTGTGGGCTCATTGGAACGCGATTACCCAATAAGATGTCCAATTCTCCTTGGATTTGTATTTTGAAAGCGATTCAACAACTGGAGAATAATGACATTTACCTCTCTTCTTTTTGCAAGAAAAAGTAGGTAATGGGAATTCTACACTGTTTTGGGATGAGGTTTGGTTGGGAGACTCCTCTCTTAAAGTACAATTTCCGAGGGTATATGCGCTTGATCGGGACAAATTGGCATTGGTGAAAGATCGTTTGAACTTGGGGGATTGGGGACGAGTGTTGCGAAGAGAGCCGAGAGGGGGTGTAGAGGAGTCACAAATGTCAGCTTTACGGAAGATTCTAGCTACTGTTTGTATTTCCGACCAAAGAGATAGATGGTTTTGGTCTCTTGACGGTTCGGGTGAGTTTCCGGTGGATTCTGCTCTTAGTTACATTGATTCTAAAATTTTGGTGGTAGAATCTCCTCCTACTAGATGGAGTCGGTTTGTTCCTATCAAAATTAATGTCTTTGCCTGGCGGTTGAGTGTGAACAAGATTCCAACTCGAGATAACCTTGATAAAAGAGGAATAGATGTGCATTTCCTCTTATGTCCGGTTTGCGATTTGGAGATTGAGTCGGTGGGTCATTTATTTTTCTCTTGTCAAATGGCTCGGGATGTTTGGAAGCAGATTGGTCGATGGTGGAGTTTGGATATTCCGGAGTTTAGGTCAAATTCAGAGTGGATTTGCTGGTTATTATCTTTGCGTTTGAATAAAACGGAGTCGACCTGTTTTGAGGCGGTTGTTCTAACGGCGTTATGGGCTATTTGGTCCTTTCGGAATGGAACTCTTTTTAGGCTCCCTAAGCCTAAGAAAGTGGCGTTGTGGGATAGCATCGTGACTCAGTCGTTCTTTTAGGTTACAAATAGGAGTAGAAAGTGTAATATTAATTGGATGAGTTGGTTACAAAACCCTCTTCTTTCTATCTCTTACTTGTAATTAGTTTTTTTTTAATATATCTCCGTTCAAAAAAAAAATCAGAACAATTTTATGACCCATTGAAACATAAGTAAATTCACTTCGTTTATATCTTTTTTCCTTTTTCTTTTAAGGGTCAAAATTGGGTTTGGATTTGAGGTTTGAAAAGTAAGTAAGAGTGTAAAATCTATAGGAACAAAGAAAGAATCCAATCGTAGAAAATAGGATCTCTAAAGCATTATATTGCAAAGAAAAACATAATCCCAAAGGAATTGAAGGAGCTAAAAACAATTAACTTTTTTGATTGAGAAATCTCTGCATGCATGCATTGACTTTGGACGATGATCATGTGTGCCGTGCCGGTGGGAATTCAATAAACTGCAAAACACCAATTAAAGTGTAAGCTTGTTTTACTAGTAGAAAATGGAACATTTCTTAAAACTAATTTCATAAATCCCTTTCCCTTTCCCTTTCCCTTTCCCTTGTAAGGGATATTTACCCACCTAACAATCAATGCTATACATATATATATATATAATAACATAACTCCATTCTCATTATTCTTTATGTCAAAGTAAAGCAAAACCCACATATGGATACTATATCTTTATGCAAATTGCAACTAAGTACATGTATAATTAATTTTCAAAAATATTCAAGTATGAAATATTAGTAGATAGATATATATAAATATGACCATACATACTATTCCTAATGCATCCTTTTGTAATAACTTTTAAGAGATGGATAATCATCATAAAACTAGTTAATTCAGAGGGTCCCAGTAATAAAGTTTCAATCTATACTAGTTTTAATTAAACTTAGTAACACAACACGACAACAGCTAATAGGTTAACAAAATAAGAAGCAACTAACAAAAAACCTAGCTAGGGTTTTCGAGCTAGCACTTGCAAGCTCTATGCTAGATAGAAGCACATATTTTGTATTAAAATAGTACCGGAGAAAGCTAAAAAAATGAAGCTAACTAACTCATTAACTTAACGCTAATCATTAATTAGATGGTAGACTATGTTAAAAGATAGAAATGGAAATATGACATTGACTAGATGATCAATTAGCATCAAAAAACAAGAATTTGTGATGAGGTGTATTCTATTCATATCCTCCCTTGAGTGAGTACACAAGTGATGAAGATGATAAGAAATAAAGAGGAGTATAATTTTATGAAGAGGTTTAATGTATATAATTAATAGTATCACAAAGAAGGAAAGATGCTGGTATTTCTTTTTGATTCTCAACTCCCAAGAAATCAACAGAAATACAAGTTGAAGGGGTACAAGTTATGATTAGTGATTGTGACGCATCTGGGCAGAAGAGAAAATGACAATAATTCTAATTCTAATTCTAATTCTTCCCTTCTCTTTTGCAATAAAGACTCATTTTGGCTTTTCTTATTACTATCCCCTATCCCTACCCCTACCAAGAATGTGTATAATCAAATAAATACCTGCAATCATTTTTGCATATTATATAAATTCAATTTTATATTAGAAAATTATGGATATCCTTTTTCATGTCAAAATAATGCATTGGAATGTAAATAATAGGTTTTAATGTTAATGTATGTAAAGGAAGAAATTAATAGAAATCGACATATTTAACAAGGATTGGGTTTCGATGACAAGTGCCTGATTTAGTGAGAAGTGGTTATCAACCGTTGGATGAGAAATGGACGAATGTTAGGATGAGATGCACCATAATCAATTCATAGGAAGGTATTTGATTAAAAATGATCAACGGTTTAAAAGTACTTCTTATCAAAAATGTATAAGGATGCAATTAATGTAAAAGAGTTGTTTTTGTGATTATATGGACAAATAGTTGGAAAGAATAAAGAATAACATATCCCAAAAATGGAAATAGATAGAATAATGGTATAATTAAGCAAGTTTTAACAAGCATATCAAATAAATTTCCTTTCCAAGATAAAATAATGGAGTATATAAGAAGGTTAGTATCAAATAACAAATAAAAACATACAAAAGAATTGTATCAAGTATGAACCATAATCTATGTTATAGATTAATAGATTATAAATAATCGTGTTAATTACTAGTCCTAATTGCCTTTTATATTACCGTTAATCATATAAGAAAACATTGAATTCAACAATTATGTAAAGAGAGTTTTTTTTAAAGAGAGAGAGAAGGTGTTCACCTGGAATGAAAATTTTATATTTGAGGATTACTAGCTGCAGAAGGTTCAAGAAATACGACCAAAATCAACACGAAGGAGCAACGCTCCGATCCTCCTCGCTGGCGGTTCTCTGCGCCGGCGGTGGCTGCTGACTTTCTTGCGGCATCAAAAGCTGATGCGGTTGAAGCTGCTGGTGGTGGAGGTGGTGATGATGATTTTGTTCTTGCTGTGGCTGTTGTTGGATCTGATGATGATACATGTTATTAACATAAGAACTACCTAACGCTAAAGATGGTGACATGGATGCCGGAGCCGTCATGGGGCAAAACCCACCGCCCCCAGTCACCTGCCCAGACCCTCCAGGAGCATCAAACCCACCACTAAACCTGACCAAATCAGCCGATGACTGCTGCTGTTGCTGGGGTTGTTGTTGTTGCTGCTGATGCTGCTGTTGCTGTTGTTGTTGTTCATAGTTTCTTAACATATCTTGTTGTTCTCTAGAATTAGCAACAGCCACCAGTTGCTGTTGTTGAGCCTCAAGAATCTGCGGGTGATGCTGCGAATCTCGAAAGTTTCCAGGCCCCGGCATGCCCAACATTGGCTGCATGTTGTACGGTAAAACTTGCACTGAGGATGATGGCATGTTTGGGATTTGTGGGATAAACCCCGGGTTTAAAATAGGCAACATTGCAGAAGGGCCAATGTAATTAGCCAATTCGATTTTCGCGTTGTGTAAATCGCTCTGGACTTGTTTTAACCGGTGTTGGAGGATTGAGATTAGTCCGACGCAGCCGTAAACCGGGTCCCGCAGCCGTGCCTCGGCTTCGTAGGCTAACGAATTAACAGCATCTTCTCGTTGGGTCGTGTTTAGCTCGTTAAGGATTTTGGCTACATTACTGGCTCCGAATACTTTGTGTACGTTGGCGAATTTCTGAGGCTGGTCCGGTGGAAAATACGGCGCAAACACACATTCTTGCGTACATTTACGGCGTAAAAACTTGCAAGCTGCACAGGGCGAATTCGAGGAGGACATCTTCTCATTCACCTTCAGAACTGCGTACATTTTGTTAGACAAGATTAGGAATAAATTTCTCAAAACTGAACAAATTTTGGTTATGGAATTTACAAAACCAGATGAGATGAATTGATTAACAATTGATTTTTGTAAAGAGAGAAACTAGAAAAAATGAATGAATATTGTCATCATGATGACGATTATGGACATGTAAATTATAATTAGTACACAGAAATTTAAGATGTGAATAAATGAATGAATAATTATAACATCGCATTCAGCGAAGGTTCGTGCATTTACCGATTTTGGAGAAGCAGGTGGTGGCAATTAAAGCCTTTTTCGTGTATCGAAATCAACAATTTCTAAGTCAAATGACGGATTTATTTATTAAAATTTGGCATAGTTGAATTTGTTAATGCGGGGGTCATATCAGAAGATGACAAAATAAATATTTCTACTCATGATGAACAGGAATAACTCCAGATTGAAATTTGAAAACGAAATGAAAGCTTTCTGAAAATGAAAGCAGCAAATAATTGAAAAAATTTCGTTTTCGTTTCATATATTACGTGTTTGAGGAACGGAATAGGATCAACTTGAAAAGCAAGAAACTACTGGAAAACCGATGATCCTTCCAGATCCAATTCTTCGAAATTAACATATACGAAAAAAGGAAAGTAGATCAGCAGAATCAAACAAATATTGAATTTTTTTAGAAACTAAATCAAATATGGAATTACAGTTATTCCATACCTACGTTTCGATGCCTCACAAAAACCTCGATAGATCACTCTTATTTTTCTTTCCTTCTCCAAAACATAAAACGCAACCGCCTACATAAACAAATGAGGAAAAAAAATCAATGAAAATAAACACGATCATTGACATGAGAATTAATGATCGTTTTGAATTAATTAACGAGTCGCATCAATTTATATACATATATTCTTATAAAACAGCGAGCGATTCATATACCTTCTTAGAGCTATACAAGAAGCTAGGGTTTCAAGTGCATAAAACTCCTGATCCGATCTTCAACATCTTCAAGATCCCAAGCAAGATGAAAACAAAACATGAGATTGAAGTTTTCAATTCTTTGAAGAAATAACAACAATATGTAAACACACACACACACGAAGCTTATTCAACAAGAGTGAAAACCATTACCAGGATGTTGACGACGTCATTCGTCTCTGTGTGCGTGTATATTTGTATATACATACACATGTATGTATGTATATATATATATGTAATATGTATTAATGAGTCTGAATGCGTGTGTTTGTGAGAGAGATGGAGAGAGAAAGGATATGGTGTATTCTGCGTCGTCAGATTTGAAGATGAATGTATTTCGACCGTCCGATTTGAAAATTCGGGGTTTGTTACAGCTCCGTTAGAGAGAGAGGAGTTTTTTCTGAACGATGATTTAAATGCCATCTGAGTTCCCTTTTTGTCCCTCTTTCGTTTTCTTTTGGTTTCTATGGGCCGGTGGTAACAAGATCTAATTTTTTTATTTTAAATTAAAATTATAAAACAATAATATAGTTTATTCTCAAATAGTAAAATGCATAAATCATATTTAAAGGTAAAATAGTCAAATATGTTAAATTATTTTTATTTTTTAAATAAAAAAATCATGAACAATAATTACAATAACACATAGATATACAGAAGAAAATTCAAACGAAAACGCTAACTGTTTAAGAAAACAAAAAATAACAAACCATGTGCAAAATCACATGTGATTTTACATTAACTGCAAAAGCTCGACACATGCAACTTTGGCCACGACTTAAAGTGGCGGAAAAACTAGCGTAATCAAATATGATTTTGTACGTGAATCATATATGATTTTGTACATAACAGCTGTTTTCTTAAATAGTTAGCGTTTTCGTATGAACTCACATTTACATATAGATACACGAATTATAGAAATGTTGTAAAATTATACAAATCAATCAATTAAAATATTTATGAAAATAATGAATATATATTTATTATAATTTAATATTTATAGAAGATGAAAATAGTTTATTAATTATGAGCAACGTTTTATATTATAAACAATTGAAATATTATGAAACAGACATGTTAGACTAGATGGACGGTGTAGAGTCGTTTGTATGGTTTGTATTTACTTTGGTCTCTCTCTCTCTATGTATGTATATATGTATAAGTTCAAACGAGAACACCTTCATTTAACAAAAATGTGAGAACAATCTTATCACATGTGATCAAAGTTCTAAATGGCGTGAGACGTGGTGTGGCGGCGAGGCCAAGCCTCAAGCCTTAGGAGCCACGACGAGGCCATGACGTTTATCAAGGCGTGACTTATGACGGCAAATCTCTATATCATATATAATATTATATATAAAAACATATATTTTGTACTATTAATCGACGAGTCAATGATAATAAACAAGCTAAATTAGGTTATATATTAAAAAACTAGCAGATAAGACATTAAAATATGAAGAAAAATCAAATATCGTGTTACAAAAGACTGCACATTAGGCCATGGCGTGCCCCAGGCATAACGTGGCGTGAGACACAAGCCTTAAGTCACGGCGCGCCATGACGGTCGTCGCGGCGAGCCTTTTAGAACAGTGCATGTGATAATACATGTGAGGGCACCCGATGGGTCAAATCAGTGGCGGATCCATGATTTTATCCTACTAGGGTCCCCTTTAAGGTAGCTTAAATGTCCGTAAAATTGTCCGATATATATTTAGCTTAAATCCAACGTTTCGAGGACTTTTTAAAGTTTTTTTGGTAGATTTTAAGAGATTTTTAAGTTTTTTTGTCGATTTCGATGGGCTTTTTTGATTTTTAATTTAGTCGATTTTGAGATTAGTTTTGTTTTTTTTGGTTGATTTTGAAACATTTTTTTGGTTGATGGGTCCCTCACGAAAAATTACTGGGGGGACATTAAGGTATAAACTTGAAAATTCTATATTTTTAACCTAAAAAATCCACTTTTTTATTTTAATGGGGTCCCATCCCCCCATCCCCCATGGAGTGCATCCGCCAATGGGTCAGACAACTTGGCCCATGAGACCATAACCTAAAGTCGCACCAAAGAACGTTTGTGTCACTGTTTTGATATCACATAGAGAATACCTTATCACATGTGATAATACACGTGAGGGGGGCTACTGGTGTGTAAGCGACTTGGCCCGCAACCTAGATCGTGTCGAACGTCGTTCACGTCTCTAATTTAGTATCACATGTTTATCATATGTGATAAACTATAGTATTACACATATCCGCCGGAAAATCTGAGTCTCGACGCCCGTTCCTCCGACAGCTTTATCTGCCAAAAATACTGTCCTGTTTGATACTGGTTTGTTTGTAATAATCAATTTAAAATAAATTTGATTGGGACTTTGAAATCAAAATTATGTGCATCAAGTCATCCCCATTTTTGTATATGATCCAACTATTTGGAAATTATTTCCAGCTAAAAATTCTTAACAAACTACAACTCACTATTATATTAATGATTTATGCTTAATGTTTCATAAGAACATCTCTAATACAAGGTTCTTACAATTCACAAACTTATGTCTTTGGTAATGAATTGATTTTTCTTTATTGTTTCTTCTATATTGGTAATTTGTGATATTGAATGCTTGATGGTTCTAAATAGATAACATTTGAATTCATGATTACTACTTTACTAGAGTCATATAGGCTATAACAGTGGCTTATAGCATTGTTACATACTTTAGCTATAGCAGAAGCACCAATTTGGATCTCAATCATTCAGA
This sequence comes from Saussurea involucrata, assembly GCA_033807775.1. Classification (NCBI taxonomy): domain Eukaryota; kingdom Viridiplantae; phylum Streptophyta; class Magnoliopsida; order Asterales; family Asteraceae; genus Saussurea; species Saussurea involucrata. The sequence continues at coordinate 159,273,315 of CM066319.1, forward strand.
CATTGTGGTAGAGAATCTAAAAAGATTTGTATTGATCATTCAACAACCTTCCAGTTTAACCTTACTATTTGTATTGATCATTCACACCTCTGTTTGTATTGATCATTCAATAGCCTTCCAAATTGCAAATACATTTTTAATTATACCTTCATCATCTATAATTAATATTTTTAAACCTTGCCTACTTTTACTCTAGATAAAACAACATACAACTGACCATGGGTGAAGACTGGTTGTCTCAGAAACAAACCAACCTTCGATAATGACTGTCTGTGGTTTTTATTTATGGTCATGGCAAAACATACAACAATTGGAACTCACATTTTTTAAAAAGGTTCGAACTCATAATCCAAAAGTCATTTGATAAGTGATATCTTTTTTTTCCAAGTAATTAAATTTTTTATGATAATTCTAAGGGTGTTTCATTGACAGAATATAATTTGATAGAATTGTAATTCGTCGAAGGAATTCGAATTTGAAGAAAAATTGATATGAAATTTCAAAAAGAAAATCACGACAAATTTAGTAATTATTTGTATCAAATCACATACTAATTTCAACAAATCCCATACTAATCACGACATATTAATTCGTATATATTTATGATATTTAATAATATAATTAAATAAAAAAATATTCAATGTTGGGTTCATTTCGAAGGTATTGACGAAGCGATTACAACGATATAATTTGTAAAAAATAGAAATGTTTTTTAATGCATTTTAGTCCATATACATTATTTATGTTTATATGATAAGAGTCTAAAATGAAAAAAAAATAAGAAGTTAAAAGTAAACTACATACCTAATTATAAGGGTAGTAAATGTAACGTATAAATTAAAAAAAAATTGAATTAAGGAGAGATTTAAGGTGGAATGAATGTGGGTGTGCTAATTGAACTTATAATGTAAACTACGTCCAGATACATGTTTAGGCGGGAAAATACTAAATTCGGCTCACCAGAAGACGACACATGACATGCTAGTTACTTATTTATTATATGTATAGATAAAGGTTGGTTTAATAAAAATAAAAATAATATGTAAGATATGTATAGATATATGTACACAGATATACAAGATAGAGGTGAGTTCAAACGATGAGCGTAACAATTTAAGAAAACGTAAGGAGCACCGCTCATGTACAAAATCACATGTGATTCACAGTACAAACCACGGGACAAACCGCGCAGGTCCGAATTTTAATCACATATGATTTTGTATGTGAATCACATGTGATTTTGTACATGGACGGTGCTCCTCGCGTTTCTCGTAAATTGTTACGCTCCTCGTTTGAACATTTCTCATACAAGATATATATATATATATATATATATATATATATATATATATATATATATATATATATATATATATATATATAGGGGAAGACTATCTTGAAACCCTCTAAAAGGTTGAAACCAATGAAACCCACTTCATCACCATTGATCAAAAAATTAACGGTTGAGATCAAGTGAGAGATAATGCACGATCCACTACCCTAAATTTTAGGAGATTAGTTGATTGATCTCAACCGTTAATTTTTTTGATAGTCTTCCCCTATATATATATATATATATATATATATATATATATTGTAACACCCCAAAACAGGGGTTAACAAAAACTTCCATAAAACGGAAGAATGGTACACATTACTAAAGTAAAAGTATACCTAATTAACATTACATAATCATTAATACGAAGATTTAGTTAATTATAACTACTATTGGACCACTAGCTTATTTGATCACTTCTATAGCAATCAAATATCAAAAGAATGCCGGAAAGTTCTATCATCAATCTTCCAATCTTTATCTCTCTAACAATGATCCCATGCTCACAACCCCGTTCTAGACCTTCTTGTGCCCGGAACCACTAAAATCTGTAATACATAAAACACATAACAAGTGTTAGGCTTTTAAAGCCTAAGTGAGATTTACACATAGCACATAGAGCATAATCATAGCATGTAGGAATAACAATTCGATACATTCACAAATTGGATTCCATGGAGAAGGTCCATATCGCTACCCAGTTACATCATAATCGAAGATATACCTTGATCGGTACCCCACGGTATTGTCACAAGGCATAACACAACGGAAAACCCCACGGTATCCGAAGGTATGAATCAATTACACTTACCCCACGGTGTGTAAGAATATATCCTCCAATGCCTACTAGGTGCTCCTCCAATTATGTGAATACCAAATATATTAATCCAAATAAGATTCAAGCATATTTAACATATAACAATGGTCCAACCATTTAACATAATCAATACTACTTCCATGTAGTTCATATACATCCATATGTATCAAATCATATTCTATATGACATCAATAATAAACATCCATGTTTACAATTCAATAATGAGTCCATTTTGACCATTAAGCCATCATTACTTCATTAAGACATATATTAAGCCATCATTACTTCATTAAGACATATATTAAGCCATCTTCATAATCACATACCAATGATGTATAATCAAACCCAAACCTTTAACACTAACATTTATCATGGCAATATAGTTAATGAAACACAATTAATCCTTCATTACTTACTTGAACTCTTCTTGTTTCCCTCTTAACCATTATGAGCTTATACATCAAGATTTCTCATTAACCATACCAAAATCAAGATAAAGAATGGTAGATAAGTGTAATACAATCAATTAATTACAAGTTACTCACCTTAATTCTTCAATTGGTATAACCCTAACTTGAAGACTTGAACCCAATTACTCCAATCAAGATGAAATGAAGATATATTGCCCTAAATCAAATTTAATTGGTGAGATTCATCTAATTGTTGTTTGAATGGAATTAGGATTAAGAGAAGTAAGTTTACCTTAGGATTTGATGAAGAATCGCTTGAGAAAGATAGCAGAACTAAAAAATCGGATTTGAGAGTTCTAAGTAAAAAGGGTGGATGACTAAGGGTAAAGAGGTGGGTTTAACCCCCTTTTGGCACGTCAGGTGCTCGGCGCCGATCACCCGCGCCGATGCATCGGCGCCAACCCATCGGCGCCGGCTTCTGTTTGCCAAACATCTCAACTTCCACTAATTTAGCCGTAACTTCTTCGTTAAAACTCCGTTTTTACCCCGGAAAGTACCGTTAGACTCGTATTCAAATTACCCATCCAACTAATCCATAAAATCTAATATTCCACTTTGTCATCTATTTTTCATTAATTTCCTTAAGGAATAAACTTACTGATTTCTATCAGGAGTTATCAAATAACAAGTAACAATCACGGAAATTACTTAGGAAATCAATTATAATTTAAGAAGTCTAAATATAAAGAAATATTAGGACTATTTTTATCACAAGGATTTTCCGGGTGTTACAATTCTCCCAACCTTAAAACGATTTCGTCCTCGAAATCTATATCCTTTACAACCCAAAGTCAACCGACTCACTATCGACCAAAATTTAACAATTCCTAACGGGAATCTAAATTCCATCCACACGGTCTATAAAGACAATTCCTCGAACAATTGTTTATTAACAAAGCCCCTACACATACTTTGTACTTATGTACGGATAAACGTTCCAACCATACGACTTCAGTCATCTCCCAACCTTGAAATGTTCTATACATCTTGATTTCAGTTTCAAACTCTAAATCAATTTAAGGCTCAATTAATACTGAGACCAACCGAATCTCTAATTTCAATTGTCCCTATCGTTAACGGCCATTTACATCCAAGAGCTCTAATAGACTCTAAAAATCCATCTCAATAATTAATCATCAAACAGACAGGTTCATTAACCAAACACAAAGGTTAGTTCACTAAAACCACTCATCACAAATGAGTATCTTAAGGTTACTATTACCATCACCATCATTCTTTTTAAAATCGGCTACAATTCCCCGATTACACTAAAGGTGTTTGGCCTTAAACCCAAAAGTTAACACCTAAATATCACCAACCTTTGCACTCTAACCAAACCCACACATGAGTTCCATTCACAAATAAAAATCTAGAAGGAAGAAGGATTCATCTTTCATATTTCCTGAACCTTACTTCTTTCCTCATTATCCGCTCCCCAACTTAGATTTGTAAGCCTCCTTAAAGTAACCGTTTATCATTAAGCCTTTATCCGACTATTGCCTAGTCTTCCATACCGTCATCATCCACATCTCAATCTCCAGGTCTCAAAATAACATTAACGTATACTGCTTGAAAATCCATACTCACTTTAAATTGAGCATACTCACCACTTTTGAATACTTCAATATCTATAGCACCCATCACTACATCTATGACCCACACGTTTCTTCAGTATAAAGTACTACCATTTCCTCACATCAATATCATACTACGCGACCACATTGTAACCAAACACTAAAATATTATATATCAAAGGTGATAATTCCATTGAACCTGTAGTATAACTACATTCTTAGGTCCGACCTTTCTATCATTACTTCCTACTTTAGCATGGAGTACTATCCTCCAATCATTATTTGTCTCTTTTTCCCAACCTTTTCACATACCGATAACATTTTCTCATCTTTATTAAACTTCCTATGATTCAAAATCAAGAAAACTCAAGTAGTACACTCACTAGGACACCATGCATAAAACTTTACTCGCAAATGAAGGCTACCCACTCAAACAAGGTCAATCGTTGTACTCACATCACTTATCATTAACACTCTACTTCCGACTAATGGTCGTCCCCTTGACCTTGTAACACTTTCTATCCATGCGTTACACGGCCCACTTACTTAATCATTTCATATTATTTCCATTTTGATGAATCACCTTACATTCTATCTCTACACATTCCCATCCGCCTATTAAAGGTAACCTCGGCGGGCTCTCATAAGTCCCGTCAATTCTAGGTTGTCCTTCCAACCCCCAAATCATTTACTTATCTATTCTCTAAAGAATTAAAGGACCTTGGTGGCATATCCACCAACGATATGCTATAACACAAAGGAATAACCATAAGAAATGGTTATACGAATATAGACATACTAAACGTACTTTACCGATCATTAGTCACTGTAATAATTTAGAAACAAGCATGCTTACGTAACAGTATATTCATAATAACAGTAGCTAACTGGAATTGTGAACATATTATACATGAGAATCCTCATCACCATTGTCACAGTACTAATTTCACGTATTTCTGTCAACTATAAGACTATCCCTTCTTAGTACTTCTACCCATATCTCACAAATCATAACTTAACTCATCACAGCTTAAGTCTAAGTACCTCCTCAGCATACTTAGTTCACTTAAGTTAATGCTCTGATACCAACTTGTAACACCCCAAAACAGGGGTTAACAAAAACTTCCATAAAACGGAAGAGTGGTACACATTACTAAAGTAAAAGTATACCTAATTAACATTACATAATCATTAATACGAAGATTTAGTTAATTATAACTACTATTGGACCACTAGCTTATTTGATCACTTCTATAGCAATCAAATATCAAAAGAATGCCGGAAAGTTCTATCATCAATCTTCCAATCTTTATCTCTCTAACAATGATCCCATGCTCACAACCCCGTTCTAGACCTTCTTGTGCCCGGAACCACTAAAATCTGTAATACATAAAACACATAACAAGTGTTAGGCTTTTAAAGCCTAAGTGAGATTTACACATAGCACATAGAGCATAATCATAGCATGTAGGAATAACAATTCGATACATTCACAAATTGGATTCCATGGAGAAGGTCCATATTGCTACCCAGTTACATCATAATCGAAGATATACCTTGATCGATACCCCACGGTATTGTCACAAGGCATAACACAACGGAAAACCCCACGGTATCCGAAGGTATGAATCAATTACACTTACCCCACGGTGTGTAAGAATATATCCTCCAATGCCTACTAGGTGCTCCTCCAATTATGTGAATACCAAATATATTAATCCAAATAAGATTCAAGCATATTTAACATATAACAATGGTCCAACCATTTAACATAATCAATACTACTTCCATGTAGTTCATATACATCCATATGTATCAAATCATATTCTATATGACATCAATAATAAACATCCATGTTTACAATTCAATAATAAGTCCATTTTAACCATTAAGCCATCATTACTTCATTAAGACATATATTAAGCCATCTTCATAATCACATACCAATGATGTATAATCAAACCCAAACCTTTAACACTAACATTTATCATGGCAATATAGTTAATGAAACACAATTAATCCTTCATTACTTACTTGAACTCTTCTTGTTTCCCTCTTAACCATTAAGAGCTTATACATCAAGATTTCTCATTAACCATACCAAAATCAAGATAAAGAATGGTAGATAAGTGTAATACAATCAATTAATTACAAGTTACTCACCTTAATTCTTCAATTGGTATAACCCTAACTTGAAGACTTGAACCCAATTACTCCAATCAAGATGAAATGAAGATATATTGCCCTAAATCAAATTTAATTGGTGAGATTCATCTAATTGTTGTTTGAATGGAATTAGGATTAAGAGAAGTAAGTTTACCTTAGGATTTGATGAAGAATCGCTTGAGAAAGATAGCAGAACTAAAAAATCGGATTTGAGAGTTCTAAGTAAAAAGGGTGGATGACTAAGGGTAAAGAGGTGGGTTTAACCCCCTTTTGGCACGTCAGGTGCTCGGCGCCGATCACCCGCGCCGATGCATCGGCGCCAACTCATCGGCGCCGGCTTCTGTTTGCCAAACATCTCAACTTCCACTAATTTAGCCGTAACTTCTTCGTTAAAACTCCATTTTTACCCCGGAAAGTACCGTTAGACTCGTATTCAAATTACCCATCCAACTAATCCATAAAATCTAATATTCCACTTTGTCATCTATTTTTCATTAATTTCCTTAAGGAATAAACTTACTGATTTCTATCAGGAGTTATCAAATAACAAGTAACAATCACGGAAATTACTTAGGAAATCAATTATAATTTAAGAAGTCTAAATATAAAGAAATATTAGGACTATTTTTATCACAAGGATTTTCCGGGTGTTACACACACACACACACACACACATATATATATATATATATATATATATATAATAGGGATTTCAATAATTATTAATATATATTATATAATAATAAAAATAAAAATATATTAATGCACGATCCACGTGGGCCTGGTCCTGCGATCGCGGGTCCTATCGCGGATTTTTTGGGTATTTTTGTAAACTGGGAGAGATTTATGGTATTTCAGTAAGAGATGGTTTGACTTAGGGTATTTTAATTAACTTTCCTATAAAATATGTATATTTATATATACTTAATATATAACAAGAATTATAAAAATAATATATTATACAATAATTATGGAATTTGATGGTTTTAAAGGGTTCTCAATTCCCAATGCATTCAACCCTCCCTATTAGGGGTGCCAATAGCAATGCTTTTAAAGATTTCTCTAAATTTTATGATTTTTACAATATTTCTCATCTTTTCTCTATTTTAACATAGAAGATAGCATAACTGTTGAAATAACAAAAATGCTAAAATCTCACTTTTAATAATTTTAGTATAGCTGTTGAAGATGCTCTAAGAACTCTTAAATATTATCCTCTGAAAATTAAAAGTTCTTGAACTATTATTTAAATATTTTATAAGATATTATAGATTATTCAAAAATAAATAAAATTTATCTATTTTTTATTATCATATACTTTCACATACCACCCATAAATTATCTTAAATTTTTATATATTTATGAATTGATTATTAATTAGTTTTATATAATTTAAAAGATTTTAAAAATTGTAATAGTATTCACTTTTAATTTGAAATTAAATAGATTATACATTAATAACCAGTACAATCATACAATGTAGGTTTGACAAACATAATCACCATTCTCTGTTTTCTTTATAATTTAAAATCTAAAATCTAAAATCTAATATCTTTTATATTAATAATGAAAATATTAAAAATAATTAAATTATTATTACTTAAGGGAAAAACTTAATAAATATTAGATAAAAAAACAAAATCATCAAAAATTGACAACGTAAAGGAACAATTTCAAAATTTAGAAACGATATTTGTTGGAAATTACAAAGACTAAAGATCAAAATTAAAATGAAAATTAAGCGTTAAAAGCTGAATAAATTAATTTTAAATCACTAATAAAATAACATTTTCCAAACCCTCGTCACATCTACACGGCAAGCAAAGAAGACGAGACGTCGCGTGAGGGTCCAGGGTTCCAAACTGTCACCATTCCTCACCAATAAAATCTCTACATTTGTCAAATCCTAGGGACATAACCGTCAAATCATTCTCATAAATAATGTGTTGACCAAGTTTAGAGCATCTCCGGCATATTCTCTAAATTTTATTCAGAGAACTAAAAGTTAAAATCCTTTAAAAAAATTACATTCATCTTCAAATTCTTTATTTTAAAGAAAAAACATTGATTATAATAGTAAAATATTTCATTCATCTATTAAAATATTATTTCTCTCTCTAAATAATTTTTTTAAAAGATTTCTATTGGTTCTCTTATGTAGTAATCATTTTTAGAGTTATCCCCATATTTGGAGAAAAACTCACTCTCTCTCCTACTTTCTCCATTTTAGGGAAGCTATTGGAGCAAAAATCCAGTCTAAAATCCCCATATTCTTTATTTTCTCCAAAATAGGGAAGTTGTTGGAGATGCTCTTACAACATCTCGTCTATATTTGATTCAGTGCCATTGCTATTGGCACCCCTAAGTAGGGGTGTTGAATGCTTAGGGAATTGACCGGGCAATGCTATTGGCACCCCCTTTGATATCATAATCGAGTCATATCATGCATTGAAAATGTAAAAAGTAGGCTTTGATGTTGATGTGTGTGAGGAGGAATTCACTATATAAGGGTGTTAGAGCATCTCCAACAGCTTTCCCAAAATTTCTCTAAAATAAAGAACCAAATGTCAAAATCCCTAAAAAAATTACACTCATCTCCAACAGATTCCCCATTTTAGAGAAAAAAACAATGATTATAATATTATAATATTGTATTTATCTATTAAAATATTATTTTTCTCTCTAAATATTATTTTTCAAAGATTCCTATTGGTGCTCTCAATAAGTAATCATTTTTGGGGTTAACTCCATATTTGGAGAAAACCCCCTTCTTTCTCATGTTTTCTCCATTTCGGAGATAGTTTTGGGAAAACTGTTGGAGCAAAAAAGCAACCTAAAATCCCCATTTTCTTTATTTTCTCCAAAATGGGGAAGCTGTTGGAGATTCTCTTATTAGCAATGTATAGGGGTGCCATTAGCCTTCCCCAATCCATCAAATCCATCAACTCAATTATAATATATATATATATATAGGGTCTGGTTCAAGTGAAAACCTCAAACAATCGAAAAACTAAGGAACACTCTGGTAGCCTTTCATCTGGACGGTATGCACTTGTGCATACAGGTTATTTGCAACATGCATTTGTGCATATATGCACAAATGCATAATGCACTTGTGCATAAAACCAAAAAATAACATAATTTACCTATATGCACAAGTACATACCGTCCAGATGAAGGGTCATTAGGGTGTTCTTCAGTTTTTCATTTTTTTGAGGTTTTTCCTTGAACCTCCTTCTATATATATATATATATATATATTATCTCTTATATACTATATATATTGGGAAATTAATTAAAATACCCCAAGTTTGACTTTGCTTTACCAAAATACCCTAAATCTCTTTCACTTTACCAAAATGCCACAACTGCCCGCTATGGAGCCCGCGATCGCGGGCTAGGGCGTACGTGGCACCCCGTGTTTGGCAAAGTGTCCCGCGGAGCCCCTCAACTATGGTCGCGGTGACACTTTTGGTCCCTCCCCGCGGTGGAAGCCCGCGATGGGCCCGCGATAGGCCAAAAATTTACAATTTCAGCCCCTGTACTTGAACGAATCTTGCATGCTTTTACTGTTTTTTCCACAATTATTGTACTTTGAAGACCAATTTGTGGTTAAAATTCACTGGTTTGTTTGAGATTTCATCCATAAATATGAGTGATATGCAATCCATAATTCACACTCATTTCTTGCTCTTTCTTGATTTCTCTCTTGCTTTCTTTGTTTAAGTTGCTTTCTCTCATTTAATCCACAAATGGCATCTTCATCAAACCCTAAGTCTACTGCTGAAAAAATGCCACCTAAAATCGAGATCGCCATAGCAAAAAGGGAAAAGGAGATAGAGGAACTAACACAAGAGTGGAAACAAACGATGGCCAGGAAGGAAGTCCACTTGAGAAGGATCGAAGAGGAAGATAAGGAGATCAAAAGGATGAAAGGGGATATAAAAGCTAGGGAGGCTCGTATTCGTCGAGAACAAGAAGCAATTCACCATATTCTGCAAGACTTCACAATTCTTCAAGCGAAGGTAAACGACAAGCAAACTTGGATTGATGAAACTAAAGCAATTTTTGACTAGGTGGTGGTTGTTTTAGTTGTTTTGTATTTGTTTTTTGTTGTTTTGTATTTTTTTACTGTGTTGTTGTTTTGTATTTTTTTTTGTTGTTTTGTACTTTGTTGCTCATGAATAAAGGTTTTTAATTTCTCTGAAAAGTGGTTCATGTGAAAAATACAACTCATAAATGTTATACAAGATTATTTCATAGCAAACACATACTAGTAAATACAGTACAAATTTATCCAAATTTTAGGCTACGGCTAGACGATGGTTTGGTTTTTGACAACCCGGGTCTACTTCTTACATACTCTGGAGAGACGAGTCTCAAAGTGTTAAGCTCCACTTTCTCGATGTACACTTCAATCACAGTATGTCCGTCAACATAGTGGCGTATGTTGGCTACATCTTCGTCGGTACTCAATTCTACCAGTCCAGTCAAGAAGTCTGCATTCGGCCTCTTAAAATACAACCTATTATATTTTGGTTCTTCATATTCCAGCTCTTTCATGATCTGTTCAAGCAGTTGCATAGAAAGATCATCCACATCTAACATGTCAACATAAATTTCTAGACCACGAAAATAATGTCTTTTAGATGGTTCCGTAAAGTAACCACCATGGTGGACTTTCATCGTGAACAACTGTGGATATTTATCTGTTGATGAAATTAATTAATATAGTTAGTTCGTAGAAACAAACAAAAAACTCAATGAAACATGAACACTAACCATATAACTCTTTGCCAGTGTCTGAAAGCGATTCAAATAAACGCCTAAAGCACCAAACATGAAGGTTTGGGGATGCCATGTAAGAATGCGTTAACGAATAATATATTATCGTTTATGTGTTTTACGACTAATCTAGCGTAGGTTATTTATAGGCAAATGTGGATGCTTTTACTGCACTTAGGTCCATGTCTTTGCTCTAACACAACTTAGGTCCCTGTCTTTTCTCTAACACAACTTCGGTCCCTATCAACGCTATCATATGATATAGTTCTATATAACCATTACTATTCTCTCCATTTAGACTACTACCATTATGATCATCATCCCATGTTCTGTTTCAAGTACTTTTCAAAAGATAACTGGTCCCAATCAATGTTCAGATCAACGCACATAAGTTATGTTTGATAAATTATAACGCACTAAACATACAAGTATAAAGTTGTACAATGTCCCCACTTAAACAGCCGAGTACACAAGAATTCCGAATCAACTCTAGATATTGGTAGCCGTACTGTAGATTTTGGTAGCCGTACTCAACTCCTGTAGTGAAATTGAGGATAAATGGCTTGTATTTAAGCATGTGTATCTCTAGATTATTTTTGAAATCCACAAATTATGATAATTCCATATCACCAACAATATCATTTACATACAATATTTATCGTCCCAATCAAGGGAAATCAGCGTTCAGATCAACAGTATCATGTGATATAGTTCCATGTGGTTCAAGCTCCGACGGGCCCGCGGTGTTACTTAGTTGAGTGCTTGTGCGTCTACTCCTTGGCACGGTTGAAGGGGCGGGATTTGGACACTCTCCACGAGTATGTCCTACGCATTGGCACCGAGTACATCTTCGCTGTATCGAACCTTCACCACGTGATGGACGTCAGTCGTTCTTTCTCGGTCTCCCGGCTCTGTTCTTATCGATTAAAGGTGGATAGCATGGCGGAAGCGGGTCGGGTGGATACACCCATGCTTCAGGGGGTCCAGTTGGGTTTATTACCTCCACATATGTTCTCCGGTAATATTCGGACCTGAAGAAAGGTACAGTCAAGTCGCTGCAATCTCTACGACCCATATATCTTGCCGCGGCGATGGCATGGCCGCACGGTAACCCAGATTTTTCCCATTCGCGACACGAATAAGTGTGGTCGGTCATATGCACAATCGCGTGAATATGGTCATCCTGAACCTCGTACCTCCCATACCCGATTTCTCTTACCGTCCATGTCGCCGCGCGACGCGCCCTGTTCTGAACTATCTCCTCTGCCGTTGGTGTGAGTGCATTTTGCATCTCAGCTCCTTTTCGGCGTCGAAGTTGGTACCACTCTTGTTGAAAGCTCCGAAAGTAGTCCATAAGATTAACAATCGGACATCTACGCGCAAAACGGGAGAGTGCATTCACCGACTCTGCACTATTGGAGGTCAGAATGTCATACCGTTGTCCAGGAAAATGGGCCACGGACCACCTCTCCGGTCCAGCTTCGTCCATGACTTTGGCTGCTTCCTTGGCACTAAATCGTAGCAGATTCATGTACCAGTTAAACTCCCGATCCGTATATGCTCTGCATGCCGCCCAGTAGACATCCTTGTAGGTGGTAATACGTTTGTCCCTGGTTTTGGCGTTCATCTCCAAATGTCGACAACATATGGCGTGAGGGGCGTTTGGGTACATGGCAGAGATTGCGGCGCTTATGGAAGGAGCCCTGTCGGACATAAACACCAACCCTTGCGGGTCTCCGATAGCTTGTCTCAACATGGACATAAACCAAGTCCACTCGTCTCCAGTTTCGGACTTGCCTACGTCGAAAGCTACTGGAACGATGGAGTTATCCCCGTCCATGGCAACCGCCAGGAACATCATACCCATGTACCAACCCTTTAAATGGGTTGCGTCTATTACCAGGACACGACGTAGATTTGCCAGAAATGTGCGGATCTGCAAAAACATAGGTGGTTTTCCTTTGTAAGTGTTATAGTTTATAATGTGTAAACATACGACATGTTAAAATACGTACCGCGGGTCCAAGGGCCACGAAGCACATCTCAAACCGTCCATGTGAATCGGTCCGTAGCTGCGTGACAGTACCAGGGTTCTGCAGCTGCAAATTATATAAATATGTTGGGAGTCGTTCATACGACTCCTCGAACGTGCCTCTCACCAATAGCAGTGCCTTGCATCGCGCACGCCAAGCTTGGTGGTAACCAATCGTGACGCCGAACTGCTGGTGAACATCGTGGACGATGTCCTTTGGACGCAATGACCTGCTAACATCAAGAAATTTGTTTTTCAGTATCGCACCCAAAGTCCTTTTGATGGCTTGTTTGTGGTGGGGATTCAGTTGCGTCCTCGTACAAGTGTGTACGTCGTGCTAATTTCTAAAAACTAACGCCCCTCCTTTGGGACCCGCGAAAATCGCGTACATCCTCCACTCACAGTTTTCTCTTGCACATTCAACTATGTATATGCTTTTGTCAGATTTCGGCGTGGGACTTTTGAAACCCTCTTCCAAGAACTTAAGTCCGACCTGACTTGCCAAGTGATCCTTTGAATCGAATATCTGACATACTCTTAACCTTTTACAGCGATTATAAGGTGTAGGTTCGTAGGTTTGTGTCTGGGTATTCTGGTCTGGAAGAATAGGGGGCATATAAAAAAAGTCATTTATCTGACTACATGATTTTCTACTAGGGGTATATTCTTCGTGATCATCACTATCGGTATCTGATCTGTCTATATCATCATTACCCGTTTTGAAAACATAGATTTCGTCATCAGCAACTCCAGCACAACGTCCTTCTTGTGGTTGTTGTTGTTGCGTCTCCGGAACATAATCAGGAATACAGTCGTTAAGACCATATGCATGATCCAAATGAACTATTGGGACGTGGGACGACTGAAATTGAGAATCAGGCTGCTCTATTTGGAGGTCTTCGTCATCAGCGTCGTCGTCACCATCGTCGTCGTCTGCGTCTGTAATACCCCGGGTAAGTTCGTTAGTTAAATGTTAGTTCCGTTAAATTTATTTAATTATATAATTAATGTTTAGGGTAAGTTTGGGTTAATTTATAAGTTTAGGGGTCTTTTGGTCATTAGTGGATAGTTAAAGGATTAAAGTGGTAAATATGGATAGATATTATCCCTTTAGACAATCAGATATTTTACAATCAGAAAATATCAGTTTGAAGTGTATGTGTGTGTGTTCTTGGAGCTAAGAAGAAGAAAAGAAAGAGTTTTGTGGTTAAGACATCATTTGGTGTGCTTTGAAGAGGTATTAAGGTATGTTCCTTTACAATTTATGTGTGTAATTGTTATTAGAAGGTTTCTATCGGATTAGAATAGTCAATTACATAACTGTTAATGATTCAGTCGATTTCAGGGTGAAAAGGGGATAAACAGTCAGTGGTTTCCAGATGATATGAATGTGTCCGGTAGTTTCTTGGGTAGTGTCCGGATAATGTGTTGTTAGTGTCCGGTAGTTTTCTTGCAGGTATCCGGATGAATCGATTAACCGGGTAAGTCCTATTTTCCTTAGTTTCCGGATGAAACGATTTACCGGATAGTGTCCGGATTGTTGTGTTGTCCGGATAAGTTATGTTATCCGAATTGGTTATGTTATCCGGAAAGTTGGTGTTGTCCGGAAAGGTTGTGTTGTCCGGATACTTTAGCTGATTAGTCAAACTTTGAGAGTTTTGATGCTTTTAAGTATCCAGTAGCCTGTGTTTTGTTAAGTCATGGATAGGAAATGAATGAGGACTGAATGTACTGTAGGCTTGACTTAAGTTCGTGTTTGGGGGTAACATTTGAGGATTAGAGTTATCCAGAGTTCTTAGCTTTAGTAAGACATGTGTGTTCTATTTGGTAAAGAGATATCTGTGTTTAATTATTTCAGATACTGTGAATCGAAGGTGAAAGCTGAGTTCTTTGTGGAAGGAGTTTTGGATAAGCAAACAAGTGAGTTTTTATTTAAATGTTTTCTAACTGGAATACATATATGTGAATGAGTGTAATAATGTGCATATATTGTGTTTATATGAGTATTACACTGCATGGGTGCTAGTTGGCCGGGCTTAGGACCGGTGTATGTTGGCTGTACAGAGGGACAGTGGTGTTGGCTGTATTCAGTACAGTGGTGTAAATTAATTAATTGGATCGCAACCAATTAATATGGCCAAGAGAATGAGATGGAAAGATACATAATGCATGTGTCTTAATTGGTATTCCTATATGAATTATGTGTATGATGTTGTGCAAATGGTTTTTTTAACTAACGGGGATTTTCTCACTAGACCTCAAGGTCTAACCCTCATTTTGTTTTAAAAATATGTATTCCAGGTCGTGGATCGAGTAAGAGCAAATAAGATGGTTAAACCGTGAATAGCTTTTGGAGGACTATGTAGTTGAAGACTATGATGTAAAGTAGATATAGCATGTTGTTAGTAATGATGTAATTTACTATGTAAACGTTTGTAATGATGTACTGAATGGTTGTAAAAGACAAGGGGACCGTATTTGTTATATAATGTATCTCTTGTTTAACGACGTTATGCAATGTATGCTAATTGAACTATGTATGGGAATTCGGGTCGTTACAGATGGTATCAGAGCCCTAGTTTAAGGGATTTAGGTATTAGTATCTGTACCTAGACTTAAACTGCATGTGAAGTAGGATGTCCCTATTGTTGTAGAACCTTGGGGTGTTAAATATAAAAAGGTAGAAGGAACATCATGTAAGGTAATTTCATTATTACACCTGGCCAGTGTAATTGTGATCTTACAGGTACATGTTTGAACTGGAATACCTTGTTATATGGGGTATGTGTTTATGTGTATATTAACCTTGTCTGAATCAACAGAATGGCAAGTGGTACTAGACAAACGAATCGGGAAGGAGGAGGAAATCCGAATAGAACAAACCCAACAGCCAGAGGAAGGGGAAGAGGGGGAGAAAGAGGTGGAGGCAGAATTGGAGGCATAATTGGGGGTAGAACTGGGAGTGGAGCTCCGCCGCGAGGTAATGAATTTGTTACTGGGGACGATTTAACAGCCGAAATGGGAAGACTGCAGGCCAATATACAAGCCATGTTTGATCGAACTCGTCATAATGAAGCTGATACACCAGATCCTAGTCATGAAGACTGTTGATCCAAACCCTCAGTGATTTGATAATGACCCTCTCGTTATACTTAGTGAAAATTGTAAGTAAACAATATGTATCAGAGTTTCACTATCGCTGATAAGTACTAAGATCTTACAGTACCGCTGATAGGAACTCTCGCTCTTTAGATTAAACATTCAGCGAACACTGTTCACCATAATACTCTGAGTTTGTTCAGTACTTATGGTGATCGCTGATAAGTTAGTTGTTTATTTATGATCTCTGAAGACAAGTTTCACGTCAACATAGGTTCTACGCTGAAGTCGAAGATCAAGCTCAAGAACCAGCGACAAGTCTCCTAATGAACTGATGCGGATCAACGAAGACTCAGATTTGTCCACTCAACGTGAAGTATCAAGTACAGGACTTCAGCTATCGCTGAACTTTATCATTCGCTGATAAACAATGGTAAAGCGCTGAATCAACGAAAAGCTGATCATGAAGTCCTCCGTACAAAGTACTTTTGTCTTAACCACCCTTGCACGTCTCCGTACGATATGTCAGAAAAGAACCTCCTTATTGTCTGAAATCGTACAACCACTCTGATACTACACTGTTCAAACATGCGGTTACTAAGGTTGTCAACAAAGGTCAATGACATACAACCAATGAGCTGCTGCCACGTGTAAAGTGTAAACTGCCATGCATTAAATGCATGCAGTATATAAGAAGAAGAACTCACTTCATTTTGAAGTAACTTGCTAACTCTGGACAAGTTCATCCTTCTTATCTTGAGATAGGCTATTATTAGTAATTTCCTTCTCTTTCTTAGTGCAAGAAACTTAGTGTTCCAACTTGTTTAGATTTAGGTTTATCGTTAATCTTGTTCCGCAACAAGCTGTAAATTGTTAATGATTTATCAATAAACAATTTAGAAAAGTAAAATCTGTGTGTTTGTATTCAACCCCCCCTTCTACAAACTTGTATAGCCCTTCGGGACCAACAAGTGGTATCAGAGCGGATTTGTTTAATCTCATAAACAAGATCTGATCTATACTAAGATTTCTCTTCCTTGCTATTTCTGAAAATGGCTACCAACACAAACACAAACTATATTGACAATGGTTCTCTTGCAAAACCCCTTAGATTCTCCAGAGATAATTTTAATCTATGGAAAAATAGGATGATTCTCTTCTTAGAAGGTGTAGACCCTACTATGCCTTATTATCTTGAAAACGGCCCATATATTCCTGTAAGAATTGATGCTACAGTACCAGCCGCTGAGAATAGACCTGCTATTCCAGAAAGGCTGATACCCAAGGAAATTCATATGTGGACTGACGAAGATAAGAAGAAAGTGGCTATCGACACCAAAGCCAGATCCATACTATCCATGGCTCTTCCTGACGAAGTCTACCATTCCGTCATGAACCTGAAAACCTCAAAAGCTATGTGGGACACAATATGTGTTCAGTATGAAGGTACTTCTGAAGTCCAGGACTCTCGAAAGATCAACCTGGTAAGACAGTATGAAAGTTTCACTTGTGGTAAGAATGAAACTCTCTCTGAAGTTCACCAACGTTTTAACTGTTTAATAATAGATCTGAAAACTGTTGGTAAAGAATATTCTAACTTTGAAGTGCTGACAAAGTTTTTAGAATGTTTACCTGAAAGCTGGGACAGTTATTCTATGTGTCTCAAGCTGTCAAAGGATCTAAGATCAATGACCCTTGCTACCTTATATGGCACGATGCTGAATCATGAGCAATCGAGTCATCTTAAGAAGAATCTTGTAAAAGATTCCAAAAGCACCCCTGTTGCTTTAATCTCAGAGGAACCTTCCACTCAGCGACCCTCGGTCACTATCACTGAGTTGGAAAGTAACTCTGAAAGGTCATCAGATTCTGACTCTTCAGATGATGATGAATCTTTGGCTCTCCTCACTAAAACGTTCAGGAGATTCGCCAAAAAGAAAATGTTCAGAAAGAATAAACCTCTTTCCATTACTGACAAGCCAAGATCATCAGCTCCTGTTGATAAGGCTACTGCTACTTGTTTTAACTGTGAAAAGATAGGACATTTCGCTAACGAGTGCAGGTCTAAGAAAGTTTCAAGAAACTCAACGTTTCCCAAGAAATCCTTTATTCCCAGGAATAAAGATGAAAAATACGCCAAGCTGAAAGAAAAATATGCGAAGCTGAAAAGCTTTAAGAAGAAAGGCAAAGGCCTGATGGCTAACTATGATTGGGCTGCCTCTGATGAAGAAGAATCATCATCTGACTCTGAAGATGATGAAGCCAATCTCTGTCTTATGGCAAAGATTGAAGATGAGAAAGAAAGTTCAGACATTCCCTCTACTTCAACCTCTGCAATTCAGGTTAAGAAGGGTATCTGGTATCTCGATAGCGGATGCTCTAGACACATGACTGGAAAGAAAAGCCTGCTCGCTGAATACAAGGAAGAGAAGGGACCCTCTATGACTTTTGGTGGAAATGGAAAAGGACATACCCGAGGGTTTGGTGTACTCTCTAATGGTACAACAACCTTCAGAAGAGTCGCATATGTTGAAGGGCTGAAGCATAATCTTTTAAGCATCAGTCAGCTTTGCGACAAGGATAACAAAGTAATCTTTACTAAGGAATCCTGCTTTGTCACTGACAAAAAGGAGAAGATAGCTCTTAGCGGTTATCGTTTGAAAAATGTTTATGTAATAAACATGGACTCAACAACCACTGAGAACTCTTGTTTCTTCTCAAAAGCCTCATCTAATGTCAACTGGCTATGGCATAAGAGGCTCTCTCATCTGAATTTCAAGACACTGAACACTCTTTCTTCAAAAGAGTTAGTCACTGGTCTACCTCAGCACTCATACGCCAAAGAGTCTTTATGTTCAGCGTGTGAGAAAGGGAAGCAGACCAAAGCAAGCTTTAAGTCAAAGCAAGTCTCATCAGTGTCATCTCCTCTACAACTTCTCCATATGGATTTGTTTGGCCCTGTTAACAAACAATCCATCGCTGGAAAGAAATATACACTAGTCATAGTTGATGAATTCTCTCGCTATACATGGGTAATGTTTCTCCGTTCTAAGAGTGACACCCCTGAAGAACTCATCACCTTTGTTCGGAAGATGGAAACCCTGAACAACTTGACTGTTCGCTAAATAAGGAGTGATCATGGGACTGAATTCAAAAACAGTTCTCTTGATTCCTTCTTTGAGAGTAAGGGTATTTCTCACAACTTTTCATCAGTGAGAACACCGCAACAAAATGGAGTCGCTGAAAGAAGAAATAGAACAATTATTGAAGCTGCACGTTCAATGCTCAGCGATTCTCACCTACCTACTCAGTTTTGGGCAGGAGCTGTCAACACTGCTTGTTTTACGCAAAACAGGTCGATGATAGTCAAAAGATTCAATAAAACAGCCTATGAACTTTTTCATGGGAGAAAGCCTTCAATCAGCTTTATTCTCATCTTTGGATGCCAGTGTTTCATACTGAACAACAGAGATGCCCTTGGAAAGTTTGATCCTAAGGCTGATGATGGAATCTTTCTTGGGTATTCTTCAATCTCCAAAGCCTTCAGAGTCTTCAATCAAAGAAGACAAACTATAGAAGAAACTATTCACGTCACATTTGACGAATCCCGTTCAGCGAACTCTAAACCGTCCGCTGATACTGGAGAACTGAATCAATGGATGTTTTCTCATCTTGGTGATTCAGAAGATATTCCCACTCCTCGTACTCATACAGTTGAAGATGATAGTCCTACTATCATTCCAAACATGCAGAATAGTGAAGCTGAAACATCATGGGTCTCAGCTGTTCCTTTAAACACTATACTTGCTTCTGAACCAAATGTCTCCGACATTCCATCTACTTCTCAGCAATCGGTGAATATAATGACAACTGCACCCATTCCTCTCTTGGCTGATGTTCCAGAAGCTGCTGAATCCTCATCTTCAGCTCCTCAAGATCAGTTTGAGTCAGCGTCTCACGCTCCGGCTCAGCGATGGACTGTGAATCACCCAATTGATCAAATACTTGGTGATCCAAACGCTGGTGTTCAGACTCGACGAAGTGCATGTAATATTTGTTTATTTGTTAACTTTATTTCTCTGACTGAACCAAAGAAAGTAGATGATGCCCTCAAAGATCCAAACTGGGTCAGCACCATGCAAGAAGAGATGACTGAATTCGAAAGAAACAAAGTTTGGAAACTTTTTCGAAGACCAACTGACAAAACAGTGATAGGCACTAAATGGGTCTATCGAAACAAGTTGGACGAACATGGAACTGTAACCCGCAACAAAGCTCGTCTTGTTGCTCAGGGATACAGACAAGAGGAAGGCATAGATTACGACGAAACATTTGCTCCAATAGCAAGACTAGAATCTATTCGTCTATTCTTAGCATACGCTGTACACAAAGACTTCAAAGTATATCAGATGGATGTTAAGTCAGCGTTTCTAAATGGAAAGCTGAATGAAGAAGTCTATGTGGAACAACCTCCAGGATTCTCAGATCCTAAGCGTCTAGGTTATGTTTATAAACTGGATAAGACACTTTATGGCTTAAAGAAAGCTCCACGTGCATGGTATGACACTCTCTCTACTTATCTCCATATTGAAAAATTTGAGTGTGGTAAAATCGACAAAACTCTATTTTTTAGGAAAGTAAACGGTCATATCATTCTTGTTCAGATATATGTTGATGACATTATATTTGGCTCTACTAACCCTGATCTTTGTACTCGTTTCGCTGATAGAATGAAAGATGAGTATAAAATGAGCATGATGGGTGAACTAACATATTTCCTTGGTCTTCAGATAAAGCAAAATGAAAAAGGAACTTTCATTAATCAGGGAAAGTATGTTAAAGATATGCTGAAGAAATTCGATTTAACTCAGAGTTCAACTATGAAAACCCCTATGGCACCACCGCTGACACTAGACAAGGATACTAATGGTATTCCTGTTAATGTCACACTGTATCGTGGGATGATCGGCTCTCTCTTGTATCTTACAGCTAGCCGACCCGATATTATGTACGCAACCTGTTTGTGTGCAAGATATTAAGCTGAACCAAAGATATCTCATATGACTGCTGTAAAGCGAATTTTTCGATACCTTAAGGGTACTGCAAATCTAGGTCTTTGGTATCCCAAAGACTCAGGATTTGATCTAATCGCCTATTCAGATAGTGATTTTGCAGGTTGCAAATTGGATAGGAAAAGCACCACAGGAGGATGTCAGCTCCTGGGTGGAAAGCTGGTGAGTTGGACAAGTAAAAAGCAAAACTCAGTGTCCACCTCCACAGCTGAAGCTGAGTATGTAGCCGCTGGAAGCTGTTGTTCTCAGGTCTTGTGGATGAGAAATCAACTACTAGACTATGATCTTCAGCTCTAAAAAATTCCAATCTATTGCGACAGCACAAGTGCCATCGCTATAGCCAACAATCCAGTGCTACACTCAAAGACAAAACACATCAAAATCAGGTATCATTTTATCAGAGATAATGTGATGAATGGTGATATAGAACTTCACTTTATCCCAACTGATTATCAGTTAGCTGATCTGTTCACCAAACCCCTTGATGAGACAAGATTCAACTTTCTCATCAGCGAGCTTGGAATGCTGAACTTTGAAGGGTAAAATCTTCAGCGGTTCACATTTGATCAGCGATAGGATAAAATCAACTTGTATAACCTATTCAATCATCTTCTCTCTGAATAAACTTGATTCGCTGATATCAAGGTATGTTTTTCTCTCACTGACAATCGCATGTAAATGCAAGATTTCAAAACAAATTGCATCGCTGAATATCTCTTCCTTAATCAGCGATACTTTGAAATTTCTAAAACCAACACTGATATTTCTA
This sequence comes from Saussurea involucrata, assembly GCA_033807775.1. Classification (NCBI taxonomy): domain Eukaryota; kingdom Viridiplantae; phylum Streptophyta; class Magnoliopsida; order Asterales; family Asteraceae; genus Saussurea; species Saussurea involucrata. Next base: position 159,295,435 of record CM066319.1, read on the forward strand.
TTCAGTGCTTCATGTTTTCAAAAGTGTCCCTGATTTTTCCAAACCTCAGAGACATCCTAGAATATGAAAGGACAGTTGTGACGTCATTACAACGGATAAGCCCCGACACGTTCTTTTTCTGACACACATTTGCACGTTTCGTTTACCTTCCAATTAAATGCAAACACGTGTCCGTGTCATGATGAAAATATTTTCCCGCTCAAGATTTTCTCTCTCTAATCACATTATATAAACACTTCATGGGTTTATATTTTTCCTTTACGCGAAAAACTTCTCCTCCAAGCTAGAAAAAATTACTGTTGCATTTGTGCTCTCAAGTTTTCAAGAACGTCTTCTTCTTCAACGAACCAGGTTAATAAGTCTGTTATTTACCTGCTTCTTAAACTTGTTAATGATCTTCTCATTGTTTTTACAAGATCAAACAAAAGAACTTTTTCAAATGAAATCATTTCTTTCATGGTTTTATGAACACAACCTTTCATGGTTGTTCTTCATACGTTTTTCCAGAATCCTAATCTTCAAAAGAAACTGGAAAACAAGATTTTTATTGGGTTTGCATTTCGTTTTTCAAAAACAAGAAAAACCCTAATCTTCATTAAGACATTTTTGTCTGAATGAAATGGACAAAATTCGAACCATCTTATTGGAAAATCTTTCCACATTAAGATTATTCTTATTTGTTATCTTTGGTTGAACTGATAATACAGAAATGGCATCTACTGACATTTCCACTGCCAAGAACACCACCGCTGAGAACACTGCTGCTGATATTGCTGAGGAATTGGAAATCATCAAGGCTCCTCAGGTCAAGTTCACTCTTGAAGAACTGGACTGGACAAAGTCAAATAACCTCTATGCGCTTCTCGAGTTTCCTCCTCGAAAGCAAGTCACACATCTGAATGATGCTGTGAACTTCCTAAAAAATTGTTGCCTCTCCACAACCCTGACCATAACACCTCCTGCACATCAGCTACTGCTATCCCAATTCTGGTATCCTGCCAGACACTCTCAGCTACCATCCACCAAAGACTCCTCAAAGACAATCGACTGTATCCTCTGTGATACTGATTATGGCACAATGAAGATTACCCCTGCCATTATCCGCAAAGCCCTGAGCCTTCCCAACGCCTCAAAAGAAAAACCTTTTGTTCCCCTCCCTGACCACAAGAAACACTCAGATAGGGAAGCCATCACTGCATTCTTCGATGCAATGGGCTATGTTTGGGAAACTGGGAGGGACAGGAAGCCTGAGAAGAAACTGACCCTCATCAAGAAATCTAAAATGCCCAACGAGATGAATTTCATCTTCGCTCACTTAATCAGCTGCATGACTGCAAAGACCGGCTCCTCTGATCAAGCCGCTCAACCTCAGAAAGCAATGGGATATGCATTGCTGAAAGGTCTACATATAGATTGGGCTTCAATTATCTACGATGATCTGGTACTCAGAGTAGACTCCGCCGCTGACCGATCTCCATGGGTTCCATATCCAAGATTCATCAGCGCCGTCTTCCAAACAGGCCTGAAGGACAACTACCCAAAAGAGGGTGACCTGAAACTCTCTCAGGTTGGCCCTAAGGTACTCGACTTCAAACCGGTGGAAAATGAGGTACGTCTTTCTACACTTTTAACTCTTCTCAACCCCACTTCTTCGACTTCTGCAGCTCCTTCAGCGGACAAACCCACCGCTGATACCCAAGCTGCAACCTCCATTCCTTCTCATAAAAGGAAACACTCCTCTGCCCACCTTAGTTCCAAAAGAACTAAGAAAACCAAGGAGCAACCCCAGCAATCTCTTGCTGAAGAATCCTCAGCTCATCTTGAAGAGCTGAAGGAAAGTTCAGTGGTACGCTCTGCCACAGCTGAACAAGCCACCCATTCTATCCCAACTTCAGCGTCTCTAAACGTTGAAGTTATAAACTTGGAATCTACCCAACCTCCTTCAGTCTCTCCACAGATTGAAGAAGTAATTCTCAGCGAATCCAACGCCGAACACCGCACCCAACCAACATTCTCAACCTTCGCTTCTCCCTCTACTCAATTGGACTCTACTCCAGTTGTCACTGAAGCACCTGTCATTCCTCCAGAAGCTAAAGCTGATACTCAAGAAATGATGGATGTAGGACCTGCAGAGATGACCATGCGTACACGCACTCTAGCTGACGACATGGAACTCTTCTCATGACACCGAGATTTTGATGCATTCACCAATCCTCCTGCAGGTATACACCAACCCATATACACTGTAACTGAACCCCAAACATCTAAGCTTTCCTCTGTTCACAAGTACTTATATATTACAGGTCCTAATTTGGGAGACATCAACGCCTCTCTGAAGACAATAGAGACGAAGCTGACAGGTCTCACAACTACTCTTTCCGACAACTCTTCAGCTGTAACAAACGCTGGAGAGAATCTCACAAAGCTGACAACCGTGGTCGAGAAGAATGCCTCCAAAGCTGACTTGGAGAAGGTTGATAAAACTCTTGTCGACTTTGCCAAAGTTCTCACTGACATCTACACAGACTACCTCTCCATCAAAACATTAGTTCACACCATGTCCAGCGATAGGGCTGTAAACGAACCGAACGAACACAAACGGAGGCTTGTTCATGTTCGTTCGTTTAACTTAACCGAACAAACGAACGAACACGAACGGTAAACGAACGAGATTTTTTGTGTTCATGTTCGTTCGTTAATAATTTTTGTTTGTTCGTGTTTGTTTATGTTCATTCATTAAGAGATAAACGAACGTAAACGAACGAACTTAAATGAACATAAACGAACGACTTTAAATGAACATAAACGAACGAACTTAAATGAACATAAACGAACGAACCCAAATGAACAAAAAACAACCACCATACTCATCATTTCGTTCGTAAAAAATACCTTAACAAAATCAAAAACCGTGTTAACTTAGGAGGTATGAAAAATAAATTCTAAAAGATCAATTTACTTGATGATTTTACACATTAATTTCATATTATATAAACATGTTTATATATAAACAAGCATAAACGAACATAAACAAACATAAACGAACGTAAACGAACGAACATAAATGAACATAAACGAACATAAACGAACGTAAATGAACGAACATAAATGAACATAAACGAACATAAACGAACGTAAACGAACGAACATAAATGAACGAACGTTCACGAACATAAATGAACGAACGAGACCATTGTTCATGTTCGTTCATTTAACTAAACGAACAAAAAAACGTGTTCATGTTCGTTCATTTATTAAATAAACGAACATAAACGAACTTCCCGCCGAACAGTTCACGAACGCTTCGCTGAACATCCGGTTCGTTTACAACCCTATCCAGCGAGGTCACAACGCTGAAGACATCGGTTGGAAAACTCGAAGGAGATATGTCTGCTGTGAAGACTGAAGTCAGTTCAGTAAAGACTGACATGAGTTCTGTGAAGGCTGACGTCAAAACAATGAAGACTGACGTCACTTCAATGAAGACAATGATGCAGCAGATCCTGAACAACATGACCGCCCCTGCTCCTGCACCTGAGCATTTCACTAAGGTGGATCGTGTTGAACTCTTGAAGATCACTCCTGCTATTTCTGGCCTAGAAGTCAGAGTAGCAGAGATTGAAGCTTACATGGGGATCCCTGGCCAAGAAGACAGGGAACCTAAACCAACTGCTGAGTCATCACATTCCTCCCCCACTCATCATGAGGAAGGGGGGAGAAGAGCGCTGAAGACCTTCCCCATGATGAATCTATCAGGGGGAGAAGACTGAAGACCTTACCCTTACTGATGAGGGTGAGAAGACAATTGAAGAACCTCAGGGAGATGAAAACCCTGAGGGAACTGAGAAGCTTACCTCTGTATCTGAGGGGGAGCAACTCGAAGAAGAGGTTGAAGAATCTGAATCAGAAGCTGAAGACGATGAAGCTGTCGACTTATCTGAAGATGAACCATCATCCAGTGACAAGGGTGATGATGACGATGATGATGATGATGACTCATTTATCGTCAAGCCTGCTCAGAGGACTAAAGCTCTTAAAGGGATCGTGATAAATGAACCTTCAGGGGAGCGGACCAAGACAAAGCCATCAGCATCTGAAGCTGACAAGGGCAAAGGAAAAGGTGTCGCTGAAGACAATGCCAATCTGACGATCTCGCTTCCAAAGCCAGTTTTTCAGGTACACTAAATCTTCCTTACACTCATCCCTCCTCTATCTATCTATACACGTTATCAGCTCTCCTCTCCATAAACCTCTATACACAACCACATTCTTTCTCTATCTCTGTTCTACCCAAGTTCTTACTCGTACGATCGCTGTGTTTCAGCTAGTCCTCTCCCCTGTTTGAGGATATCGCTGAAGTTCCTACATTTGTGACTTCACCAACAATAATCCCAGCTCCTAATGCTGAAGAAATAATCCCGGTCTTGGATTTGATCTCTGAGACTGATGAACCTGAAGAACAGATGCTCTCTCATACAAACAGACCTTCCTTGGTTCCTCAAAAACCAAGTGAAGAGGATCAGAAAAGAAGAGATGAGATAATAAAGAAGTTCGAGGCTCAGCGAATCATTCTGAAGCGTGATCAACTTCCTTCCGTTGCTCCAAAGTTCAGAATTTCTCAAAAGGAATACAAGGAACACCTCAGAGCTGAATGTCTAATCGCTGAAAGAAGAGAAGTTGAAGAAAAAGACAGATAACTCGCCATCCAGCTTACTCAAAGATTGGTGAAAGTCCCCAAGCTGAAAAGATCTCCAATCGAAGTTCAACGTCAGCTATGGGAGGATGCCAAGAAGATCGTTGAAGAAAAGAGAACTGTGTCTCAATCTACCTTAACCTGGTGCAAAGAAAAGGTACACTTCAGAAATCGACCCTCCAGAATCATCAAGCTACTCATCGCTGGAAGATCAACCCTCAAAATTTCTATCGCTGAAATCGAGATATTCAGAGAGAATGGACAGTACGAAAAACTCTATGCTGAAGCTATCACGCAGTACGGTCTCTCTAAATGGTTGGAGATCAGATTAGCCATCCAGAAGTCTCAGTCTAAGTACAAGGATCATGTTGGAAAGCTGATAAACAAACAGATCGACTTAGTCTCTTCTTGTGTGGATATTCCTCCTCCTCCTCCTCTCGAAAGTCAGAAACGAAGGGCCTCTGCAAAGAAAAAGTCTAAATCTTCAGAAGATGGTCCTCATATACGAAACGAAACAGGTATTGGTTTTTCTCTTGATGAAGTCCTTGGTCCTGAACCTGACCTTTCTGCACTTGACACATCTCTTCCTCCTGATGAGACTTTCATCCCTGGGAAAGTCTTAAGCAAACCATATGGGATATTCTTTATTGACTGGGATGGACGAAAGCGTTTTCAACGTATCTCTGAGCTTCCCATCACTCCCATCGAACAGCTGAAAGATCTCATCTACTGGTGTGACTTCAAAAACGACATTCAGGCACGACATCTTAAACCCTTGATTTTTGAAGAAGCGATGAACAAAAGGAATCAAGGAGTAAATGTCCCTGACTGGATGATCCCCACATCAAAGACCCTTGATGAACTTCTCATCAAGGAAGAACCTTTATAAACTGATAGGATCGCCTTTTTCTCTATTGTATCAGTTATTCTTTTGTACTTGTAATTGTATTCGCTGTACTTGTAATTTTTCCACGTCCCTCTGTAATCTTTACGAAGTTTAAAGAAAAATTTCAGCGAACGTACTTTACTCCATCAGTACAGAAAAGATCCCAGAAAACAGTAAAAGGGACAAATATTTTATGAGTTCTTTTTATCCTTATGTTTTCATTAAATAGCAATTTTCTCTGTTGCTATGTCATAATCAAATAGGGGGAGATTGTTGATCCAAACCCTCAGTGATTTGATAATGACCCTCTCTTTATACATAGTGAAAATTGTAAGTAAACAATATGTATCAGAGTTTCACTATCGCTGATAAGTACTAAGATCTTACAGTACCGCTGATAGGAACTCTCGCTCTTTAGATTAAACATTCAGCGAACACTGTTCACCATAATACTCTGAATCTGTTCAGTACTTATGGTGATCGCTGATAAGTTAGTTGTTTATTTATGATCTCTGAAGACAAGTTTCACGTCAACATAGGTTCTACGCTAAAGTCGAAGATCAAGCTCAAAAACCAGCGACAAGTCTCCTAATGAACTGATGCGGATCAGCGAAGACTCAAATTTGTCCACTCAACGTGAAGTATCAAGTACAGGACTTCAGCTATCGTTGAACTTTATCATTCGCTGATAAACAATGGTAAAGCGCTGAATCAACAAAAAGCTAATCATGAAGTCCTCCGTACAATGTAATTTTGTCTTAACCACCCTTGCACGTCTCCGTACGATATGTCAGAAAAGAACCTCCTTATTGTCTGAAATCGTACAACCACTCTGATACTACACTGTTCAAACATGCGGCTACTAAGGTTGTCAACAAAGGTCAATGACATACAACCAATGAGCTGATGCCACGTGTAAAGTGTAAACTGCCATGCAGTAAATGCATGCAGTATATAAGAAGAAGAACTCACTTCATTTTGAAGTAACTTGCTAACTCTGGACAAGTTCATCCTTCTTATCTTGAGATAGGTTATTATTAGTAATTTCCTTCTCTTTCTTAGTGCAAGAAACTTAGTGTTCCAACTTGTTTAGATTTAGGTTTATCCTTAATCTTGTTCTGCAACAAGTTGTAAATTGTTAATGATTTATCAATAAACAATTTAGAAAAGTAAAATCTGTGTGTTTGTATTCAACCCCCCCTTCTACAAACTTGTATAGCCCTTCGGGACCAACAAAGACGAGATGCCTATTACCCCTATAATCACACCAGTACTAAGAAAGTGTGACTATAAAATGTTCTTAAGTTGTAAGCCTCCAACTTATTCAGGAGATCGGGATCCAGTAAAAGCTATGAAGTGGCTGAAGGAAATAGAAGCCATCTTCAAGACTAGTAAATGCGCTGAAGAGGATAGAGTACTCTATGGAACTGCAATGTTGAAAGGCGATGCCCTATACTGGTGGGAAGCACATATGTCCTCGGGAGGATCTGATATATATTCTACCTACTCTTGGGAAGAATTCGTGATAGCTTTCAGGAAACAGTTTTGTCCTCAAGCCGCAGTTAAACAATTGGAAGGGGAGTTTATGAACTTGCAGCAAGGGAATTTGTCAGTTCGGGACTACACCGCTCGTTTCTTGGAAAAATCTCGTTTTGCGGAATACTACGTTGCTACGGAGGCCATGAAGATTGAAAGGTTTATCTTTAGATTGAATGCAGAAGTAAGAAGTTTTGTGATTGCTAAAGGACCAAAAACTTTCTCCGCCGCAGTAGACGCCGCGGAAACCGTGGAACAAGATAAAGGGAGAAATATTAGTGATAAGAATGTGGGGAAAAGAAAGTGGGAAGGACCGCAGTTTGATTCGAAGAAGTCCAGGTTTCAGCGATTTGATAACCGTCCACCTTTCCGACCAGTTGAAAGACCTTGCCCAAAGTGCCACCGTTTTCATCAAGGAAGTTGTCAAGTAGATCCTAGAAACTGTTATAAGTGTGGAAAGATCGGTCATATTGCTAAAGACTGTCGAGTAGTTAGATTTTGTTACTCATGCAATTCTCCTGATCACCTTCAGTCCGATTGTCCACTGGGGAGAATACAGCCGGGTGGTACGTTAGTAAGACCAACGGGTGTTAGATCGGTAGTACCAAGGCCAGAAGTACCAAGAGCAAGGGGCCGTTCCTTCCAGATGACAGAGCAAGAAGTAGATGAGACTCCCGATGTGGTTACAGGTACATTCTTAATAAATTCTACACGTGCTAAAGTGTTATTTGATTCCGGTGCAAACCGATCGTTTGTGTCGCCTTCTTTTGCTGCCTATATGCATTTAAAGCCTAAAGTGTTAGATCATGCGTTAATGGTAGATACGGCTAATGATAATCAAGTACCGGTTAGTGAGGTATTTGATAGTTGTGTGATAAACATAGATGGGTGTGGAGTGCCTATTCAGTTATTTCCTATAGCCTTGATCGAGTTTGATGTGGTAGTAGGAATGGATTGGTTAGCCGAGAATCAGGCTAATATTGTTTGTGATAAGAAGTTGATAAATGTTGTCTTACCTGAGAAGGGACCAGTAGTGATTTATGGTGACCGTAGAAATCATCAGTCTTGCCTTATATCTTTGTTGAAAGCTCGTAAGTGTATCAATAAAGGCTGCTCAAGTTACTTAGCTTATGTGATAGATATTAAGCTAGAAAAGAATAAGCTGGGAGATATTCCGGTTGTTCGTGAATTTCCGGAAGTTTTTCCAGAAGATCTGACTAGCCTTCCGCCCGTTAGACAAGTAGAGTTTGGTATAGATATGATTCCTGGAGCCGCACCTGTTGCCCGTGCACCGTATCGTTTAGCGCCACCAGAGATGAAAGAGATGATGACTCAACTGCAGGATCTTTCAGAAAAAGGCTTCATCAGACCCAGTTCTTCGCCGTGGGGAGCACCGGTTCTGTTTGTGAAAAAGAAGGATGGTTCGATGAGAATGTGTATTGATTACCGAGAGCTGAATAAGCGCACAATCAAGAACAAGTATCCGCTTCCTAGAATTGATGACCTCTTTGATCAACTAGTTGGAGCTTTCTATTTCTCCAAGATTGATTTGAGATCTGGTTATCATCAGCTGAAGGTTAAAGAAGAAGACGTTCTGAAAACTGCTTTTCGCACACGGTATGGTCACTATGAATTCTTAGTAATGCCTTTTGGATTGACGAACGCCCCCGCTGCTTTTATGGATTTAATGAATCGAGTATGTAAGCCATATCTCGATAAATTCGTTATTGTGTTTATCGATGATATCCTTATCTACTCCCGGTCCAAAGAAGAGCACGCCCAACATCTTTGTTTAATTCTGGAATTGTTGAAGAAGGAACAGTTATACGCTAAGTTCTCTAAATGTGAATTCTGGCTACGGGAAGTTCAGTTTCTCGGGCATGTAGTTTCCGAGAAAGGTATTCAAGTTGATCCGACGAAGGTAGAAGCAATTGAAAAATGGGAACCGCCGAAGACGCTAACGGAAGTACGAAGTTTTCTGGGTTTAGCCGGTTACTATCGAAAGTTTATAAAAGATTTTTCTCGTATCGCTACGCCTCTCACTAAGCTAACTCGGAAGAATCTAAAGTATGAATGGAAAGCAGAACAGGATGAAGCATTCAGGGTATTGAAAGAGAAACTTTGTAGTGCGCCGATTTTGTCACTACCAGAAGGTTCCGAAGACTTTGTTGTTTATAGTGATGCTTCCAAATTGGGATTGTGTTGTGTACTAATGCAGTGTGGGAAGGTTATCGCTTATGCTTCTCGTCAACTAAAGGATCATGAACGGCAGTATCCTACACATGACATGGAACTGGCATCAGTTGTGTTCGCATTAAAGATTTGGAGACACTATCTCTATGGTTCTAAATGTCAAATTTTCACTGATCATAAGAGTCTTCAACATCTTTTTGATCAGCGAGAATTAAATATGAGGCATAAAAGATGGCTAGAGTTGGTGAATGATTACGACTGTGAGATTCTTTATCATCCGGGAAAGGCGAATGTGGTAGCTGATGCACTGAGTCGTCAAGAAAGGAGTGGAACGATAAAAGCCATTGCACTAAGAGCTGAACTCCTACCTAACATATTCGATGAACTGAAGAAGTGCCAAGTGGAAGCTTTTCAAGAAGAACATTTGAAATCAGAACGGTTAGTGGGGTTATCAGCATTGCTAGTGAAAGATGATCGTGGGTTATTGTGACTAGGGAACAGAATTTGGGTGCCTCATTTGGGTGGTTTACGTGATCGGGTACTACAAGAAGCTCATCAATCTCGTTTCTTTATTCATCTAGGTACGAACAAGATGTACAAAGATCTGAAACAATTTTATTGGTGGCCGGGAATAAAAAGGAGTATTGCTCAGTATGTGGAAGGTTGTACTACTTGTAAGAAGGTGAAGATTGAACATCAGAAGCCGTTTCGATAATTACAGCGTTTAGAAATACCGATGTGGAAATGGGATCAAATTACTACAGATTTCATCACGAAGTTACCAAGGACTCCGAAAGGGTTTGATGCTATTTGGGTGATCGTTGACAGGTTGACCAAGTCTGCTCACTTCCTACCAATAAAGGAAACCTATTCATTGGAAAGATTAGCCAAACTATATATCAATGAAATAGTAACACGCCATGGAGTTCCAATTTCGATTATCTCTGATCGTGACAGCCGTTTTACCTCAAGATTCTGGAGAAGTTTTCAAAAGGAAATGGGAACGCAGATAAAGTTAAGTACGACGTATCATCCTCAAACTGACGGTCAGAGTGAACGGACGATTCAGACTTTAGAAGACATGCTCCGGGCTTGCGTTGTTGATTTTGGGGGATCATGGGATAAGCATTTACCGTTGGTTGAATTTGCCTACAACAACAGTTATCATTCCAGCACACAAGCGGCACCGTTTAAAGTTCTGTATGGTAGAAAATGCCGAACGCCTCTGTGTTGGAACGAAGTGGGAGAGAAACAGTTAGCAGGGCCAGATATAGTTCATTTGACCGCGGATAAGATTTCTCAGATTCGGGCACGTTTGAAAGTAGCACAAGACAGACAGAAAAGCTACGCCGACCAACGCCGAAAACCGTTAGAGTTCCAAGTTGGAGATTTTGTGATGTTAAAAGTCTCGCCTTGGAAAGGAGTCATTCGATTCAGGAAACAAGGTAAACTGAGCCCGAGGTACATTGGACCGTTTGCAATCATAGAAAGGATTGGTGAAGTAGCCTACAGGTTGGATCTTCCGTCAGAGTTAAGCAGGATTCATAACGCGTTTCATGTATCAAATTTCCGAAAGTGTTTGGTTACGCCGGATCAGGCAGTTTCTCTACCAGATATTCAAGTTGATGAAAAGCTGAACTATGTAGAGGAACCTGAAGCCATAGTTGACCACAAAGTTAAAGTGTTGCGAAACAAAGTAATTAGACAAGTGAAAGTTCAGTGGAGGCATCATAGGGGTCAGGATGCTACTTGGGAATCAGAATCAGAAATGAGAACTAAGTACCCGCACCTTTTTGCCGAAACCGAATTCCGGGACGAAATTCTTTTAAGGGGGAGATGATGTAATACCCCAGGTAAGTTCGTTAGTTAAATGTTAGTTCCGTTAAATTTATTTAATTATATAATTAATGTTTAGGGTAAGTTTGGGTTAATTTATAAGTTTAGGGGTCTTTTGGTCATTAGTGGATAGTTAAAGGATTAAAGTGGTAAATATGGATAGATATTATCCCTTTAGACAATCAGATATTTCACAATCAGAAAATATCATTTTGAAGTGTATGTGTGTGTGTTCTTGGAGCTAAGAAGAAGAAAAGAAAGAGTCTTGTGGTTAAGACATCATTTGGTGTGCTTTGAAGAGGTATTAAGGTATGTTCCTTTACAATTTATGTGTGTAATTGTTATTAGAAGGTTTCTATCGGATTAGAATAGTCAATTACATAACTGTTAATGATTCAGTCGATTTCAGGGTGAAAAGGGGATAAACAGTCAGTGGTTTCCGGATGATATGAATGTGTCCGATAGTTTCTTGGGTAGTGTCCGGATAATGTGTTGTTAGTGTCCGGTAGTTTTCTTGCAGGTATCCGGATGAATCGATTAACCGGGTAAGTCCTATTTTCCTTAGTTTCCGGATGAAACGATTTACCGGATAGTGTCCGGATTGTTGTGTTGTCCGGATAAGTTATGTTATCTGGATTGGTTATGTTATCCGGAAAGTTGGTGTTGTCCGGAAAGGTTGTGTTGTCCGGATACTTTAGCTGATTAGTCAAACTTTGAGAGTTTTGATGCTTTTAAGTATCCAGTAGCCTGTGTTTTGTTAAGTCATGGATAGGAAATGAATGAGGACTGAATGTACTGTAAACTTGACTTAAGTTCGGGTTTGGGGGTAACATTTGAGGATTAGAGTTATCTAGAGTTCTTAGCTTTAGTAAGACATGTGTGTTCTATTTGGTAAAGAGATATTTTTGTTTAATTATTTCAGATACTGTGAATCGAAGGTGAAAGCTGAGTTCTTTGTGGAAGGAGTTTTGGATAAGCAAACAAGTGAGTTTTTATTTAAATGTTTTCTAACTGGAATACATATATGTGAATGAGTGTAATAATGTGCATATTGTGTTTATATGAGTATTACACTGCATGGGTGCTAGTTGGCCGGGTTTAGGACCGGTGTATGTTGGCTGTACAGAGGGACAGTGGTGTTGGCTGTATTCAGTACAGTGGTGTAAATTAATTAATTGGCTCGCAACCAATTAATATGGCCAAGAGAATGAGATGGAAAGATACATAATGCATGAGTCTTAATTGGTATTCCTATATGAATTATGTGTATGATGTTGTGCAAATGGTTTTTTTAACTAACGGGGATTTTCTCACTAGACCTCAAGGTCTAACCCTCATTTTGTTTTAAAAATATGTATTCCAGGTCGTGGACTGAGTAAGAGCAAATAAGATGGTTAAACCGCGAATAGCTTTTGGAGGACTATGTAGTTGAAGACTATGATGTGTTTAGTAGATATAGCATGTTGTTAGTAATGATGTAATTTACTATGTAAACGTTTGTAATGATGTATTGAATGGTTGTAAAATACTAGGGGACCGTATTTGTTATATAATGTATCTCTTGTTTAACGACGTTTTGCAATGTATGCTAATTGAACTATGTATGGGAATTCGGGTCGTTACATCGTCGGATTCGGCATACACAAAAAGTAATGGCGGTCTTTCTGAATCGGCTGCAAAGTGCAGAAAACCAGAAATATCCCCATCGTTGGATAACTCCACAAATGACCCATCACCATTCTTAAACACTAACTTGCAAACAACAGAAGGGTTGATTCCACATTTTTTCATGGCGTATGCAACAAACTTCTGATGAGAAAAGTTTACTGGCAATTTTACACCATGCTTAGATTTATAAGCAAATTTCCACTCATTGTTATCTTGAACCCATTCACCATCGAAACAGAAATATAGCTTAGCTTTTGCAACAGATGAACTCATTTTTTCAGTAGTATCTCAAAAACAAAATATTGAAGAAAGAAAGCAAGAAAGAAGTATGGAATCGGTGTGGATTATGGATTGCATTTTACATCTATTTATGGATTAAACAACCAACATTGATGACAACCAATCTCGCATTTCATCTATAAATTGGTATTCCAAGTACACTGATTCAACATTGATGAAAACATGCCAGAGAATTTTAACCACAATTTGGTCTTCAAAGTACAATAATTGTGGAAAAAACAGTAAAAGCATGCAAGATTCGTTCAAGTACAGGGGCTGAAATTGTAATTTTTTGGCCCATCGCGGGGAACCTCCGCGGGGAGGGACCAAAGGTGTCATCACGGCCATAGTTGAGGGGCTCCGCGGGACACTTTGGCCAAACACGGGGTGCCACGTAGGCCTAGCCCGCGATCGCGGGCCCCATGGCGGATTTTTGTGGCATTTTGATAAAATGAAAGAGATTTAGGGTATTTTGGTAAAACAAAGTCAAACTTAGGGTATTTTAATTAATTTCCCATATATATTTATATGTATTATTATATATAATTTATTTTAATAATAATTATTAAATACATATATTTTATATATTATGAGTTTTTATAAGGGAAATTAATTAAAATACCCTAAGTTTGACCATCACTTTCCAAAATGCCACAAATCTCTCCCATCTTACAAAGATGCCACAAAAATCCGCGGTGGGCCCCGCGATCGCGGGCCCCAGGCCACGTGTCACCAAACTTTGCCCACTTTGCCTGCGTTGGTCCCTCAAGAATGCCCGCGTTCCAACTTTCCCCCCTCAAGAATGCCCGTGTTGGCAGTTTTGGTCCCTGCCCGCATTGGGCCCCCGCGATTGCGGGCTAACCCGCTACTTTTCGAATTTACAGTTTGGTCCATGAAGTTTGTTGCAAATTTAAAAAAACATTAATGGTCCCTATAGTTTTTAGGTTATCATTTTATGTGGTTTTTAATGTATTGTTTCCTTTCCATTTTAATGTTTTTAATATAGAAATTCACTTAAGTTATGTAACAAGGAAATTAATTAACAACATCATATAAAAATTATTGCAAATCATCTTCCCAACCAAAACGGATACAGTGCATGTAAACAAAGAAATCTATCACTGGAAGGCGTCCTGGAGTCCTGTGATCAAGCTAACCTTTTCCTTGATCACGTCCTCCATTCCTATGTAGTCCGATTCGAGTTCTTCTAGTTCCTCTTCAGCTTCCTTAATCTCTCGTTGCAGCTGCCGAACGTGAGCCCTAGTCATGGCCAGTTCTCGTTTCTTCTCCGCTAGATACTCCATTTTCCCCTGCTGAATCCCCCTGTTATGGTTCCACATACCCTTTACCTTTTTGATATCGACGTTCACCTCATCAATGGCTTTTTGCACTGCGGGAGTAATTCGTTGACTTTGTCGAAGACCCGTCAGCATAAAATCATACATTGGTGGGGTTCTCATGCCATTATCGAAGTAGTAATTGTCGGATGCCATCTCCCAGTCTGCTTCCTCCTCAGGCGTGAATGGAAAATCGGCTGCAGTTCGCCCACAGTTTGTCCACTCCTCGTCTGTTTCTGGTACCTTCCAGGTACTCCGGCGAGCTCCGACGTTCAGTGGTTGGTAGGCTCCCGAACGTGAAGTTCCAGCCACATTCGCCGACCTGTTCCCCCTTAATCTTGAACCTCCATCCATTGTGTTAAGAAAAGCGAGAGTGTGTTTGTATAAAAGATAGATAGGAAGTTGTGATTCGTCTGAATAGTTCACTGCAAGATTCGTTTGAAAAGAGCCTGTAAGATTCGACTGAAAAAGTAACTGCAATATTCGTCTGCTCTTGAATAAAGGTCTTTAAGTAGTCAAACATAGCTAATTAATGAGAATTTAGATCAGATTTATATGGTACTGTCAAATGCAAGTTTCTATAATATAGATACTGTTCTACATTACATGATACCAATTTTTGCATCATATGAATCACTTCCAGACAACAAGAACCAATACACCAATAATCAAGAAATAAATGCTTGTTCATCCAATAATCTCTGTATTAGGATTATCGCAAGTTTCATAAACCTACTTACTAGGTGTTGGAAATATGGGTTTTACTAAACTTTGGACGCATTTAAATTTATATATATGTGTTATATATAACTAACTTTTAGTAGGTTTATGTTCTCCTATATGAGAGCTTCGAAATGATATATAATGCGTCCAAAATGGAGTATGTGTGAAAGAGATATCGATACTCAAAGTTGAGTAAATGGATGAAATTAGCAAAAACCAAATGAAGTAAACAGTAAGTCAATCACAATACTTTAACAAAATAAGTTAATACTAAAAATAACAATTATTTAATGTTACATAAACAACCTAACGTGGCCCTATTTGACAATGCTCATAAATGGACTCCGCCATATGTATGCGAAAATCTTTGGCAACATCCCCGGCCTCGTCAGGGTGTACCCATACCTCATTGTTATTTATCAACATTTGGGCATTACGGCATACCCAGACACCGCAATCCGCATTTATCCCGGCCTGCTAGGGTACATTCTTGGCGAACTTATAGCGAAAGACACCTGTCATATCGCGACGTCTATCATCCTTGACCCGACAAAAGAAGTCAAATAGCACAGCTTTAAACTTTGTCATCTGCTCTTCCAATTGCTGTCTGAAGAGACTGGCACTGTCGCTATCATATATGGTCATGGTCATAGCGTCAAGTTCAAACACTCCAAGAAGCCAATGTTGGGGATTAATGCATATAGGGATGTACACCTGAAATATTACAATATTAGACAACTTAGTTAGCAACAAAACAAGTTAAATAAAATTAGAGTAAAACGATTTACATACCACATCGAGGAGAGCCCAAGAGGTCCCTTCCACGCCATTGTATGATCTAACCACAGAGGCGGGACCTAGATGCTCAATCAACAAGTAATGAAAGAACATACTGAACATCATGGTCCACCTCGATATTTCCGATGCCGGTTGAGGCTCCGGTGAAGACACCTTTCCCTTTTTCTTTCCTCCCTTCTTTCCCCCCGCTTTCTTTGCTTGCTTTTTAGCGGCCGGTGGTGTCGTAGATCCTTGTTGGCCAAACGGGTGACGAAACCATTGTGAAATTTTATGCGACCGATTTTGAGGGAGCGGGGTCACCTGTGGTGGTGGATCTACAACCTCCATCGGGTCATCTTCCGGCTCCGAGAAGTGATCCTAGATAATAGGAGACCCATCATCTGAAAATTAAGTTATTAGATGTTTTAAGTACAATTTAGGAAATGTTCACAATTAAACCAAAACTACCAAAATAACTTACAGTATGCATTTCCGGCCTGTAATAGTCTCCGACCGAACCGCCAAAGATGTCCGTGATTGCTGTGGTGGCGAACGGCGGCATCTGCGAGGTGTTTGCCCCCGACATCCTGGCCTGCGTGACATTGATCATTAAAATAGTTACAAAATTAGGAACAAACATATAACTATAATGGTTACTCAGTGTCACTTACACTCTCCGGGATAGTAGAATAGGATGTGGTGGCGAACGTCGTTTGGGACATCCCGGCCCCCGACATCCCGGCCTGCGTGACATTGATCATTATAAGAGTTACAAACTTAGGAACAAACATATAACTATAATGGTTACTCAGTGTCACTTACACTCTCCGGGATAGTAGAATAGGATGTGGTGGCGAACGTCGTTTGGGACATCCCGGCCCCCGACATCCCGGCCTGCGTGACATTGATCATTATAAGAGTTACAAACTTAGGAACAACCAATATAACTATAATGGTTACTCAGTGTCACTTACACTCTCCGGGATAGTAGAATAGGATGTGGTGGCGAAAGTCGTTTGGGACATCCCGACCCCCGACATCCCGGCCTGCGTGACATTGATCATTATAAGAGTTACAAACTTAGGAACAAACATATAACTATAATGGTTACTCAGTGTCACTTACATTTTCAGGGAATGACGGATAGGATGTGGTGGCAAACGTCGCCTGTGCCCCCTGTCCGAACGGTGGGGATCGGTGTCGTACTCGACAGCTAAAACAAATTTAGAACGTAATATTAATATACAAACTAAATAAACGTGGCCAACAAATTAAGTTAAACACATGCGGTTTATTTTATTTCAACGTATAATAATGTTATATATAGAGGTTGCAGTTTATTTTATTTCAACGTATAATAGTGTTATATATAGATGTTGCGGTTTATTTTATTTCAACGTATAATAGTGTTATATATAGAGGTGGCGATTTATTTTATTTCAACGTATAATAGTGTTATATATAGATGTTGCGGTTTATTTTATTTCAACGTATAATAGTGTTATATATAGATGTTGCGGTTTATTTTATTTCAACATATAATAGTGTTATAAATAGATAAAGTACGGTTTATTTTATTTCAACGTATAATAGTGTTATATATAGAGGTTGCGGTTTATTTTATTTCAACGTATAATAGTGTTATAAATAGATGTTGCGGTTTATTTTATTTCAACGTATAATAGTGTTATATATAGAGGTTGCAGTTTATTTTATTTCAACGTATAGTAGTGTTATATATAGATGTTGCGGTTAATTTTATTTCAACGTATCATATTGTTATATATAGATGTTGCGGTTTATTTTATTTCAACGTATCATAGTGTTATATATAGAAGTTGCGGTTTAGGGACCCTAGTTGTCATTCTTAAAAGTTTAGGGACCTAATTGGCATTCTTAAAAGTTTAGGGACCTAAATTGTCATTCTTAAAAGTTTAGGGACCTAAGTTGTCATTCTTAAAACCGTAGGGACCTAAGTTGTCATTCTTAAAAGTTTAGGGACCTAATTGGCATTCTTAAAAGTATAGGGACCTAAATTGTCATTCATAAAAGTTTAGGGACCTAAATTGTCATTCTTAAAAGTTTAGGGACCTAATTGGCATTCTTAAAAGTTTAGGGACCTAAATTGTCATTCTTAAAAGTTTAGAGACCTAAGTTGTCATTCTTAAAACTGTAGGGACCTAAGTTAACATTTTTTTTTATAAAAAAACACATTCTTAACAATTTTTTTATAAAAACACACTCTTAACAATTTTTATAAAAAAACACATTCTTAACATTTTTTTTTATAAAAACACACTCTTAACAATTTTTTTATAAAAACACATTCTTAACAATTTTTTTATAAAAACACATTCTTAACAATTTTTTTTATAAAAAAACACATTCTTAACATTTTTTTATAAAAACACACTATTTAGAATTATTTTTATAAAAACAATCTCTTAACAAATTTTTTATAAAAAACATTCTTAACAAGTTTTTTTTTTATAAAAAGACATTCTTAACAAGTTTTTTTATAAAAACACACTTTTAAGAATTATTTTTATAAAAACACACTCTTAACAATTTTTTATAAAAAAACACATTTTTAACAATTTTTTATAAAAAAACACATTTTAACAATTTTTTTTATAAAAAACACTCTCTTAACAATTTTTTATAAAAACACACTTTTAAAAATTATTTTTATAAGAACACACTCTTAACAATTTTTTTTATAAAAACACTTTGTTAACAATTTTTTTTATAAAAAAACACATTCTTAACAAATTTTTATAAAAACACACTTTTAAGAATTATTTTTATAAAAACACACTCTTAACAATTTTTTTTTATAAAAATACTCCTATAACAACATACATATTATAACATACAAATATCACATTCAAACATAAAACCATACGTATCATATATCTTAAAAATGTTAAACATAGAACATATTCAAACATAACAAAAGTTATAAACACTCTAACAACATACAAATCATATATCTTAACTTAAAATAACATACAAAAAATAACAAAAAACATAAAGAAAACATACCACAGAGATAATACGAGACATCTTCACAAAACTCGAACGTGTTCCACACGACAAAATTGAGAGAGTAGGAGAAAATTGAGAGAGAGTTTAAAAAATTTGAGAGTGTTATTAAAAAAATAAGTGTCGGCCGAATTGGTCCCCCCCACCCTTTATATAGTGCGGCCAAGATAAAAAAAATTAGGGTTTTGGTCTTCAATTAATTTTTAGGGTAAACCCTGGGCCGACGCGTGGCGGGTTAGCCCGCGATCGCGAGATCCCAACGCGGGCAGGGGCTAAAACTGTCAACACGGGCATTCTTGAGGGGGAAAAGATGGACCGCGGGCATTCTTGAGGGACCAACGCGGGCTATTTGGGCGAAGTTTGGTGACACGTGGGCCTGAGGCCTGCGATCGCGAGGCCCACCGCGGCTTTTTGGGGCATTTTGGTAAGATGGAAGAGATTTGTGGCATTTTAGTAACAAGATGTTTGACTTTTGGCATTTTAATTAATTTTCCTTTTTACAATATATCAAAATTATAATATATTATATATACTATACTACACATGTATATATATGTGTGAATATTACGATTTTTTTAAATGTAGTTTACTCTATATGTTTTAATATATATATATATATATATATATATATATATATATATATATATAGTGTTAGGTTCATTTGAGAAGTCTAAATATTTTGAGAAATGGAGAAGTAAAAAAACATGGGAGTGTTCATATATGAATGTTCATATATGACTGTTTATATATGAACGTTCATATATGAACGTTCATATATGACTGTTATATGAACGTTCATATATAAACGTTGGAGTGTTCATATATGACTGTTTATATATGAACGTTCATATATGAACACTCCCGTGTTTTTTTACTTCTCTATTTCTCAAAATATTTAGACTTCTCAATTGAACCCTTCCCTATATATATATATATATATATATATATGTTTTTATACAATCTTAGACCCTATTTCATATAAAATAATTAAAGCATCTCCAACAGGTTTAATATAATTTTTCTAAAATAGAGAATCAAATGTTAAATTTTTTTAAAAAGAGCTACATTTATCTCTAAACTTATAAAAATTTCAATTTTTTTCTATTATAGCAAACAATATAGCAAAGCTGCTGGAGAGGTTTAGAAAACAAAAACTAGGGGTGTTCAAAAAAAACGTCGGACCACTCAAACGCTCGAACCAAGTCAAGTCGGACCGTTTTTGGTAGTTTGAGCGGTCTGGTTTTCAATATTCTTTTAAAAAAATTGTACTGAATTATAAAACACTGATAAAAAATAGAAATTATACATTCTACATTTTATATATTAGAAAAAGTAATAACATTTTCACTTATTTAAATCTAATACTAAAATCCTATCTTCTTTCAACGTTTACATCAAATCAATGCCAGAACCTAGCCCCTTAGCCTCTCATTTTCCATCTTTTCATTATGACTCTTTTAAATATACAATGAAGTGCTCCGATTCTTCCTGTCTAAATGAAGTTATTTGAATATCTTTCATTGTATTCTTCTATCTTCTTACCCTAATTTTCTTCTTCTTCTTCTTCTTCTTCTTCTTCTTCTTCTTTTAATTGTGTTATGTTTTATGATCACTTAAAAATGGCGAATTGGGGAGAAGATTTTCAATGGTATCATAATTCAAATGATTAGGTATTCATCCACTACTTTAAATATATATATATATATATATATATATATATATATATATATATATATATATATTACACATTATGTTATCTCATTTGATATTTTTTTGTGTTTGTGTAGGATGATAATGTTCATTCAAACAAATTAACTAAAGCTTGTGAAAACCCTCAACCATCCGCATTTTCTATTGATATGGTATCTTTATGTTTCATTTTATTTTGCTAAATTACTGGTAAAATTAGTAGTTTGTAACTAAAAAAAGTCAATTTCAGGTATTTAATTTTCGTCAAGATCTAATTGATTGAGTACGCAACATGGGATATTCACTTGGTTTTGTTATTGTTATTAAAAGTGACTCACGTGGGGTCAATTCTAAAATGATATTTCAATGTGATCGTGGTGGCATGCACAAGAGTAACAAAACCTCTACTAAACATACTGGCACAAGAAAAACAAATTGTCCATTTCACTTGGTAGGGAAACATTTGGCTAATGATTGGTGGACTTTAGATGTGATATGTGAGGCGCATAATCATGATTTTGCATTACATCTGGAGGAACATGCATATGCAAGACGATTGTCTGAAAATGAAACTCGATTGGTGGAAGATTTGTCAATAAACAATGTGAAACCTAGAGATATTTTATCAACAATAAAGCAACAATATCCAGATAATGTGTCTACAAATAAAACTATATACAATCAATGCCAGAAAATTCGACTTCAGAAGAATGCAGGTAGAACTCCGATGCAAGTTCTGATGTCATTTTTATAGGAAGAGGGCTATGTTTTTTTTTATCGTACAAATAAGTTGACTAATAAGTTGGAAGATTTATTCTTTGCTCATCCAAGATCACTAGAGATATGGTGTGCATTTCCACATGTCTTGTTGATGGATGCCAGTCATGCCACCTATAAAACGAACATGTTTGAGATGCCTCTCCTTGAGATTGTTGGTGTAACGTCAACTAATAAGACATTTTGTGTAGCATTTGTCTTTATGCACAAGGAAAAGGAATCCAATTATACTTGGGCATTGAATTGTCTAAAGTCATTGATGGAAGGATGTCTTTATCCACGTGTGATCGTCACAGACAGAGAGTTGACACTGATGAAAGCATGTAGTTGTATTTCCTAATGCTAAAAGATTACTTTGTAGATGACACATCTCCCAAAGTATTATGAAACATTGTAGACCAGCAATAACATCAAACCATGGTTGGGGTTCCTTTTACAATGCATGGGTGACATTAGTTGCATCGGTAACAGATGAAACTTACATGTTTAATTTCACACAACTTAAAGCAGTATTGCTAAGCTATCCAGGTACACCTTAATATATTACTATAAGTAAAATTGTTGATAAGTTTAACAATTACTGTTATAAGTAAAATTGTTCAACTTTTCAGGTGTTCTTGCTTATCTGAATGACACATGGTTGAAACCATATAAGGAAATGTTTGTATCTACTTGGACTGACAAATTTCTCCACTTTGGAAATCAGACAAGTAATAGAGTGGAGAGTCAACATTCCAAGTTGAAAACTTACTTGGATTCGGCGCAATTAAGTCTACCGATATTTATGAGCAAGATCAATCAACTCATCCAGTCACAAGATACAAAAATTAAAGCAACAAAAGTGTCATGAAACATCGTCATTGCATACTACACTTCCAACAATTGTGTGGTTTCGTTTCACATTATGCGTTAAACATAATATTCCGGGAATATCAGCAAGCTCAATCTGGTGGCTTATTCTATGGAAATTGTAGTTGTCTACTACGTACAAGTTATGGGTTGCCATGTGCGCATTAACAAATGATACACTTGAACAAAGGTCATCCTATCCCAATTGATTTAATTGATGTATTTTGGACGAAGCTTGATTTATCATCGTGCCAATCTTTACAAGATGATGATATAGGTTGTGAAGATGAAGTCCAAATGTTTACTGAGGAATTTAACAAGCAATCGAGATCCAGTAAGTTCAGTTTTCTGAGGAAGATAAAAGAGATATCCAATGCATCAAAAACATGGGTTCATGAACCTGTTGTTAACAAGAGTACTCGTGGACGACCCTCGTTGAAGGATAAACTTTTCAGAAAAACTCATGTTGATCCATCTTTTGCAACTCATGTTGACCCGTCTTTTACAAGTGAAAGACCCCTTAGACGTAGTAGTTCGAACGCGTCAACATTTGTTGACTTGGAAAAAATGAGTTACCAGGAACCAACGAGACACAGTTATTTCATGGGCAAAAACTATAATGCACATCCATACATTAATCAATTTCCAAAACTGTTTCACCCTTACATTACGCATGTACATGATGTGAGAGGTGATGGAAATTGTGGATTCCAAGCAATAGCTGTCTCTTTTGGTCTTCATGAAGATGCATGACCCACAATTCGGTTTAACTTGATGGAAGAGTTAGATACACACAAGACATAATACATCAACGCTTTTGGAGGTCAACATTGGAATATTGCTTTCAACACTTTAAACTTCTTTCGATCAGATCAAGGTGCACTAGTTGAACACTGGATGACAATGCCTGAAATAGGTGTCTTGATTGCTTCAAAGTATAATGTGATATTACACGTTATAAGTATGGAAGATAGTGGGACGTACTTGCCGCTTAGGTCCACTCCGCCAGCGTGGTATCAACATGTTGTTTTTACAATTAGGTGCGTTAATGGTAACCATTATGTGATATTAGATATGGCAGAAGAATACCCGTTCTCTACTATTGTACCACATTTTTTCCACTACAATTATCTGTGTGCTGCTAGATGGGCTACACCGTATTCAGATCGAATACAGAAGTACATGCGACTTTTACGTGTTAATTGTACTACAGATAATGTTATTTTAGAATAACCGAAATGTAATATATATTGTTGGGTCATCAAGATTTGAAGATGACCTCATGATCTCCTTTTATACTTTGAAAAACATTTTATACTTAGAGAAATTTTGGATGCATGGTTCTTTGTAATGGCTTGTACAAGATATCAAATGTTTGGTGAAGTCAAAGATCAACCAAAGTCAAGATTAAAGATTCTCTCATTGTGGAAGTGAAAGATCTTTTCTCAAACATACAAGTCATTGTTCACCGAAATTGTTCTCACAATTTCGGTGGTATCTCCACCGAAACTTCTCTCTATTTCGGCCTAGTCTCAAAGAAGCTTTTCCCAAAGATGATGTCATATATCTCAAAGATGATGTCACATATCTCAAAGATGTGTCACATATCCCAAATGACATTTCGGTGGGACCTCAAAGAAGCTTCAAAGATGTTTTCTCCAAAGATGTGTCACATATCCCAAGTTTCCATCGGTGGTGCTTTTCTTGAAAGAAAATATGAGAAGCAAAAGAAGACAAAAATGAGAGACATAATAAGACAAAATGAGAAGCAAATTCATTTTGTCTTGGAAGAAATCTTACAACCTTTCTTCGGTGGTGCATTTGTTGAAAGAGATTTTGAGAAGCAAAAGAAGACAAAAATGAGAGACATAAGAAGACAAATTGAGAAGATATTTTCTACATGGATAAAGTGACATTCTGTCTTATTATCCATTTCCATGCAAAGCTCTTTTCTCATGCATGGGCTCTTCTGACTGTACCTTGTAAAAGGTGACAAGGACTTCACAACTTTCCAGAAGTCAACATCCTCAGCAAGTGTGAAGATGACAAGTGTCCCAAGCATTCAATGCTTGCACACTTCTTGTCACTATAAAAGGAAGAGCTCTCCATACAGAAAATACACACATCTTGAGAGACTTTGAAGATTACTGTGAGCTCTTGATATTCTACGCAAACTGGAAGAATTCTCTAAGTGCAAGAATTTCCAGTTTGCTTGAAAAACTTTATAGCTTTGTTCTAAGTGTTCTTAGTTATTTTGTTGTATACTTTGTGTAAGATTGTTAGAATAGTTTATCTGTTCTTTTCCGCAACAGTCTTAAGTTTTCTATGTGTAATTCTTGTTGAAAGATTTTCAATAAAAAGAATTAAAATTGTGAAAATTTTGAGTATTGTATTCAACCCCCCCTTCTACAATACTTGTTATAGCCATCTGGGACTAACAAGTGGTATCAGAGCAGAAAGTTTAATCCCATAAACTTGATCTGCGATGGCTGCCTCCTCTTCTTCAACTATTGAAAACTCTTTTCAAAATAACTTTTCTGAAAATGGCTCCATTTCAAAACCTCCTAAGTTCAATGCTAACAACTTCTCTTTGTGGAAAAGCCGCATGATGCTGTTCATGGAAGGAGTGGATACTAGATATCCAACCATTCTCCAAGAGGGACCCTTTATCCCCAGAGTTTGGGCTCGCTATGAAACGCAGAGGCCTGGTAAAGAAACCATGGAAAAAGATAATTTTGATGATTCGTCTGATGAAGAAAAATCTGCTGCTACTGGTCGTTACATTCTTAAAAATCCTAAGAAATATAATGATGAGGAAAAACGACTTGTGTCTCTTGATTCTAAAGTTAGAACTATCATTGCTCTCTCTCTTCCTGATGAAGTGTACCACTCTCTGGTAAATCTCTCTACTGCCAAAGAGATGTGGTCCACTCTGTGTGTCTTGTACGAAGGTACAAATGAAGTTAAAAAGCGCAGAAAGATTGCTCTTGTTAGAAATTATGAACTCTTTGCTTTTGAAAAAGGAGAATCTCTTCCTAGCTTCTATAATCGCTTCAACTCTCTTTTAAATGATCTTAAGTTGTTGGGCAGAGTCTATGATAATGAGGAAGTCTTGTGCAAGTTCATGGATTGTCTTCCAGATTTTTGGGAAAATATATGTACTTGCATCAAAACTACCAAGGACCTTGAGTTCATGCCCTTGACTGTTCTTTATGGAACTCTTTTCAACTATGAGCAGACGAAACTGCATAAGTTTATAAAGAACTCTTCTCTAGCTCTCCTAAGTGACTCTTCCAAAAAGACTAAGTGTTTTCCAAAAATCACCTACCCATCTGATTCTGACCATGATAGTCAAGAAGATCCCAATGATCATTCAGAAGCATATCTTAGTGATGCTAAGGATGAATGTGAGGAAACTTCAGTTGATAAATTATCTGATGAAATGGCCATGTTGGATGGGTACTCTAAATCCAAATCTCATCTCTCTTCTGGAAAATCTAAGTTTGATAGAAATTCATCCTCTTCTCTCTCCAAACACTCTCCTTTGGATAAATCTAATGAGGAATGTTTTAACTGTGGTAAAAAGGGTCATTTTGCTTCTGAGTGTAAGAGTAAACAGTTTGAAAGACCCAGAACTGCTTCCTCAGGCCGATTTTCCTCAAAATCGGAAAGATCCAAATATGATTCCCAAAAGTTCAGCCAACACCTCTCTTCTGCAAATTTTGACCGGGCTGAAAGATACAAGGAAAAATACAAGAGAGAAAAGGAAAGAAATGAAAGACTTATCAGAAGAGGAAAGGGTATGCCTGCTAAATCTTATGATTTGGCAGATGAACCCACATCTGAAAGCGAATGACTCCTCAACTGCTCTTGTATCAGCTAAGTGCTTCTTCTACTCTTCACAGGTACATACTATGTGTTTTATCTATCTTTTATGAATTCTCTTATTTCAAACTCTTTTGCTATGTGTCCATAATTTCTGCCATCACATCTGAAAACATAAATTTTGGAAATTTTATTTGGCTAGTCTCTGGGTGTTGTTTCTTTCTTAAAAAGAAATCCTCCAAATTTTTTCCAAAAATAACTTTATGACTTCTCATACCGATTTTCTTCTTCAATCTGTGAGTTTCAAAATGTCCAATTCAAAAGAAAGGATTTATGTACTCCCATTTTTTGAAATAAGAATTCTATGTGATGCACCCCCATTCTTTGTTATCTCTTCAAAATCTTTGAGCAAAAGTTAGGAAAAATGTCAAGTTTCTAAAAGGAACTCTCTTTATAGAAAATGCTATATCTGTGGTGACATTTCTCATTTTGCCTAAGACTGTGAAATAAAGAATTATTCTGAGTGATATAAATTCTTTTCATTCTTTTTCTAACCCAAAAGGACCCACCTCCAAATGGGTACCTAGGAAATAAATTCTTTGTGATTGCAGATTTTAAGCTGGACAGATGGTTCTATGTGAGAAAGTTGACAAAACCTTCAAGATCTCCTTGTTTTTGAAAAGCCTCCCAGTTCTCATCTTACTGCTCTATCCACTAAAGAATAGGCGTTGTTTAGGATGCATTGGTTTAGGGTATTGAAATTATTATTATGATTATTATATTATTATTATTATTATTATTATTAATATTATTATAAATATGTATATATATACATACTTTCGGTTTCACCGATGTGTATATATATATATATATTAAAATAATAATAATAATAATAATAATAATAATTTAATAAAACTAATTACTAATTTCTTCCACCAAAATACTTTCTTACCATGCAATCTCACGACCACCGAAAATCGCCTTTTCTTAAAACCACCAAAAGTACAAAATCTGGTATCACCTTTTCTTAAAACCACCAAAATTGAATTTCATCCACCGAAATTCAAATTTCATCCACAATTTTTTTAAACCATTTCCCCATTCTTCACCGAATTCATTTTTCTCTTTCACCGAATCTTTTTCACCAAATTTCTTTTCCACCCTTCTACCCTTATTTTCTGCTGAGAAGAAACCCAACCAGCCCACACCGATTTTCTTTCCACCGAAAATCTCATTTAAACCCTTCTCACATCCATAAACTTTTCTTTCTTTTTGTGGCCACCTTTATTTATTCACCCTCCTCTTCTATTTTTAAACCCATACCTACTGACAACCTTCCCTTCTCTCTTCTAACTCACCACCGAACCCTCACACCGAAATACACACACACCACCTTTTCTTTCATCCCAATGACTTCATCATCCACACCGAATCTCCACCGATCCACCACCTCAAATCCCTCCACCGATCCACCACCTCAAATCCCTCCACCAATCCACCCACTACAAACTCTTCTACAGATGTCACCCCAAATCCTCAAACTCAATCTTTTTGGGTCATCAAAATTGGAAGATGAAATTCCAATCTTTTCTTCACTTTGAAGATTTTCTCCATAATGTCTTAGAAGTTTTACTACTGATTTTCCACCGAAAATCCTACCGAAAATAGCCAATTTTCGGTGGATTCTCCTTCATTTTCGGTGGAAAAGCAAAAAAAAAAAAAAAAAAAAAAAAAATCCTACCGATTTTCCACCGAAAATCCTACCGAAAATAGCCTATTTTCGGTGGATTTTCCTCAATTTTCGGTGGAAAGGTAAAAAAAAAAAAAAAAAAATCCTACCGATTTTCCACCGAAAATCCTACCGAAAATAGCCTATTTTCGGTGGATTTTGCTCAATTTTCGGTGGAAAGGCAAAAAAAAAAAAAAATACTCTTGGTTCTGGCCGATCTTTTCATTTTCTCTTGGTGTTTTTCCTACGTCGGCCGCTGAGGGGGAGAATTCATCTGAGGGGGAGCAACATAAACCCTCAGTACTCATATACAGCGACCAACTTGAAAAAATGAGGAAATCGACGGACCGGTCAAGGGGGAGCACTTCAGTCCGGGCGGATCTAACTGAGGGGGAGAAACACAAAGACCGTCTGATCTAACTGAGGGGGAGCAAAACAAAGACAAAGGATGCTGATGCTAAACATGAAAAGATGCCAAGATGCAACAGTTGGGCAGAAGTATCCTAAGGCTGCTGATCAAAATGAAGAATCCTCAAGCCAGACACAAGTTTCAACTCGCCCCTCCAAAGATGCAAGTAATATTCATTCTGTTTATACTGTTTATACTTCTTTCCTTTTCCTTTCGATTATTTGTACAGCTATACCTTTTTATTTTTTCTTATATGTAAATATCATATATACATACACACACACAAAAAAAAAATGGACTGTGTGAAAAAGAACCCAAAAGAGTAAAGAAGGGTCAACTTGCATTATTCACTGTCTTACTCATGTTTTTCTAAGTATGGATGTCATCATCAAATAGGGGGAGATTGTTGGGTCATCAAGATTTGAAGATGACCTCATGATCTCCTTTTATACTTTGAAAAACATTTTATACTTAGAGAAATTTTGGATGCATGGTTCTTTGTAATGGCTTGTACAAGATATCAAATGTTTGGTGAAGTCAAAGATCAACCAAAGTCAAGATTAAAGATTCTCTCATTGTGGAAGTGAAAGATCTTTTCTCAAACATACAAGTCATTGTTCACCGAAATTGTTCTCACAATTTCGGTGGTATCTCCACCGAAACTTCTCTCTATTTCGGCCTAGTCTCAAAGAAGCTTTTCCCAAAGATGATGTCATATATCTCAAAGATGATGTCACGTATCTCAAAGATGTGTCACATATCCCAAATGACATTTCGGTGGGACCTCAAAGAAGCTTCAAAGATGTTTTCTCCAAAGATGTGTCACATATCCCAAGTTTCCATCGGTGGTGCTTTTCTTGAAAGAAAATCTGAGAAGCAAAAGAAGACAAGAATGAGAGACATAATAAGACAAAATGAGAAGCAAATTCATTTTGTCTTGGAAGAAATCTTACAACCTTTCTTCGGTGGTGCATTTGTTGAAAGAGATTTTGAGAAGCAAAAGAAGACAAAAATGAGAGACATAAGAAGACAAATTGAGAAGATATTTTCTACATGGATAAAGTGACATTCTGTCTTATTATCCATTTCCATGCAAAGCTCTTTTCTCATGCATGGGCTCTTCTGACTGTACCTTGTAAAAGGTGACAAGGACTTCACAACTTTCCAGAAGTCAACATCCTCAGCAAGTGTGAAGATGACAAGTGTCCCAAGCATTCAATGCTTGCACACTCCTTGTCACTATAAAAGGAAGAGCTCTCCATACAGAAAATACACACATCTTGAGAGACTTTGAAGATTACTGTGAGCTCTTGATATTCTACGCAAACTGGAAGAATTCTCTAAGTGCAAGAATTTCCAGTTTGCTTGAAAAACTTTATAGCTTTGTTCTAAGTGTTCTTAGTTATTTTGTTGTATACTTTGTGTAAGATTGTTAGAATAGTTTATCTGTTCTTTTCCGCAACAGTCTTAAGTTTTCTATGTGTAATTCTTGTTGAAAGATTTTCAATAAAAAGAATTAAAATTGTGAAAATTTTGAGTATTGTATTCAACCCCCCCCCCCCCCTTCTACAATACTTGTTATAGCCATCTGGGACTAACATATATTATTTTATGTAATAACATATCATTTACGTTTGTTATAATTGTTATTAATCTGTTTAATTAATTATTCAAAATGTAGTTTTAAACACGTTTAAAAGTATGAATATAATTAATTTTTTCAATCTCGTTCGCACATTAAGGTGACATTTGGTATGCATACATGATTGGATAAGACTAGGCAAGACATGACATGACAGAACAAGACTGGACAACACAAGAGGGTAGAACAAATGTCTGTCTGGTGTTTGGTACGAGTAGGACTAGATAGCACAGGACTAGACAATTTGTCTCCAAAAGTTGTCTGTTGATTTTATGTATCATATAATAGTTATAAATGACAAAAACAAAGAATATATTTAAATAATTTAATTTATAAGGATTTTTGGTTTTTTACATAATTTTCATATACATAAATACGTATATAAATAATAGTTGAAATTTGAAATAATCCGTAGTTCGAAAAAAACCCGGATCATACAAAAGAAATACTATGTTTGATTTAATTTGAAAGATCCTTTATGAATTAGCGGAGACATGGTTGCAACGACAGGTAGAGGTAAAATCGATGGGTGGTTGGTGGTCGACGGTGGTTGTGGAGGACGTGATGATGGTGGACAGTGGTGGTAGAGGTAGTTATGTTCGATGTGTCGGACGTATAGGTAGTTGTGACGACTATGGGTATTGGTGATCGGTGGAGGTGGAGGTGTCGATGATGGTAATGGTGGTGGTGATGGACGATGGTTATGGTGGTAGAGGAGGAAGAGGTGGAGGTGCCGACAATGGTTGGCGGTCCCTAACGGTGACAGTGGGTGGTGGTTGCGGTCGATGGAAGTGGTCGACGATGGTAGTGGCAGGTGGTTATGGAGTTGGTGGAAGAGGTTGTTCTAGGGGAGGAAGAGGTGT
Organism: Saussurea involucrata; assembly: GCA_033807775.1. Taxonomy (NCBI): domain Eukaryota; kingdom Viridiplantae; phylum Streptophyta; class Magnoliopsida; order Asterales; family Asteraceae; genus Saussurea; species Saussurea involucrata. Next base: position 159,326,191 of record CM066319.1, read on the forward strand.
AAGTGGTCGACGGTGGTGGCTCTGGGCGACCGACGGTGGTGGTGGCAGCGATAGGTGGTGGAGATCGGTGGAGGTAGGGGTGAAGGTGGTCGACGCTAGTAGTGGTGGTGGCAAGGAGCAATGGTTGTTGAGGTGGTGGAAAAGATTCTTATAGAGGAGGAAGATGTGGAAGTAGCCGACGGTGGTTGGCGGTGGCCAATGGTGGTAGTGGCGGCGATGAGTGGTGATGGCCATTAAAACAAATACCATATTAGGGTTATATATTAAATGAGGATAAATCAGTAATTTTTTAGTTTTTGTCCCACTCTTGTCCCATGTAGTTCCACCTGTTTTGGTGGAACAAGAAAATGTTTTTTTTGTCTCATCATGTCCGTCCCATTCTGTCCCGGTCCTTGTTCCTGTCCCATATCGCACCAAACGAGGGACGGTGAATGTTTGGGCAAAATTTCACCAGTCTCGACCACGACCAAGGTAAGGAAACACTTATTCCCTTTTCCATAACGAAGGTAAAATCGTAGTACTTTAAACTCTTGATTAAAGATAAAATCGAAAGTCTTTTTACCTCACGACACTCGACCTCGACGTCGCCTAGCTCACACGACCGTCGCATAGAACCATGCGACCTCGACCAACTAACGCATGACATAAATTGTTACGTTTGTTCAATGTTTAATGCAGGAGTCAACATCATTAATGGACAAACGGCTATAACTGATGAAGGTCATTAAACATCACTAAAGACGACGTCCGTTACGACAGTTATCGAAGTATTTAATGAGCCAATTAAAGCGTCCGAAGACTATAAATATCAAGGATAATCATCATTTCAAGGGACGAAAAAGAGAACACGGGGACACAACATCGAACAACAGATACAAGCACTCGAAACGAAGAAATCACTCGTAGAAGATCGCTCTCGACGCACGACATCAGCGCACGGCACACAGTTTTAACACACGGCGCACATTGTTTTTATATTCAAAACACTTGTTACTTTACATATCGAAGTCTTTCTTTCATTTGTATTGTAATCTCTGTACGATCGACACCAGAAACACAAGGACATCGCCCCTGTTTGGCGACCATAGTGCAGCGACGACTTCCACAGTCGTCCACGGGTTTTTTCCTCGTTGAGGTTTTTCCCGCGTCACCAAAATCTCTGCCTCATTTACATTTCTGTCTTTGTCGCACGCTTTTGTCGAACGATTCCTTTCTTTAGTTGTTAAAGTCCACATCGACCTTAAGTTGTACTTTGGTGCAATTTTTGGCATTAACAGTTTGGCGCCATCCGTGGGACCCCATCTAGAGAAAATATTCGACAAACGTGCATCCTACTAACGGTTTCTTGTAGTCTTCTTTATTCCCTGTTTCAGGAGAATGGCAAATAACGGAAACCTAGAACAAGCCGCTGTCCCAGAGCAGGAGGGGCTCGAAAATGCACAAGATGCTCCTGAAGCAGTCAACGATTATCGCTTGGAGGAAGTCGTCCTGGATCCAAGCAATCCTGAGCAAAAAGTCTTTATCGGATCATCCTTCAGTCCCTGCCTTAGGGAGAAGTTGATATCTTTTTTGCAGGAATATGCTGATTGTTTCGCTTGGTCACATGAAGATATGGCCGGCATAGATCCTGGCGTCATCTCCCACAAGCTCAACGTCGACCCATCGTTCAAACCTGTCAAGCAAAAGCGAAGGAAATTTGCTCCTGAAAGGAATAAGGTGATAAATGACGAAGTCGACAACCTTCTCAAGACAGGAAAGATTCGAGAAGTAAAGTACCCCGATTGGCTCGCTAATGTCGTGGTCGTGGCAAAGAAAAATAGCAAATGGAGAGTCTGTATCGACTTCACAGATCTCAATAAAGCTTGTCCAAAAGATCATTTTCCACTACCTCACATCGACGCCATGGTCGACGCAACAGCGGGGCACGAACTATTGACGTTCATGGATGCCTATTCCGGATACAATCAAATTCTAATGCACGTCGAGGACTAAGAAAAAGCCGCATTTATGATAGACCGAGGTATTTACTGTTATAAGGTTATGCCTTTTGGACTGAAAAATGCAGGGTCTACTTACCAGCGCCTGGTGAACAAGATGTTCAAAGACCGTCTTGGCGACACGATGGAGGTGTATATCGACGATATGCTGGTCAAGTCGAAGCAAGCTATCGACCACGTCGAGCATGTGAGGCAATCGTTCGACATCCTTCGGGAATACAACATGAAACTTAACCCGACGAAATGTTCCTTCGGTGTCAGCGCTGGGAAATTCCTGGGCTACATGGTCACTCGTCGAGGGATCGAGGCTAATCCAGACCAGATCAAAGCGATTATTGAAATTAAATCTCCTAGAAATTTCAAGGAGGTCTATAAGCTCACTGGTCGAGTAGCAGCGCTAAACAGGTTCATCTCTCGATCCTCAGATAAATGCCATATGTTTTACAATGTCCTCAGGAAAAATAGAGGTTTCGACTGGACATACGACCATGAGCAGGCATTACAAAAGCTTAAAGAGTACATGACATCGCCTCCCATATTGTCGAAACCTCACGACCATGAGGTGCTACAGCTATATTTGGTTGTTAGTCCCAACGCGGTAAGTGCCGTCCTAACACGAGAAGATGAAAAACAACAACTGCCAATCTACTATGTAAGTAAATCTCTTTTGGACGCAGAAACCAGGTATTCCTCTATGGAAAAATTGCTCTTGTCGCTAGTCACATCTGCTAAAAAACTGCGACACTATTTTGAGTCACATCCTATTACTGTCGTGACTAACTTTCCTCTTAAGTCTGTCTTAAGAAAACCTGAGTTGACAGGTCGCTTAGCAAAATGGAGTATATATCTCAGCAGTTACGACATCGATTTCAAACCCAGAACCGCGATCAAATCGCAAGCTTTGGCAGACTTCATTGCTGATTTCAGTCCTGAACTAGAAAAAGAAGCAGGACTCGAAGTGTCATCTGTGGTGATTCACGACGACGTGCCTTGGATCTTATATGTCGACGGTTCATCCAACGTTAGAGGTTCAGGACTAGGCGTCGTCTTAAAGTCGCCACAGGGAGGCAAGATGGTATATTCGATCCGGTGCGATTTCAAAACCACCAACAACGAAGCTGAGTATGAGGTCCTGATCATAGGAATGAATATGGCCTACGACTCGGGGGCAACCGCGTTACATGTCAAAAGCGATTCTCTCCTAGTGGTAAACCAGATCAATGGGGAATTCGCGACAGATCCCGAGGGATCAGAATACTCAGGCCGACGCCTTAGCAAATCTCGGGTCTGCTATGGTCGAACCAATATTCGACGCCATTCCCATGATCCATCTGGCGACATCGTCCATCGAAAACGTCTATGTCGCCCAGATCGAAGATGAAGAGGATGATTGGTCGTGCGATATCCGAAATTTCCTCACTCACGACCAACTCCCAGAAGACAAAATGGAGGCCCGGAAGATCAGATTCAAAGCATCTAAATATATCATGATTGGAGATAGGCTCTATCGACGATCATCAACAAGATTAAACCTAAGATGCGTCATTAGCAAAAGTCAGGCCCAGAAAATCCTTCAAGAAATGCACGACGGCGAATGTGGCAATCATTCAGGAGGTCACAGTTTGGCTAATCGTATCTATCGACAAGGGTATTTTTGGCCAACGTTGCGACAAAACGCCGTCAAATATGTCCAGAACTGTGATCCTTGTCAATGACACTCAGGTATGTCACATAAACCCTCTGAACCCTTGCACTCGACACTTATCCCATGACCCTTCATGAGGTGGGGAATGGATATTGTCGGCAAGCTACCCCCAGCTCCGGGACAAAAGGTATTCCTCCTTGTGCTCACCGATTATTTTTCCAAATGGGTTGAGGCGGCTGCTTTTTCCCAAATTAGGGATAAAGAAGTCATCTATTTTATCCAGACTAACATCATATGCAGATTTGGGATTCCATCCGAAATCGTCTGTGACAACAGATCCCAATTCATAAGCGACAGGACCCAACAATTCTGCGAAGACAGAAACATCAAGCTGACAACCTCGACTCCCAGATATCCCCAAGCCAACGGACTTGCCGAGTCGAGTAACAAGACCATCATCGCTTCGATCAAGAAAAGGCTAAGAGCCGCAAAGGGAAAGTGGGTCGAGGAACTTCCTTCGGTCCTGTGGGCAAATCGCACGACACCTCGCACGTCCACAGGACAAACCCCTTTTTCTCTAGTCTATGGCTGTGAAGCAGTTCTACCGGTCGAGGTCCAACTCCCAACCTCAAGGCATACTTCAGTCGATCATAACTTGGTCGATTTAGGGTATGACCTCGACGCCCTCGAAGAACTCAGAGAATCAGCCTTGATTAGGATGGCGTCACAAAGGCAAGCGGTCGAGCGACATTTCAATAAAAACGTCAAAATCAAAGTCTTTCAAGAAGGCGACTGTTTGGGCAAAAAATCACGTCGTACGACCACGACCGGAGCAGGTAAGACGCACGTTATAATCCAAATCTTGTATTAAGATAAGGTCTCGACAAGAACCCAGAAAACATTCGTCGTCTCCCGTAAAAGGTAAGTCGTACGTCTACCATGACGCACGACCATAGCATCGCCCGTCCCGTACGACCGTCGAGTAAGATCATTGCACCTATGACCAAAGCTAACGTTAACCTTGTCCGTTACGTTTGTTAAGTATTTAATGCAGGAGTCAAAGCCATTAACAGCAAGCAGTCGTAACGGACGAAGAGCATTATAGATAATCACCCCGGCAACCGTTTCCGACCGTTGTAGCCGTTAATCAAAGCATTCAAGGAGCTAATTAATGGCACGAAGACTATAAAAGCCAAGCTAAAGCCTCATTTCAAGGGACATGAGAAAACATCTGATATACATCAGCGAACATCACCAAACAACAGAGAAAACCATCCAAACTTATAGCAAAGAACATTCAAACATTGGAGATCAAGTACTGAAAGCCAGGACCTTACAGCGAACTCAATAACACTCGAAGGAAAGCTCAAGTATCGCTCTCGACGCACGACAACAGCCCTCGACCAGAAGTTCACACTTTGTATTCACACACGAAAAACACCTGTTTTTTTTACATTTAAACACTTGTACTTTACATTTCGAAGTATTTCCTTCATTTGTATTGTAATCATCGTACGACCGACGCCAGTACCAAGGACATCGCCCCTAATTGGCGACCATAGTGCAGCGACGACACCTCTTGTCGTTCGCAGGTTTTTTCCTCGTTTGAGGTTTTTCTTGCGTCATCAAATCCCTTGTCTCGTTTATTTTTTCCCTCGTCGCACGTCTCGTCGAAATATCCTTTCTTTAGTTGATTAAGTCCACATCGACCTTAAGTTGTCCCTTTGGTGCGATTTTTGGCATTAACAGTTTGGGGCCATCCGTGGGACTACATCTAGAGAAAATCCTCGACGAACGTGCATTCTACTAATAGTTTCTTGGAGTTTCTTCTGTTCTCTATCACAGGAAAATGGCAGATGGCGGAAACTCAGAGCGAACCGCTGACCCAGCGCATGGAAAGCTTGAAAAGGTGCAAGATGTTCCTAAAGCTATCGGTGATTATTGCCTAGAAGAAGTTATCTTAGACCCAAGCAAGCCCGAGCAAAAAGTCTTGATAGGATCATCTCTCGATCCCCACCTTAGGCAAAGGATAATATCTTTCTTGCAGGAATATGCTGACTGCTTCGCCTGGTCGCATGAAGATATGGTTGGCATTGACCCTAACATCATTTCTCACAAGCTCAATATTGATCCATCGTTTAAACCCGTCAAGCAAAAGCGCCGTAAATTCGCTCCTGAAAGAAATAAGGTAATAAACGATGAGGTCGATAACCTCCTCAAGACAGGAAAGATCCGAGAAGTAAAGTATCCCGACTGGCTTGCTAATGTCGTGGTCATGGCTAAGAAGAATGGAAAATGGAAGGTCTGTATCGACTTCACCGATCTCAATAAGGCTTGCCCGAAAGATCCTTTCCCATTAACGCATATCGACGCCATGGTCGACGCAACCGCAGGACATGAACTATTGACCTTCATGGATGCCTATTCAGGGTATAACCAAATCTTAATGCACGTCGAGGACCCGGAGAAAACCGCTTTTATGACGGACCGAGGTATTTACTGTTATAAAGTTATGCCTTTCGGACTAAAAAATGCAGGATTCACCCATCAACGTCTAGTGAATAAAATGTTCAAAGACCATCTCGGACACACAATGGAGGTATATATTGATGACATGCTCGTCAAGTCAAAGCAAGCGGTCGATCATGTCGAGCATCTAAGACAATCGTTCAACATCCTTCGGGAGTATAACATGAAGCTCAACCCTACCAAATGTTCCTTCGGAGTCAGTGCTGGAAAGTTCTTAGGCCACATGGTCACTCGGCGAGGAATCGAAGCTAACCCCGACCAAATCAAAGCCATCATCGACATCAAATCTCCTCGAAATTTCAAGGAGGTCCAAAGGCTTACTGGTCGAGTAGTGGTCCTAAACAGGTTTATCTCCCGATCTTCAGATAGATGTCATCTGTTTTATAACGTCCTCAGGAAAAATAAAGGTTTCAACTGGACCAACGATCATGAGCAAGCATTGCAAAAACTCAAGGAATATATGGCGTCGCCTCCTCTGTTGTCGAAACCTCACGATCATGAGGTCTTACAATTGTATTTAGCTGTCAGTCCAAATGCGGTAAGCGCCGTACTCACACGAGAGGACGAAAAACAACAATTACCAATCTACTACGTAAGTAAATCTCTCTTCGACATAGAAACCAGGTATTCTTCCATGGAAAAACTGCTTTTGTCGCTAGTCACAGCTGCTAAAAAATTACGACACTACTTCGAATCGCATCCTATTACTGTCGTAACTAACTTTCCTCTTAAGTCTGTTTTAAGGAAACCTGAGTTGATAGGTCGCTTAGCAAAGTGGAGCATATATCTCAGCAGTTACGACATCGATTTCAAGCCCAGGACCGCGATCAAATCACAAGCCTTGGCAGACTTTATCGCTGATTTCAGCCCTGAGTTGGAGAAAGAAGCAGAGCTCGAAGTGTCCACTGTGGCGACTCACGACGACGTGCCTTGGATCCTACATGTCGATGGATCATCCAACATTAGAGGCTCTGGACTGGGTGTCGTCTTAAAGTCGCCACAGGCGGGTAAGATGGTATACTTGGTCCGATGCGACTTCAAGACCACCAACAACGAAGCCAAATATGAAGCCCTGATCGTGGGAATGAATATGGCCCACGACTCGAGGGCAACCGCACTGCATGTCAAGAGCGATTCCTTGCTGGTAGTAAATCAAATCAATGGAGAATTCGCAACCAAGGATTCAAAAATGACAGCATATCTAAGCGTGGCAAAAGAAATTTCCAAAAAATTTAAATCTTTTTCTATTGAACAGATTCCGCGAGACCAGAACACTCAAGCCGACGCATTGGCAAACCTTGGGTCAGCTTTAGTTGAACCAATATTTGATGTTATTCCTATGATTCACCTGGCAACGCCGTCCATTGGAAACACAGACGTCATCCAGATCGAAGACGAAGAAGATGATTGGTCACGCGACATTCGAAATTTCCTCGTGCACGACCAACTCCCCGAAGACAAAATGGAGGCTCGAAAAATTAGACTCAAAGCATCTAAGTACGTCATGATCGAAAATAAGCTTTATCGGCGATCATCGACGGGCTTAAATTTAAGGTGCGTCATCAGCAAAAATCAAGCCCAGAAAATCCTCCAAGAGATGCACGACGGCGAATGTGGTAATCACTCAGGAGGTCGTAGCTTGGCTAATCGTATCTCCCGCCAAGGGTATTTTTGGCCGACACTGCGACAAGACACTGTCAAGTACGTCAAAAATTGTGACCCCTGTCAACGACACTCAGGTATGTCTCATAAACCCTCGGAGCCTTTGCACTCAACGCTTGTCCCACGGCCTTTCATGAGGTGGGGAATGGATATTGTCGGCAAACTACCACCTGCTCCGGGGCAAAAAGTATTCCACCTCGTACTCACGGATTACTTCTCTAAATGGGTCGAAGCGGCTGCCTTCTCCCAAATTAGGGATAAAGAAGTTATCTCCTTTTTCCAGACTAACATCATATGCAGGTTTGGGATTCCATCCGAAATTGTCTACGACAATGGATCCCAATTCATAAGCGACAGGACCCAACAGTTCTGTGAAGATAGGAACATCAAGCTGACGACCTCGACTCCCAGATATCCCCAAGCCAATGGACATGCCGAGTCGAGTAATAAGACTATTGTAGCCTCGATCAAGAAACGATTAAAAGCTACAAAGGGAAGGTGGGTTGAAGAACTCCCTTCGGTCCTATGGGCAAATCGCACGACGCCACGCACGTCCACTGGGCAAACCCCCTTCTTTCTCGTCTATGGTTGCGAAGCCGTCCTACCAATCGAGGTTCATCTCCCGACTTCGAGGCACACATCCGTCGACCACAACTTGGTTGATTTGAGTTATGACCTCGACGCCCTTGAAGATCTCAGAGAATCAGCCTTGATTAGAATGGCGTCGCAGAAGCAGGCAGTCGAGCTACATTTCAATAAGCACGTCAAAATTAAAGTCTTTCAAGAAGGCGACTACGTCCTCCATCGAGTATTCCCAAACACCCAGGAGCTCAACACAGGTAAGCTTTCTACTAAGTGGGAAGGACCTTACCGCGTCTCTGAAGTCGTCGGTAAAGGGGCCTATCGACTTCAGACCCTCGACAATCAAGAAATCCCACGAAGTTGGAACGCGACGCATCTGAAAAAATATTTCTTTTAGAGTCGCCTTCCTCTCATGCAAAGTTTTTCATACACGACAGTGAACATCGTGAGATCGTTGGAGATCCGATGGCCGACCTCTAACGAACTTTGTCGCAGGTACGCACGTCATGAGTACCCGAATGTGTGACTTAATTGTTTTACCACAGGGGCATACATTCTGGAATTTAATCATACGACACAGTCACATGTAAGGTCTAAACGATCCCTCGATCTAAGTTTCTGGAACCTAGAAAAACTTTGTATGTTCTAACACATCGATGATATATATTTGTGTTTCAACCGTTATATTGCAATAAAAGCCTAAGTCGCACGATCCTCCGTTTATTTCATACTTTCATGACCAATATTACATTTATCCACGACATAGGTAATTAAAAACACGAGTTCAGCAAAAGAAGGAACTTCATTGAACGATTACATATGAATGACCGATAGTCGGGCAAGTAAATACAAAGTCAAAAGTCGTTGCATACCAACGGCCCGACCACCAACGGTCGAGCATGAAAAGCCTAATTCATAGACCTAGAAAAAAGAAACTACCCTAAGATCTAAGGAAACATAGCAATCGTAAACTCTGCCCAAAGAAAACTCAGCCTTCGGAATCCTGATAATCCTGAAGAACTGATGCAAGGATCAAACGAGTATAGCCGGAGTTGTCTCCCAACCTTTCGCGCCATGGCATTCCGAGAATGTGGCTCTTAAGATTAATGTTAAGGTTGGAGGAAGGAATATCTTCTCTTCGACAAACGACCTCCTCTCCAACACCTCCAGTTTCCTCACGTGTTTAGTGAAGGAAAACAAAAACATCTGCACAATTACAAAAGGAACGTATTAGCAAAACGCTCATCGAAAGAATAAACATCGGTAAACACAAGTTTCGAAAGAAAAACTTACGAAAGACGCCAGTACGGCTAAACACAGTCCAATCTCTTCGATAGAGATCCCTGGAAAATGCTCCTTGAAATATAAGAGCTGATATTTCCCCAGGAGCGGAAGCGACTTCGTCCTGACGAGGACATAGTCAGTCAAGAGGGATGAAGACAACGCAAAGTTGATCTCCATAAAATCCCCATCATTCTCTCCCGTCTTTACACCCTCGCCCCTGTCGACTGACGAAAGGGTCGACGTGGTAGCAGAAAACATCGTCGCCAGATGCGCAGAATCCACGGACATCGCGTTTATCGCAACCAACATCGTCATCGATTTGGGTATCATAGCCCACGATAGATCATCAGTCGCCGAAGATTTGGAAAAAGTCAAGATTCTAAAAAAGATGACTTTTCGAAAGCTTAAAGAAAACAATCCATTTTGATCTCTATTTATGCAGGAAATCGTGACAGGTCGAGCCCTTCAAAAGATCGACACGCATCCCCGGCTTTCATATGCCCCAGTAAATCATCGACACCTGGCATCAACAGCTGGTAAGCATCATCGTGCGTCAGCATCATCGTGCGTCAGCCTGACGTCCCGACCTCGTTCCACTTTCGACTTCTCGTTCAGTTAAAGGAGAACAGGTCCAGTTCCACGACAACCAGGTAAGTCCCTCAACCCAGGTCACAAGTCTAAGCGTTCGACAAGCAAAATTTAAAACTTAAATTTGACATTCAATTTTCAAATTTTGGGGGCAAACTGTTTGGGCAAAAAATCACGTCGTACGACCACGACCGGAGCAGGTAAGACGCACATTATAATCCAAATCTTGTATTAAGATAAGGTCTCGACAAGAACCCAGAAAACATCTGTCGTCTCCCGTAAAAGGTAAGTCGTACGTCTACCATGACGCACGACCATAGCATCGCCCGTCCCGTACGACCGTCGAGTAAGATCATTGCCCCTATGACCAAAGCTAACGTTAACCTTGTCCGTTACGTTTGTTAAGTATTTAATGCAGGAGTCAAAGCCATTAACAGCAAGCAGTCGTAACGGACGAAGAGCATTATGGATAATCACTCCGGCAACCGTTTCCGACCGTTGTAGCCGTTAATCAAAGCATTCAAGGAGCTAATTAATGGCACAAAGACTATAAAAGCCAAGCTAAAGCCTTATTTCAAGGGACATGAGAAAACATCTGATATACATCAGCGAACATCACCAAACAGCAGAGAAAATCATCCAAACTTATAGCAAGGAACATTCAAACTCTGGAGATCAAGTACTGAAAGCCAGGACCTTACAGCGAACTCATGAACACTCGAAGGAAAGCTCAAGTATCGCTCTCGACGCACGACAACAGCCCTCGATCATAAGTTTACACTTTGTATTCACACACACGAAAAACACCTGTTTTTTTACATTTATACACTTGTACTTTACATTTCGAAGTATTTCCTTCATTTGTATTGTACTCATTGTACGACCGACGCCAGTACCAAGGACATCGCCCCTGATTGGCGACCATAGTACAGCAACGACACCTCTTGTCGTCCGCAGGTTTTTTCCTCGTTTGAGGTTTTTCCTGCGTCATCAAATCCCTTGTCTCGTTTATTTTTTCCCTCGTCGCACGTCTCGTCGAAAGATCCTTTCTTTAGTTGATTAAGTCCACATCGACCTTAAGTTGTCCCTTTGGTGCAATTTTTGGCATTAACAGCGACTACGTCCTCCGTCGAGTGTTCCAAAACACTCAAGAGCTCAACGCAGGTAAACTTTCCATTAAATGGGAAGGTCCTTATCGTATATCTGAAGTCGTGGGTAAAGGGGCCTATCGACTCCAGACCCTCGACAACCAAGAAATCCCACGCAGCTGGAATGCAACGCATCTAAAGAGGTATTTCTTTTAAACCCTTTTTCATACGATTTTTTATTTCACCTCGACGATAACTAACTTAAGCATCGGAGGGTCGTTGGTTATCCAACGACTAACCTCTGACAATATTTTATCGCAGGGTCGCACGGCAAAAGTTTATTGTGTGACTTTCCCAAAATCGCATAACATAAGTCTAATACACGACTCGATATGTGATTTAAAGTCATCGCACGATTCGATTCGAAAATCAGCTCACAATCTAAGTGTCTCGACTTAGAAAAGCCTCATATTCCGAATGAATGCTCTAAACGCATGTATACTTGATTTTTACACGACTAATGTTATGGTCGTTATCTTTCAATAGAAAGCCTTAGTCGCACGTATCTACAGTTACATTCGATCTACAAGTGCGTTTATACAATTGAAATTACTTTCGACAATTGCTTGTAGTAAACAGATCTCACGAAACTTTATTTCATACTTAAACATAATTACATCAGACAACTTGATCACCAACGATCAGATATGAAAAATTCGTAAAACGGAAATTTATCCTAAGGCTAGATTGTCGGCCACGTCTTTGTCCGAAGTCTCGACCTTGGAATCCTCGACGACCCCGAAGTACATTAAGGAACTTATGCAAGGATCAAACAAGTATACATAATTGGGAACTGTCTCCCAATATCTGATGCCACGAACACGCCGTGAAGGTAAGTCCGCAATGTCTTGAGAATGCGGCTCTTAAGATTAATGTTAAGGTTGGAGGGAGGAATATGACACTCTCAACGATCGACTTTCGGTCCAACTTCTTCTCTGTCCTCGCATACTGAACGAGGAGAGATCGAAGCATCTATAAAAACAAAAGAAATATGTTAGCAAGCGTCCGATGAAAACTGAGAAAAACATTGAAAACATGAGTTTTAAAAGAAAAACTTACAACGAACGCCTGTATGGCTATACGTGATCCCGTTTTTACGACAGGGATCCCTCGAAAATGCTCCTCGAAAGATAGGGGCTGATATTTCCCCAGATGCGGAAACGACTCCATCCCGTCAAGGATATGGACAATTAAGAGGTCCAACGGCAACCTAAAGTTGACCGTCATGACTTTCTTCTCACTCTCTCCCATATTTTCACCCTTGCCCTTGTCGGCCGACGAACGGGTCGACATGGTTGCAGAGGACATCGTCGCCAGATGCGCGGACTCCACGGATATCGCGTCAACCGCGATCAATGCCTTCACCTTTTCAGGCATAGTCACTCTCGATAAGTCATCAACCTTTGAAAGCATCCCTTTCAGAGTCATCATCCCCGTCTTCAATAAAACCCCGACACAAGTACGCTTAAGTCGTGCCATTCTCCCAGCAGAGATGGTTGGCACCTTTGTCGATGATCTTTCTGAGAATCTACAAAAGAAGAACATCACACAACGATGGACTCAAAGCACAAATGCCTCAGTCAAGAATGAATGGAAAGGCGAGAAACTATGCCTTATATAGGTGCTTAAAAGCTTCGAAATATTAAGCTAGTCAGAAATCCTAGCGATTTCAGAGAAGATCGGAGGAAGGGTAGTAAGGAATCAGCAAAAAGAATCTCACCCTAAAACTTTCCAAAGCCATAAAAGGAAATGATCCATCAGAATCTCTATTTAAACGATCGATCATGTAAGGTCGAGTCCTTGGATGATCAACAAGCGTCCTCGTCTTTTCGTATGACCACACAGCTCGTCGACACCTGTCAAAGACAGCTGGTAAGCACGATCGTGCGTCAGTATGACGGCGCGATCCCATTTCCTTTTCGACTTCTCGTTCAGTTAAAATCGGACCGATCCAGTTCCAAGACAACCAAGGTAACTTTCTACACGTGTCATAATTCTATGCGTCCGACTGGCAAAATTTAAAATTCGAATTTGCCATCCTACATTCAAATTTTGGGGGCAAACTGTTTGGGCAAAATTTCACCAGTCTCGACCACGACCAAGGTAAGGAAACACTTATTCCCTTTTCCATAACGAAGGTAAAATCGTAGTACTTTAAACTCTTGATTAAAGATAAAATCGAAAGTCGTTTTACCTCACGACACTCGACCTCGACGTCGCCTAGCTCACACGACCGTCGCATAGAACCATGTGACCTCGACCAACTAACGCATGACATAAACTGTTACGTTTGTTCAGTGTTTAATGCAGGAGTCAACATCATTAATGGAAAAACGGCTATAACTGATGAAGGTCATTAAACAGCACTAAAGACGACGTCCGTTACGACAATTATCGAAATATTTAATGAGCCAATTAAAGCGTTCGAAGACTATAAATATCAAGGATAATCATCATTTCAAGGGACGAAAAAGAGAACACGGGGACACAACATCGAACAACAGACACAAACACTCGAAACGAAAAAATCACTCGTAGAAGATCGCTCTCGACGCACGACATCAGCGCACGACACACAGTTTTAACACACGACGCACATTGTTTTTATATTCAAAACACTTGTTACTTTACATTTCGAAGTATTTCTTTCATTTGTATTGTAATCTCTGTACGATCGACACCAGAAACACAAGGACATCGCCCCTGTTTGGCGACCATAGTGCAGCGACGACTTCCACAGTCGTCCGCGGGTTTTTTCCTCGTTGAGATTTTTCCCGCGTCACCAAAATCTCTGTCTCATTTACATTTCTGTCTTTGTCTCACGCTTTTGTCGAACGATTCCTTTCTTTAGTTGTTAAAATCCACATCGACCTTAAGTTGTACTTTGGTGCGATTTTTGGCATTAACAGTGAATTTTTGTTCTATCCCATGTCACGACAAACGTGGAATAGTGGGTTTTGTTCCGTCCTGTCATGTTATGTCTTATGCACAAAATGCAACCTAAAAGTATGAATATAATTTAAAAAATTAGTGAATGATAAATATTTATTTATGAAGGTATATAGTTATTTTAAGAGAAACTAAACAAAAATATATTTATTTATTTTAAGCCGATGAAACATATTTAATCTCAGGGTTCGAGCCCCACACGCAGCACTTGTGGCCACTGAGGATAATCTCAGGGCTGCATGCTTTAGCAGCTGGGCCAAAGGCCCGATTTGCCTAGGGATTAGTCTGGGCCCAATGTGGTCTGGGATACCCTTCTCAAAAAAAAAAACATATTTAATGGTAGACTATTTACAACCCATATTATTAAGGGTATGTTTGTTTGCGGAATTCAAAGAAATTTGATGAAATTGGAATGACAATTTCATTTGATCAAATTTCTTAGTGATGTTTTGTCCGTGAAATAAATTGATTGGATTCCACCCGATTCCACCGAATTCCACAGTTGAGGGATTTGTTCATTCCTTAACATATGTGAAAGATTTGAATTCCATTTTGTGACAAATGTAACATAATTTATAATTTAGCTTTAGAAAAATAAAAATAACATTTGTATCCAATTTAACTACCATCCCTTCCCCGCCACACTCTTGCCACTCCCGCCGGCAACATATCCACCACCACCACGATTGCCACCACCACCATCATCAATTAATATTATCATTCCACCATCGCCACCCCACCCACCATCCCCACCCCTATCATCACCACCATGCCACTATTTTTGCCATCATAGTCGTCACCCACCCCACCCCCATCTACCCACCCCCAACACCACCACACCATTATTGCCGTCATCCCAACCCTGACATATGCATATTTATATTCTTTTGAGAGATTCCATTCTAATTCCTGTCAATTAAACGCATGGTCAAATTTCATTCAAATTCTTTCAAAGTCAAATTTCATTTCGTGAACCTGATAACGCCACTTTTTGGCGTTATTTTCAGTTCTCAAACCAACGAGATTGGCTTGTATTCAAGTAAAAAGGCGTGTATTTTACGGTTTATCTAGTGTTTGATACAGGTTATCTAAAAGGCGGCATTCCTCGGGAAAAGAAGTTAAAAAGAGCCCAAAACGAGTCCAAACGAAGCCTAACGGAAGCCCAAATGCAAAGCCCAAGACCCACGACCGAACCAGGACCCGATCCGCGAACCAGACGACGACCCACGCTGCAAATATGATACGCGCGACTTACCACGCGACTTGCAAGTCGCGTGGCAAGTGGCGTAACCCACTGTTTCGCGAATTCCAGCTTTAAATCCGATTTTTAGGTAATTCATTCGATAGGCAACTTTCACACGACGGCTAGGGGCGATTTTAGGGCGATTTCTGGAGACTTTTCGGAGCTTTCAAGGTCACGATCGAGAGCCGATCAAGGAGACGTTCAACACGCGAAGTAGAGACGAGCACGAGAGAATGGAGTTCATCATCTTACCTTTCACGATTTCATCTTTTACGCTTAATCATGCTTACATACACTTTTGCATCTATTTCTCTTGTGTTTGAATCCACCACCGACATGAACTAACCTGTTCATGTTGGGGGTTGGATTGAATTAGGTTTGTAAGCATGTGAACAGATGACGAGTGATTTTTATCAGTTTTTTCCTTAAGTAATGAAGTATGCAATTTTGTGGTTAATGCTTGTGTGAATTTGGCCAATTTACATTCGATTTGTTTGTAGTAATTAAGTTCGAGAGAATTGATTGCTACTCAGAATTAGGAATTGCATGCCTAAAGTCCGAAAGGTGATAGAGATATACCGAGGAAGCTTTAGTCCCAATTAAACCGTTAGGTTGATATCGAGAGATAAAATCTAGCCAATTTAAACATAAATCGTGTACTTAATGTGTTTTGGAATCCATAGGTGAGATCGAGAGATTAAACTTATCCTTTTCAAAATAAAATCCGTTGTTGTTCGAAAGAGAACGACGGTGATCTTAAAAGATTTGGGAATCATTAAGGGGATTAACTGGTAATTGTTTTGAGTCAGTTGTTTGCATGTGTAGAACCTGAGGATTTCCAACCCTCAACTTCTCTCTCTATCGAAGTTTCTAAGTCGTTTACTGTTTCGTTGTGATTTCGTATTCGTTGCAATTAAGTAGTTTTAAATCAAACCAACCTTCCAATATTCGACAGTTCAGTTAATAGAGCTTGTAGTAATTGTGATACTTAGTTCCTAGTTCCCGTGGATTCGATACTCGTACTTACCGTACGTTATTACTTGATTTCGACACCGTACACTTGCGGTTAGATTTAGGGGGGGTGAGACCCGTCTATCAAGTTTTTGGCGCCGTTGCCGGGGAACTAGTTGCAACTAATAGCACTACCAGCTATAAGCGCTATTAGATTGGACATTTTTTTTATTTTCGTTGTTTTATTCCATCACTTTCAGTTTTTGGATCACTAATCTCGCTTACTTTCTTTCAGGTACTAATTGGTTTATGCCAAGCAAAACCCGCGGAAAGGAAGTCGAGCCGATCGATCCGGAAATCGAAATAACCGCCCGCCGTCTCCGCAAAAAATCAAAAACCAAAAAAGACATCAAGATCGATATGGGCGACGAGAGACCTCCTCGAAATGACCCACCACCACCTCCGGAAAGACGCCCTATGCGATCGTTTGCCGATCCGAATGTGGCAGCGGCACGCATAGGCATTCAAGCACCAACCACCGCTGCTAATTACTTTGAGATCAAGCCGAGTACCATCGTCATGGTACAACAGAACCAGTTCGGGGGAGCACCGACTGAAGATCCCCACGCGCATCTACGGCCATTTGAACGGATCTGCAATACGTTCAAGATCAACGGGATGGAAGAGAACGCAATCAAGCTAAGACTTTTCAGTTTTTCCCTAAAGGGTAGAGCTGAAATCTGGATAGAGGGTCTACCATCAGATCTTATCACAACTTGGGTAGACTTGAAAGCTGCTTTCCTCCAAAATTCTTTCCTCCGAGCCGAACTGCCCAACTAATGGCAGAGATCACCCACTTCGCGCAATGGGACCAAGAAACGTTGTACGGGGCTTGGGAACGTTACAAGGAAATGATCAAGAAATGTCCTCATCATGGCTTGCAAGGTTGGGTCATTATCCAGACCTTCTTTAGTGGCCTTCACCCGCAGTTTAAAAATGACATCACTGCTGCAGCGGGTGGAGCACTAATGGATAAGTCCTATGAAGAAGCTTGCGAACTGATCGAGAATTTGGCGGAGCATAGTTTTTCCACCCCGAGATCCGCCGTAAGAAGAGTCGCGAGCGTTCAAGAATCGGATGAGCTGAAGGAACTGAATGCTCAACTGGCCTTTATCACAAATCAGCTGAGTAGAGGTATTCCGGAAGCACCCGAGCAAGTTCAGTATATGCAAAACCGGAACTATCAACCGAGAAACGATCCTTTCTCGAACACCAACAATGAGGGGTGGAGGAAGCATCCCAATCTTTCATGGAATCAGCCCGGTCAACCAACACAAGGTTTCCAGCAAAGGAACGAAGGACCATCCGGAGAGAAGAAACCGGGGCTGGAAGAGATGATGATGAAGTTCATGACGAAGATGGAAAGCACGGTTGAGGGATTAGCGAGCACGGTGAGTACAGTCAAAGCTGCAACCGATCAGAATACGGCTTCAATTAAGATTCTCGAGAGGCAATTGGGGCAGATTAGTGAAGCTCTACAAAACCGACCTCCCGGAACCTTTCCCAGTCAAACCGAAAGGACTAACCGGGAAACATGCAATGCCATTTATCTGAGAAATGGCAAGGAGCTGAATGGAGAGCCATTACGAGAGTCGTCATCAAGGGAGACCGGTCCGAAAGAGAAAGAGATCGAGAGCATTAAAGTGACTGAACTAGAAGCTGATAAAGAGTGTGCAATCAAAGAGAACTCGGAGGGTGAAGAGAGCAAGCAGTGTGAAGAGAACAAGCTAAAGCAACCACCGGTCAAGCCGGAAATTCCGAGAGTGCCATACCCGAATAGACTCAAAAAGAATAAGGATGATGTTAATTTTTCCAAGTTTATTGATGTGTTTAAAAAGTTAACAATTAACATCCCTTTTGCAGATGCGTTGGCGCAAATGCCCTCTTACATGAAATTCATGAAAGAGATCTTATCCAAAAAGAGGGCGATCGATCACCAGGCCACCGTTGCACTCACTGAAGAGTGCAACGCGATTTTTCAGAATAAGCTTCCCCCGAAGCTTAAAGATCCAGGGAGTTTCTCTATCCCTATTCAGATTGGGGAGTATAGTTTTAATAAAGTTTTATGTGATTTAGGGGCAAGTATTAATCTGATGCCTCTTTCTGTTTTTAGGAAACTCGGACTGGGTGAAGTGCAGCCAACGTACATGACGCTAAAGCTCGCCGATCGATCAATCAGATACCCGTACGGAGTCGTAGAAGATGTGCTGATCAAGGTCGGAAAGTTCTACTTCCCGGTGGACTTTGTAGTGATAGACATAGACGAAGACGAAGAAGTCCCATTGATATTGGGAAGGTCCTTCCTAGCCACGAGTAGAGCCTTGATTGATGTGGAGGAAGGAGAGGTGACCTTTAGAGTCGGTGGCGAGAGGGTGACTTTCAAGATGTCCGAGAAGACGAGAGGTCGGAGTGAAGAGGCATCCGGATCTGGTCATGGAAGGCCAATTGCGAGAGAATCCGCGAAGAACCGCAAGTGTGGGCGGTTCGAGTCAGCGGATACGGAGCCAAGTTGAAAACCGCACAGTCGTGCCACGACTTTAAATAAGGCGCTGGGTGGGAGGCAACCCACCAAGGTTTGTTTCCTTTTATTATTTTTAGTTTGAGTGTGTTTATATTTCCGAAAAAACCATGAAAATCAAAAAATCGAAAAATCAAAAAATAGCTGGAACAGGGACATACGCGGCTTATGCCGCGGTCTACATACCGCGTGTCAAGCCGCGGGACTCCTATGACTGTTTGTGAAACAGTAGGTTACACGGTTTGCCACGCGACTTGCAAGTCGCGGGCTAAACCGCGGGAGTCCCTTGTGCCTTGTTTTGTCTTTCGTGCAGTTTTTATTCCTTTCTTGCTTTGTGTGTTTCATCTTCCAGCATTTTGTCTTGTGCTTTGATTTCCTTTGTTTTGCATGTTCTCCCTATCTCCCCCGATTGATCCTCAACCTTTCAAGAATCCTCCTTCATCCGGGCAAAACAGGTACGCTCTAAACTTTGCATAATATCGAGTGGTGTAAGATGTTTGTTCGTGTTAGTTAAACGAGATGCAACAAACCTAAGTTTCACTTAGGTTTAGGGTGCCTCATCTTTCACATCTACACACTCAATTCTTTAGACCCTGTGCAAACCTCGGTTTCACCGAGGTTTGGGGTTGGCTTTCATTTGGCAAACCCAGGCCACGGCCTAGGTTTGGGGTGCCCATATTATAAATTTTGGGTTTTCTTTTGATGTTATGTAATGCCTTGCCTGTCCTTTGTGAAAACTGTAATAACTGCACAATGATTGAGTCGCATCGCCTACGACTTTACTTGCACATTGGGGACAATGTGTGGGTAAGGTTTGGGGTTGCCCAATCGGGCTCAAGTTATGCACGTAGATTTCCTGCACTTCTGAGTGTCTAGATCATAATAGCTAAATTTTTGTTTTGAATGATTGAGACCAACCATTGTGGGAAGAATCTTATGATAGTGACGTGACCGTTAGGGAAGGACCAGGAAAGGACATGACTATGGACATTAGTGGAGACCACCCGATAGTGAGTTTTGTGCCTAAAAGATGTTTTTCATTTCGAGGGATTCATACACTTAATTCTTATACACTCTTTCGAATTCCTTGTCGTGAATGTAGAATGATCTCGCTACATTATTGCATTGAGTAGCAAAGACGAACATCGGGATATTGGGTAAGGGTATAGTAGACCATATAGTGTGGACCTTAAGATATGATTCCAGGCATTATGTGTTTTGTTTTTAACCATTTTAGCTATCGTTCCCTTTCACCCTTTTGTGTGTATCCATAGCCCTTTTGCAGCTAAACACGCACCTTATTCGTTTCTAAACCCACCAGTACACCTTTAGCCATAAACCTTAGCCAACCCTTATCCGAAAGCGTGTAAATCAAAGGCAGTGATGAACTACGAAAGATAGAGCAGAAAAGAATAGAACAGGCCAGTCATGAGAATAAAACGGGTCAATGTAACCCGAGAAATAGAAAGGATAGAAAAGAGGGCCAATGATGCCCCAATCAAATAAAGAGGACCAATGAAGTCCCAACAATTTTTTTTATTATATATACAGTTATTTAGATAGCAGTTACAGCAGTTAAATAAGAGAGTCAAAACGACTCCAATAGTGACAAAAAGGGCCAAGTGGGAGAATGTTAAGCAAGAAAGTTCAGAACTGCTAATTATTGACACGCCAAGGATTTTTGATCCTTTTTACCCTTCATTTCTCAGCCATAACCCTAGCCCCGTTACAACCTGTGTAAAGACCTGGATGATCTTCTGGAAGATGTGATTAGGTTTACGACCACCCTCACTGATATTCCCTGTCTTGCTACTTGATTCCTCCTGAGATCAAATTTTTGGACATTTGTGCGTCTTTCTTTCAAGTTGTCATGTAATAATTTGAGTATTATTGTACATAACTTCCTTAAACATGACAACATGTGCGACAGCCTAGGTTCGAGTGAAATGAGCGCATCCCATGAGGTAGGGTCGAGGCGAAATGTTTTCCCTAGTATGTCTGAACCTAGTACGACCTTAATGTAATCGGAGCAGTCACGAGTTCAACTCACAATGGAAGGTCATAGATCAAACGAAATAAGAATGAGGCGAGAGTGAGATAGATATTCACGGGTATGGGAAATCACCGATGCACCACTTGGTACCGATTGGGAATTGTGCAGTTATTATTAGTATTATTTCACTTATGTGTGCTTTATTTCTATTTTATCGCTCATTTGCTTGGGGACAAGCAACACTCGGTTTGGGGTTGTTGATAACGCCACTTTTTGGCGTTATTTTCAGTTCTCAAACCAACGAGATTGGCTTGTATTCAAGTAAAAAGGCGTGTATTTTACGGTTTATCTAGTGTTTGATACAGGTTATCTAAAAGGCGGCATTCCTCGGGAAAAGAAGTTAAAAAGAGCCCAAAACGAGTCCAAACGAAGCCTGACGGAAGCCCAAAAGCAAAGCCCAAGACCCACGACCGAACCAGGATCCGCTCCGCGAACCAGACGACGACCCACGCTGCAAAAATGACGCGCGACTTACAACGCGACTTGCAAGTCACGTGGCAAGTGGCGTAACCCACTGTTTCGCGAATTCCAGCTTTAAATCCGATTTTTAGGTCATTCATTCGATAGGCAACTTTCACACGACGGCCAGGGGCGATTTTGGGGCGATTTCTAGAGACTTTTCGGAGCTTTCAAGGTCACGATCGAGAGCCGATCAAGGAGACGTTCAACACGCGAAGTAGAGACGAGCACGAGAGAATGGAGTTCATCATCTTACCTTTCACGATTTCATCTTTTATGCTTAATCATGCTTACATACACTTTCGCATCTATTTCTCTTGTGTTTGAATCCACCACCGACATGAACTAACCTGTTCATGTTGGGGGTTGGATTGAATTAGGTTTGTAAGCATGTGAACAGATGACGAGTGATTTTTATCAGTTTTTTCCTTAAGTAATGAAGTATGAAATTTTGTGGTTAATGCTTGTGTGAATTTGGCCAATTTACATTCGATTTGTTTGTAGTAATTAAGTTCGAGAGAATTGATTGCTACTCAGAATTAGGAATTGCATGCCTAAAGTCCGAAAGGTGATAGAGATATACCGAGTAAGCTTTAGTCCCAATTAAACCGTTAGGTTGATATCGAGAGATAAAATCTAGCCAATTTAAACATAAATCGTGTACTTAATGTGTTTTGGAATCCATAGGTGAGATCGAGAGATTAAACTTATCCTTTTCAAAATAAAATCCGTTGTTGTTCGAAAGAGAACGACGTTGATCTTAAAAGATTTGGGAATCATTAAGGGGATTAACTGGTAATTGTTTTGAGTCAGTTGTTTGCATGTGTAGAACCTGAGGATTTCCAACCCTCAACTTCTCTCTCTATCGAAGTTTCTAAGTCGTTTACTGTTTCGTTGTGATTTCGTATTCGTTGCAATTAAGTAGTTTTAAATCAAACCAACCTTCCAATATTCGACAGTTCAGTTAATAGAGTTTGTAGTAATTGTGATACTTAGTTCCTAGTTCCTGTGGATTCGATACTCGTACTTACCGTACGTTATTACTTGATTTCGACACCGTACACTTGCGGTTAGATTTAGGGGGGGTGAGACCCGTCTATCAGAACCAAACGCCCCCTAAAATCTAGGTACACCCCTACTAAAATATTAAACTATACGATTAGCTGAGGACCTATGAAGTTCCAAGCGAGGGATGGTTTCGTTCCCGTGAACCAAATTAACTTATTTTTGCAAATGAAATATTTTTTTGGGTACGAAAGGTGCGCCACTAAACTTTGAAGGGATATTTCGGGATATTATAACATAGAAGAAACATTAACCAAAAAAACAAAAATACCTCCAACAATCAACCAAAAACCAAAAACAAAAATTGTCCATAGAAATCAATCAAAAAACTTAAAAATCCCACAAAATGGTGGAATTCGGCTAAAATCAAATTAAATGACTTTGTGGGCTTTTGATCCACCTAAATAGTGCAACCACTTGGCAAAACTACTGGATCCCCCACTGTATACTATAATACTACACACTAAACACAAAATTCTAAAATTTTCAGAGGGTATGAATAGAAGACATATAAACATTCAATTTACACACAAAAATTAAGTGTTTTATCTAGTGGTGGGTTGTAGCAACATGACCTCCAATTTAGTATTTGAATAATGGGTTAGAGAAACCACAAGGGTTGTGGCGTACTGGTTAAGGTCCTGGGGGATGTGGTGGAATATTCCATCTGCCCAAGGTTCTAATCCAGGCATACACAACAATTGTGGCCATTTAATCAGGGCTGATGTCTTACGGTCATAATTTGCCAAGGGATTAGTCTAGGCAAAGCCTAGAACACCCTTTCCAAAAAAAAAAAATGGGTTAGAGATACCCTTAATATCTTCCTAAAATTGCCTCAAACACTTCACTTTCAGAATCCTCAAACCTTCCAAAAAATGTCAAATCTCGACTCTTTACAAAAACAAGTTCTCTATTTATTGTGATGGAAATAATGTATTGTAACATCTCGATTTTTATAAAGTGTTATGATTGGTTATTTGATAGATTAATTTTAGAGTTTATCCCTGAATAAGTTTCGTTAATTGTTTTATTGGAATTATAAGTTAAGGGGTAAACTTTAATTTTAATTTATAAGTTGGAGGGTATAAATTGTCATCTGATGATAATTGAGGGACTAAATTGGTTAAGTGATGAAAGATATCATCACCACAACCTCTTTTTATCTAAAAGAGAAATGAGATATTTGTTTTGGTCACTTTTGGTCTTGTGTGCGTGTATCGTACAAAAGAGAGAGAGAGAGAGAACCGAGAAAGGAAAGAAGGAGAAGAAGAAAACAGATTCAGCAGAAAATTAAGAGTTTCAATTGTTGAAAACAAAGGTATGTTTCTAATCACAATTTTGTTTATGAATAGATGTATAAGAGATGAATTTTATTGGGTTAAAATTTGGGTTTTAGTATTTTTGGAAGATATGAAAATTCTGGGTTCATAGGTCTCTTCTACTAATGATGTTAAGCATATATGCATTTTTGTAGAAATTGTCATGGCTTAAAAGTATAGATTTCTGGCTTAAATACGTTTACAGTTAGTTGAGATAAAGATGAACAGTTAGTTGCGATAAAGATGATAGTTGCGATAAAGATGAATGTCGCAAGCTTTGGGTTGCGACAAGATTGTTATATCGCAACAGTAGGTTGCGATAAGATGGTTGTATCACAACAGTTGGTTGCGATAAGAAGGGAATATCGCAACAGTGGGTTGCGATAAGTGTGGTGTCGCAAGTAGTAGATTGCGACAAGTGAAGGTGCATTTCTTTGGGTTGCGATAAGTGACGAGATTTTGGGTTATTTAGGATTCTTAGTCTTTAAATAGCCCTATTTAGTATATTGATATAAATACCATCTGTATTTGGGTATTTCAGACTTTGTGAAGTTTGGTGACGGAATTCCTTACAACTTTAAGAAGTAAAGTAAGAGTGACGCTACTACTGTCAGGTGAGTTCATTCTTACCTTACCCTTTTATAACGTATTTAAAATTATGGTAAGGTACATTTTTATAAATGAAATGTTTTCTGGATGAATTTTGATGGATGATTATACGAGGTAAAATTGGTTATCTTTAAATTAATGGTATTGCTTAATTTCATTAACGTTATTTGAAAATGATTTTTATATTAAGCAATAACCTGTACGAGTACAAATAAGTGTAATGGATCTATAGGCACTAGTTTTTATGAACACATGGAATAGGCGTGGATTAATCGTAATTCCAGTGTGTATGATAAACGAGGAATAGGCGTGGACTAATCGTAATTCCCGTTTAGGTGAAATGAGGAATAGGCGTGGACTAATCGTAATTCCCATTTCACATTGATGAGAAATCGTGGGATAGGCCTGGATTAATCGTAATTCCCGATTTCTAAGGAAGGAAAGAGATAGACATCGCTTAATTGTAATCTATACTTCCTTTCCAAGAAATTGACATGGATAATTGTGATTTCTTGGATATGAGCATTAATTTAGAATTCGTAGAGATTCGTAGTGGGCTCTTGAACATGATATCATGACTGACTTGGTGTCGGTCATATTCATGGAATCGGGTTTAACCCCGTCATCGTAAGATGTTGATACATATGGTAAGAAAAGGGTAAACCAGGTTTGTTATGCCTTGTTTACATTGATTTTAAAAGTATTATTTTGAAACTGAATGTTCTCACTAGACGTTAGCCTAATCGTTTCAAAATATGTTTTCTTACCAGGTACTAGCTCGGGCAAATAGTGGGAAGTGGGACGAGAGCTTTTTGAGATAGCGGAGAAGTTAATTAACGCAATGAGGCTTTTTGATGGATTGCTTAGATAACCTAGTTAATCTGATTATAGTGACATGATTAGATTAATAGGTTATTTGAAGAATTCTATATTTGTAAATATGACCCTCATAGTTAATTTATCTGCTTATGTATAAAGTTTGGAAGATCTTTTGTTTAAATCTTGTTACAAATTGAGGTTTAAATTAGCCCTGATTTTTAGGGTGTTACATGTATACATATATTCTCACCCACGTACAATAATTTTGAGTGAGATATACTCGATAGGTTTAGTTTAATCAAATTTCCTGGATCCATCGGTGATCCGTAATTGAATCAATGATAAAAGGTTATGTTGATCTATACTTTTTCAACATAACAATCTATAATGGGTTTACAAACAACAATTCATATTTACCTTGTTATTGGTCTTTAGCGTGTCATAATTAACACAAATATATTTGATTTCTTTCTTCGGAGCCGTTTCTTTTTCCGCCCCCGCCCCGGCATAGCGCTTCGCTTCCGGTTCTTCGGAAGAATCAAGTGACTTCTCCCTTCTTCATTGGTATGGGGGAAAAGGAACTGTCTACCAGTTGGGAAGCTAGACATCAAGTAAGTGGCTTGATGAGGATAACTAAGCTGATACGCCGGAGTTGGCTGCTGGCACAACAGGGTGGTGCCTTACCGCACCATGGGCGGATGAACAATAGCGTTTGTGGTGGTGCTTCAGGATTCCAATGTACTGCGTCCAAGATCAGAACGAGCTTGCCGGCGGACCACTGCCATCCCATTCTTGAGTGAGCTGGAGCACAACCATCTTATCCACTGAACTAGCTAGAAGCTATCGCTTCGGGTCGAAGCACTAAAAGAAAAGGACCGGGAAAGGCGGCGGCATAGGAACCACATGACCCCTACTAGTAAAGGGAAAACGGAAGTGCGCTACTGCGCACCAGCTGAAAAAACCCTTTCCCATTTTAATAAAAAGAAGGTAAGCTTCATAGCTCCAATCTAGTAAAGGGGCTTTGATGGATACCCTTTGTATAGGTTGGGTTGCTGGATACGGGATACTCGTAATAGGCTGGACCAACATCCAGCCGAGAGAGGGCAGTCTTTAGAAGCAACAGGTTGGGAAACCAAGAGAACGCTTGGCCTTTTCTTATCTTCTTCCCGCCCTAGGAGTAGGAGTAGCACAAAAAGAGGGATTAGCATTATGGACCATAAACCACTAACGCCTTCCTCGTTGGGGCTCCGTGCACTGGGAAAAGGCTTTAGCGACGGGAAACCGACCACTAGTTACAAAGCTCCAATAAGGTATCGAGAGGGCTATCACAGTCAGGTGCGATTTGACTTTAAAATATTAACGAATTTTTTTTGTAATTAAGGTAGTTAATCCTTCATCTTTTCCGTCATATACATTTAAACCGAACAAAACTTATTTTATACGTTAAAACTATGAAAATTACAAAACCACAACAAATTAAATGGCATTAATTATAATTAATAATCACAAAAATATCACATTTTTTTAAAACAAAATGTGCCATTTTACTTGTGCATAGTGTATGCACATCCTTAGACCAGGGATGGACCTTTTAAATTCCAAACGAGTCCTGTATATCTGGTCAATTTATTTTTCTGAGTACAATTTTTAGAGGTATGAAAGATGTATCTACTAAATATTGAAGGATGCTCCGGGTTAGAAAATAGAAGAAATATCAACTAAAAAGACGAAAAAAGTGCTCGAAATAAACCAAAAAACTGAAAACTCTTTAGAAATTAACCGTAAAACAGAATAAATTCTTGAAATCAACAAAAGAAGCTTTAAAAAAACCCAGAAACGAAAAATTCAAATAAAAACACATTGAATGATTTTACGGACCTTTGATCTATCTTAAGAGTGGACCAACTTTACAAAAAAAATTAGGTCCACCACTCATCTAGAACTTTGTTGTATGCATGATGCATGCTAATGTATGTATGTATGTATGCATGTATATATTCATGCGGTGGCAGAGGCCTGTGAGGGCAGTGGGGGGGGGGCAAGCCCCCCCTGATTTTTCATCTTCTTAATAGCCATATATGTGTATTTGATTGGCAAACTCCAACTCTAGCTACCTTTAAATTTTAATTTTCAACCCATTAAGTTAACATAGCCAAGACTTATGCTTATTAATTAATTAAATAAAACAATAGAATGAATTTATATAATATACAAACTAAAGAAATAAAAAAGTTGAATAATATAATAAATAAAATAAACAAAATATTTTTTTTGTTATGTCATTAAATGTAATTTTGTTTTATATACATGTTGCATTAGGTATATTAATGAGAAAAGTTGTTGTCACATAGAATCTTATTTTTAAATCACATAATATCATACTTGATAATACTTAATTTTGAGTTTTACAATTGTTAATGCCAAAAATCGTCAAGAAGAATAACTTAAGGTTGATTGGGGAGCTTAACAACTAAAGATAGAAATCGTTTGACAAAACAGTGCGACAAAGACAAAGGAAAGTAAATGAGACGCAAGAAATTTGGTGACGCAGGAAAAACCTCAACGAGGAAAAAACCCGCGGACGACTATGACGGTCGTCGCTGCACTATGATCGCCAAACATGGGCGATGTCCTTTGTTTCGAGTGTCGAGAGTATAATGGTTACAGTACAACTGAAAGAAAGACTTTAGATGTAAAGTAAACAGATGTGTCGTATGTAAATATAAAGCGTCGTGCGAATATTTGTCGTATATAGGAACGGTGCGTCGTGCGTAGTATGCTTTCGAGAGAGAGTTTTGCTTCAAATATTTCGCTGTGTAGTTCTTGTTCCTGGAATCGGATGTGCGCGAATGATGATGGAGCCCTTGTCTATATAGTTTTCGTGGCTTTAAATGACTCCATAAAGGCTTTGAGTAACGGTCGTAACGGTTGCTGAAGTTAATCCTCGTAATTAACCTTGCCGGTTATGTCCGTTGGCCATTAATGGTGTTGATCCTGCATTAAACAAAGAAATCATAACAGTTGTTATACGTTAGTCGGTCGAGGTCGTAAGGTGTCTTACGACGGTCTAGTGTCGTGAGTAAATATTCGATTTAAACTTTGGCCAGACGATAAAGTGTTCATGATTTTATCTTACTATAAGAAAGTGTAATAAATGCTTTCCCTTTTTTGGTCGTGGTCGAGACTGGTGAATTTTTACCCAAACAGTTTGCCCCCAAAATTTAAAAATAGAGTGGCAATTTCAAATTTCAAATTTTTAAATTTTTGTTGGAAGAAAATCTTTTAAAATCTTCGTCCAAGGGTATGTCAAGAGGCATGACACGTGTCGAAAGTCGTTGGTTTGGAACTGAATCGGTTCGATTCCAACTGAATGGGAAGTTGAAAAGAGGATAAGATTGTGACGTCATGCTGACGTGCGATCATGTTAAACAGCTGTGAATGCCAGGTGTCGACGATCTGTCGAGTATTCTAAAAGGTATGACCACGTGTCGATCATCGAGCGACTTGACCTGACACGATCGTTTGCATAAATAGAGTCCTTTCGAGGATCTTTTACAGTTTACGTTTTCTAAGAGTTTTAGAGCGAGTTTTTCTTCCTGATTTCTTGCTATTTTCATCGAATACATTCCAAACCTGTAGAAATCTTATTCCGATCTAGAGTTTTCGAGGTTTAGAGCGCCTATATAAGGTACGACTTCTCATCCCTTTTATGCGTCGTAAGTATATCGCTAGAAAACCTAGGAGACACTGGGATCTTTTTGCTCTGAGCAACATAAAAATTTGGCTAACTGGTTTAGCAATGTCGACCGAACCAGCGAGCACCGTTAGAGATCAAGACGATCTAGACTCCTGTTTGGGCAAAATTTCACCAGTCTCGACCACGACCAAGGTAAGTAAAAGCACTCACTTCTGTTACTTCTGATAAGGTAAAATCATAGCACTTTATCCCCCGACTAAAGTTAAGATCAAAAGTTATTTACCTCACGACACTCGACCACGATGTCGTACGTTTCACACGATCGTCGCATAGAGCCATGCGACCTCGACTAGCTAACGCGTGATACAACTGTTACGTTTGTTTAGTATTTATTGCAGGAGTCAACGTTATTCATGGACAACGACTATAACTGATGAAAGCCATTAACAGCACTAAAGACGACGTCCGTTACGACAGTTATCGAAGTATTTAATGAGCCAATTAAAGCGCCCGAAGACTATAAATTCCAAGCTCAATCCTCAGTTCAAGGGACATCAAACAACAGACACAAACACTCGAACTCGAAAGAACACTTGAAGCACAGAAATCGCTCTCAGAAGAATCGCTCTCGACGCACGACATCAGCGCACGACACACAATTTAAACACACGACGCACATTGTTTTTACATTCGAAACACTTGTTACTTTACATTTCGAAGACTTTCTTTCATTTGTATTGTAATCTCTGTACGATCGACACCCGAAACACAAGGACATCGCCCCTATTTGGCGACCATAGTGCAGCGACGACTTCCACAGTCGTCCGCGGGTTTTTTCCTCGTTGAGGTTTTTCCCGCGTCACCAAATTCTCTGTCTCATTTACATTTTCGTCTTTGTCGCACGCTTTGTCAAAAGATTCTTTTCTTTAGTTGTTAAAGTCCACATCGACCTTAAGTTGTACTTTGGTGCGATTTTTGGCATTAACAGTTTGGCGCCATCCGTGGGACCCCATCTAGAGAAAATCTTCGACAAACGTGCGTCCTACTAACGCTTTCTTGTAGTCTTCTCTATTCCCTATTTCAGGAAAATGGCAGGCCCGGGAAATCAAGAGCATGTCATTGCCCAGATGTATCAGGAATTACAGGTCGTGTGGAATCAAATCAACGCCATGGCCGAGCAGAGTCGCAGAGCAGCCGAGGAGATCGCACGGCTGAGAAATCCCTTTGGTCCTCAGCATGGTCCTAGGCCGTTCGTTCAGAATCCAGGCCAAGGATCGTTCGGTCAAAATGGTCTTAGACTATTTGCGCATAATTCAGGTCCAGGATCAGGTCCGTTCGCTTAGAATCAGCATCCAGGTCTGTTCGCTCAGAATCAGCATCCAGGTCCGTTCATGCAGAACCAACAGCCGGGGCCCTTCATCCCAAATCCTCAGTTCAGGACAGTTCCTCCTCAACATATAAGGCCACCACCCATGCAGAATGGGTCGCAGCCATTTCAGAATGGGTCGCAACTGTTTCAGAATGGATCGTAGCCATATTTTGTCCCTTTCAACGGGGACACCAATGGCTCATCATATGGCAATGGCACTAGTTCAGGAGTCAATCCGCAGACAGGTGTGCATCCTGATCCTAATGATCCCGTCGCCCAGCAACTGAAGTTGCTAGAAGAACAGAACGAGTGTGTCCTATCTTTGCTCGCCATGCTCCCTGGGGCAGTTGTGCCCGTCGACGTCGAGCCTCGATCAGGATTTCAGGCGTCACCTTTCATCGACGAGATCGCGACTGTCGAGGTCCCGAAGAAATACAACGTCCCCACCTTCATGCCCAAATATTCGGGAGTGACCGATCCAACAGAGCACGTCGCACAATATAAGCAGCTCATGTGGACGATCTCAATCCCGCATATGTATCAGGAGGTCTGTATGTGCAAGAGCTTCGGCGCGACTCTCACTGGTCCTGCCCTCCAATGGTTGATCAATCTCAAACCCAAGTCCATCGGGTCGTTCGCCGAGTTGGTCAACCAATTCTCTCAGCAATTCGCCAGCAGTCGCAAGATGGAGAAGCAGACCAGTGATCTGTATTATGTCGTGCAGAAGACCAATGAGTCTATTCAAAGTTATTTCAGTAGATTCAATGCGGAGATGATCAGTGTTCGCAATTGTGACGTCAAGACCGCAATCGAAGCTTATAAGCGTGGTCTGGACGATAGTTCGGGCTTATACACTGATCTGACCATGTATCCCCCAGAAAATTTCGAAGACGTCCGAGCTCGAACCCTAGCGTATATGAGGGTAGAAGACGACGCTGCCTTTCGTCGCAAGCATACCGACGACAAGAGGTCGTTGGGTGTAAAGAAGCCAGAGTTCAAAGCAAAAGCAATTTCTAAGGTAGAGCCCGCGCGCCAGATTTCAAATGTCCGATTCAAGACGAAAGCAGAGGCCAAGATCCAGATCAAATTTCCTCAGTACCCCAAGATATCCTCTTACGGATTCAAAGGGTCCACTAAAGATTTGGTCGAAGCTTTGAAGACCACTCGAGCGACCATCCGATGGCCAAAGAAATCCGATCAGGACGATGCTAAGAAAGATAAGTCAAAATGGTGCGACTTTCATGTCGACCATGGTCACGCGACAGATGATTGCATAGCTCTCAAAAAGGAACCAGCATATCATGTCCCGAAAGGAAACCTCAAAGATATCATCGATGATGTCGTTACTTCAGCTAGCGATCATCAACCGCCAACCCCAGAGCATGCAAAGGTCGTCAATTGCATCACGGGTGGTTCCGACGTGTGTGGTCTGACGTATTCCGCGGCCAAACGTCACGCCAGTCAAGCACCTGACGATCGGCCTATTCCGCGTTCATCGAGACCCAAAGGAGATTTAGAGTTGGAAGCTATGAAGATCATATTCGACCAAGACGACCTCGACGACTCGTATCAGAAGCACCATGATGGATTGATCATTCAACTCACGATTGGTAATTGTTTAACTCGACGAGTCTTGGTCGATGGGAGCAGTTCAGTGAACGTCATTTTCCTTGACACCATCAAAGCTATGGGAATCGATCGCTCGGAAATCACCCGACGTTCGACGACCTTAGTTGGTTTCAATGGAGAAGCGACGAGCACCTATGGAGAGATCATCTAGCCGGTCTATGCCGGAGGAATCAACAAGCAGACCAAGTTCAGCGTCATTGATTGTGCGTCGGCCTATAACATCATTTTAGGTCTACCATGGATCCATGAAATGAAAGTCGTTCCCTCGACGTATCATCAGACTCTGAAGTTCCCTACGCCGTGGGGAGTTCAGGAAATCAAAGGTGAGCCAAAAGTCACTCGTGACTGCTATAAGACAACCCTGAAGCCGCGAAAGTAAGCTGTCCGGCGGTCGCATGTCGAAGGTTAAGCATGACCGTAGGGTCTCGACATGTTCGTCCTTCTATCCGTAATCTTAAAACTTATGCCTCTCCTACAGGATATGCCGACTATTTTTGCCCTGTCGCACGAAAACATGGTCAACATAGGCGTAGACGTTGTTCCCCGAGATCTCAGTGTCGATCCGTCATTTATAACCTACTCTCTCCTGAAAAGAATAGGATGATAAATGACGGGGGGCAAGTACCCCATCCGAAAGGGTATGCTTTCAAAATTCCCTTTTTCTTCTTCCATACGATTTTTTATCACAAACGATTACTGACTTAAGCATCGGAGGGTCGTTGGTTAGCCAACGACCAACCTTTAACATTGTTTTTTCGCAGAATCGCACGCCGATAATCACTAAGTCTAAAACGACTTTAGTTTCGCAAAGTTGCACGACGTAAACGATCAGGTCTACGACTCGATCATTGATAATGTCGATTTTCTACATTATTTTGAATCTCAAACTAGGTGGTTTACGCATGTCTTCAAGTGAAATACGAGTATTTCATGGGTTTTTGTTGAGAAAGTATAGGTACAAGCATTTGTGTCCAAAAAAGCAGCAAAGTTGAGCTCCGGAGCTGAAAACGAGAGAAATCGAGAAATCACGAAACAGAATCTGGCGCCAGTGCTGGCGCCAGCCAACCCGCGCCACCATCCGCGCCAAAAACCCAAACAGAAGTTGGCGCCAGTCATGGCGCCAGTCCATCTGCGCCGGCGCTGGCCCCGACGCCCAGTTTTATAAAACTCATTCTGCAGCTAGGGTTTCGATACGCAAGACACACACGACGGCCAGAGCAGTTTAGGGGACGATTTTGGGAGACTTTTTACACCTTTCGGAGCCACGTTAGAGGATCAATCGGAGCCACGTTCAACACGCGAAGTGGATACGAGCCGGAAGAAGGGAGTTCATCTTTATATTCATCAGTACATCACACCATTCACCACGATCACTTTTGCCATGTTTTCATTCATAGTTGTTTTCTCTTCTTTTGTGTTTGAATCCCCCAACATCATGAACTAATCTTTAGATATTGGGGGTTGGAATGAATTATATTTGAACATATAGATGGATGACGAATGATTCTTATCAGTTTTCTTCAATTAATGAAGTATGCAATTTTGTGTTTAATGCTTGTGTGAATTTGGCCAATTTACATTTGATCCGTTGTTAGTAATTAAGTTCGAGAGAATTAATTATTACTTAGAATTATGAATTGCATGCCTAAGACGATAAACCGGTGATAGAGATATACCGAGTGAGTCTCAACCCTTAATTGAACCGTTAGGTCGAGATCGAGAGACAACACTTAACTGTGTAACATAATTTTGGTGCGTAATGTGTTTTGAATTTCATAAGTGAGATCGAAAGATAAACTTGTGCTTTTTAAGATAAAACCCGTTGTGCTTGAGAAAGAACAACGGTGACTTTTACAATTGGGTTCGTTATAAGAGAATAACTGGTAATTGTTTGAGTCCGATGTCTGTGTGTGAGAATTTAAGGATTTCCAACCCTCAACTGTTTTCTCTATCGGAAGTTTCCAAAGCTGTTTACTGTCTTGTTTTTGATTTGTCTTCTTGCAATTAATTAGTTAAAACCAACCATCCCTCAATTTCCAATCGTTCAGTTAATAGTCTTTACAGTCATTGCGGTACTTAACACCAAGTTCCTGTGGATTCGATACTCGTACTTACGTACGTATTACTTGAGACGACACCGTACACTTGCGGCTAGTTAAGGAGGGTGTAAACCCGCCTATCAAGTTTTTGGCGCCATTGCCGGGGAACTTGTTTTGTGTTGATATCACTACCAGCTGTAGGGATTATTACATTGAGCATTTTTTTTATTTTTGCAATTTATTTTTATTTCATTTTTCGTATTCAAGATTTTGACCCAAGTTTCTTGTTACTTCATTGCTGCAAGTTCTGATTGGTGACTTACTTTTTGCTGCAGATTGCTTCTAGTTTATGCTAAGAAGGAGTTCCTCTGGTGAACTCGAACAGTTTGATCCTGAAATCGAAAGGACTGCAAGGAGGTTAAGGAGGCAAGCCAGACTCAGAAGTCATCAAGAAATGGAGGGTCTAGACAACGACAACATCAATGATGGGGAAGATTGGGGAGAAGGGTTCGCCATGGGTAACGGGGAACCAATTCCAAACGTGAATGCAAACAACCCCAACAACCAGAACCATAATGTTAATCCCGGTCTCAACAATGTTCACAACAACAATGTTAACAATAACAACGTTAACAACAATGGTGTTAACAACAATGTGAATCATCCGCCACCACCACGACAGAGAGTGCCTATGCGGAATTTTGCTAATCCGAACATGGGGGCCGTCCAGAGAGGACCTTATGTTCCTCCGATTGCAGCAAACAATTTTGAAATCAAGACTGGCACCATCCAATTGGTGCAAGCAAATATGTTTGGAGGAGCGGCATCTGAAGACCCGCACAGCCATTTGAGAACATTTGAGAAGATTTGCAACACCTTCAAGGTGAATGGGGTTGACCCAGGTTCGATCAAACTCCGACTCTTTCCGTTTTCATTGAGGGGTCGAGCAGCTGAATGGGAAGAGAGTCTACCAAACGGGCAGATTCGTACATGGAATGATATGGTGATGGCTTTCTTAAACAAATTCTTTCCACCGGGGCGAACAACCCAATTGCTGTCAGATATCACTCATTTTCGCCAATGGGATCAAGAGTCCTTTTATGAGGCCTGGGAACGGTACAAGGGTATGCTGAAGAAGTGCCCTCATCATGGTCTACAAGAATGGATGGTTATCCAAACATTCTATCAAGGGTTGCATCCACATCATAAAAATGACCTCACTTCCGCTGCTGGTGGTGCACTGATGAATATGTCGTATGAAGACGCGTATGAGTTGATTGAGAATCTTGCAGAACATAGTTATGCCACTCCTCGGTCAGCCACTAGGAAGGTGGCAAGTGTGCAAGAAAGTGATGAACTGAAAGTTATCAAGGCACAATTGGCAGCTATCACAAATCAGCTGAAAAGTACAACAATTCAACCAACTCTCCAAGGGGATATGGGCTGTCAAGAGTCATTTGGTTCACCTCAAGAGTTTCCTCCGCCGGAGCAAGTGCAATTCCTTCAAAACCGCAATAACCGGCCTAGGAACGACCCATTCTCAAATACTTATAATGAGGGATGGAAACGTCATCCTAATTTCTCGTGGAGCCATCCTCAAAATGCACAAAAAGAGCCCATGTTTCAGCAGCAACAAAATCAGTACGGTAATACTTCTAACTCTTCTACTCAATCTTCTAATGTTTATCGTCCTCCAGGTTACAATCAAAGGAGGCAAGAAGAAGCACAAGGAGGGGAGAAAAAGTCCGGATTGGAAGAGATGCTAATGAAGTTTGTGTCAAAGATGGACAATGCGGTTGGAGAGTTGACATCCTCTGTTGGTACACTGTCAAGTTCAGTCGGAACGATAAGAGCTGCGACGGAACAGAACACCGCATCGATCCGAATTCTTGAGGGTCAAATGGAACAGATGGCAGAGGCGTTAGCTGTTCGGAGTCAAGGCACGTTTCCGAGCCAGCCCGAGAAGAAGAATATAGAAGAGTGTAATGCCATTTATCTTAGAAGTGGCAAGGAGCTGAATGGAGAGCCAATACGAGAGCCCACATCAAAAGGAACCGATCCTAAAGAGAAAGAGGTCGAGATCATAGAAGTGACTGAGCTAGAAGCCAATGAGGTTGTGATTGAAGAGAACAAGAAAAGTGAAGAGAAAAAGCCGGTAGTCAAACCGTTTGTACCACCACTACCATTCCCTAATCAAGTGAAGGCACACAATGACGAGGAACAATTCAAGAAGTTCCTCGACATATTCAAGAAGCTTCACATCAATATTCCTTTCGCGGAGGCACTCGCCCAAATGCCGACATACCTCAAGTTCATGAAGGAGATCTTATCAAAGAAGAGGGCAGTTGATCACCAATCGACCATTGCACTTACTGAAGAGTGCAGTGCATTCATCCAGAACAAGCTTCCGCCGAAGCTTAAGGATCCAGGGAGTTTTTCAATCCCTATTCAAATTGGTGATATTCGTTTTAATAAAGTGTTGTGTGATTTAGGGGCGAGTATTAACTTAATGCCTCTATCTATTTTCAGGAAGCTCGGATTGGGGGAAGTGAAGTCGACGTACATGACGCTCAAGCTGGCGGATCGATCCATAGTGTACCCATATGGAGTGGTAGAGGACGTGCTCATCAAGGTGGGAAAGTTTTACTTTCCGGTGGATTTCGTGGTGATGGACATCGACGAAGATATAGAAGTCCCGCTGATACTGGGAAGATCCTTCTTAGCCACGAGCCGAGCACTGATAGATGTGGAGGAAGGAGAGGTGACCTTACGAGTTGGTGATGAAAAGGCGATATTCAAGATGTTTGAGAGTGGGAAGCACAAAGACGGAGTTGGTCATGGCAAGCAAGAGGTGGAAGAATCCGCGAAGAATCGCAAGTGTGGGCGAATCAATTCCGCGGATACCGAACCAAGCTGAGAGCCACACAGTCGTGCCACGACTTTAAATACGGCGCTGGGTGGGAGGCAACCCACCGAGGTGTGCATTTTCTTTATTTTTCTGCATTTGGTGTGTCTTTTTGAAAAAAAAATTTGTTTTCTTTGCTTTCCTTTTCCTTTTGTTTTTGTTCTTGCATCCCCTTCTCCGTCATCTCCGATATCTTCCAACTGGGCGTTCCGATCTATCAAGAGAATCTCTCCGGGCAAACAGGTATGTTCTAATTCATTATGTTAATGAGTGGTGTACGATGTTTATTTCAGTATTAGTTAAACGAGATGCAACAAACCTAAGTTTCACTTAGGTTTGGGGTGCCTCACTTTTTAAACATCTACACACTCACTTTTATCCCTGTGCAAACTTCGGTTTCACCGAGGTTTGGGGTTGCCCATGTTTTTGAAAATGCTAGATTAGCTCTTTGTGCTTCATGTCATGTTATTCCTTACCTGTTTGATACCTGTAATATCCGCACAACGATACTTGTCTTAGTATCGCCTACGCCGATACTTGCACATTGGGGACAATGTGTGGGTAAGGTTTGGGGTTGCCCAATCGGGCCCACGTTTATGCACGTAGATTTCCCGCACCTCTGCATGCTTAGATTACTTTAGCCCAAATTTTTGTTTTGAATGATCAAGACCGACCATTGTGGGAAGAATCTTGTGATAGTGACGTGACCATTAGGGAAGGACTGGGAAAGGACATGACTAGGGACATTAGTGGAGACCGCCCTATAGTGAGACTTGAGCCTAAAAGACGTTATTCATGTCGAGGGATTCATATACGAAAATCATATACACTTTTTCGAGATCCTTGTCGTGAATATAGACTGATCTCGCTATATTATTGTATTGAGTAGCAAAGACGACCATCGGAATATTAGGTAAGGGTGTAGTAGACCATATCGTGTGGACCTTAAGAGATGATTCCAGGCATTGTGTATTTGTTTAACCCTGTTTTAGCTTTCGTACCCTTTCACCCATTTGTGTATAACCATAGCCCTTTGTAACCATACACTCACCTTTTCATTTCAGACCCACCTTTAAACCCGAGCCAAAAGCCTTAGCCAACAGTAATGAACTATGAAAGATAGAGCGGAAAAGAAAATAGTACAGGCCAGTCATTGAGAATAAAATGGGCCAATGTCGCCCCAATAAAAAAAAGGACCAATGAAGTCCCAACTTTAAAAAAAAAGCAAAAAAAAAGCAAAAAAAAAGCAAATAAATACAGTTAGTTAGATAACAGTAGCTGCATAATAAGAGAGTCAAAGCGACTCCAGTGGTAACGAAAAGGGCCAAGTGAGCGAATGTGAAATAAAGAAGTTCAGGAATCACCAATGATTGACACACCGAGGAATTTTGATCCATTTTACCCTTCATCTCTTAGCCTTAACCTTAACCCCGTTACAACCCGTGTAAAGACCTGGATGATCTTCTGGAAAACGTGATTAGAGTCTATGAATACCTTTACCAATATTCCATGTCTTGCTGCTTGATTCCTTTCTGAGATCAACTTTTTGAACATTTGTGCGTCTTTCAATAGAGTTGTCATGTAATTATTGCGTATTCTGGTACATAAACTCTTTAGACATGACAACATGTGCGATAACCTAGGTTCGAGCGAATTGAGCGAATCCCGTGAGGTAGGGTCGAGGCGAAATGTTTTCCTTAGTATGTCCGGACCTAGAACAACCTTAATGGAAACAAAGCAGTCACGAGTTCAACTTACAATGGAAGGTCATAGATCAAACGAAATAGGAATGAGGTGAGAATGAGATAGGCATTCACGGGTATGGGAAATCACCAGTGCATCACGTGGTACCAAATGGGAGTGTGCAGTTATTACGTTTCTCTAATATGTGCTTTTATTCTATTTTATCGCTATTTTGCTTGAGGACAAGCAACGCTCGGTTTGGGGTTGTTGATAATGTCGATTTTCGACATTATTTTGAATCTCAAACTAGGTGGTTTACGCATGTCTTCAAGTGAAATACGAGTATTTCATGGGTTTTTGTTGAGAAAGTATAGGTACAAGCATTTGTGTCCAAAAAAGCAGCAAAGTTGAGCTCCGGAGCTGAAAACGAGAGAAATCGAGAAATCGCGAAACAGAATCTGGCGCCAGTGCTGGCGCCAGCCAACCCGCGCCACCATCCGCGCCAAAAACCCAAATAGAAGTTGGCGCCAGTCATGGCGCCAGTCCATCCGCGCCGGCGCTGGCCCCGACGCCCAGTTTTATTAAACTCATTCTGCAGCTAGGGTTTCGATACGCAAGACACACACGACGGCCAGAGCAGTTTAGGGGGCGATTTTGGGAGACTTTTTACACCTTTCGGAGCCACGTTAGAGGATCAATCGGAGCCACGTTTAACACGCGAAGTGGATACGAGCCGGAAGAAGGGAGTTCATCTTTATATTCATCAGTACATCACACCTCTCACCACGATCACTTTTGCCATGTTTTCATTCATAGTTGTTTTCTCTTCTTTTGTGTTTGAATCCCCCAACATCATGAACTAATCTTTAGATGTTGGGGGTTGGAATGAATTAGATTTGAACATATAGATGGATGACGAATGATTCTTATCAGTTTTCTTCAATTAATGAAGTATGCAATTTTGTGTTTAATGCTTGTGTGAATTTGGCCAATTTACATTTGATCCGTTGTTAGTAATTAAGTTCGAGAGAATTAATTATTACTTAGAATTATGAATTGCATGCCTAAGACGATAAACCGGTGATAGAGATATACCGAGTGAGTCTCAGCCCTTAATTGAACCGTTAGGTCGAGATCGAGAGACAACACTTAACTGTGTAACATAATTTTGGTGCGTAATGTGTTTTGAATTTCATAAGTGAGATCGAAAGATAAACTTGTGCTTTTTAAGATAAAACCCGTTGTGCTTGAGAAAGAACAACGGTGACTTTTACAAAATTGGGTTCGTTATAAGAGAATAACTGGTAATTGTTTGAGTCCGATGTCTGTGTGTGAGAATTTAAGGATTTCCAACCCTCAACTGTTTTCTCTATCGGAAGTTTCCAAAGCTGTTTACTGTCTTGTTTTTTATTTGTCTTCTTGCAATTAATTAGTTAAAACCAACCATCCCTCAATTTCCAATCGTTCAGTTAATAGTCTTTACAGTCATTGCGGTACTTAACACCAAGTTCCTGTGGATTCGATACTCGTACTTACGTACGTATTACTTGAGACGACACCGTACACTTGCGGCTAGTTAAGGAGGGTGTAAACCCGCCTATCAATCATCCTTCCATAAGGACACACGATTCGCAGTTCTTCGCACGACTTAGTCATACGATCGCAAAGTCTAACGATTTTGCACTCTAAGTTTCTTAACTTTGAAAGATTTTCACCCTCTGAATGTATGCTTTGATCGCATGTGTTTATGTTTGTATACATGATTTAGAAGTCTTACGGCTTATGTTCTAAGTGTTGTGTTGAAATGGATGCCTAAGTCACATGATTTACTGTGTGAATTCCATTATATTTATTTACAAAATGTGCAAGACATGAGTTGAAAAGAAATTTAAATTTCATTCCCTGAATAATCTGTCGTTTACATTCGAAATAACTCGACCACCAATGGTCGAGCAGCAGGAACAAAAATAAGCAAAGGTATTTTCTAAGGCAAGGGAGGAGTGTTGATCACATCCTTGCCCGATGCCTCGCCATGAAGATCTTCACCCGCCACTTCCTCCTCAACATCCTTCTCATCATCAGAATCAAGGTCCCTCGCAGATCCGACGTCCTTCAAGTAATCGGCGAGCTCCTCCGACGCCGAAGCAAGAGGGTCCTTCCCCAACAGGTGTCGCCTCATAATCGCCGCCCTATCGGTCAGACGAGCTATAGCAAAAACGGATTTACCCTCATCCTTAAGAGCCTGCACTTCTTTCTCCAGACTCTCTACCTTGGACTTAGAATCCTCAACTTCCTTTGTAATCGCAGCCAAGGATTCCTTAACTTTGTCCATCTCCTCCCTCTGATCGGCAACCATGGACAGGGACTGTGTCAAGCGATGATTGGCCTCATCCTTTGCACGTCCGATGGCCTCTAGATGTTTCAGGGCGTCATCAAGACGTTTTGACAGAGCCTCTTCACGCTCTGCAGCGACCTTCGCTCTATCCAACGCCGCGTCTCTCCTCTCATGGGCAGCGGACACTAAATCCTTGATTTTTGCCGTCTCAGCATGCAAAGCCAAAGAGGCTTGAAACGCCTGTAGAAACACAAATGAAGCATCGTTACTAGACATGCGACAACGTAAACAAAACACGTCTTGAAAGATAGACTTACCATGAATGCCATACCGGCAACATGGGCCCCCGTCTCCTCGATAGGAAAACCCTCGAATCGCTCCCTGAAAGACGGGAGCAGATATTTCCCCAAATGAGGAAAGAGATTAGTCCCGTCTAGGACATTCTCAATCATAAAGTCTGATGGCAATGTGAAATTAACCGTCGTGACCTTAGCCCCTCCCGTCGGATGATCCTTGCCCTTGCCGGCCGACGAAGGGTCCGACGTGGCAGACAGGGACTTCACTGTTTCCGCCGGAGGCGCAGAACTGATAGGTGTCGCAGCAATCGCATCGGAAGATGTCTTCCTGGGCGATGCGACCTTCGCCTTCTCAGGCGTAACAACTCTAGATGAGTCATGAACCCCCG
The DNA here is from genome assembly GCA_033807775.1 of Saussurea involucrata. Taxonomy (NCBI): domain Eukaryota; kingdom Viridiplantae; phylum Streptophyta; class Magnoliopsida; order Asterales; family Asteraceae; genus Saussurea; species Saussurea involucrata. Next base: position 159,368,013 of record CM066319.1, read on the forward strand.
AAGACGGTTCCCTCGAGATCGTCGTCCTCGCCTTCTTCAGAACCTCAGGGCCACTGGACAAGCTCCTTAGCCTCCTTTCCTTGCCCTTGCGAGCAAGCTCAAGCTCAGCTGCTCTTTTATCAGAGATGGTCGACACCTTGGGTCGTGATTCCCCTGGAAACCAGAAAAAGAAGAAATGTTATAAAAGAAGAAGATTCAACAGAAAGAAAATGTGCACTTACCAGTCATCTCTCTTTCTTCTTTCGGCTCCTCTTCTTCCTTCTTACGTTTCTCCTCTCGAGTCTCTCCCAAGTAGACCACGTCTTCGTCCTCGTCCACCAAATGTCGTGTGACGAACGACCGCTCGTCGGCACTGTACGCCAGAAATTTGTCGATTTTGGCCTGAGAGTTGGCGTAAGGCTTCACGTCCTCAAACTTTATGGCTGTCGACATACAAGTTAAAGAGCAAGCAGAAAACGTGGACGACATACAACAATGAAATTGCAAAGCTCACCCGACGTATTCCAGCCGGTCCTAATCCAATCGCTCTCAGAGTCAAGGGTCGACTTATGCACAAATACGTACCGAGTCTTCCATTTACGATCGTTCACAACGGTCCCTAGGACCAAAGCACGATCGCCCTTTTACCTAAAATATAAGCTACAGCGATGACACCCATCCTTCTTGGCTTGATAAGCCAAAAGGAGGTCTCGTACGTTCATGGGAGACTCCCATTTCTTAGTGAGACGCTCTATCACTTGTACGACTCGCCAAAACTGGGGCATTAATTGGCCTGGTGCTAAGTCGAATTCTAACATAAAGGCTTTAGCAAGAGGCGAGTAAGGCCATTCAAAACCTATTTTAAAAGGGTATTCGTATATCACGATATACCCCTCGGGACACTCGTTTGATCGAATCTGACCTGCGCAGATCAATTCAACCCACGCAGGGATTTTAGCTAAGCTTCTAAAATCATCAAGGTCCGATTGTTCTTGAACAGTACTCTCGGGATCCATCGACATTCTGAGAAAACTTAAGAAATTAAAGAAATTGTACCTTATATTTATAGGTGCACTAAACCTCGGAAAATCCTAACTGAGTCGAAGATTCTTGCAGGATTGGAAAAACAGCAAGGAAATCAATAAGGAATATTCGCCTAAACTTCTCTGAAAACGTAAACAGGGAAAGACCCATCGTGACCTTTATATATGTAGTCGATCGTGTCAGGTCGAGTCCTTCGATGATCGACACGCGTCCCGTCTTTTCGTATAACCACGCAGATCGCTGACACCTGGCCATGACAACTGCTAAGCACCATCGAACGTCAGCATGACGTCTCGATCCTATCCCCTCTTCGACTTCCCTCTCTAGTTTGAATTGAACCAGTCTAGTCCCAAAGCAACTAAAATAACTTTCGACACGTGTCATAGTTTTATGCGTCCGACTGACAAAATTTAAAATTTGAATTTAGCATTCTACTTTCAAATTTTGGGGGCAAACTGTTTGGGCAAAATTTCATCAGTCTCGACCACGATCAAGGTAAGTAAATGCACTCACTTCTGTTACTTCTGATAAGGTAAAATCATAGCACTTTATCGCCCGACTAAAGTTAAGATCAAAAGTTATTTACCTCACGACACTCGACCACGATGTCGTACGTTTCACACGATCGTCTCATAGAGCCATGCGACCTCGACTAGCTAACGCGTGATACAACTGTTACGTTTGTTTAGTGTTTATTGCAGGAGTCAACGTCATTAATGGACAACGGCTATCACTGATGAAATCCATTAACAACACTAAAGACGACGTCCGTTACGACAGTTATCGAAGTATCTAATGAGCCAATTAAAGCGCTCGAAGACTATAAATTCCAAGCTCAATCCTCAGTTCAAAGGACATCGAACAACAGACACAAACACTCGAACTCGAAAGAACACTTGAAGCACAGAAATCGCTCTCAGAAGAATCGCTCTCGACGCACGACATCAGCGCACGACACACAATTTAAACACACGACGCACATTGTTTTTACATTCGAAACACTTTTTACTTTACATTTCGAAGTCTTTCCTTCATTTGTATTGTAATCTCTGTACGATCGACACCCGAAACACAAGGACATCGCCCCTGTTTGGCGACCATAGTGCAGCGACGACTTCCACAGTCGTCCACGGGTTTTTTCCTCGTTGAGGTTTTTCTCGCGTCACCAAATTCTCTGTCTCATTTACATTTTTGTCTTTGTCGCACGCTTTGTCAAAAGATTCTTTTCTTTAGTTGTTAAAGTCCACATCGACCTTAAGTTGTACTTTGGTGCGATTTTTGGCATTAACAACTCCCTTAGGAGATTAGCAAAAATCCCTGCGGGGATTGCATTAAGTAGAGTGGGTCAGGTCCGACATGAAATGTGTCCCGTAGGGCATTTCGTGATATACGAATACCCATTCAAGATAGGCTTCGAATGGACCTACTCGCCTCTGGCCAAGGCATTCATGTGCGAGTTCGACCTCTCGCCGGGGCAACTAATGCCCCAGTTCTGGCGTGTTATCCAGGTCGTCGAGCGACTTACCAAAAATTGGGAGTCGCCGATGAACGTGAACAACCTCTTGACGGCCTACCAGGTCAAGATGGATGGGAACCGTCGCTATAGTCTGTTCTCGAAACACAAAGGCGATCGTACCTTGGTTCTGAAAACTGCGGTCAACGACCGCAAGTGGAAGACCAGGTACGCATTCGTGCGTGTGGCGACTTTGGACACTGACTGGATTAGATCCGGCTGGAATATGGCGGGTGAGTTTCTTAGCTTTTGTCGAGCGTTTATATTTATTGATTTGTTTCTCAACTGACCTTCTCTCTTTTGTGCCTTCAGATATCAAATTCGAGGACGTAAAGTCGAAAGACGATTCTCAGGCCAAGATCAACAAGTTCCTGGAATTCAGCACCGACGAACGATCGTTTGTCACATGACATTTGATAGACGAGGACGACGACGTGGTCTATTTAGGTGAGAACCGAGAGGAAAGACGAGAAGAAGAGGAGGACGAGGAAGAGGAGACAGAGGAAGAGGAAAAAGAAGAGTTGAGAGAAGAAGAAGTGGAGATGACTGGTAAGTGTACCTCGGCCTTTCTGCTAGACCTAATCTTTCTTATATTTCCTCTGTTAACACTTGTCCGTCTCGTTTTTTAGGAGGATCTCAGGCGAAGTTGTCGTCTGCAGCTGCCAAGAGGGAAGCTCAAGCTGAACTTGCCCGCAAGGGTAGAGAAAAGAGGTAAGGGACCTCGACCACCGGGTCGGGGGTTTTAAAGAAGACGAGGATGTCAATCCCGAGGGAACCGTCTTCGAATGCAAGCGACTCGTCGAGAGTCGTTACCCTCGAGAAGACGAAGGTGTCGGTCGCATCACCTGAGAAGACGAGGACGTCTTCTGGTGCGATCGATGCGACGTCGATGAGTTATGCGCCTCTGGTGAAAACGACGATGTCGCCGTCTGCCACGTCGACCCCTTTGTCGGCCGACAAGGGCAAAGGGCATGCGACGGGAGATGCTGAGGTCATGACGGTCAACTTAACGTTGCCGTCAGACTTCATGGCTGACAATGTCCTGGACGGGACGAAGCTTTTCCCCCATCTGGGGAAATACCAGCTCCCTTCTTTCAAGGAGCGCTTTCAGGGGGTCGACGTCGAAGAGACGGGATCCCACGTCGCGGGACTCGCGTTTATGGTAGGTCTTTCTTTCAAGACTTGTCTTTTTTCGATGTTTATAACTTTGTCGAGTGTTTATTAACTTATGTCGTTTGTGTTTCTCAGGCGTTCCAGTCCTCCCTCGCTCTGCACTCCGAAACGGCGAAAATAAGAGGTCTGGTGTCCTCTGCTCTCGAGAGAGAGAATGCGGCGTTGGATAGAGAGAAGGCCGCTCTGGCGCGTGTCGAGGACATGTCCATTCGGCTCGATGACGCCCAAAATGAATCGGAGGTCGTCGGTCGTTCAAAGGACGAGGCGAACTATCGTCTGAAGCAATCCTTGTCCTTGATCGCCGAACAGATGGCTGAGCTGGACAAGACTAAGGAGTCTTTAGCTGCAAGTGAAAAAGAGGCTAAAGATTGCAAGTACAGGGTGGCGAAGCTGGAAGGGGAGGTGAAGGAGCTTAAGGACGAGGCGACGTCCGTCTTTGCTCTTGCTCGACGTGCGGGCGGCGATCATGCGACAACACCTATCGGGCAAGAACCCCCTTGCCTCTGCTTCGGATGAGCTGGCGTTCTTCTTGTCGATTGTCGGGACTGAAAGGGACCTCGACTCAGACGACGAGAAGGAGGTCGAGGAGGAGGAGGTAGATGAAGGCTCAAAGGGTGAAGCTTCAGGCAAGGATGTGGCCGATGATCCTCTTCAGCCTTAGACAAATTTTACTCTTTGTCTTTAATCATTTGACCGTTGGTGGTCGAGTTATTTGGATGTACGTGCGATTTAGAGTATTCACTCAAAACATGAAATTTTTTCTAAGTTAAATAACTTAGATCGTGGGGTCGTTAGTCCTTATGATCGCACAATTAAATTGTGCGATAAATTTAAGTCGTGTGTCCCTGCGATAATGTGGTCAATTCGTATAGTAGACCTGGATGCTTATGTCGTGCGATCCTGCGAAAACGTACTTAAGTCGTATAATAGACTTAGTAACTTTTGTCGTGCGACCCTGCGATAAAACAATGTTAGAGGTTGGTCGTTGGCTAACCAACGACCCTCCGATGCTTAAGTCAGTACTCGTCGTGATGAAAAAATCGTATAAGAAAAAAGGGTTTAGAAGAAATACCTTTTCAGATGTGTTGCATTCTAGCTACGTGGGATATCTCGATTGTCGAGGGTTTGGAGCCGATAGGCACCTTTACCCACGACTTCTGAGATACGATAAGGACCTTCCCACTTGGTGGAAAGCTTACCTGCATTGAGCTCTTGAGTGCTTTGGAACACTCGTCGGAGGACGTAATCGCCTTTTTGGAAGACTTTAACTTTGACGTTCTTGTTGAAATGTCGCTCGACCGCTTGCCTCTGTGACGCCATTCTGATCAATGTTGATTCTCTAAGTTCTTCAAGGGCGTCGAGGTCATAACTTAAATCAACCAGGTTGTGGTTGACGGAAGGGGTTTGTCCTGTGGACGTGCGAGGCGTCGTGCGATTCGCCTACAGGACTGAAGGGAGTTCTTCGACCCACTTTCCCTTTGCAGCTTTTAACCTTTTCTTGATCGAAGCAATAATGGTCTTATTGCTCGACTCTGCAAGTCCATTTGCCTGGGGATACCTGGGTGTCGAGGTCGTCAGCTTGATATTGCGGTCTTCGCAGAACTGTCGAGTTTTGTTGCTTATGAACTGGGATCCATTGTCGCAGACAAATTCGGATGGAATCCCAAACCTGCATATGATGTTAGTTTGGATAAAAGAGACGACGTCCTTGTCCCGAACTTGGGAAAAGGCAGCTGCTTCTACCCACTTAGAAAAATAGTCCGTAAGTACGAGAAGAAATACCTTTTGGCCCTGGGGCATGTGGTAGCTTGCCGACAATGTCCATTCCCCACCTCATGAAGGGCCATGGGATCAGTGTCGAATGTAAAGGTTCAGAGGGTTTATGGGACGTACCTGAATGTCGTTGACAGGGATCACAGTTCTGGACATACCTGACGACGTCTTGTCGCAGTGTTGGCCAAAAGTAGCCTTGTCGAGAGATGCGATTGGCCAAACTGCGACCACCTGAGTGATTGCCACACTCCCCATCGTGCATCTATTGAAGGATTTTCTGAACTTTACTTTTGCTGATGACGCAAATTAGGTTTAAGCCTGTCGATGATCGTCGATAGAGTCTACCTTCGATCATGACATACCTGGACGCCTTGAACTTGATCTTGCGTCTTCTGGGAGTTGGTCGTTGTTAATGCCAAAAATCGCACCAAAGGGACAACTTAAGGTCGATGTGGACTTTAACAACTAAAGAAAGGAATCGTTCGACAAAGGCGTGCGACAAAGACAAAAATGTAAACGAGACAGAGGATTTGATGACGCAGGAAAAACCTCAACGAGGAAAAAACCTGCGGACGACTGTGGAAGTCGTCGCTGCACTATGGTCGCCAATCAGGGGAAATGTCCTTGGTGTTCTGGGTGTCGATCGTACAGAGATTACAATACAAATGAAGGAAAAGACTTCGAAATGTAAAGTACAAGTGTTTGAAATGTAAAAACAGTGTGCGTCGTGTGTGAAAACAATGTGTGAACTGTTGGTCGAGAGTGAAAGTCGTGCGTCGAGAGCGATCTTCTATGAATGATCTCTTTGCTTCGAACGAATATTCTTCGAGTGTTTGCGTTTTCTTCTGTTGTTCGATGTTCGGCCCTCTTGTTCTATCTCTCTCCCTGTATTATTCGATGTCCTGAAACTGAGGATTGAACTTGGGATTTATAGTCTTCGGATGATTTTAATTGAATCATTAAGATCTTTGATAATTGTTGTAACGGTCGTCGTCTTCAATGTGGGATTAGATGCTCATAACTGATTTCGTCAGTTATAGCCGTTGTCCATTGATGACTTTGACTCCTGCATTAATCAATGAACAAATATAACAGTCGTATATCGAGTTAGTCAAGGTCGTACGGTTTTGTGCGACGGTCGTGCGGAACGGGCGACGTCGAGGTCGAGTGTCGTGAGGAACTCTCGACTTACCTTTTAGGAGGGACGACAGAGGTTTTTTGGGACTTCGTCGGGGCCTTATCTTAATACAGTATATAGTTCATAACATGTGTCTAACCTTTTCTGGTCGTGGTCGAGACCTGTGAAATTTTGCCCAAACAGTTTGCCTCCAAAATTTGAAAGTATGATGGCAAATTCGAATTTTAAATTTTGCTTGTCGGGTGTTCAGGGTCTTGTGTTGAAAAATACCTTGGTTGTCTCGGAACCGGATTGATCCGATTCTAACTGAACGAGAATTTGAAGATAAAAATGGGATTGTGACGTCCTACTGATGCACGATTTTGCTTACCAGCTGTCATTTTAGAAATGTCGACGGAGCCCAGAGGTACTATTTGAAATGAAGACGATCTAGATGATTTCAGAAGTCTATCGAAAATTCCCATGGGGATTACTATAAGCAAGGCTGGCGGGGTTCGACCGGAGATGTATCCCGAGGGGTATGTCGCGATATACGAGTACCTGTTTAAGATGGGCTTCCACTGGCCGTATTCGCCTCTGGCCAAGGCATTTCTGTGTGAGTTTGACCTGTCTGCAGGGCAACTGATGCCCCAATTTTGGCGAGTTATTCTAGTCATCGAGCGACTTACTTTGCACTGGGAGTGGCGTATAAAGTCACGAGCGATCAATATCGTCGTTATAATTTACTTTCAAGGCTTAAAGGTAATCATACCTTAGTTTTGAATACTGCTGTCAATGATCGCAAACGGAGGACGAGGTATGTACTTGTGCGGGTGGCGATGCTGGATATGGACAGTGATTGGATTAGATCCGTAGATACTGCATAACTGGCGATGATGTCTCATACTGCGCAACTGGCGACGATGTCTCATACTGCGCAACCGGCGACGATGTCTCATACTGCGCAACCGGCGACGATGTCTCATACTGTGCAACCGGCGACGATGTCTCATATTGCGCAACCGGCGACGATGTCTTCTATATCCTCGTCGACCCTTACGTCAGCCGCCAGGGGCAAGGGTGTAAAGACGGGAGAGGATGAGGAGGAAGTCATGATGATCAACTTTACGTTGTCAACGATCCTCCTGACTGACTATGTCCTTGACGGGACGAAGTCATTTCCGTATCTGGGGAAATATCAGCTCTTATCTTTCAAGGATCGTTTTCAAGGGACCTCTATCGAAGAGATGGGATCGTAAGAAGGAGATTGAGGATGAGGAAGGTCTCCAGGGTGAGGCGTCAAGCAGGGACGCGACCGACGTTCCCCCTTTGCCTTAGGAAATGTCTTTGTCATTTGTTGTTTCTTTTGCTGCTCGACTGTCAGTGGTCGAGTTATTTTGAATGTAAATGACAAACTATTCAGGGAATGAAATTTAAATTTCCGTCATACTCGTGTTTTGTATATTCAGTAAATAAATAACATGTCAATTATGAAATTTACTGAGTATAATATAATAGAAATCATGCGACTTAGGCATCTATTGCAACGCAATAGCTTAGAATGTAAGACATAGCGCTTGTAAATCGTGTAAACAAACATAGGAATGTGCGACCAAAGCATACATTCAGAGTAATAAATTTTTCTAAGTTTAAGAAACTTAGAATGAAAAAGTCGTGTAGACTTTGCGATCATACGACTAAGTCGTGCGACAAGCTTGAATCGTGTGTCCTTGCAGAAGAATGATCAAGTCGTAGATGTGATCGTCTATGTCGGGCGACCTTGCGAATTTAAAGTCACATAGTAGACTTAGTGATTATTATCGTGCATTTCTGCGATAAAATAATATTAGAGGTTGGTCGTTGACTAGCCAACAACCATCCGATGCTTAAGTCAGTAATCGTTCGTGATGAGAAATCGTATGAAGGAAGAGAGAAGAAATTAGGATACGTACCTTCTCAGATTTATTTATTTTATTTGACGGGGTATTTGCCCCCTGTCATTTATTATCCTATTCCTTTCAGGAGGAAAATAGGTTTTAAATGACAAATCGACACAGGGATCTTGGAAAATACCATCTATGTCTGCGTCGACTGTGTTTTCGTGCGACAAGGCAAGATAGTCGGTATACTCCTGTAGAAAAGGCATGAGTTTGTCTTTAAGGATAGGAAGACGAACCTGTCGAGACCTTTTGGTCGTGTTGCGTCTGCTAGACGATTTACTTTTGCGGCTTCAGAGTGGATTTATAGCAATCACGAGCGACTATCGGCTCACTTTTTATCTCATGGATTCCCCACGGCGTAGGGAACTTCAGAGTCTGATGATACGTCGAGGGAACGGCCTTCATCTCATGGATCCATGTTCGGCCTAAGATGATGTTATAGGCTGACGCACAGTGGATGACGCTGAACTTGGTCTGCTTGTTGATTCCTCCGGCGTAGACTGGCAAGACGATATCTCCATAGGTACTCGTTGCTTCTCCATTGAAACCGACCAAAGTTGTCGAACGTCGGGTGATTTCCGAGCGATCGATTCCCATGGCCTTGATGGTGTCAAAGAAGATGACGTTCGCTGAACTGCCCCCATCAATCAAGACTCGTCGAGTTAAACAATTACTAATCATGAGTTGAATGATCAACCCGTCATGATGTTTCTGGTACGAGTCACCGAGGTCGTCTTGGTCGAATACGATCTTCATAACTTCCAACTCCAGATCTCCTTTAAGCCTTGATGAACGCGGGACAGGCCGATCGTCAGGTGCTTGACTGTCGTGACGTTTGGCCGCGGAGTACGTCAGATCACATACATCGGAACCACCGGTGATACAATTGACGACTTTCGCATGCTCGAGGGTTGACGGTCGAACGTCGTTAGCTGGGGTAACGATGTCGTCGATGATGTCTTTTAAATTGCCCTTCGGGACGTGATATGCCAGCTCCTTTTTGAGAGCTATGCAATCATCTGTCGCGTGACCATGGTCGACATGAAAGTTGCACCAATTAGATTTATCTTTCTTAGCGTCGTCCTGATCGGACTTCTTTGGCCATCGAATAGTCGCATGGGTGGTCTTCAGAGCTTCGACCAAATCTTTAGTGGATCCTTTGAATCCATAAGAGGATATCTTGGGGTACTAAGGAAACTTGGTTGCGGTCTTAGCCTCTGCTTTCGTCTTGAATCGGACGTTCGAGATCTGGCGCACGGGCTATATTTTGGAAATTGCTTTTGTCTTGAACTCGGGATTTTTCACACCTAACGATCTTTTGTCGTCGGTATGCTTGCGACGAAAGGCAGCGTCGTCCTCTACTCTCATGTATGCTAGGGTTCGAGCTCGGACGTCTTCGAAATTCTCCGGAGGATACTTGGTCAAGTCAGTGTATAACCCTGAGCTGTCGTCCAGACCACGCTTATAAGTTTCAATTGCAGTCTTGACGTCACAATTGCGAATGCTGATCATCTCCGCATTAAATCGATTGAATTAACTGCGGATAGACTCGCTGGTCTTCTGCACGACGTAATACAGGTCACTGGTCTGCTTCTCCATCTTGCGACTGCTGGCGAATTGCTGGGAGAATTGGTTGACCAATTCAGCGAATGACCCGATGGACTTGGGTTTGAGATTGATCAACCATTGGAGAGCAGGACCGGTGAGAGTCGCACCGAAGCTTTTGCACATACAGACCTCCTGATACATGTGTGGGATCGAGATCGTCCACATGAGTTGCTTATACTGCGCGACGTGCTCTGTTGGATCGGTCACTCCCGAATACTTGGGCGTAAAGGAGGGGACGTTGTACTTCTTCGGGACCTCGACAGTCGCGATCTCATCGATGAAGGGTGACGCTTGAAATCCTAATCGAGGTTCGACATCAACGGGCACGGCTGCCCAAGGTAGCTTGGCGAGCAAAGATAGGACGCACTCGTTTTGATCTTCTAGCATTTTCAATCGCTGGGCGACGGGGTCATTGGGGTCGAGATTTGCCCCTGCTTGCGGATTGATTCCTAAACTGGTGCCATTGCCATGTGACGAGCCATTGGCGTCTCCGTTGAAAGGAACAAAATACGGCTGCGACCCATTCTGAAATGGCTGCGATCCATTCTGAAATGGCTGCGATCCATTTTGAAACGGCTGCGACCCATTCTGAAATGGCTGCGATCCATTCTTCATGGGTGGTGGCCTTATATGCTGAGGAGGAACCGTCCCGAACTGGGGCTTTGGATTGAACGGTCCCGGCTGCTGGTTCTGCATGAACGGACCTGATCCTGGACCTGGATTATGCGCGAATGGTCGAGGACCATTCTAACCGAACGATCCTTGGCCTGGATTCTGAACGAATGGCCTAGGACCATTATGAGGTCCAAATGGATTCCTTAACCGTGCGATCTCCTCAGCTGCTCTGCGACTTTGCTCTGCCATGGCGTTGATTTGATTTTGAGCGACTTCAAGCTCCTGGTACATCTGGCCAATGACATGCTGCTGATCTCCAGGGGCTGCCATTTTCCTGCAACAGAGAACAAAGAAAAATCCAAGAAACCGTTAGTAAAACGAACGTTTGTCGAAGATTTTCTCTAGATGAGGTCCCACGGATGGCGCCAAACTGTTAATACCAAAAATCGCACCAAAGGGACAACTTAAGGTCGATGTGGACTTTAACAACTAAAGAAAGTAATCGTTCGACAAAGGCGTGCGACAAAGACAAAAATGTAAATGAGACAGAGGATTTGATGACGCAGAAAAAACCTCAACGAGGAAAAAACCTGCGGACGAATGTGGAAGTCGTCGCTGCACTATGGTAGCCAATCAGGGGCGATGTCCTTGGTGTTCCGGGTGTTGATCGTACAGAGATTACAATACAAATGAAGGAAAAGACTTCGAAATGTAAAGTACAAGTGTTTGAAATGTAAAAATAGTGTGCGTCGTGTGTGAAAACAATGTGTGAATTGTTGGTGGAGAGTGAAAGTCGTGCGTCGAGAGCGATCTTCTATGAATGATCTCTTTGCTTCGAACGAATATTCTTCGAGTGTTTGCGTTTGCTTCTGTTGTTCGATGTTCGGTCCTCTTGTTCTATCTCTCTCCCTGTATTATTTGATGTCCTGAAACTGAGGATTGAACTTGGGATTTATAGTCTTCGGATGATTTTAATTGAATCATTAAGATCTTTGATGATTTTTGTAACGATCGTCGTCTTCAATGTGGGATTAGATGCTCATAACTGATTTCGTCGGTTATAGCAGTTGTCCATTGATGACTTTGACTCCTGCATTAATCACTGAACAAATATAACAGTCGTATATCGAGTTAGTCAAGGTCGTACGGTTTTGTGCGACGGTCGTGCGGAACGGGCGACGTCGAGGTCGAGTGTCGTGAGGAACTCTCGACTTACCTTTTAGGAGGGACGACGGAGGTTTTTTCGGTCTTCGTCGGGGCCTTATCTTAATACAGGATATAGTTCATAACATGTGTCTTACCTTTTCTGGTCGTGGTCGAGACCTGTGAAATTTTGCTCAAACAGTCGTGCATAAGGAAATTTTTGATGTCACACGACCAATCATCTTTCTGGACTTCGATCTGGACGACATCGTCATTTTCAATGGACGACGTTGCCAGGTGGATCATGGGAATACTGTCGAATATTGGTTCGACCAGAGCAGACCCAAGGTTTGCTAAAGCGTCGGCTTGAGTATTCTGGTCCCTTGGAATCTATTCAATAGAAAACGATTTAAACACTTTTATTTTTCTTTTGCTACCTTTAGGTACGCTGTCATCTTTGAATATTTGGTCGCGAATTCTCCATTCATCTGGTTCACGACCAGGAGAGAATTGCTTTGACATGTAGCACGGTTGCCCCCGAGTTGTGGGCCATATTCATTCCCACGATCAGGGCTTCATACTCAGCTTCGTTGTTGGTAGTTTTGAAGTCGCATCGCACGGAATACACCATCTTGCCCCCCTGTGGCGACTTTAAGACGACGCCTAGTCCTGAACCCCTAGTGTTGGATGAACCGTCGATATGTAAAGTCCAGGATACGTCGTCGTGAGTCGCCACAGTAGACTCCTCGAGCTCTGCTTCTTTCTCCAATTCAGGACTGAAATCAGCGATGAAATTCGCCAAGGCTTGCGATTTGATCGCGGTCCTGGGCTTGAAATCGATGTCGTAACCACTGAGATATATGCTCCATTTCGCTAATCGACCTGTTAACTCAGGTTTCCTCAAGACAGACTTAAGAGGAAAGTTAGTCACGACAGTAATAGGATGCGATTCAAAATAGTGTCACAATTTCTTTGCGGCTGTAACTAGAGACAAGAGCAATTTTTCCATAGAGGAATACCTGGTTTCGGCGTCCAAAATAGATTTACTTACATAGTAGATCGGCAATTGCTGTTTTTCATCTTCTCGTGTCAGGACGGCACTTACTGCATTAGGACTGACAGCCAAATACAGCTGCAAGACCTCATGATCGTGAGGCTTGGATAGCAAAGGCGGCGACGTCATGTACTCTTTCAATTTTTGCAACGCTTGCTCATGATCGTCTGTCCAGTTGAAGCCTCTGTTTTCCTGAGGACGTTATAAAATAAATGGATTCTATCTGAGGATCGAGAGATAAACCTATTCAAAGCTGCCACCCGACCAGTGAGCCTTTGGACTTCTTTGAAATTTCTTGGAGACTTGATCTCGATGATGGCTTTGATCTGGTCGGGGTTGGCCTCAATTCCTCGTCTAGTGACCATATAACCCAGGAATTTTCCCGCACTGACGCCAAAGGAACACTTCGTCGGGTTGAGCTTCATGTTATATTTTCAGAGGATGTCGAACGGCTGCCTCAGATGCTCGACGTGGTCGACTGCTTGCTTCGACTTGACGAGCATGTCGTCGATATAGACCTCCATTGTGTCGCCGAGATGATCCTTGAACATTTTATTTACCAGGCGCTGGTAGGTAGAATCTGCATTTTTCAAACCAAAGGGCATTACCTTGTAACAATAAATACCTCGATCAGTCATGAATGCAGTCTTTTCTTGGTCCTCGACGTGCATCAGGATTTGATTGTATCCCGAATAAGCATCCATTAACGTCAATAGCTCATGTCCTGCTGTCGCGTCAACCATGGCATCGATATGTGGCAACGGGAAATGATCTTTTAGACAAGCTTTGTTGAGATCTGTGAAATCAATACAGACCCTCCATTTGCCATTTTTCTTTTGAACGACCACGACATTGGCAAGTCAGTCGGGGTACTTTACTTCTCGAATTTTCCCTGTCTTGAGGAGGTTGTCGACCTCGTCATTTATCACCTTATTCCTTTCAGGAGCAAATTTCCGCCGCTTTTGTTTGACAGATTTAAATGACGGGTCGACATTGAGCTAATGGGAAATAACACTGGGGTCTATGCCGACCATGTCTTCGTGCGTCCAGGCAAAACAGTCGGCATGTTCCTGCAAGAAAGATATTAGCTTTTCTTTAAGGCAGGGGTCGAGAGACGAACCTACAAAGACGACTTGGTCAGGCTTGCTCTGGTCCAGGACGACTTCCTCCAGGCGATAGGCGTCAGCTGTCCCAAGAACATCCTGGACCTTTAATTGCTAGATGGCCTGCTTCTGCGGCTTCAGGGTCGTCTTGTAGCAGTCGTGGGAGACCTTCGGCTCACTTTTGATCTCCTGAACTCCCCATGGCGTAGGGAACTTCATGGTCTGATGATACGTCGAGGGAACTGTTTGGGTAAAATTCCACCAGTCTCGACCACGACCAAAACAAGGAAAACATTTATTACACTTTTTCATAATGAGACAAAATCATAAGCACTTTATCTTTTGACCAAAGTTGAAATCAAAAGTTACTCACGACACTCGACCGCCGTGTGGAACCTCTCGACCTCGACCGACTAACATGCGATATTACTGTTACGTTTTCAGTGTTTAAATGCAGGAATCAATGTCATTAATGACCAACGGATATAACCGACATAGACAGTTAAGAGCATTAAATCTAGCAACCGTTACGACAATTATCAGAGGATTTTATGGGATCATTGAAAACACTCGAAGACTATAAATATAAGGACAATCATCATTCCGCGGATCATCTGAGATCATCTCTGACATCTGGAAACATTCGAACTCTGAAGAACACTCAAAGCAAAGAATTCTCTCTATCAAAAGATCGCTCACGACGCACGACTTATTCGCACGACCCATAGTTTTTACACACGACGCACCAGTTTTTACACACGATACACTTGTTACTTTACATTTAAAGTCTTTCTTTCATTTGTATTGTAATCATTGTACTCTCGACATCCGAAACATAAGGACATCGCCCCTGTTTGGCGATCATAGTGCAGCGATGACCTCCATAGTCGTCCGCGGGTTTTTTCCTCGTTGAGGTTTTTCCCGCGTCACCAAAATCTTTGTATTATTTACGTTTTCTGTCTTTGTCGTTGTTAATGCAAAAAATCGCACCAAAGTACAACTTAAGGTCGATGTGGACTTTAACAACTAAAGAAAAGAATCTTTTGACAAAGCGTGCGACAAAGACGAAAATGTAAATGAGACAGAATTTGGTGACGCGGGAAAAACCTCAACGAAGAAAAAACCCGCGGACGACTGTGGAAGTCGTCGCTGCACTATGGTCGCCAAACAGGGGCGATGTCCTTGTGTTTCGGGTGTCGATCGTACAGAGATTACAATACAAATGAAAGGAAGATTTCAAAATGTAAAGTAACAAGTGTTTTGAATGTAAAACAATGTGCGTCGTGTGTTTAAACTGTGTGTCGTGCGCGGATGTCGTGCGTCGAGAGAGATTCTTCTGAGAGCGATTTCTGTGCTTCAAGTGTTCTTTTGAGTTCGAGTGTTTGTGTCTGTTGTTCGATGTCCCTTGAACTGAGGATTGAGCTTGGAATTTATAGTCTCCGGGCGCTTTAATTGGCTCATTAAATACTTCGATAGCTGTCGTAACGGACGTCGTCTTTAGTGCTGTTAATGGCTTTCAGCAGTTATAGCCATTGTCCATCAATGACGTTGACTTCTGCAATAAACACTAAACAAACGTAATAGTTGTATCACGTGTTAGCTAGTCGAGGTCGCATGGTTCTATGCGACGATCGTGTGAAACGTACGACATTGTGGTCGAGTGTCGTGAGGTAAATAACTTTTGATCTTAACATTAGTCGGGGGATAAAGTGCTATGATTTTTCCTTACCAGAAGTAACAGAAGTGAGTGTTTTACTTACCTTGGTCGTGGTCGAGACTGGTGAAATTTTGCCCAAACAGTTTGCCGCCAAAATTTGAAAGTAGAATGCTAAATTCAAATTTTAAATTTTGTCAGTCGGACGCATAAAACTATGACACGTGTCGAAAGTTACTCTAGTTGCTTTGGGACTAGACTGGTTCAATTCAAACTAGAGAGGGAAGTCAAAGAGGAGATAAGATCGTGACGTCATGCTGACGTACGATGGTGCTTAGCAGCTGTCATGGCCAGGTGTCAGCGATCCGTGTGGTTATACGAAAAGGCAGGATCGCGTGTCGACCATCAGGGGATTCGACTTGATACGATCGATCGCTTAAATAGAGACTTTTGACGGATCATTTCCTTTTATGGCTTTTGGAAAGTTGTTTAGGGTGAAATTCTTTTTCTGATTCCTTACTGCCCTCCTTCCGTTTTTCTCTGAAATTTCTAGGATTTCTGACTAGCTTAATATTTCAAAGTTTTTGTGCTATATAAGGCATAATTTCTCGCCCTTCCATTCATTCTTGACTAAGGCATTCGCGCTTTGAGTTCATCGCTTTTTATTATGTGATGTTCTTCTTTTGTATGTTCTCAGGAAAAGGTGCCAACCATCTCTGCTGGGAGAATGGTACAACTTGAGCATATCTGCAAAGGAAATATACAAAGGGACCCTGATCGCTACGTCGGGGTTTTACTGAAGATGGGGACGACAACTCTGAAAGGGATGCTTTCAAAGGTTGATGACTTATCGAGAGTCACTATGCCTGAAAAGGTGAAGGCATTGATCGCGATTGACGCGAATCTGTGCATCTGGCGACGATGTCCTATGCGACCATGTCGACCCATTCGTCAGTCGACAAGGGCAAGGGTGCAAAGATGGGAGAGGGTGATAAGAAAGTCACGACGGTCAACTTTATGTTGCCGTTAGACCTCTTAACTGTCCATGTCCTTGACGGGATGGAGTCGTTTCCGCATCTGGGGAAATATCAGCCCCTATCTTTCGAGGAGCATTTTCGAGGGATCTCTGTCGTGAAAACGGGATCACGTATAGCCATACATGCGTTCGTTGTAAGTTTTTCTTTCAAAACTCGTTTTTTCAATGTTTTTCTCAGTTTTCATCGGACGCTTGCTAACATATTTCTTTTGTTTTTACAGATGCTTCGATCTCTCCTCGTTCGATATGCGAGGACAGAGAAGACGTTGGACTGGAAGTCGATCGTTGAGAGTGTCATATTCCTTCCTCCAACCTTAACATTAATCTTAAGAGCCGTATTCTCAAGATACTACGGACTTACCTTCACGACGTGTCGTGGCGTAGGATACTGGGAGACAATTCCTAATTTTGTCCTTCATACTTGTTTGATCCTTTCATAAGTTCTTTAATGCGCTTCAGGGTCGACGAGGATTCTAAGGTCGAGACTTCGGGCAAAGATGCGGCCAAAAATCTAACCTTAGGACAAAGTTCTGTTTTACGAATTTTTCATACCTGATCGTTAGTGATCGAGTTGTCTAATGTAATTATGCTTAAGTATGAATGAAGTTTCGTGATATTTTTCATTGTTCACTGCAAGTAATTGTCGGAAGTAATTTCAATTGTATGAATACACTTGTAAATCGAATACAACCGTAGATACGTGCGACTAAGGCTTTCTATTGAAAGATAATGACCATAACATTAGTCGTGCAAAAATCAAGTATACATGCGTTTAGAGCATTCATTCAGAACATGAGGCTTTTCTAAGTCGAGACACTTAGATTGTGAGCCGATTGCATAATTGAATCGTGCGATGACTTTAAATCACGTATCGAGTCGTGTATTAGACTTATGTTATGCGATTTTGGGAAAGTCACATGATAAACTTTTGTCGTGCGATCCTGCGATAAAATATTGTCAGAGGTTGGTCGTTGGATAACCAACGACCCTCTGATGCTTAAGTTAGTTACCGTCGAGGTGAAATAAAAAATCGTATGAAAAAGGGTTTAAAATAAATACCTCTTTAGATGCGTTGCATTCCAGCTGCGTGGGATTTCTTGGTCGTCGAGGGTCTGGAGTCGAAAGGCCCCTTTACCCACGACTTCAGATATACGATAAGGACCTTCCCACTTAATGGAAAGTTTACCTGCGTTTAGCTCTTGAGTGTTTTGGAATACTCGACGGAGGACGTAGTCGTCTTCTTGAAAGACTTTGATTTTGACGTTTTTGTTAAAATGTCGCTCGACCGCTTGCTTTTGTGACGCTATCCTAATCAAGGCTGATTCTCTAAGTTCTTCGAGGACGTCGAGGTCGTATCCTAAATCGACCAAGTTGTGATCGACTGAAGTATGCCTTGAAGTTGGGAATTGGACCTCGACCGGCAAGACTGCTTCGCAACCGTAGACGAGAGAGAAAGAGGTTTGTCCTGTGGACGTGCGAGGTGTCGTGCGATTTGCCCACAGGACTGAAGGGAGTTCTTCGACCCACTTTCCCTTTGCAGCTTTTAGCCTTTTCTTGATCGAAGCAATAATGGTCTTATTACTTTATTCAGCAAGTCCGTTAGCTTGGGGGTATCTGGGGGCCGAGGTTGTTAGTTTGATGTTTCTGTCTTCGCAGAATTGTTGGGTCCTGTCGCTTATGAATTGGGATCCGTTGTCACAGACGATTTCGGATGGAATCCCAAATCTGCATATGATGTTAGTCTGGATAAAAGAGATGACTTCTTTATCCCTAATTTGGGAAAAAGCAGCTGAGTGTCGTTGACAAGGATCACAGTTATGGACATATTTGATGGCGTTTTGTCGCAATGTTGGCCAAAAGTACCCTTGTCGAGAGATACGATTAGCCAAACTGCGCCCTCCTGAATGATTGCCACACTCGCCGTCGTGCATTTCTTGAAGGATTTTCTGGGCCTGACTTTTGCTAACGATGCATCTTAGGTTTAATCCTGTTGATGATCGTCGATAGAGCTTATCCCCAATCATGATATATTTAGATGCTTTGAATCTGATCTTCCGAGCCTCCATCTTGTCTTCTAGGAATTGGTCGTGAGTGAGGAAATTTCGGATATCGCACGACCAATCATCCTCTTCATCTACGATCTGGACGACATCGACGTTTTCGATGGACGATGCCGCCAGATGGATCATGGGAATGGCGTCGAATATTGGTTCGACCAAAGCAAACCCGAGATTTGCTAAAGCGTCGGCCTGAGTATTCTGATCTCTCGGGATCTGTTCAATAGAAAAAGATTTGAATTTTTCGGAATTTTCTTTTGCTACCTTTAAGTACGCTGTCATTTTTGAATCTTTGGCCGCGAATTCCCCATTGAGAGAATCGCTTTTGACATATAACGCGGTTGCCCCCGAGTCGTAGGCCATATTCATTCCTATGATCAGGGCTTCATACTCGGCTTCCTTGTTGGTGGTTTTGAAATCGCACCGGATCGAATATACCATCTTGCCCCCCTGTGGCGACTTTAAGACGACGCCTAGTCCTGAACCTCTAACATTGGATGGACCATCGACATGCAAGATCCAAGGTACGTCGTCGTGAGTCGCCACAGTTGACACTTCGATCTCTGCTTCTTTCTCCAATTCAGGACTGAAATCAGCAATGAAGTCTGCCAAGGCCTGCGATTTAATCGCAGTCCTGGGTTTGAAATCAATGTCGTAACTGCTGAGATATATACTCCATTTTGCTAAGCGACCTGTCAACTCAGGCTTCCTTAAGACAGACTTTAGAGGAAAGTTTGTCACGACAGTAATAGGATGTGATTCAAAATAGTGTCGCAGTTTTTTAGCAGCTGTGACTAGCGACAAAAGCAATTTTTCCATTGAGGAATACCTGGTTTCTGCGTCCAAAAGAGATTTACTTACATAGTAGATCGGCAATTGTTGCTTTTCATCTTCTCGCGTCAGTACGACGCTTACTGCATTTGGACTAACAGCCAAATATAGTTGCAAAACTTCATGATCGTGAGGTTTCGACAATAGAGGAGGCGACGTCATGTACTCTTTAAGCTTTTGCAATGCCTGTTCATGGCCGTCGGTCCAGTCGAAGCCTCTATTTTTCCTGAGGACATTGTAAAATATATGGCATTTATCTGAGGACCGAGAGATAAACCTGTTCAAGGCTGCTACCCGACCAGTGAGCCTTTAGACCTCTTTGAAATTTCTCGGAGACTTGATCTCGACGATAGCCTTGATCTGGTCGGGATTAGCCTCGATGCCTCGACGAGTGACCATGTAGCCTAAGAATTTCCCGGCACAGACGCCAAAGGAACATTTCGTCGGATTAAGCTTCATACTATATTCTCTAAGGATGTCGAACGACTTCCTCAAGTGCCCGACGTGATCGACAGTTTGCTTCGACTTGACCAACATATCATCGATGTATACCTCCATTGTGTCGCCAAGACGATCCTTGAACATCTTGTTCACCAGGCGCTGGTAGGTAGAACCTGCATTGTTTAGTCCAAAAGGCATAACCTTATAACAGTAAATACCTCGGTCCGTCATAAATGTGGTTTTTTCTTGATCCTCGACGTGCATTAGGATTTGATTATATCCGGAATAGGCATCCATGAACGTCAATAGTTCGTGCCCTGTCGTCGCGTCGACCATGGCATCAATATGCGGCAATGGAAAAGGATCTTTTGGACAAGCTTTGTTGAGGTCGGTGAAGTCGATACAGACTCTCCAATTGCCATTTTTCTTTTCCACGACCACGACATTAGCAAGCCAATAGGGATATTTTACTTCACGAATCTTTCCCGTCTTAAGAAGGTTGTCGACTTCGTCATTTATCACCTTATTCCTTTCAGGAGCAAATTTCCTTCGCTTTTGCTTGACAGGCTTGAACGACGGGTCGACATTGACCTTATGGGAGATGACATCAGGATCTATGCCTACCATATCTTCATGCGACCAGGCGAAACAATCAGTATATTCCTGCAAAAAAAATATCAACTTTTCCCTGAGACAGGGATTGAGGGATGACCCTATAAAGACTGTTTGTTCAGGCTAGCTTGGATCTAGGGCGACTTCCTCCAGCCGATAATCGTTGACTGCTTCAGGAGCATCCTGTGCATTTTCGAGCCCCTCCTGCGTTAGGACATCGTCTTGTTCTGGGTTTCCGTTATTTGCCATTTTCCTGAAATAGAAAACAGAGTCTACGAGAAACCGTTAATGCCAAAAATCACACCAAAGTACAACTTAAGGTCGATGTGGACTTTAACAACTAAAGAAAAGAATCTTTTTACAAAGCGTGCGACAAAGACGAAAATGTAAATGAGACAGAGAATTTGGTGACGCGGGAAAAACCTCAACGAGGAAAAAACCCGCAGACGACTGTGGAAGTCGTCGCTGCACTATGGTCGCCAAACAGGGGCGATGTCCTTGTGTTTCGGGTGTCGATCGTACAGAGATTACAATACAAATGAAAGGAAGATTTCAAAATGTAAAGTAACAAGTGTTTTGAATGTAAAACAATGTGCGTCGTGTGTTTAAACTGTGTGTCGTGCGCTGATGTCGTGCGTCGAGAGCGATTCTTCTGAGAGCGATTTATGTGCTTCAAGTGTTCTTTTGAGTTCGAGTGTTTGTGTCTGTTGTTCGATGTCCCTTGAACTGAGGATTGAGCTTGGAATTTATAGTCTTCGGGCGCTTTAATTGGCTCATTAAATACTTCGATAGCTGTAGTAACGGACGTCGTCTTTAATTTTGTTAATGGCTTTCATCAGTTATAGCCGTTGTCCATCAACGACGTTGACTCCTGCAATAAACACTAAACAAACGTAACAGTTGTATCACGCGTTAGCTAGTCGAGGTCGCATGGTTCTATGCGACGATCGTGTGAAACGTACGACATTGTGGTCGAGTGTCGTGAGGTAAATAACTTTTGATTTTAACTTTAGTCGGGGGATAAAGTGCTATGATTTTTTCTTACCAGAAGTAGTAGAAGTGAGTGTTTTACTTACCTTGGTCGTGGTCGAGACTGGTGAAATTTTGCCCAAACAGTCGTACGGTTTGTCGAAAGATCCAATTCTTTAGCTGTTAAGATACACAATCAACCTTAAGTTATCCTTCTAGACGATTTTTGGCATTAACAGTTTGGCGCCCACCGTAGGGGCCCCATCTAGAGAAAATCTTCGACAAACGTGCGTCTTACTAACGGTTTCATGGAGTTTCCTCTTGTTTCTGTTTCAGGAAAATGGCAGCCATGGAAATCAAGAGCAGCTTAT
This sequence comes from Saussurea involucrata, assembly GCA_033807775.1. Lineage (NCBI taxonomy): Eukaryota > Viridiplantae > Streptophyta > Magnoliopsida > Asterales > Asteraceae > Saussurea > Saussurea involucrata. The sequence goes on from CM066319.1 coordinate 159,390,046, forward strand.
TGCCCAGATGTATCAGGAGTTGGAAGTTGCGCGAAATCAAATCAATGTCATGGCTAAGAAAAGTCGAAGGGCAGCTGAGGAAATCGCGCGACTGAGGAATCCATTCGGACCGCAGAACGGTCCAAGACCATTCGTTCAGAACCCAAGTCAAGGATCGTTCGGTCAGAATCCAGGATCCGCTTCATTCGTCCATATTCCAGGATCCGCTCCATTCGTCCATAATCCAGGACCATTCGGTCAGAATCAGCAGCAAGTTCCATCGGTCAGAACTAGCAGCCGAGATCGTTCATCCTAAATCCCCAGTTCAGGACAGTTCCCCCTCAGCATCTGAGTCCTCCACCCATGAACAATGGGTCCCAACTGTATTTTGTTCCTTTCAACGGGGACGCCCATGGCTCGTCGTATAGAAATGACACCAGTTTAGGGGTTAACCCTCAAACCGACGTGAATCCTGATCCTAACGACCCTGTCGCTCAGCGGTTGAAGATGCTAGAAGATCAGAATGAGTGTGTCATGTCCTTGCTCGGTAAGCTATCGGGGGCAGCCGTGCCCGTCGATGTCGAGCCTCGCTCAGGATTCCAAGCGTCGCCTTTCGTCGACACGATCGCGATAGTCGACGTCCCGAAGAAATATAATATCCCCGTCTTCACGCCCAAATATTCGGGGATAACCGATCCGACGGAGCACATCGTGCAGTACAAGCAGTTGATGTGGACGATCTCGATCCCACATATGTATCAAGAGGTGTGCATGTGCAAGAGTTTTGGCGCGACTCTTACGGGTCCTGCTCTCAAGTGGATGATTAATCTCAAACCCAGATCCATTGGGACGTTCGCCGAGTTAGTCAACCAATTCTCTCAGCAATTCGCCAGTAGTCGCAAGATGGAGAAGCAGACCAGTGATCTGTATTATGTCATTCAGAAGACCGGTGAATCCATCCGAAGTTATTTCAACAGATTCAATGCAGAAATGATCAGCGTCCGCAACTGTGATGTCAAGACCGCGATCGAAGTCTACAAGCGTGGTCTAGACGACAGTTCGGGTCTATACACCGACCTGACCAAGTATTCCTCAGAGAATTTCGAAGACGTTCGAGCCAGAACCCTTGCTTATATGAGGGTGGAAGACGACGCTGCCTTTCGTCGCAAGCATTCTGATGACAAGAGAACGCTTGGTGTAAAAAAGCCCGAGTTCAAGACAAAGGCAGTAGCCAAGTCAGAGCCTGCCCGACACATTTCGAAAGACCGATTCAAGACGAAAGCGGAATCCAAGACTGCGACCAAATTTCCTCAGTACCCTAAGATATCCTCCTACGGATTCAAAGGGACTACTAAGGACTTGGTCGAGGCTCTGAAGACCATCCAGGCGACCATCCGGTGGCCAAAGAAGTTCCCACCAAGATGACGATAAGAAAGATAAATCGAAGTGGTGCGACTTCCACGTCGACCATGGTCATATGACAGATGATTGCATAGCTCTCAAAAAGAAGCTTGCATATCACGTCCCGAAGGGCAATCTCAAGGATATTATCGATGACGTCGTTACTCCAGCTAAATACGCTCGTCCGCCAACCCCCGAGCATGCAAAGGTCGTCAACTGCATCACTGGTGGTTCCGACGTGTGCGGTTTGACATATTCAGCGGCTAAACGTCACGCCAGCCAGGCACCTGACGATAGGGCTATCCGGCGTTCATCTAGACCCAAAGGAGATCTGGAGTTAGAAACCATGAAAATCACGTTCGACCAAGATGACCTCGGTAACTCGTATCAGAAGCATCATGACGGGTTGATTATTCAACTCACGATTGGTAATTGTTTAACTCGGCAAGTCTTGGTCGATGGAGGCAATTCAGCGAACGTCATCTTCCTTGATACCATCAAGGCCATGGGAATCGATCGATCGGAAATCGTCCATCGCTCGACAACCTTGGTCGGTTTCAATGGAGACGCGACGAGTACCTTCGGGGAGATCATCTTGCCCGTCTATGCAGGGGGAATCAATAAGCAGACGAAGTTCAACGTCATTGACTGTGCGTCGGCCTATAACATCATCTTAGGTCGACCATGGATTCATGACATGAAAGTTGTTCCCTCGACATATCATCAGACCATGAAGTTCCCTACGCTGTGAGGAATCCAGGAAATCAAAAGTGAGCCGAAAGTCGCCCGTGACTGCTATAAGACCACCCTAAAGCCGCAGAAGTAAGCCGTCTAGCAGTTACGGGTCGAGGAAATCGTCCTAGACCAGAACAAGCCTGACCAAAAAGCCTTCGTAAGTTTGTCTCTCGATCCCTGCCTTAAAGACAAGCTAATATCTTTCTTGCAGGAACATGCCGATTGTTTTGCCTGGTCGCACGAAGACATGGTCAGCATAGACCCTTATGTAACTTCCCATAAGCTCAACGTCAACCCATCATTTAAACCTATCAAACTAAAGCGTCAAAATTTTGCTCCTGAAAGGAATAAGGTAATAAATGATGAGGTCGACAACCTCCCCAAGACAAGAAAAATTTGAGAAGTAAAATACCCCGACTGGCTTGCTAATGTCATGGTCGGTAGGAAGGTCCTAGTCGTATCTCAGAAGTCGTGGGTAAGGGTGCCTATCGGCCCCAAACCCTCGACAATCGAGATGTCCCCCGTAGCTGGAATGCAATGCATCTGAAAAGGTATTTCTTCTAAGTCAATTTCCTTCTTTCATACGCTTTTTTACCACGACGATTAATGACTTAAGCATCGGAGGGTCGTTGGTTAGCCAACGACCAACCTCTGACATCGTTTTATCGCAGGATCGCACGATATCAGTTGCTAAGTCTACTATGCGATTTTAGTCTCGCAGGATCGCACGACATAAGTGATCAGGTCTATGACTTGATTATCCTTTCGCAGGGACACATGAATCAAGATCATAGTACAATCTAGTTGTACGATCATAAAAGTCTAGCGACCCCCCGATCTGAGTTCCTAACTTGGAAGAACTTCATGTTCTGAATGAATGCTTTGATCGCATGTACTTACGTTTGCTCATACGAATTAAAAGTACAGAAGTCTTACGACTTATGTTATAATCATTGTATTACAGTGGATGCCTAAGTCGCATGTCTTCTTGCTCATTTTTAATGAATTTTACAATTGATATCATATTTACTTATGAAATGTAATGATACACAAGTTCAAAAGAACGATAAATTCATTTATCAAATTGTCAGTTACATTAGACGACTCGATCACCAACGGTCGAGCGATAAAAGCAAAACTAAGAAAAATCTTCTAAGTCAGAGGAGGATCGTCTGTCACATCCTTGCCCGAGGCTTCACCCTGGAGACCCTCGTCCACCTCTTCCTCCTCAGTCTCCTTCTCATCGTCGGAGTCAAGATCCCTCTCAGACCCGACATTGGCAAAGTAGAAGGCCAGCTCGTCCGTCGCGAATGCGAGGGGATTCTTCCCCGATAGGTGTTGCCTCATTATAGCAGCCTGTGTGGTCAGTCGAGCCAAGGTAAAGGTAGACGTAACCTCGTCCTTGAGCTCCTTCACCTCTTTCTCCAGACTCGCCACCCTGGACTTGGAATCTCCAGCTTCTTTTTCGCTTGCAACCAGAGATTCCTTAGTCCTGTCCAACTCTTCCCTTTGATCGACGAGCAGGGATAGAGACTGCTTCAGGTGATGGTTCGCCTCATCCTTAGCATGCCTCTCGGCCTCCAACGCGTTCAGGGCATCGTTAAGTCGCACGGACATCCCCTCGACACGTGCCAGAGCGGACTTCTCCCTCTCCAACGCCGCATTTTCCCTTACGAGAGCAAAGGACACTAGACCCTCTATCTTCGTGGTTTCGGCGTGCAGGGCCAAGGAAGACTGGAACATCTGTAAAATACAAAAACATGTTAATAAACACTCGATAAAGTTTAAACGACGAAAGGTGAACAAGTCTTGAATGAAAGACCCACCAAAAATGCCAGTCCGACAACATGCGCTCCCGTATCTTCGATCGAGACCCCCTTGAAGCGCTCCCTGAAAGACGGGAGCTGAAATTTTCCCAGATGAGGAAACAATTTTGTCCCGTCTAGGACATTGTCAGCCAAGAAATCCGACGACAACGTAAAATTGACCGTCGTGACTTCTTTCTCACCCGCTCCCGTCTTAGGGCCCTTGCCCTTGTCGGCCGACGAAGGGGTCGACGTGGCAGTAGGGGACACCACCGATTTCGCCGGAGGCGCAAAACTGACAGGAGTTGCGACGATTGCATCAAAAGACGTCCTCATCTTCTCAACGGATGTAATCGACACCTTCGCCTTCTCAGGCGTGGCGAATCCAGACGAGCCGCCCGTCTTCAAAGACGGTTCCCACGGGACAGACATCCTTGTCCTCTTCAGGACCCCCGACCCAGTTGTCGGGGCCTCTTTTCTCTTCTCCCTCGCCTTGCGAGCCAATTCGGCTTGAGCTGTCTTCTTAGACATCGCAGACGGCACCTTCGGCTGAGATTCTCTTGTAAGGCGAACAAAGATGAACAGTTAAGCAACAGAAAGTAATGGAAAGAGTAAGTCGAGCAGAGTAGGGTACACTTACCAGTCATCTCTACCTCCTCCTCTTTCTCTTTTTCCTCCTCTTTCTCTTCTTCCTCCTCTGTCGTCTCTTCCTCTTCTTCTTCCTCTCGACTCTCCTGGCGATTCTCGCTCAAGAAGACTAAGTGTCGTCCTCATCTACCAGATGACGTGTGACGAACGATCGATCGTCAGTACTAATCTCAAGGAACCTCTCGATCTTGGCCTTGGAGTCGTCGTTAGGCTTCACCTTGTCAAAGTTAATGTCTGAAGGCACATAAGGGAGAAGATTAGTCGAAAAACAAATAAATAAATACAATAAAAACGCTCGACCAAAGCTAAAAAGTATCACTCGCCATATTCCAGCCGGACCTGATCCAATCGCTCTCGGGGTCCAGCGTCGCTACCCGCACAAGTACGTACCTAGTCTTCCATTTGCGGTCGTTGACTGCAGTTTTTAGAACCAAGGTACGATCGCCCTTGTGTTTTGAAAACAGGCTATAGCGACGGTATGTATCCTTCTTGACCTGATAAGCCGTCAGCAAGTCCGTCACGTTCATCGGCGACTCCCAACTCAAGGTAAGTCGCTCGATGACCTGGATAACTCGCCAGAACTGGGGCATCAGCTGCCCCGGCGACAGATCGAACACACACATAAACGCCTTAGCTAAAGGCGAATATGGCTAGTGGAATCCTATCTTAAATGGGTACTCGTATATCACGACATACCCCTCTGGACACATCTCCGGTCGAATTTGACCGGCCTTGCTCACTGTAATCCCCGTAGGGATTTTTGCTAAGCTCCTAAAGTCATCGAGATCATCTTGATCTCGGATGGTACTTCTAGGTTCTGTAGACATCGATAATCTTGTTAACCAAGTTTGTCGATCTGAGAAACCCCAGATGTCTCAATTCTTCCTAGGCTACCTAGCTATGGATTTACGACGCATACAAAGAAGAAGATGTCATACCTTATATAGGCGCTATAAATCCTCGAAAACTCTAACTTTAATCAAGATCTTGCAGGTTTGGAAACGAATCGCTGAAGAATAGCAAGAAAAATCTCTCCCTAAACTCTCTGTAAGCGTAAAAAGGAAAAGATCCATCGCGGGTCTCTATTTATGTAAACGATCGTGTCAGGTCGATCCACCTGATGATCGACACGTGCCCTTGCCTCTTCGACAGCACGACAGATCGTCGACACCTGGAACTCACAGCTGGTTAGCATGATCGCACGTCTGCATGACGTCACAATCTTATCCCTTTTCGACTTCCCCTTTGGTTGGAATTGGACCGATTCTGTTCCAAAGCAACAAAAGAGACTTTCGACACGTGTCACGACCTTAGACGTCCGACTGACAGCAAAATTTAAAAATTTAAAATTTAAATTTGCCACTCTATTTTCAAATTTTGGGGGCAAACTGTTTGGGTAAAATTCCACCAGTCTCGACCACGACCAAAACAAGGAAAACATTTATTACACTTTTTCATAATGAGACAAAATCATAAGCACTTTATCTTTTGACCAAAGTTGAAATCAAAAGTTACTCACGACACTCGACCGTCGTGTGGAACCTCTAGACCTCGACCGACTAACATGCGATATTACTGTTACGTTTTCAGTGTTTAAATGCAGGAATCAATGTCATTAATGACCAACGGATATGACCGGCAGAGACAGTTAAGAGCATTAAATCTAGCAACCGTTACGACAGTTATCAGAGGATTTTATGGGATCATTGAAAACACTCGAAGACTATAAATATAAGGACAATCATCATTCCGCGGATCATCTGAGATCATCTCTGACATCTGGAAACATTCGAACTCTGAAGAACACTCAAAGCAAAGAATTCTCTCTCTCAAAAGATCGCTCACGACGCATGACTTATTCGCACGACACTTAGTTTTTACACACGACGCACCAGTTTTTACACACGATACACTTGTTACTTTACATTTAAAGTCTTTCTTTCATTTGTATTGTAATCATTGTACTCTCGACATCCGAAACATAAGGACATCGCCCATGTTTGGCGATCATAGTGTAGCGACGACCTCCACAGTCGTTCACGGGTTTTTTCCTCGTTGAGGTTTTTCCCGCGTCACCAAAATCTTTGTCTTATTTACGTTTTCTGTCTTTGTCGTACTATTTGTCGAAAGATAACCATTCTTTAGTTGTTAAGCTCCACAATCAACCTTAAGTTATCCTTCTGGATGATTTTTGGCATTAACAGGAACGACCTTCATGTCCTTGATCCACGGTCGACCTAAGATGATGTTATAGGCCGATGAGCAATCGATGACGTTGAACTTTGTCTGCTTGTTGGTTCCTCCGGCATAGACAGGCGAGGTGATCTCTCCAAAGGTGCTCGTCGCGTCTCCATTGAAACTGACCAAGGTTGTCGAGCGTCGGGTAATTTCCGATCGATCGATTCCCATGGCCTGAACGGTATCAAGGAAGATGATGTTTGCTGAACTGCCTCCGTAGACCAAGACTCGTCGGGTCAGACAGTTACCAATCATGAGTTGAATGATTAACCCGTCGTGATGCTTCCGATACGAGTCGCCGAGGTCGTCTTGGTCGAAAGAAATCTTCATAGCTTCTAACTCCAGATCTCCTTTGGGTCTTGATGAACGAGGGGTAGGTCGATCGTCAGGTGCCTGGCTGGCGTGACACTTGGCTACAGAATACGTCAGACCGCATACGTCGGACCCACCAGTGATGCAATTGATGACCTTTGCGTGATCGGGAGTCGGCGGTCGAGCGTCGTTAGCTGGAGTAACGACGGTATCGATGATATCTTTGAGATTGCCTTTCGGGACGTGATATGCCAGCTCCTTTTTGAGAGTTATGCAGTCGTCTGTCATATGACCATGGTCGATGTGGAAATCGCACCACTTTGATTTATCCTTCTTATCGTCGTCTTTGTCGGACTTCTTTGGCCACCGGATGGTCGCTTGGACGGTCTTTAGGGCCTCGACCAAGTCCTTAGTAGTCCCTTTGAATCCGTAGGAGGATATCTTAGGGTACTGAGGAAATTTAGTCGTGGTCGCGGTCTTGAACTCCGCCTTCGTCTTGAATCGGACGTTCGAGATTTGTCACGCAGGCTCTGACTTGGATATTGCATTCGTTTTGAACTCCGGCTTCTTTACACTTAACGACTTCTTGTCGTCAGAGTGTTTACGACGAAAGGCAGCGTCGTCCTCCACCCTCATATAAGCTAAGGTTCTGGATCGGACGTCTTCGAAATTCTCCAGAGGATATTTGGTCAGATCGGTGTATACACCCGAACTGTCGTCCAGACCACGTTTATAGGCTTCGATCGCAGTCTTGACGTCGCAGCTGCGGACACTGGTCATTTCCGCGTTGAACCTATTGAAATAACTCTGGATGGATTCACCGGCCTTCTGCACTACATAGTACAGGTCACTGGTCTGCTTCTCCATCTTGCGACTACTGGCGAACTGCTGGGAGAATTGGTTGACTAACTCAGCGAACGACCCGATGGATTTGGGATTGAGGTTAATCAACCACTGGAGGGCAGGACCCGTGAGGGTCGCCCCGAAACTCTTGCACATGCACACTTCTTGATACCTATGCGGGATCGAGATCGTCCACATTAACTGCTTATACTGCGCGATGTGCTCCGTTGGGTCGGTTATTCCCGAATACTTGGGCGTGAAAGCGGGATGTTATACTTCTTCGGGACGTCGACAGTCGCTATCGTATCAACAAAAGGCGATGCCTGAAATCCTGAGCGAGGCTCGACGTCGACAGGTACGGCTGCCCTCGGTAGCTTAGCGAGCAAAGACAAGACACGCTCATTCTGGTCTTCCAACATCTTCATCCGCTGAGCGACGGGGTCGTTAGGATCAGGATTCACACCGGTTGGAGGGTTAATCCCCGAACTGGTGCCATTTCCGTACGACGAGCCATTGGCGTCCCTATTGAAAGAGACGAAATACGACTGAGATCCATTGTTCATGGGTGGTGGCCTCAAGTGCTGGGGAGGGATCGGCCCGAACTGGGGATTTGGGATGAACGATCCCGCTTGTTGGTTCTGCATGAATGGACCTTGCTGCTGATTCTGACCGAACGGTCCTGGTCCTGGATTCTGAACGAATGGACCCGAACCTGGATTCTAGACGAACGGAGCGGATCCTGGATTCTGACCGAACGATCCTGGACCTGGATTCTGAACGAATGGTCTGGAACCGTTCTGTCGTCCGAATGGATTCCTCAGTCGCGCGATTTCTTCAGCTGCCCTTCGACTTTGATCAGCAAGGGCATCGATCTGACGGCGCGCATTTTCAAGCTCCCAATGCATCTGAGCGATGATCTGTTCTTGGCTTCCATGACCTGCCATTTTCCTGAAACAGAAAAAAGAGGAAACTCCAAGAAACCATTAGTAGGACGCACGTTTGTCGAATATTTTCTCTAGATGGGGCCCCACGGTGGGCGCTATTTGGGTAAAAAATCACACCCTCGACCGACTTGGGAAATTCCCTCGACATGACCCATGGACCTTGATTACCCTAATATCTACGACAGTCATACCCCCGACCGACAAGGATAATACCCATTATTGTCATATCCACGACATACGTTAATAACCACGATAGTTGGTTATTGAAAGACATCTTGCATCAATAGTCATTCAAGACAGTATCTTACATCTAATGATCGCACGTCACGTGTCGCACGTCGCACATCGCTAGTCTTACGTCACTAGCCTTATGTCACTAGTCTTATGTCGCCAGTTACGTGTCGCCAGTTACGACTCGTTGGTCTTACGTCGACAGTCTCCTGTCATCGGTCTTATATCACTCTGGTCTTACGACCTGGTGGTCTTACGACCTAGTCTTACGACATTTTTATAAGACCATTTTTATATTAAGATAAGGTCTTACAAGACGTTTACAGTCATATACATGGTCTTGTATTTCGGTGATGGACGTATGCTCCATAAGACCGACGTCCTGAACTTAAGATGGTCTTACGATTACACTAACCATCAATGGTCGATAGCTGTTTCTTTTGTTCATTAATGCAGGTCTACAAGCCATTACAGTACAACGGTCAACAACGGTCAACAACGGTCTAGATCTTAATGACATTAAAGACTCGACAGCGGTTACAACGACAATCATCAAAGTGCATTTAATGTCGGCAGCGGTTACAAGACCAGCCATTAACAGCACTAAAGACGACGTCCGTTACGGCAGTTACCAAAGTCCTTAATGATCCAATTAAAGTGCCCGGAGACTATAAATTCCAAGCTCAATCCTCGGTTCAAGGGACATCGAACAACAGACACAAACACTCGAACTCGAAAGAACACTTGAAGCACAGAAATCGCTCTCAGAAGAATCGCTCTCGACGCACGACATCAGCTCACGACACACAGTTTAAACACACGACGCACATTGTTTTTACATTCGAAACACTTGTTACTTTACATTTCGAAGTCTTTCCTTCATTTGTATTGTAATCTCTGTACGATCGACACCCGAAACATAAGGACATCGCCCCTGTTTGGCGACCATAGTGCACTGTCGACTCTCACGGAGTCGACCGCGGTTTTTTCCCTCGTTTTGGGGTTTTCCGCGTCACCAAATCTCTTGTCTCTTTTACTTTTTCCTCGCAATTGTGTTATTTGACTTGAGATACGTTTCTTTAGTTGTTAAATGTCCACATCGACCTTAAGTTGTACTTTTGTGCGATTTTTGGCATTAACAGTTTGGCGCCATCCGTGGGACCCCATCTAGATAAAATCTCAAGCCAACACACATATCGCTCTGACGATCTTGTAAAGTTTTTTCAGGTACATGGAAAATTATCCAGATCCCCTGATTCAACTTCGATCGGAATTGAATGCGGCTCGAAGCCAGATTCAAGACCTGATAAAAAAAACGCTTCGTCAAAAGTATCGCATGTATCGCATCATCCAAGGGACTCGGGGGCTCGGAACACCCTTCATAAACTGAAAAATACCACATTTGATTTCAAAAGTCCTCAGAAAAAGGTGCTTATTGACTCCATGTTACGGTAACTGTGACGTCCCACTTAGAACAACTCTATATATATACTCTAAGTATATTCTCCTCGTTTAATGATTTTGATCTAATATATGATCGTTGATTCAAGCATCAAAAGATCATTGGTCAAAATCAACGACCACCCCCGATTTTATATTTCAGGCTCGCAAGATCATATAAATATAGGTCTTACGATTTACATCGTGAGAAACCAAAGTCTCTATGACTTAAAACACAGGTCCTACGATTTATAATCGTCAATTAAAGACGATTTACATTTTTAACCTTATGATCGCCAGTCATGGCAAATGCAGGTTTCAATTTATAGTCGTCAGTAAAAGACGACTTACGTTTTTTCTTACGATCGCCAGTCAAGGCAAACGCATGTTGCAATATGTAATCGTCGATAAGAGACGGCTTATATTTTACAATCGCCAGTCAAGGCAAACGCAGGTTGCTATTTATAGTCGTCAGTAAAAGACAACTTACGTTTTTTCTTATGATTGCCAGTCGTGGCAAACGCAAGTTGCGACTTATAATCATCGATAAATGACGACTCACATTTTTTATCTTATGATCGCCAGTCACGGCAAGCGCAGGTTAAAAATTGTTGGTCGCCAATAAAAGCGACTCGCATGATCGCTAGTCATGACATATGTCGTCAATAAAGACGATTTGTACATTGAATCTCATAATCACCAGTCATGGTAAGATGCGGGTCAAAACGCAAAAGTCGCCAATAAGTGTGACTCGCATATTTTAACCTCATGATTGCCAATAAAGGCAAGTCGCAAGATTAACCGTATAATGACAAGCAAAGTCTTTCAAGAAGGCGACTACATCCTCCGTCGAATGTTCCAAAGCACTCAAGAGCTTAATGCAGGTAAACTTTCCACCAAGTGGGAAGGTCCTTATCGTATCTCAGAAGTCGTGGGTAAAGGTGCCTATCGGCTCCAAACCCTCGACGGTCGATATATCCCACGCAACTGGAATGCAATGCATCTGAGAAGGATCGCACGACATAAGTTACTAAGTCTATGTCAGGATCGATTCCAAACAAGAATAATTATACTTAGAAATCAGAATTAAAGAATCTTGCGGAATAGAACTTTAATTCAAACACACTCAATGAACAACTAATCAGAAAACACAATCTGTTTGTATTCAATACTTCAACTCACAAGTTTACAACCAAACCTCAATCTTGTTGAACAGGCTCAACAAGACGACTTCTACTTATCTAGAAATAGGGTTCTATACCTTGAGGTTAATTCTCTCTAAAACAAAAACGAATTCTAAAAAATCTCTCCGAATAGCTATCTATCAAAATCTATTTATACTAAATAATTACAAGATAACTATCAAAAAAAAATTGATCTTCAGAATATTCTTTCATGCTTATCTTCAATCATTCCATCTTTATCTCCAACATTCTCGCATTCCATAATTATGATCACAAGCAGCATTAACATCGTTATGCACAAGCAGTACTAACATTGTTCCAGCATCATTAACTTTTACTTGTAGTACTAACTTTGCTCTGGCAGTAGTATTGTTGTTCTGGCAGTACTAACCATACTTGGCAAATCTTCAGTTCCCAACAATCTCCCCCTAACTTGACTTTTTAGGTTGAGAAGTCAAGTTCTTCAGATGATGCTTCCAAAACCTAATCATGAACACATAAATCAGGATTGAAACCCAGGCTTTGATTGATAATCCTTCTCACCAAGTATCTTCCCATTTCAGAATCCTTGTTGCAAGCCAACTTAGCATGTAGCATTCCATTCAACCTTTTCTTGCTGTGCTTGTATGCAACATCCACCAAATAATACTCATAATATGTATAGTCAAGTGTGATGACATACACTCCACATTTTTCAATGAGCATCCAGTTGGTAATGGCTTGAAAATTTCTTTCTATCATATACTAAACTCCTTCTGGTTTGAACATTAGGCACAGGTATTCAAGAACCAATTTGGTGATAGACATCCCTTTCTCATTCAGCATATTTCCATACAGCTTCATTTCAACCTTGTACATCTCCTCTACGTCAGATCTAGAGCACATTCTGATAAGTCTTCCCCATGTAGAACAGACCTCATACTTCCCATCTGCTCTTTTGACTCTAATGTACTCCTTTCTCTGATCTACCAAGGTATCCCAGAAGATGATCTCAGGAGGCATGGAAGATAATGGGTCAACTTTGATTGGATGAGTATCAACCATAGTGATATACATATCACATTGAGCATTACTTGGTTGACCTGATGGAGTTGCTACTTCTTCTTCAGCAACCTTTGTATCATCTTTCTTTTCTGGAACACCCTCTTCTTTTTCTTTTTCTACCACTGGTTCTACCCTAGGTTTCTTGACAAATTTCCTCTTGGTAGTTATAGACTTGGTTCTTGTTCTTTTCAGTGACACCAGCTTTTCACCCAGGGTTTCTTCTTGCTTTTTAGGAGTGTCATGTTTGGCTTTAATCAAAGCCTCTGCAACTTCAACTTCTTCCAAAGTAGGCTTTTTAGTTTCTGTTGCTTCCTTTGTTTCTGCTGCTTCTTCCTTTGTAGATACTGCTTCTTGCATGGTTTCTGCTGCTTCTTTTGTTTCTGCTGCCTCTGGAATGGTTTCTGCCGCTTCTGCTTTTTGACTTTCATCAGCATTAACCGTTTCTGCTGCCTGATCAGTTTCTGCTTCTTTTGCAATTTCTTCAACACACTCATTCTCCCCCTTTTTTTGTGCACTCTCCATGTTGAATTCAGCTTCTGACTCCCCCTTTTTGGGAGCATCATTGTTGGGGATTCTTCTTTTAAGAACATACTGAGCTTTCTTCTTCCTGTGCATCAACTTTGTAATCAGCTTCTTATGCTTCTCAAGCTGTGTTTGTTGATATAGGACCACATTCTTGAGTCCATCTATCTCCTTTTGCTGACTAACAACATCTGTGTTGATATTGGCAATGGTTTCCATCAATTCCTCATATGTATATCTATCCTCACCTTGTTTAGGAGTTTTTACTTCCTTTAAAGGATCACTGGAAATTTTAGTAGGTGTCTTTTGCCTAGCAAAAGCACTGCCTACCCCCGTGGTTTCTTGGCACCTGGGACCTCTGAATGATTTCTCATTCTGAGTTGCAGTGAGGAAGGTCTTAGTTATGTTACCACTGTCCTTCTCTGTGCTAGCAGAAGTAGTGGCAGCCTTGCTACTCACATGCTCAACCTTCTCCTTAGTGAGCACCTTCTTGGGGTTGGGAGACACCCCTGTGGTTTCCCTTTCGATATTCTCTATTGGAGAATGCTCCAATAGAGGGCTTAAAGGCTTTGGGCTTGTAGAAGGTACATCAAGGGAAGGAGCCTTGTGTACCATTCTTCTTGTAAACTTTTTGGTTATGAGAGGAGTGGGTCTTTGAAGAATGGACTGAGGAATTTCTTTGGTGATTGAAGGTGGGGTTTGGCTATCAGTGGGTTGGTCTAATGAGGGCCTTGACCCTGATGCCATACCTTCTTGTGTGTGGGACACACCCATCATTGTAGAGAACAATGGAGTGTCAACTCCTTCCGAGTCCCTGGAAGTTCTTCTCATATTTGAGAAGACCTTTCCTTTAGGGGGTTTAGGTACATATACCTCAGTAAATTGAGGCAAATCCGTCAATTCCTGAGTAATCACTGCTTGGACAAACCTTGGGTACATATAAAAACTCTTTTTGGATTCCAGGTTTGACACAAGATCATTGAAAATCATTTGTGAAAAATTAAACTTCCTGGCAGTGGCCAAGCAGACCAGGGCATAAGCAATGGTACTGCTAAACTCACTCCATCCAGTAGTTTTCTTTGAAATGCAATGCATTAAGGTATGAACAAAGAATCGCCATTGTGTAGAAAATTTAGACTTGAAAAACTTAAAGATTCCAATGGGACCTTCATACCCCATTCTCGTTAAAGTTGAGTATAGATCGTCATTAGGAATAGACGTCATACCTGAGGCATCATCCAATCGAAGAGTGATGCGAATAAGCTCCTCTGTAACATTCAAGGGTTTGTCACACACCCTTGTTTTGATGATTTTCTGCCCATCTTCAGACACCACGGTGGCATTTTCCCAGAACTGCTTCTGATGCTCGGTGTAGATTGTCGGGGTCACCGTTAGGGCATAGGATATATGCGTGTACTTGAGGAAATCCACAATGTCGTGAAAACCTGCGGACTGTTTTGGCTTCTGGAGCATGGCAATCTCGTTGTGTTCGTCGATAAACTCCATTGTACCTGAGGATTCTTGACAGAAAACAGAGATTCTTGGGAGAGAATAGTTAGAAAGAGAGAGAGATGAATAGAATTCAAAGAGACGTTATGAACATTGGCGAGCTGAAAGAGGTATTTATAGCAGTATTAGCCCTAAATTTTTCTTTTAAAGCAGTATTAACGACACATGCAATATTAAGTACGAAGCAGTATTAACTATGTACTGGCAGTAGTAACTATGCACTGGCAGTAGTAACTATGCACTGGCAGTAGTAACTATGCACTGGCAGTAGTAACTATTCACTGGCAGTAGTAACTATGCACTGGCAGTAGTAACTATGCACTGGCAGTAGTAACTATGCACTGGCAGTAGTAACTATGCACTTGTCAATCTGAGTCATACAGAAGATCCTGAGAAGAAGAGTTAGTAGTACCAAATATAGAAGGAAATACAGGTATAAAAACTGAAAATCATGACTTTATTCAAGGTTGATCATGCCCACACTTGTTACCAAGAAAGTGAATCTACCCACATCAAAAGCTTTTGTGAATAGATCAGCAAACTGGTCATTGGTATGAACTTTAGCAACTTGAATTAATTTCTTTTCATTACAATCTCGAATAAAGTGATACCTGATCTCTATGTGCTTTGTTTTTTAGTGTTTGACTGGATTGTTAACAATGCTAATAGCACTGTTGTTGTCAATGAAGATTGGAGTGTGAAGAAATGTTACCCCATAGTCCAACATCTGATTCTGTATCCATAGAACCTGAGAGCAGCAGCTTGCAGCAGCTATATACTCAGCTTCTGTTGTAGATAAGGACACTGTGGTTTGTTTCTTACACTGCCAAGATACTAGTCTTGCACCCAAAAACTGACATCCACCTGAAGTAGACTTCCTATCCATGTTAGCTCCACCCAAGTCACTATCTGAGTATGCAAGTAGATCAAAGGATGATTCATAAGGATACCAGAGACCTAATCTAGGTTGCCCTCTTAGGTATCTAAATATCCTCTTGACTGCATGAAGGTGTGATTGCTTTGGTGTAACTTGAAATCTGGCACATACACATACTGGAAACATAATATCTGGTCTAGAGGCTGTGAGATACATGAGTGATCCAATCATTGATCTGTAATGATGGACATCCACATCCTCCCCCTCAAGATCAGCAATGATCTGTTTGTGTGTCTCCATCGGTGTGCTTGCTGGCTTTGAGTCTGATAATCCAAACTTATCCAGGATGTCTTTCACATATTTGGATTGGCATATGAAAATCCCATCCTTCTTCTGTTTCACCTGAAGCCCAAGGAAGAAAGTAAGTTCACCCATGGAACTCATCTTGAAGCTCTTGTGCATTAACTCCTCAAAGTCTTTACACATGTGATCATTTGTGGATCCAAAGATAATGTCATCCACATAGATCTGAACAAGTAGGGTGTCCTTCTTTTTCCTTTTAATGAATAAGGTCTTATCAATGATTCCTCTTTCAACTCCATTTTTCAAGAGATAGGTAGACAGGGTGTCATACCATGCTCTTGGGGCTTGATGTAGACCATAAAGTGCCTTCTTTAACTTGTACACTCTGTCAGGATACAATGGATTCTCAAATCCAGGGGGTTGACAAACATACACTTCTTCATCTATAGTCCCATATAGAAAAGCACTTTTTACATCCATCTGGTAGACCTTGAACTTCATATATGAGGCATAGGCTAGAAACAACCTAATTGCCTCAATCCTTGCAACTGGAGCAAAGACTTCCTCATAGTCTATACCCTCTTCCTGAGTATACCCTTGTGCAACCAGTCTGGCTTTGTTCTTGATCACAATTCCTCTCTCATCCTTCTTATTTCTGAAAATCTACTTGGTGCCAATTGCCCTATGACCTTTTGGAAGGTCCACCAAGTTCCAAACATTCTGTAGCTTGAACTGTAGCAGCTCCTCTTGCATTGCTTCTATCCAACTTGGATCTTTCATAGCATCATAAGCCTTTTTGGGCTCAATTTGGGATAGAAAGCAAGTGAGTACAGTATTAACTGTATTTTGCTGATCTTGTAGCTCTTGAAGTCTGCTTTGATTCCTAGTCATCATGGGAGAAGCAATGTCTCCAATTACCAACTCAGGAGGATGATTTTTCTGAGTTCTTGATGGATGACCAGATTCCTCTTGTAAGTTCACATCCAGATTTGACTCATTTAAGTCTGGATTTTCTTCAGCTTCTTCAGTCACTTCAGACTCTCTGGAATTTGGACTTGAAGGCTGATTTTCCTCTATTCTTCTCTCTTCTTCATTCTGAATGGGTTCAGCTTCCTTTTCTTGTTCACAGAAGTCAACAGGATCAATGGTAGGGAGTGGAAATATCACAGACTGAAATCTGTGATCTGATGGTGGTGCATCCCTTTGTCCTGCATTTACATCACTACTGATACCCAAATAATTAGTGAGTGAATCAATGTCAAATAGCCAATCAGGACCTGAACCAATACGATTTGGTGTGTTCTCATTGCATTTGACATTGTCACTTTCTTCAATTATTCTAGAAGAGGTATTAAACACTTTGTAAGCCTTACTCTGAGATGAGTAACCAACAAGAAAACCATCATCTGCTTTGCTATCAAACTTACCGAAGTGAGATTTGGTATTGAGAATTGTACAAGGACACCCAAATGGTTTGAAAAATCCAATAAATGGTTTCTTTTTCTGAAAAAGCTCATAAGGTGTCTTGTTTTTAGGCTTTATTACTAAAACTCTGTTTTGGACATAACAAGCAGTATTAACTGCTTCTGCCCAAAAAGTAGTAGGTAATTTTGAATCAGCTAACAGAGATCGAGCAGCCTCAATCAGTGTCCTATTCCTTCTCTCAGCAACACCATTCTGTTGTGGAGTCCTAGGAGCACTGTATTGTCTCTCAATTCCTTTTTCCTCACAAAAGGTGTTTAGATCAAGGTTTTTAAATTCAGTTCCATTATCTGATCTAATGACTTTCACTTTTTGATTTGATTGGTTTTCAATTCTAAGAATAAAAGATTTGATCAGTCCACTTGTCTCATCTTTAGTTCTCAGAAAATATACCCAAGTAAATCTAGAGTAATCATCAATAATAACTAAACAGTATGACTTCTTGCCAATGCTCATGACATTTGTAGGGCCAAACAGATCCATATGCAACAACTGAAGAGGATTTGGGATAGTGTTTATCTCTTTGGACTTATGAGAAGTTTTGTGTTGTTTGCCTTTGAGACAAGCAACACAATGATCATCACATGAATAAACTTTTGATGGTAAACCCCTAACAAGATTATTTTTAACAAGTTTATTCATTGTTTTAAAATTCATGTGACACATCCTTCTGTGCCAAAGTGATGATTCATCCATTGAAGCTTTTGATACCAAACAGTTTAGGGATGAATCAGATGAAACACTTTCTAAATCTAAACAATACACATTATCCTTTCTAGGAGTTCTCAATAGTATCATGTTTTCATCAACTACTTTGAATCCAGGAGCAAGAATAATGCATTCAGAATCAGTAAATAATATACTATGTTTCTTGTCACAGACCTGTGATACACTTAACAGGTTGTATCTCAATTGCTCAACATAGTAAACATCCTCAAATGTCATCTTACCTTTTGATACATCACCTTTACCACTTATCTTACCTCCTGCAGGATTATTCCCAAAAGCAACATGTCCTCCATCAATTCTTTTGAAATTCTTGAGGCAGGCCATGTTACCTGTCATGTGCCTGGAGCAACCACTATCAACATGCCAGATGCTCTTCCCCTTGAGCTGTTGGTTGCCCTGCACATAAGATAAATCAATTAGTTTTTATTGGGAACCCAAGCCAAAGTGGTCTTGGGTCTCCCTTGCTCATCAAAGTACTTACATTCAGTTTGGATAAGTTTTTCAACCTGAGGAACTTCAGTACTGGAGTACTTTGTCAAGATGATTAGTCTAGCAGCACAAACACTAGAAGCAGTATTATCTTTAGAAGAAGTACTAACAGTGTTAGCAGTACTAACACTGCTAGCAGCAGTACTATCTGAGGCAGCAGTACTAACACTAGTGCTTTTAGGAACCCACATTGTGACACATTCTTTTTCAGTCTTTTTCCTCATGTGGCTTTTGGATTTAGCTTGTTTCTTAGCCACATGGTTTCTTACAGGCTTCCTATAACCATTTGATTTTTTAAAAGTTCTTTGAAAATTTATCCTTTGGTTAATAGGATTGAAATAACAGTGTTTGGCAAGGTGATTCAATTTGCCACAGATAAAACAAGGTTTTGGTCTGTTAATCCTTTGCAGATCAACTCCTTGTTTTTGAGCCCACTGATTATTCCAGTTTCTTTGATTTCCCCTCTTTTTATCATGTTTTTGGGGCTCATTCTTTTGAGAATTCTTACAAGAACAATGTTCACAAGTATTAGAATTCACAACAGTGGTCTGTGTATAATGAACTCCCTTTCCTTTTTCAGATCTTTTCATCTCATTGTTCTTATCCCAGGGACTTCCACCTTCCTCATTAGTCTTGATGTAATTCTCTAAGGGGATCTCACCACTGACATTCTTGTTCCTTTTCTTAGACTCTTCTTTTTCAGTTTTATCCTCAACAACAACTTCATCTAATGGATCTACTTTAGTAGCTCCTTCAGGTAAGTCCTTCCTATCCTTGGTTTCTAACAGGTCTGACCTAGGAGGGATGTATGTGTTGTTGTAGGGTGGGGGTGTGGCATTGTACCCTAGGCCTGGTTTCATCTTACTGTGGATTTGAGCATTTATTATGGTGTCCATGACTTTAGAAGCACATGAAAACTTTTCAACATCAAGTTTTACTTTCTCAAGTTCTCCTTTTAATTTCTCACATTCCTCCCTAGACTCTTTCAGTTGGAACTCCAGACCATTCTTTTCCCACTTCCAGTAGTTTGTATCATATGAGTGTTGAAGTTCATTGGCTTGAAAAGCCTTAATTTGTTCTTCAAACCTCTCAAAAATCACTACATAATCTCTTCTATCCTTTTCTAATCTCTTAAGGTCATCACACATTCCCTGGTTGTGATCTCTATACTTTTTCACAGTGTCTATACAAGCTTGAGAACAGAGATTAGATTTTACCTCAGTAGGAAGATCTGAGACTTCTGCCATGAGTGCATGATTCTGAATTGCCTCTTCTGTTTGATCACTCCAATCAAATCCCATTCCTTGTTGAGAAACAAGGGCTTGAACAGAGTTTCTGTTCTGGTTGAAGCTTCCAGTCTGAGCTTGTTGATGGTTGTTTTGAGATACTCCACCTCTGCATTCTCTGGCAAAGTGTCCCATCTTATGACACTTGTAGCATTCCACCTTAGACTTGTCAAACCCAGCACCATCTTCTCTTCTTTGGGAAAAGTTGTTTCTCCCAGTCCTCTTTATAAACTTCTTCACCCTCATAGAAAGCATAGCCATCTGCCACTTGATATCCATCTCCTCAAGATCATCAGCATTAATCTGTTCTAAGTCATCATTAATTAATGAGGAGTTAACATGACTAGAAAAGAAAGCTTCTAGTACAGAATCATTGGCCTTCTCCTGATTGACTCCACCAGCAGTACTAACTGATTCAGGGTTAGCAGTAGAATCAGTTGATGCTGATAGGAGTGCAGCATTATACACATATCCTGAGGGCTTCTTCTTGGCTTCAACCTCTGCTTCAAATACCCTAAGATCATTGTAAAGATCATCAAGCTCTTTATCTTCTAACTGGTCATTCTGTCTGAAAGACACAGTATACATTGTCCATTCCTCACCTAATGATCTTAGAAACTTCCTGTTTACATCATCAGCCTCCATACGAACTCCAACTGTAGCCAATTCTCCAATCAACTTATTAAATCTATCAAAAGTTTGAGTCATAGACTCATTCTTTGTAGAAGTAAAATTTTCATATTGTTGCTTAAGAATAGCCTTCTGGTTCCTCTTGGTGCTCTTGGTACCAGTGAATCTCTTTTCCAATGCATTCCATAAAATCTGAGCATCAGTGCAGTGATGAAATTGGTGCTGATACTCATTGGGAATAGCCAAAAGCAGAGTGCTTAAGGCTTTCATATCTGTTTGTCTAACCTTTCTTTCTGCATCAGTCTTTGGAGGGGGTCGTTTGCCATCTGGTCCAACCCTTCCTTCAGCACATGGACCATTCTCTATAATATCCCAGATGGAATAATCAGTAAGCAAAATATACTGCTTGATTCTAATCTTCCACATGTCAAACTCATTAGGCCTGAGCATGGGAACCTTTGAAACAAGAGTACTGTTTGATTCAACTGTGTTGTCCATAATGATTGTAGATTTCTAAGAAACCAAGCTCTGATACCACTTGTCAGGATCGATTCCAAACAAGAATAATTATACTTAGAAATCAGAATTAAAGAATCTTGCGGAATAGAACTTTAATTCAAACACACTCAATGAACAACTAATCAGAAAACACAATCTGTTTGTATTCAATACTTCAACTCACAAGTTTACAACCAAACCTCAATCTTGTTGAACAGGCTCAACAAGACGACTTCTACTTCTCTAGAAATAGGGTTCTATACCTTGAGGTTAATTCTCTCTAAAACAAAAACGAATTCTAAAAAATCTCTCCGAATAGCTATCTATCAAAATCTATTTATACTAAATAATTACAAGATAACTATCAAAACAAAATTGATCTTCAGAATATTCTTTCATGCTTATCTTCAATCATTCCATCTTTATCTCCAACATTCTCGAATTCCATAATTATGATCACAAGCAGCATTAACATCGTTATGCACAAGCAGTACTAACATTGTTCCAGCAGCATTAACTTTTACTTGTAGTACTAACTTTGCTCTGGCAGTAGTATTGTTGTTCTGGCAGTACTAACCATACTTGGCAAATCTTCAGTTCCCAACAGTCTATCATACGACTTCAGTAAAATCGTACGGTATAAACAATCAGTTTTATTAGACGACTCGATTGTATAACTACAGGAACATATGATTCAAGTTCATCGTATGATCAAAACACACGATCGTAAGGTCTAGCGACCCCACAAGCTAAGTTCTTTAACTTAGAAAAATTTCATGTTCTGAATGAATGCTTTGATCGCATGCGCTTATGTTTGCTTATACGATTCAAAAAGTCTTATGACTTACGTTTTAATCGTTGTATTACAATGGATGCCCAAGTCGCACGACTTCTTGTTCATTTTTGTACTTAATGAATTTTTACAGTTGACATTACATTTGTCCATGACATGTATGAGTCGACATAATACTTAGGTTCAATAGAAAGGTAAAAAAATTTACCGATTATCGCTAAAGCAAAACTTACACAACATAACATAGGTCTCTAACGACCGTATCGGCTGTAAGCGCCAGATCATAGGTCTCTAGCGACCGTATCGGCTGTAAGCGCCAGATCATAGGTCTCTCTAACGACCGTATCGGCTCGGAATGCCAGATCATTGGTATATAACGACCATATCGGCTCGAACGCCAGATCATAGGTCTTTAACGACCATATCGGCTCTAAACGCCAGATCACAAGTCTATAACGACAGTATCGGCTCGAAATGCCAGATCATTGATCTATAACGACCATACCGGCTCTAAACGCCAGATCAAAAGTCTATAACGACCGTATCGGCTCGGAACGCTAGAACATAAGTCTTTAACGACTGTATCACAAGATCCTTAAATTTTATCTTGGTTCGATCATCGCCGCCAAGCTTTATTTCGGACCAATCGTCTTACGATTGACTCCTGACCCATACGTCTCATTTTGATAAAGATCGTCTTACGATCACCGTCGATTCCTTACGTTTTAAGGTCGTCTTACGACCGTCAGATGAACACCGCAAGTATCTTGCGCATTAAAAGTCATCATTCGATCGTCGCAACTTACTTAAACACCATCGACTGGACTCACGATTTTAGCTAACCAAGTCGATTTTCTTAACAAAAGTGACACATCTCCGTATAAACACATTTTACTTTGGTACGAGATTTGAAATTCAAATCTTGGGGGGCTAACTGTTTGGGTAAAAAATCACACCCTCGACCGACTTGGGAAATTCCCTCGACATGACCCATGGACCTTGATTACCCTAATATCTACGACAGTCATACCCCCGACCGACAAGGATAATACCCATTATTGTCATATCCCCGACATACGTTAATAACCACGATAGTTGGTTATTGAAAGACATCTTGCGTCAATAGTCATTCAAGACAGTATCTTACATCTAATGATCGCACGTCACGTATCGCACGTCGCACATCGCTAGTCTTACGTCACTAGTCTTATGTCGCCAGTTACGTGTCGCCAGTTACGACTCGTTGGTCTTACGTCGACAGTCTCCTGTCGTCGGTCTTATATCACTCTGGTCTTACGACCTAGTCTTACGACATTTTTATAAGACCATTTTTATATTAAGATAAGGTCTTACAAGACGTTTACAGTCATATACATGGTCTTGTATTTCGGTGACGGACGTATGCTCCATAAGATCGACGTCCTGAACTTAAGATAGTCTTACGATTACACTAACCATCAATGGTCGATAGCCGTTTCTTTTGTTCATTAATGCAGGTCTACAATCCATTATGGTACAACGGTCAACAACGGTCTAGCTCTTAATGACATTAAAGACTCGACAGCGGTTACAACGACAATCATCAAAGTGCATTTAATGTCGGCAGCGGTTACGAGACCAGCCATTAACAGCACTAAAGACGACGTCCGTTACGGCAGTTACCAAAGTCCTTAATGATCCAATTAAAGTGCCCGGAGACTATAAATTCCAAGCTCAATCCTCGGTTCAGGGGACATCGAACAACATACACAAACACTCGAACTCGAAAGAACACTTGAAGCACAGAAATCGCTCTCAGAAGAATCGCTCTCGACGCACGACATCAGCGCACGACACACAGTTTAAACACACGACGCACATTGTTTTTACATTCGAAACACTTGTTACTTTACATTTCGAAGTCTTTCCTTCATTTGTATTGTAATCTCTGTACGATCGACACCCGAAACACAAGGACATCGCCCCTGTTTGGCGACCATAGTGCACTGTCGACTCTCACGGAGTCGACCGCGGTTTTTTCCCTCGTTTTGGGGTTTTCCGCGTCACCAAATCTCTTGTCTCTTTTACTTTTTCCTTGCAATTGTGTTATTTGGCTTGAGATACATTTCTTTAGTTGTTAAATGTCCACATCGACCTTAAGTTGTACCTTTGTGCGATTTTTGGCATTAACAGGCGCCAAACTGTTAATGTCAAAAATCGTCCAGAAGGATAACTTAAGGTTGATTGTGGAGCTTAACAACTAAAGATAGAAATCGTTCGACAAAACAGTGCGACAAAGACAAAGGAAAGTAAATGAGACGCAAGAAATTTGGTAACGCGGGAAAAACCTCAACGAGGAAAAAACCTGCGGACGACTATGACGGTCGTCGCTGCACTATGATCGCCAAACAGGGGCGATGTCCTTTGTTTTGAGTGTCGAGAGTACAATGGTTACAGTACAAATGAAAGAAAGACTTTAGATATAAAGTAAACAGATGTGTCGTATGTAAATATAAAGCATCGTGTGAATATTTGCCGTGTATAGGAACGGTGCGTCGTGCGTAGTATGCTTTCGAGAGAGAGTTTTGCTTCAAATATTTCGCTGTGTAGTTCTTGTTCCTGGAATCGGATGTGCGCAAATGATGATGGCGCCCTTGTTTATATAGTTTTCATGGCTTTAAATGACTCCATAAAGGCTTTGAGTAACGGTCGTAACGGTTGCTGAAGTTAATGCTCGTAATTAACCTTGTCGGTTATGTCCGTTGGCCATTAATGGTGTTGATCCTGCATTAAACAAAGAAATCATAACAATTGTCATACGTTAGTCGGTCGAGGTCGTAAGGTGTCTTACGACGGTCTAGTGTCGTGAGTAAATCTTCGATTTAAACTTTGGCCAGACGATAAAGTGTTCATGAAAAGCGACAAAGAAACCCTAAGAAAAAGCTCTGCTCAACACTCTCCTAAATCGTAAACAGAAGAAAGCCAAATCGCAATCTCTATTTATGCGGACGGATATGTCAGATCGAGTCCTTCAGCAAATCAACATGCGTCCATGTCCTTTCGTATATCCGCCCGGATCTTCGACACTTGTCTTCGACAGCTGGTAAGCATCATCGCGCGTCAGTATGACGTCATAACTTTTCAACTTCTCGTTCAGTTAAAGGCGAACCGGTCTAGTTCCACGACAACCAGGTAAGTCCCTCAACCCAGGTCACAAGTCTAAGCGTTCGACAAGCAAAATTTAAAACTTAAATTTGACATTCAATTTTCAAATTTTGGGGGAAAACTGTTTAGGCAAAAAATCACGTCGCTCGACCGCGACCAGAACAGGTAAGACGTATGATTAAGGAATATATCTTATATTAAGATAAGGACTCGACAAAGACCCAGAACACCATCATCGTCCCTCATAAAAGGTAAGTCGAGAGTTCCTTACGACGCTCGACCATAGCGTCGCCCGATCCGCACGACTATTATATAAGGACGTGCGACTTCGACCAAAGCTAACGTTAACCATGACCGTTTATTAAGTGTTTAATGCAGGAGTTAAATTCATTAAGGAGCAACGACTATAACCGACGCAGTCATTAAACAGCCGGCGACCGTAACGGATGAAGATCATTACTCCGGCGACCGTTTCCAACCGTTAAGGCCATTAAAGGAGCATTCATGGATGAAGCTAAGGACGCGAAGACTATAAATATCGAGCTTAATCAACATTTCAACACATCGAATATCCGGCGATTAACAACCGAATCAATATTCAAGAACATCCGAAGTGAAGAACCATTATTCTAAGTATCGCTCTCGATGCACGACAACAGCCCTCGACCAGTAGTTCACACTTTGTTTCGTACACGACAAACACTTGTTTTACATTCCAAACACTTGTACTTTACATTTCGAAGCATTTTCTTCATTTGTATTGTAATCACTGTACGATCGACACCAGTATCCAAGGACATCGCCCCTGATTGGCGACCATAGTATAGCGACGACACCCACTGTTGTCCGCAGGTTTTTTCCTCGTTTGAGGTTTTTCCTGCGTCATCAAATCCCTTGTTTCATTATTTTATTTATCGTCGCACGTCTCGTCGAAAGATTCTTTCTTTAGTTGTTTAAGTCCACATCGACCTTAAGTTGTCCCTTTGGTGCGATTTTTGGCATTAACAGTTTGGCGCCATCCGTGGGACTACATCTCGAGAAAATCCTCGACGAACGTGTATTCTACTAATAGTTTCTTTGAGTTTCTTCTATTTTCTGTTGCAGGAAAATGGCAGCCCCTGGAAATCCACAGCAAGCCGTCGCTCAGATGTATCAGGAGCTTGAGGTTGCCAGGAATCAACTCAATGCAATGGCAGAGCAGAATCGCAGAGCAGCTGAAGAGATCGCGCGGCTAAGGAATCCTTTTGGACCCCAGAATGGCCCTAGACCATTCATCCAAAATCCAGGTCCGGGACCAGGCCCGTCCGCACAGAATCAGCATCCAGGTCCATTTATGCAGAATCAGCAGCCGGGTCCGTTCATTCCGAATCCCCAGTCTGGGCAGATTCCCCCTCAGCACATCCGACCACCACCCTTGAACAATGGATCCCAACCATTGCAAGGTGGCGCCCAGCCGTTTCAGAATGGATCCCAGCCGTTTTCCCAGCCGTTCCAAAGTGGTCTGCAACCTTTCCAGCAAGGATCGCAACCTTTCCAACAAGGATCGCAATCTTTCCAACAGAGATCGTAGCCATTTCAGCAGGGACCACAATCGTTTCAGAATGGACCGCAGCAATTCCACTATGGGTCGCAACCATATTTTGTCCCGTTCAACGGGGACACCAATGGTTCGTCGCATGGTAATGGCACTAGTCCAGGGACCAATCCCTCGACAGGGGCAAATCCTGATCTTAACGATCCCGTCGCCCAGCGTTTGAAGATGTTAGAAGACCAAAATGAGCGCGTCCTGTCCTTGCTCGCCAAGTTGCCTGGGGCAGCCGTGCCTGTCGACGTCGAGCCTCGCTCGGGATATCAGGCGTCGCCCTTCATCGACGAGATCGCCACCGTCGAGGTCCCAAAGAAGTATAACATTCCTGCCTTCACTCCCAAGTATTCGGGTGTGACCGATCCAACTGAGCATGTCGCGCAGTATAAGCAGCTCATGTGGACAATCTCGATTCCACACATGTACCAGGAAGTATGCATGTGCAAGAGTTTCGGGGCGACTCTCACTGGCTCAGCTCTCCAGTGGTTGATCAATCTCAAACCCAAATCTATCGGGACATTCGCTGAATTGGTCAACCAATTCTCCCGACAATTCGCCAGCAGTCGTAAGATGGAAAAGCAGACTAGTGATCTGTACTATGTCGTGCAGAAGACCAATTAGTCTATTCGAAGTTATTTCAATAGATTCAATGCCAAAATGATCAGTATCCGCAATTGTGACATCAAAACTGCGATCGAAGCTTATAAGCGTGGTCTAGACGATAGTTCAGGTCTATATATCGATCTGACCAAGTATCCCCCAGAGACTTTCGAAGACGTCCGAGCTCGAACCTTAGCATATATGAGGGTCGAAGACGACGCAACCTTTCGTCGCAAACACACTGACGACAAGAAGTCGTTAGGTGTCAAGAAGCCAGAATTCAAGCCGAAAGCCATATCCAGAATAGAGCCAGCGCGTCAGATTTCGAACGTTCGTTTCAAGACGAAGGCAGAAGCTAAAACCGCGACTAAATTCCTCGTGTATCACAAGATCTCCTCTTATGGGTTCAAAGGGTCAGCTCAAGACTTAGTCGAAGCTCTGAAGACCACCCAAGCAACCATCCGGTGGCCGAAGAAGTCTGACTTGGACGATGCTAAGAAAGATAAATCAAAGTGGTGCGACTTCCACGTCGACCATGGTCATGCGACAGATGATTGTATCGCACTCAAGAAGGAATTGGCATATCATGTTCCACAAGGTAATCTCAAAGATATTATTGATAATGTCGTTATTAACAGCCATCGACCGTCGACTCCAGAGCATGCAAAAGTTATCAATTAAAATCCCCTACGCCATTGGGAACCCTGAAGATCGAGAATGAGTCGAAACGTCGCTATGGTGCCCTGTCGTACGACGACATGATCAATCACAGACAGTATCTCATCGGATCGTCGTGTCGTCCTGTCATTTAAAACCTATCTTTCTTTCCAAAAAGAATAGGATAATAAATGACAGGGGGGCAATACCCCATGAAGGAGAATGGTATGATTTCTAACTCTTTTCCATACAAATTTTTCTCACAAACAGCTACTGACTTAAGCATCGGAGGGTCGTTGGTGAGCCAACGACCAACCCTCGACATTGTTTTATCGCAGGATCGCACGACATATACAATCAGGTCCATGACTTGATCACACCTTACAGCTAGTCGAACGACTAGGTCGCACGATCGCATAGACGGCTTCGCGTTTTGAATAAATACCTTAGTCGCATGTATTGGTGTTTGATTAGCATACATTCTAAACGAATGCCTTATTTTTTCTTTCTTATACCCTGTATGGATACTTTGATCATATGTTCTCATATTTTATAAGTGCCTTGGTCGCATGATTTCTATGTATCTTATGTTCAATCGATGCGATAGTTGTTTACTAATAAAGTTCAAACCAAAAAAGTGCATTCATCAGAAAAATTGTCAAAAACGCGCTCGACCACCAATGGTCGAGCAGTAAAACAAAAAAGAAAGAGAAAATTCTTAAACTAAAGAAGGAACATCTGTTGCATTCGTGCCCAAAGTCCCATCCAGAAGGTTTTCGCCTGCCATCTCTTCTTCGACATCTTTCTCATCATCTAAGTCAAGATCTCTCTCGGTCCCAACGCCATTTAGATAGATGTCCAACTCCTCCTTCGCCAAAGCAAGTGGGTCTTTTCCTAGCAGGTGTCGTCGCATGATAGCAGCACGCGCAGTAAGTCGAGCGTAAGAAAAGAAAGACCTATTCTCGACCTTCAACTCCTCGAACTCTTTCTCCAAGTTCGTCGTTTTAATCTTGGATTCTTCAACCTCCTTTTTCTTTGCAGCTAAAGATGCCTTCATCCCCTCCAGCTCCTCTCTCTGATCACGCATCAAAGATAGAGATTCCTTCAAACGGGAATTCACCACGTCCCTTGCATGACTGAGGGCATCTAGCTTATCAAAAGCATGGTCAAGACGCATTGACACCGCCTCTTCGTGTTCCAGGGCAGCTTTTTCCTTAGCCAACGCTGCTTCTTCATCCTTGATAACAGAAGCCGTCAAGCTCCCTACATTCGTCGTCTCAGCCTGTAATGCTAAGCAAGCTTGAAGTGCCTGCAAAATCATAAAGACGAACATCGTCAATAGACAACGACAACGACTGCGACAAAACAAGTTTTGAAAGAAAAACTTACCAAGAATACGAGTCCAGCTGCATGGAACTCTTTTTTCTCAAAAGAAAACCCGTCAAAACGCTCCCTGAAAGACGGGAGCAAATATTTTTCTAAGTGGGGAAGCAACTTCGTCTCGTCCAAGACATTGTCGTCCAGAAAATCCGACGGCAACGTAAAGTTGACCGTCGTCTCCCCCACAGATCCTTTCTGTGCGCCTTTGCCCATGTCGGCCGACGAAGGGCCGGATAGGACGACGGGAAACATCGTCGCCGGTTGCGCAGTATCCACGGATTTTGCGTCGGTCGTGTCAAACGCAACCGACGCCTTCGCCTTCCTGGACAAGGCAACCCTCGGTGGGTTACCCGTCTTCAGAGACGGTTCCCTCAGAATGGACATCTTTGTCCTCTTCGAGAAGTCAGACCCAGCCGTCGGGACTTCTTTTCTTTTCCAGAGACCCGACCCAGATGTCGAGACCTCTTTCTTCTTCAGGACCCCTGACCCAGTCGTCGAAGTGTCCTTCTTTATGTCATCCCTCGCCTTGCGAGTCGGATCAGCCTGATTCATCATCCTAGTAACAGAAGATGACATCCGTGCATGAGATTCCCCTGTATGAGCGAAAACAAAGGATTAGACACTCGAAGAATATAAATAGATTAAGAAGAAAAGAGAAGAACAATTACCGGTTATCTCTACTTCCAGATCATCTCCTTCAGTCCCCTCGGACTCCTCTTCCTCTTCATCATTTTTCTCCCTTTCCTCTCGACCCATTCTGATCCTATCACTCAAGAAAACAGTGTCGTCATCCTCATCTACCAGGTGACAATTAACGTACTTCCGATCCCTGCCACTGAACTCTAAAAATTTCTTGATCTTAGCCTTGGATTCTTGATCCGGTTTTACTTTGTCAAAATTAATATCTGAGCATAAGAGAAAAGAACAGTCAAAGAGGAATCAGATAAGAACCGGTTAAAAAGTTATAGATCGACAACTCACCCGTCATATTCCAGCCCTCTCTGATCCAGTCACTATCAGAGTCGAGCGTCGCCAACCGTACGAATACATATTTCTTCTTCCACCCACGATCATTGACTGATGTATTTAAAACCAAAGTACGATCACCTTTATGTCTCGAAAACAAGCTATAACGCCAATACTGATTCTTCGTGACTTTGTACGCCGTCAGAAGGTCCCTCACACCCATCGGTGAATCCCAACCGGAAGTAAGTCGTTCAATGACCAAAATGACTCGCCAAAACTGGGGCATCAGTTGTCCTGGCGAGAGGTCAAATTCGCACATAAACTCCTTAGCTAGAGGCGAATATGGCCAGCGGAAACCTATCCTAAACGGGTACTCATAAATAACAACATACCCTTTAGCACACATTTCAGGACGAACGCCACCAGCCCTGTTTATAATGATCCCCATGGGAATCCTAGCCAGGCTTCTGAAGTCGTCTAGATCGTCCTCGGTTTCTATAATACTCTTAGGTTCCGTCGACATCTCTAAACCTGTCAAATTAATAAGCAAGTCCGAAAAACCCCAGATATCCCAGTTCTTCCTAGGTTTCCTGGCAATGGACTTGCGGCGCATACGACGACTAAAGAATTGGTATCTTATATGATCCCGAAAATTGATTTCGAACAGGGTAATCGAACGAAAAGCGACAAAGAAACCCTAAGAAAAAGCTCTGCTCAACACTCTCCTAAATCGTAAACAGAAGAAAGCCAAATCGCAATCTCTATTTATGCGGACGGATATGTCAGATCGAGTCCTTCAGCAAATCAACACGCGTCCATGTCCTTTCGTATATCCGCCCGGATCTTCGACACTTGTCTTCGACAGCTGGTAAGCATCATCGCGTGTCAGTATGACGTCATAACTTTTCAACTTCTCGTTCAGTTAAAGGCGAACCGGTCTAGTTCCACGACAACCAGGTAAGTCCCTCAACCCAGGTCACAAGTCTAAG
The DNA here is from genome assembly GCA_033807775.1 of Saussurea involucrata. Lineage (NCBI taxonomy): Eukaryota > Viridiplantae > Streptophyta > Magnoliopsida > Asterales > Asteraceae > Saussurea > Saussurea involucrata. The sequence goes on from CM066319.1 coordinate 159,421,289, forward strand.
CGTTCGACAAGAAAAATTTAAAACTTAAATTTGACATTCAATTTTCAAATTTTGGGGGCAAACTGTTTGGGCAAAAAATCACGTCGCTCGACCGCGACCAGAACAGGTAAGACGTATGATTAAGGACTATATCTTATATTAAGATAAGGTCTCGACAAAGACCCAGAACACCATCGTCGTCCCTCATAAAAGGTAAGTCGGGAGTTCCTTACGACGCTCGACCATAGCGTCGCCCGATCCGCACGACTATTATATAAGGACGTGCGACTTCGACCAAAGCTAACGTTAACCATGACCGTTTATTAAGTGTTTAATGCAGGAGTTAAAGTCATTAAGGAGCAACGACTATAACCGACGCAATCATTAAACAACCGGCGACCGTTTCCAACCGTTAAGGCCATTAAAGGAGCATTCATGGATGAAGCTAAGGACGCGAAGACTATAAATATCGAGCTCAATCAACATTTCAACACATCGAATATCCGGCGATTAACAACCGAAGCAATATTCAAGAACACCTGAAGTGAAGAACCATTATTCTAAGTATCGCTCTCGATGCATGACAACAGCCCTCGACCAGCAGTTCACACTTTGTTTCGTACACGACAAACACTTGTTTTACATTCCAAACACTTGTACTTTACATTTCGAAGCATTTTTTTTCATTTGTATTGTAATCACTGTACGATCGACACCAGTATCCAAGGACATCGCCCCTGATTGGCGACCATAGTATAGCGACGACACCCACTATCGTCCGCAGGTTTTTTCCTCGTTTGAGGTTTTTCCTGCGTCATCAAATCCCTTGTTTCTTTATTTTATTTATCGTCGCACGTCTCGTCGAAAGATTCTTTCTTTAGTTGTTTAAGTCCACATCGACCTTAAGTTATCCCTTTGGTGCGATTTTTGGCATTAACACATAATATTTGTTATTTTATGTTTGACACATAGATCAACGTAAAATTTAATCTAATATTTATGGGGTTTTAAAAAACATGCAAATTTTTTTCAAGATCTTAAATAGTGTTCCGATAACTCAGAACCCCTATAGAAAAGCTCAAAAGGAAAGCAAGCTGGTTCGGCCCCTGGATTCGAAGGCTCGTGTTTCACCCCTGTATTCATGTATGTATGTTGTGTGTTTGTTACACAATGGTCTGATGGGACAAATAAATTCTTTCGAAATATATCATAATCAGTAATAACTAATGGTTGTACCAGTCATGTTTTTTTTTTCATAATTATAATTATATAATATTAATCTCAATGTAAAGACATTAAATGTAAAAGTGAGAATTGAATAATGATCCCAAAAATCAAAAAAATTTGGGGAAGCCACACCCCACAATCCCACATGTGCATGGAATTAACAAAGCAAAAGAAGGTCTATCATTAATTAATACTTAAGACTTGATTTGTTTTTCACATGTTAACCTCATTTTTAATTATTAATTAAAACACCCTCTCACATGTTCTAAATTAGATAAAAAGTTATAATTTGCAAGATAATATAAACATAATTATTTTTAATACCATATCAATAAGCATATTTGATAGGAGGTTGATATCATATCTAGGCATGGCAATTTCGCCCGACCCGGTAGGGAACCCGCCCACCCGACCCGATCGGGTACCGGGGCCGGGGAAATCCGCTTCCAAAAAACCGGGGCCGGGGCCGGGGAGACCATCCCCCGACCCGGTATATATATATAATTAAAAAAAATATTTTATATATAATATATTAATTATATGTGCATCTACCGCACTGAAAGGGCCATCGAGAAGATATATGTCAGCATCATTGTAGACTGCTCGAGCGAGTTGACTTCCCATACAGAATGTTATCTTGAATCCAAGATGTTTGGCTAACATAAGCAATTGATCCAAAAACACCCACCTGAAAGCAAACCGCAACTTTTTGCCCGTCCTTTACTATAAGATTAATATTTTTAAGCTAGTTGCTAGTTGATAAGATATCTGATAAATAAGTCATATTTGATAAAAACTAGTTGATAAACATGTAAAATGACCAAAAAAAATATATCTTCAAAAAAAATAATCAATTACAGTATCTTATAATTTAATTAAACAAGTTTATAGTAACATAATATATTAATTAATACAAATAAGATAGTAAATAAAAGTAAATAATATAATATCTTAATTAAAAGAATTTAAAAATTATTATTATATATAATTATATACAATAAATTTTCTGTTTGTCATAACAAACTTTAGAAAAAAAAACTGCATTATGATTTTAAATAACTATCATATATACTATGAGAAAAAAAGAGGAAATAATAATTAAAAAATAATAGTCATTGATAACTAAAATATATTGATTAATATTAAAAATAAAATAAAAGTTGTTGACATGATTAATAATAATTCTAAATAATTAAAAATTAAATTTAATGTATAATTAAATTTAATTAATAACTTTCAATTACTATAATTAATATATATTAATATTAGTAATAATTAAATTTTAATAATTACTCCCTCCGTCCCAAAATAAATGTTCACAATGAAAATTACACACAGTCTTAGGAAAGTGTAATTATTACACTTTTTAACTAATCAAAGTACAATTTTACCCTTTTATTATGGAGAGCTCCATCACATAATTAAGGTTATAATGGGAAAGTGAAAAATTATTTTTGAAAGTTGACACTTATTTTAAAACAAACAAAAATAGTAATGTAGACACTTATTTTGAGACGGAATGAGTTATTTATTTATAATTGAAAGTTAATAAATTAATAAGTAATATTAATGAGGATATAATTGAAAAGAGTCACAAAAAACTTCTCATAAGCTACTCCAACTAGCATATCAATGAGCTAGCTTATGTCTATCCAAAGTTATAGTGATAAAATGAGCTAGCTTATTTTTGTCAAATGATGCCTAAGTCGGGGTTAACTCGTCCTTCATCCAAGATTTTGAGACGAAATTTAACCTACTGAAAGTAAAATAAATAGTTAATAAGTGTTTAAAATTAACACTTTGAAAGTTAAATATTATCAGTTTATTCCGATACAAAGTTAATATCCTTGGGGGTTAGTGGATGGTATCCCTGACTACCAGGGTTCGAACCCCGTGGTAAGCATTTCTGAGATACCCGCTCAACCTTGGTTGGGCCGACCTTAGGTGGTCCAGTCAAAGACTGGGCTATCGCCCCTTCCTAATAAGGTTGGGAATAGGCCCAAGCGTAAGCTGGGCTGCGGTCGCGGCGGACTAGGGGACTGCTCCAAGTGGAAGGTCCGATACCGCCGGGAAGGCGTGCGTGCGTGTGTGCGTGTGTTCGTGGTATTTAATCTAAAGGGTCGATGCCACTATGCCTTTAAAAAAAATATATATATGATGACGGTACTTGAGGCACGGTTTTGACAGCTAAAAGGCGATGCTCGATATAGAATTCCCATTTTGGCTTACGGTGAGGGGGAGGCGGGGAGACGATAACAATGTGTTTGATATATTAGGATGAGAGTGGCAACTAAAATAAATATTTACTTAATATTTGATTAAAAAAATAATAATGGATATTTGAAATTACAATTTGTTCTAAATTATGAAAACTCTAATCTTTTTCTATGTTGAGTTTTAATATATGCAAAACATTTTATAAGCAATACTCCATCCACTTGCATGCATAACCTTCTTATTATTTATTTCATTTATGATTTCAGTTCTTATTTTTAGTTTCAGTTTAATAACAAACATACAAGCAGGCTCTCGCCTATCGATAGATAGCAGCTTGCTTCCCAGCTCAAATCACTGAGTGGGAAAAGGCCCTCGTTAAACGAGTTGTATGGGTTGATATTTTGTGTCGAGTATAAAAAGGGTACTCTTGAAGCCTCTGAGAGGGCATTTATGAGGCCTAAAACCATGTTACACGGGCATATATGAGGCCTAAAACCATGTTACACGGGCATATCAAATATGGTACTATATGAAGTTGATAAAAAGGCATTCTGACTTAAGTTAACTTATTCATAATTTCGTTTATTGTCATAGAATTGATTGTTTATCTAAACAAGCAGGGGTGTGCCGACGATGCCTCTGCACGGGGCCTCCGATTGTCGAGAGCCTCTGATTTGTTTTCATATTATATTATATATATTTAGTATATATTGTAAAAAAGGCCCAGATTAACGCAAATATCATCCTATGCTAGTTGGTAAGCGCGTCATGCCTCTATCCTGAGACTTGGGTTCGAGTCCCTCTCACGTAGCCTTGCAGAATGTTTTAGATTTATGTTATTACTCGGCTGCCACCATTGCAGCCTTCATCCTTTCTTCATCAATTGGTTTAATTCTTTTACTTTTTTATTTTTTCCAATTTTTAGTTCTTCAATTTCACTTCCCAGGTATTATATCTAACTTTAATGATTTCTATTTAATGTATTTTTATTTCAATTTCACTTCCCAGGTATTATGTCAGGACCGGCTCTATAAACAAGGCAACCCTTTTCTCATTTATCTCCCTTGTCTTAGTTTCTGATTAATGAACAAGAAAAAAATGAAATACTTGGATTTTCTAACTTGCCCCTGCCAGATTTCTTAGAGCATCTTCAACAGCTTACCCATTTTGGAGAAAATGGGGAATATGGGAATTTTGGTCCTAAACTCATCTCCAACAGCTTCCTCAAACCCTTCTTCAAGAGATTCCCCATTTTGCCCCTGCCAGATTTCTTACCCGGTTAGATTTCTTACCACAGTCAAAATTCACACAAATTTTAGTAAACAAACGTTTGTATCCAATGGTGTCTATGGATGTGTAGATTGTGGCGTTTTAGGCCCAATTTACAAATTAAGCCCAAAATTACTGAATTGATAAAAGTTAGCCCATTTAATGGCCTAAAGTAGCCCAACTAACATAATGCCTCATACACTCATACTTAAGAATTTCAAATGTTTTAAAAAGATGTTTTAATTCTTAAAAAAAAGTAACAAAAATGTATTCCAAATTTAAACCAATAAACCAATTAATTTTCATGTTTTAAGAATTAAGACATGCATTTTAGATGTTTATTGAACAAATGTTGTTTAATGGTTGATTTTTATTTTATTGAAAAGGCCAAAAAAAAAGTTTGTATTACATGTACTCGTTCATTGACTTAAATAGGGTAAGCATTTATCGAGTGAAAGGCAGCACCCTCACTTTACCACGTAAAATTATCGGTCATCAAATAGCTTATCATAAGCGTTTCCTACCTGGTAAACAGTAATAAGAGTCATCACCCACGACTCCACGAGTAAGATTCTCAATTAGCAAAATGACACGATAAGATTATTAATAAAGACCATCATCTTTGACCGGCTAAACATCACTTACATGGTAAGAGGTAGTAAGAGCATCTCCAACAACTTCTCTAAAATAGAGAAAAACAACTTTTTTTCTCTAAAGTGCTCCACCAGCTTCTCTATCTCATTCTCTAAAATAGAGAACAAGGTGAAAAACTCCCAATATAGAGAATTCTCTATATCTCTAAAAGGATGATAGAGAAATATTATTTTAATGATTTTCCACCAAAAAAAAGAGTGAGAAATAGTATTTTAATGATTTTCTACCAAAAAGAGGAGAGAGAAATATTATTTTAATGATGAAAGAGAAATCTATTGAATATTTTAATAACATAAGTCATAATTGGTTCTCTAAAATAGAGAAACTGTTGGAGTTGAAATAAATTCTTTTTAGAGATTTTTAGTTTTCATTCTCTATTTTAGAGAAATTATAGAGAAACTGTTGGAGATGCTCTAAGTGTTTAGTTACATGGTATGAGACAGTAAGTATTTAATAAACGACCTATTAGTCTCTTCAACTAGCGTGCTATATGTTCTTCTAAGTCTAATATATGATTGCAACAAAACTGTTTTTATATAAAGAGTAAACTACAATTTTCGTCCCTGAGGTTTACCACAAAATACGAAAATGGTCCCCAAACTTCAATAAGTCTAAAAATCGTCCCTGACGTTATGGGTTTCGCTTTGAAAGTGGTCCCTGCTCACTAAATCCGTTAAAAAACTCAATTAAGTCAAGGGTATTTAAGTCTTTTTACACTTTTTTGGTCCTGTTAAATTAAAATAAAATAAAATAAAATATTTATTTATAGTATTATATATATACACATACATATACATATATATACACAATGAATCGTTCTACCACTCCGACCAATTCCTACCACTCCGACCAACTCCCAACCATTCCGGAGATTTTCTTGAGTTTGGACAACCATCATCATCATCCTGAAGAACCTGATTTGATTCAATCTGGAGGTCTGATTGAGGAATCCAACAACAGCCCAAAAAACTTCTTTGTTCCAACAAGGTACAGTCCAATTTGATGATCTGTTGTAAGCTTCGATTTAGGTTTAAACTTCGACAGATCGTGGAGCTACGATCTCTGTTGTAAGCGATTTGGGTTTAGAGTTGGTTTAATAAAAGTTGCAGGTCGGGTTGTAAACGATTTGGAAGGGATAAACAGATTATCATCATCATACAATAATGTAACTTATTATCTATGCATCATTACATGTTATTGGATACAACCAGAAACAATTACAGCCTTTGTTCCAAGAAGAAAGGGATAAAACTGTCAATTCTGAGGCAAACAGACTGATTAGATCTAAAATTCGTAGCAACGTCAATATCGTTTTTCAATCCGAGAAATAACAACAATAATGATTCCCCCTGAGTCGGTTTTAGCACTCAAACAAGCAATGATAGTTTACCTTAATTGCCAGTAACAGAATGTTGGCGTAATTAGAAATCTTCATAGCTCTTTCTTGCTGAATCTGTTCATCAAAGTCCTCCTCATCAATTCCATCAGATGAAACTATAGCATCGACTTCCTCAAACGACTTCAGTGTTGCAAATTGCTTTTCATAATACTCCTTTTCACCTATACACGAAGAAAAAACAATCAAAAATCAAAGATAAACGATGAATAGAGAAAATTGAGGATAGATATATGAACAATACCTCGAGTTAACGATTCGGACGACTTAGACGGTAGAGCGAAAGGAGAAGAGCACTCGATATCAACAGTAGAACGGACCTTATCAGGTAACCGAGTCAAAAAATCGCTTCTGAGTGAGTTCACGGAGTACCTCCGACTCAACCTCCGGCCCCGCCGACTACCTCCTGGTGTCGCCGGCGACAACAACGCGAGAGATAAGAGAGAGAGTGGTCCAGTGGGATTAGTTTTGAAGAAGCAGATCGAAGGTTGGGGAAGAAATTAATTTCGTTTTGGAGATCGAAGGTTGAGAGAGATCGATGATGAAGGTAGTTGTCGGAGAAGGCCATCGGGGAAGACCGCCGTAGATGACCGCCGGAGAAGGTCGTCGGATATGGCATCCATGTTTAAATATGTATGTGTGTGTATATATATATATATATATATATATATTAATATAAAAATATAAAATATTTTATTTTTATTTTTATTTAACAGAAGAGGACAAAAAAATTGTAAAAAGAGCAAAATACCCTTACTTAACTGAGTTTGTTAACGGAGTTAGTGAGCAGGGACCACTTTCAAAGCGAAACCCATAACGTCAGGGACGATTTTTAGACTTATTGAAGTTTAGGGATGATTTTCGTATTTAGTGATAAACCGCGGGGACGAAAATTGTAGTTTACTCTTATATAAATTGTTGATACAATATTTGTATAAAACAATTCAAGCAGGTATTTCAGTCTTTTTCATAATCACATAGTTAAATGGTCAAACAACTCTTTTTTTATGTAATTGTATCTTTTTTCTAGCTTCTTGTTAGTTTTATAAAGTTCCGGCATTTTTAAAAAAATGGTCAAACAACTCTTTTTTCATGTAATTATATCTTTTTCTAGCTTCTTATTATTTTTATAAAAATCCACTGTTTTAAAAAAGAAATGATCAAACAACTCAATTGGTATACATAAGACGAGTCGTAAACCTGACATTCAATTGAAAATCTGAAAATAACAACCATATTTAATTTCAATGATAATGGAAATGAATTAAAATTCAAAGTGACAACAAATTGATGATGAAATTCATGATAACGAAAAGTAGTAGCTACTGATACTAAGTTTTATATTAAATCATTAGTAACAATCCAAAACTAAAGGCGAAACATAATATAAAATAATGTTAAAACGGTCCCAAAATAACAAGTTAAATACTAAAATACACCTTATAAGCTTATTGCGGGTAAACACTTCCACATCTGAGAAGTAAAACAACATAGCTAAGTCTAGAAAGTCTAAACAAGAGACTACGAATCTTCAATCTATCCTCTGGTAGGCTCCAAGCTCACAACTTGTCTCTCCCTTTGCTCGAGCCCTCACTAACATGTTTATCTGAAAATGGTTTTCGGTTTTTATAAAAGTGAGGTTTAGACAACCACAAGGGTTGTTGCGTACTGGTTAAGGCCTTGAGGGATGTGGTGGAATATCTCATATGCCCAGGGTTCGAATCCAAGCGATTGTGGCCACTGAGGTTTAATCAGGGCTGATGTCTTACATTCATAATTTGTCAATGGATTAGTCTAGCCGTAGCCTAGGACACTCTTTCCAAAAAAAAGTGAGGGTTAGACCATAGGTCTAGTGAGTTCTCTCAAGTATCAGTATCACACCACAAATATCATCCAAAATGGGTTATAAAAACATTTAGAAATGATTTACACCTTTAAACTTTCATGCACACACTTAACACATGTACACACTTAAAGCCACACACATGTGACAACTGTTCGGGCTCACACCTACCCTTAAACAAATTAATAACATGAAACCACCTCTCATAACATGCCATCTCATGCCCCACCCCAATGAATGCACACTTTGAATGTCATTCATAACATAAACATGATATATACAATTAAACAATCATGTCAATAGCCATCATGCATAATCAAAGCTTGTAAATAAGGGTAAGCAAGAAAAACTCACCTGTCGTCCAAGCTTAATTCTCACACTTGAAGCTAATAGTTGCCAAACTGAACATCTAATTCAATGACATATGAATGGTGTTAAACCACCTAAATACTCCCCAAAACCATCTATAACAATCCACAAGGCAATCCCCTAATTGATGTCTCGATCCTAGCCCCAAACGAGAAACAAAACAAAAATAAAAAAACGACCAAACGATGTGTGTTTGCCGACTTCCACATGACCAAACCCGCTTTCAACATTGTTTTGGCCTGCATGAAATTTTCTGCATAAATCCCCAAAGTCTCTCATGCCCAAACCTTTTCAAATCGATTTTAAGCTCCTAAATCGTGGGAATCAATGTCCTAAATCATTTTACCCAATAACCAAACATCAAGACATCATTTTATCCAATGAAATCGATCCATTGAAGAACACTCTTTTCCCAATATGATAAAGATGAAGAACTCTTGAAGAAAATCATCAACAATGGTGGTGTTTGCTCAAAACCTCAATGAAAACCAACCAATGCTCAATCAAAACAATAACTCCATAGAGTTTTAATCCAAAAGCACTTCAAGAATGAAAACCCCCAAAACCTCAACCATAAAACCCACCAAAAACCATAGAAGACAATGAATGGTGATTATTACCTTGAAGAAGATGATTGCCACTGAAGTTGCTCCCTTCACCAAGCCTTTAATGATATAGGTTATTTCTCTCCAAGCTATGTCCCTCTAACCAAAATCGTGCATGTGAAGAAATAGGAATGAGTTAGAGGGTTTTACCCTCTAAAGGCCCCTCTGTTGCACTCTAATCCCTGAAAATTTGAGAGTTATCACAATCCACCCTCAGTTTCTATTTTTCACAAAAATAAGGCATTATGGTTATTACAATAGGTTATCGGCTTTATTTTAATTTTTATTCTGATCACAGATCACTGAAGTTTAAAAATCATACAAATTAAGTATTGACATTTGCAAAAAAAAAATTTAGAGTAAATTACAGATTTGGTCCCTATGGTTTATCCTTTCTACCCACAGTGGTCCCAAAATTAAAATAAATACAAGGACGGGACTCCCGATATGCATTTTCGCAACTATTTGGCGCATCCCTATAACGAAATCATATAAAATCCGTTAACTTAGTTAAATAAAAGGGTATTTTGGTCTTTTTACACATTTTTTTTGTCTTTATACTAATTAGAAAATAAAAAATTATATTAATTAATATTATTTTTTCTACTCCACATTTCTTTGCAAAAACCCTTCTTGGGCATCCATATGAACAACCTTTTCCCTCTCTCTTCACCATCTCTGCCGTACATGTCTTTATCCTAGCCACACCATTTTCTATCTCTTCACAATACACAAATGGATGACTCTTCACCATCTCTACCACCCATCTGGGCATCACGAACAGCTGGTTCAGTCCCACTGTTCTCATCGTTTTCCTAAATCGGTGCTGAAACACCTTAAAATTTAGAATAAATTTAAACATTAAAATTTACAAGGTTTACAACAACATCTTCCAAAAACTTTCATTCATTGATGGAAAATTAGTAATGAAGGTTCATAATTACAAATGAAATATCGTAAACAACCTACTAATCTAATCCATATCCAAACGAGATCAGATTATAAGGGTTGTCTACGAAATCTCCCAAAATATATTCTATTTAACTAATCTCTCCATTACATCTTCAAAAGCTATAATTCTGGTACCACTCTTCACTCATCCCCTCGATTCCCTGTTCGTGCTAGCACCTGGTAAGAAAATTAGTTTTGGAAACATTAGGCTTGCGCCTAGTGAGAATATCTAATTTAAAATCAAAACATTTATAGGCTTTGAAAATAAATATGTAATCAAAGCATATAAAATTAACCTCTTCGTCAATTCCATAACGTACACATAACATCTTTCGATGAAGGGAATCATACCCGATTCCATGAGTATGACGAACACCAAGTAAGTCATAGTATCATGTTTAAGAGCGCCACTACGAATCACTGAGAATCCTAGATTTCAGCTCGTGCCCAAAAAATTAGAATTAATCCATGACTATTTCTTGGTGTGGAAGTAGGGATTATAATTAAACCATGCCTATCCCTCATCTCCCAATAGAAAACGGGAATTACAATTAAACCATGCCTATTCCACATTTTCACATCAACGAGAATTACAATTAAACCATGTATATTCCGCGTTATCAAATATTCGTATGCCTATGGATCCATTACACTTAGTAGCATACGTACATACATATGCTTAAATATCCTTTTCTCATATCGTTAATGTATTTAAGCAAACAATGAAATTTAACGTAACATCAAATGAGGAAACACCCTCTATAAGAACTTTCATTAAATCTTCTCAAAATGGAAAACTCCATTTAATCGTCTTATTTTCCAATATTTTCAAAACCAAATAATATCCTCTGTTGGATTTTAATCACATCTTCAAACAGTAATTTCATCCGGATTCAAATTAGAAAGAAGGTAGTCCTGATAATATCTGGTAACCAGGAAATCCAGGTGACATCCGGATAATCAATTATCCGGATATTACCGAAAATAAATTACCTGGATACTATCGAAAATGGACTATCCGGACACTACCGGAAAATGCTCATCCGGATACTACCGGTAAGTGCTTATTCGGATACTATCGAAAAACAAGATTTATCGGGGTTTACCGGATACTTCCGGAAAAACATAGTTTACCGGATACTTCCGAAAAAAAAAACATAGTTTACTGGATACTTCCGGAAAAACATAGTTTACCGGATACTTCCGTTTTGTACATCGAGATTTCAATACAATTCACAAACCATTCAAGTTATCTTCTTATACCACTAACCAATGTTCACCAATACCGTTTATAAGTTCAATTCATTCATGAATTTGATAAGAACACATAAAGTTCAACAAGAATGTTAGCTCCAATAGTATAACTCTTATAAATATTGAAAAACAGGCTAAGGACAAGACTGACAGAAGCCTCTGTCGGGTTCACCGAGACCACAGAAGCCTCTGTCGATCTCCATCCAAGAAGAATGAAGTTGAAGACCACAGAGCCTATGTGGAACTGAAGATGTTGAAGATGAAGATCAAGGCTCTCTTGAAGATCAAGACAAGTGTGCATTTCACGTGCCTCTGATGTACGAAGATTCTGAAGATCAAATAGTACAAGTCACGCTCATCTACTTTCCACGTGTCATCTTCTGAGAGGAGACAACTTTTCCAGAGTACTATTCATCGACGCACAAACTCGTCGTTGTACTATGTAGCGTTCCACGATCTTGTCTCTTGTACTGTTTGTCCCATTGTCTTGTATAAATAGAGATCTCTACCAGACTTTTGTGGTAACGAAGCATAACACACACACACCCACATACACCTAGAAAGATAGTTATTAGTGAGAGAAAAACACACACTTTGTGGTGTTCTTGGTGTAAATATGTGGTGAATCAATGAAGATGGATCTTTGAGCTTATTCATTGTTATATTACCTTTCTTCATTATTTACTTGTGTGTTTCTACCAAAACAATTAAACCAAACTGTGTATCAAACGCTTCCGCTCATAATCATTTTACACTCTGTTTTATAAGTTTTGGTTTAAATATCATTGTTGAGTCTAAAGTGGGATCAACAAAGAAGATGAACTCACCGAGATTTAGGGATACAGAGCCGATGAACTCAAAAACCAAAATAGATTTCAACCTTTTGATTTCCCCAATTGATTTCAAAACCTGGTTTGAAAGAATTTATGAATTTGGGAGTATCGATCTTAAAGAAATTGATCCCATAAACTAGTTAAAACCTTACCAGTTATCCCGAGAACTCGATTTCTTACTTCCTGGCTTAAACCGACCTCCAAAATCAAAATGCTCAAATATTTCTAATTTAACCCAACTTCTCAATTTATACCCCAATTTAATTATTCACTTTAACCCCTACACAATCAAATATAACTTATCCTTCCCTTCAGATTTATTTTTATACTAAACTCACCAATAACTGACATTTCTCCATAATAAAACGTATATTAATTATAGAAAATTTTGAGGTGTTACAGTGCCTCCTTGAACCTCTGTTAGTTCCAGATCCGTGCAACGATTATGAAATCAAACAGATAAGCAATAGTGTATAATGATTTCAATTGGTCATCCCTGTATTATGCTTTCAATCAGAGTGTTTACAATACAATTCAGAAAAGCAAATGAGACAACTAGCCTATTTTATAAGGCTAAGCTATCTATTTATATGGCGGGCCCGTGGTTAACAAGCCCACGACTCGTTCACTAATAAGGCTCAAATTAAACAATTACAATTTAAACCCTGAACTTTAAATCAACATAAATTGACCCTAACAATCTCCCCCTTTGATTTGAAGTTCGAGTTCGCGATCTAGCTCTCGCCAGTTGTAGACATATCTTTTGCGAAGCGCGAAGTGAATCTCGAACCATCTGATAGCACGGCGGTAGTCGATGCGATCTTCAACCAATTCCAAGGCATTCCGAGCATTTATTTCATTCGGATTAGGAACATACGAAACCCTTGGATTTTCATACTCGTGCTGAATGATCTTTCGAAGAGCATCTCGAACTTTGTAGAGCGTGTCGTCGCAGAATCTTTCTACCTGACTGAACCGCATAAATCTTTTCTCTTTCTGTTCATTGATGAAGACGATCCCAAATTCTGGTTCTAGAAGCATAGCGTTCTCGGGATACATATTCAACTCAAGAGCTTGCAGATTCGGCTTTATCAAATTTACCTTCTTTGCCCTGTTCTCGATAGCCATTTGAAAATCCGTTAGATATGACATCATAATGGTATGGACCAGGTATCGACGAACAGCTTCGAGCGCCTTTGTAACTTCAAGCGGTCGGATGGTTCTTGTACGAAGGTCTTTCAGAATTGCCAGGAAGTCGAACGGTCGGAGGTGCTGGAAGTCGGCTTCAGAGAATCTCCATTCATTCCCATCTTCACGTCGGACAGTGAATACTGGTTAGACGATTTTCATGATGCGTCTTGAATGGATGTTAAGCACCTCTGTGATTTGATGCTTGGTTCTGACTTGGCTGACTGGAAGACACCGCTGCATTGCGCTGATATAACGCCGTTGGTATTCGGGGTTGAGGTTGTAAATACCAAGGCAAAAGGTCGGCTTGATCGGGCGAAACTTGTGGACGAACAACTTCTTCAAAGATTCCTCCAGATGAGGGATAAGTATCATGATCTTCTCCCAACGGATTTGGTGCTGAGGAGGGGGAGGAAGATCAGAAGCTGTCGTTTGCAGAGGAGTTGTCGGAATATTGTCAATAGTAGTTTCAGGTCTTGTTGAAGTTCCAGTGGGTTGAGTATAGTGAACGGGAGAAGTACCATAAAATTTTTGGAGCAGGAACTGATCATAGTCGATGTTGTCGTCTTCATCAGTAGGGAAAACCAAATTTACCTGGAGATTTACGGCACTGGCGGCTTTTTCATACCATGCATCTTCGGTCTCCGGGTTGGCTTCACAGTCTGGATCTATCATATCCAATAGCGGTCTGTCTGATGAATCAAAGTCGACCAGTTCCTGTGTTGAACCCTCAGGCTTTTCAACCGTTGGGTCTTCATCATCTGATATATCCATATCTATTACCATGTCGGCTAATGGCAACTCGGCTTCAGGTGCTTCTGTTGTAGTTGTCGCAGTTGGGGGTTCCTGTTGAACCACAATTGGAGTTTCAGACTGGATCGGGGCAGCGGTCTCGGTTAGACATTGTCGTTTCTCCCCCTCACGGTGATCAGGATCATCCTGGTCATCGTGCTTGCGTTTCAGACCGCCTGCTTGACTCTTGCAGGTATCTTCGAGTGAGCGGACTCTCTCGGACAGCGTTGTGTGCGTTGGGGGCTGCTGGTTGCTTGTTTCAACACCAGCACTCTTCGAGTGAGAGGCCGGTGGAAGTTGTGCTATTTCCCCGTGTGAAGTTGAAACATCCGTCTTTTGAGAGACGGATGAGTGGATAAGGGGGTCGTGCAATTGCTCCGTTGGGTCCACGGAGGCTTCTTCAATATCCCGTCCCAACGTATGAGACGGGATAGCAGATGTGGCTACCCGGATGTCACTCGGTTGGGGTCGCTCTTGAGCCTCGTTATCTTTATGGCTCAATCTTTTTGGTTTGCTTTCGACCTTGACTCCCTCCTTCTCACATGTTCTATGTCCCGGGGAAGGTCCCTCCGGCGCTGGCTGGACCATAGGATTCCCTAACTCTTGGCTATATGCTATCACAGGTAGGGTTTCAGGCATATGCATAGTACAAATATAATCTTGCTCCCCCTCAAAACATACATGGGGATTGATGTTGATCCAAACCCTCAGTGATTTGATAATGACCCTCTCTTATATACTTAGTGAAAATTGTAAGTAAACAATATGTATCAGAGTTTCACTATCGCTGATAAGTACTAAGATCTTACAGTACTGCTGATAGGAACTCCCACTCTTTAGATTAAACATTCAGCGAAACTATTCACCATAATACTCTGAGTCTGTTCAGTACTTATGGTGATCGTTGATAAGTTAGTTGTTTACTTATGATCCCTGAAGACAAGTTTCACGTTAACATAGGTTCTACGCTGAAGTCGAAGATCAAACTCAAGAACCAGCGACAAGTCTCCTAATGAACTGATGCGGATCAGCGAAGACTCAGATTTGTCCACTCAACGTGAAGTATCAAGTACAAGACTTTAGCTATCGCTGAACTCTATCATTTGCTGATAAAGAATGGGTTGAGTATAGTGAACGGGAGAAGTACCATAAAAATTTTGGAGCAGGAACTGATCATAGTCGATGTTGTCGTCTTCATCAGTAGGGAAAACCAAATTTACCTGGAGATTTACGGCACTGGCGGCTTTTTCATACCATGCATCTTCGGTCTCCGGGTTGGCTTCACAGTCTGGATCTATCATATCCAATAGCGGTCTGTCTGATGAATCAAAGTCGACCAGTTCCTGTGTTGAACCCTCAGGCTTTTCAACCGTTGGGTCTTCATCATCTGATATATCCATATCTATTACCATGTCGGCTAATGGCAACTCGGCTTCAGGTGCTTCTGTTGTAGTTGCCGCAGTTGGGGGTTCCTGTTGAACCACAATTGGAGTTTCAGACTGGATCGGGGCAGCGGTCTCGGTTAGACATTGTCGTTTCTCCCCCTCACGGTGATCAGGATCATCCTGGTCATCGTGCTTGCGTTTCAGACCGCCTGCTTGACTCTTGCAGGTATCTTCGAGTGAGCGGACTCTCTCGGACAGCGTTGTGTGCGTTGGGGGCTGCTGGTTGCTTGTTTCAACACCAGCACTCTTCGAGTGAGAGGCCGGTGGAAGTTGTGCTATTTCCCCGTGTGAAGTTGAAACATCCGTCTTTTGAGAGACGGATGAGTGGATAAGGGGGTCGTGCAATTGCTCCGTTGGGTCCACGTAGGCTTCTTCAATATCCCGTCCCAACGTATGAGACGGGATAGCAGATGTGGCTACCCGGATGTCACTCGGTTGGGGTCGCTCTTGAGCCTCGTTATCTTTATGGCTCAATCTTTTTGGTTTGCTTTCGACCTTGACTCCCTCCTTCTCACATGTTCTATGTCCCGGGGAAGGTCCCTCCGGCGCTGGCTGGACCATAGGATTCCCTAACTCTTGGCTATATGCTATCACATGTAGGGTTTCAGGCATATGCATAGTACAAATATAATCTTGCTCCCCCTCAAAACATACATGGGGATTGATGTTGATCCAAACCCTCAGTGATTTGATAATGACCCTCTCTTATATACTTAGTGAAAATTGTAAGTAAACAATATGTATCAGAGTTTCACTATCGCTGATAAGTACTAAGATCTTACAGTACTGCTGATAGGAACTCCCACTCTTTAGATTAAACATTCAGCGAAACTATTCACCATAATACTCTGAGTCTGTTCAGTACTTATGGTGATCGTTGATAAGTTAGTTGTTTACTTATGATCCCTGAAGACAAGTTTCACGTTAACATAGGTTCTACGCTGAAGTCGAAGATCAAACTCAAGAACCAGCGACAAGTCTCCTAATGAACTGATGCGGATCAGCGAAGACTCAGATTTGTCCACTCAACGTGAAGTATCAAGTACAAGACTTTAGCTATCGCTGAACTCTATCATTTGCTGATAAAGAATGATAGATCGCTGAATCAACGAAAAGCTGATCATGAAGTCCTCCGTACAAAGTACTTTTGTCTAAACCACCCTTGCACGTCTCCGTACGATATGTCAGAAAAAGAACCTCCTTATTGTCTGAATTCGTACAACCACTTTGATACTACACTGTTCAAACATGTGACTACTAAGGTTGTCAACAAAGGTCAATGACATGCAACCAATCAGCTGCTGCCACGTGTAAAGTGTAAACTGCAATGCATTAAATGCATGCAGTATATAAGAAGATGAACTCACTTCATTTTGAAGTAACTTGATAACTCTGGACAAGTTCATCCTTCTTATCTTGAGATAGGTTATTATTAGTAATCTCCTTCTCTTTCTTAGTGCAAGAAACTTAGTGTTCCAACTTGTTTAGATTTAGGTTTATCCTTAATCTTGTTTCCGCAACAAGCTGTAAATTGTGAATGATTTATCAATAAACAATTTAGAAAAGTAAAATCTGTGTGTTTGTATTCAACCCCCCCTTCTACAAACTTGTATAGCCCTTCGGGACCAACAAGTGGTATCAGAGCGGATTTGTTTAATCTCATAAACAAGATCTAATCTATACTAAGATTTCTCTTCCTTGCTATTTCTGAAAATGGCTACCAACACAAACACAAATTATATCGACAATGGTTCTCTTGCAAAACCCCCTAGATTCTCCAGAGATAATTTTAATATATGGAAAAATAGGATGACTCTCTTCCTAGAAGGTGTAGAGCCTACTATGCCTTATTATCTTGAAAACGGCCCATTTATTCCTGTAAGAATTGATGCCGCAGTACCAGCCGCTGAGAATAGACCTACTATTCCAGAAAGGCTGGTACCCAAAGAAGTTCATACGTGGACTGACGAAGATAAGAAGAAAGTGGCTATCAACACCAAAGCCAGATCCATACTATCCATGGCTCTTCCTGATGAAGTCTACCATTCCGTCATGAACCTGAAATCCTCAAAAGCCATGTGGGACACAATATGTGTTAAGTATGAAGGTACTGCTGAAGTCCAGGACTCTCGAAAGATCAACCTGGTAAGACAGTATGAAAGTTTCATTTGTGGTAAAATGAGACTCTCTCTGAAGTTCACCAACGTTTTAATTGCTTAATAATATCTGAAAACGGTTGGTAAAGAATATTCTAACTTTGAAGTGCTGACAAAGTTTCTAGAATGTTTACCTGAAAGCTGGGACGATTATTCTATGTGTCTCAAGCTGTCAGAGGATCTAAGATCAATGACCCTTGCTACCTTATATGGCACGATGCTGAATCATGAGCAATCAATCCATCTTAAGAAGAATCTTGTGAAAGATTCCAAAAGCACCCCTGTTGCTTTAATCTCAGAGGAACCCTCTACTCAGCGACCCTCAGTCACTATCACTGAGTTAGAGAGTAACTCTGAAAGGTCATCAGATTCTGACTCTTCAGATGATGATGAATCTTTGGCTCTCCTAACTAAAAAGTTCAGGAGATTCGCCAAAAAGAAAATGTTCAGAAAGAACAAACCTCTTTCTATAACTGATAAGCCAAGATCATCAACTCCTGTTGATAAGGCTACTGCTACTTATTTTAACTGCGAAAAGACTGGACATTTCGCTAACGAGTGCAGGTCTAAGAAAGTATCGAGAAACTCAGCGTTTCCCAAGAAATCCTTTATTCCCAGGAATAAAGATGACAAATATGCTAAGCTGAAAGAAAAATATGCGAAGCTGAAAAGCTTCAAGAAGAAAGGCAAAGGCCTGATGGTTTACGATTGGGCTGCTTCTGAAGAAGAAGAATCATCATCTGACTCTGAAGATGATGAAGCCAATCTCTGTCTTATGGCAAAGATTGAAGATGAGGAAGAAAGTTCAGACATTCCCTCTACTTCAACCTCTGCAATTCAGGTATCACCTTCCTTCTTTACAAATATTGCAAATATTGATGAAGCTGATAGTCTCCGTAAAATCGATCTCTTGACTAGAAGTTTATATGAAGCCATGAATGGCAAAACTATAGTTGAAAACCAAAACCTTGATCTCGCTGAACAGCTTAAAAACTGTCACCTTCAAATAGAAAAGCTTTCTAAAATTGAAGAAGATTTTAAAGATCAAGTGCATTTAAATCAGCTAGTCAAAATCGAACGAGCAGAAGCTATAGCTGCATTGAAAGCTGAAAAAGCTACTGTTGAAGGATGGTGTAATTCTTCAACAAAGATCACTGAGATAATTAAGTCTCAGATACCCCTGAGTGATAAACGTGGTCTCGGTTACAAATATGAAACTCAAGAACCAACCACTGATCGTTCAATGCTCTTATTTGGAACTTTCGTATCCTCAGTCGCTGATACTTCATCCTCTCAGTGTTCCTCGTCTAGACCACCTATCCCTGAGGAAATTTCTACCTCTTCAAAAGGTAAAGAAAAAATGGTTTATCCAAAACCTACCTCTGTCTTTAAAGATAAAGGTAAAGGAATTGTTCTTAACCAAAATCCTCAGAAGGGTACTTTAGTACCAAAGCTGAATGCTTCTAAAGCTTTAGTGATTTATTCCTCTAGATCAAGGAATCAGATCTCTGGATCTACTCAGCGTGGGTCTATTCAGCGATCTACTCCTAGACTCAGAGTAGATGTCCTTGGTAAGAAATCTGAAGAACTAAACGTTCCTCCTATTTCAAAAGCCAAAAGCTTATTTGGTGTTGGTCCTTCTAATTCTAAATCAAAAGCTCAGCATTCAAATAATCCTAGAACTACTTTTAGTTATAGGAAATGTTATCACTGTGGACTTACTGATCATATTGTTAGTAAGTGTCCCTCAGCCTCCAAAGCTGAAAAGATAGCTAAGGTGAAGATTGCCCCCAAGGCAAAGAAGACCACTGAGGTTAAGAAATTAACCAAAGTGAAGATTGACAAAGCTGAATCTTCAAATGCTGCGAAGATTGCTGAACCTTCCATTCCAACTACTTCCACTGACAAACGTTTACACATGGTTAAGTGGGTACCCAAGAAAAACTAATCTTCCTTTGTGATGCAGGTTAAGAAGGGTATCTGGTATCTCGATAGCGGATGCTCTAGACACATGACTGGAAAGAAAAGCCTGCTCACTGAATACAAGGAAGAGAAGGGTCCCTCTGTGACTTTTGGAGGAAATGGAAAAGGACATACCTGAGGGTTTGGTGTACTCTCAAATGGTACAACCACCTTCAGAAGAGTCGCATATGTTGAAGGGCTGAAGCATAATCTTTTAAGCATCAGTCAGCTTTGCGACAAGGATAACAAAGTAATCTTTACTAAGGAATCCTGCTTTGTCACTGACAAAAAGGAGAAGATAGCTCTCAGCGGTTATCGTTTGGAAAATGTTTATGTAATAAACATGGACTCAACAACCACTGAGAACTCCTGTTTCTTCTCAAAAGCCTCATCTGATGTCAACTGGCTATGGCATAAGAGGCTCTCTCATCTGAATTTCAAGACACTAAACACTCTTTCTTCAAAAGAGTTAGTTACTGGTCTACCTCAGCACTCATACGCCAAAGAGTCTTTATGTTCAGCGTGTGAGAAAGGGAAGCAGACCAAAGCAAGCTTTAAGTCAAAGCAATTCTCCTCAGTGTCATCTCCTCTACAACTACTCCATATGGATTTTTTTGGCCCTGTTAACAAACAATCCATCGCTGGAAAGAAATATACACTGGTCATAGTTGATGAATTCTCTCGTTATACATGGGTTATGTTTCTCCGTTCCAAGAGTGACACCCCTGAAGAACTCATCACTTTTGTTCGGAAGATGGAAACCCTGGACAATTTGACCGTTCACTCAATAAGGAGTGATCATGGGACTGAATTCAAAAACAGTTCTCTTGAGTCCTTCTTTGAAAGTAAGGGTGTTTCTCACAACTTTTCATCAGTGAGAACACCGCAACAAAATGGAGTCGCTGAAAGAAGAAATAGAACAATTATTGAAGCTGCACGTTCAATGCTCAGCGATTCTCACCTGCCTACTCAGTTTTGGACAGAAGCTGTCAACACCTCTTGTTTTACGCAAAACAGGTCGCTGATAGTCAAAAGATTCAATAAAACAGCCTATGAACTTTTTCATGGGAGAAAGCCTTCAATCAGCTTTCTTCACATCTTTGGATGTCAGTGTTTCATACTGGACAACAGAGATGCCCTTGGAAAGTTTGATCCTAAGGCTGATGATGGAATATTTCTTGGATACTCCTCAGTCTCCAAAGCCTTCAGAGTCTTCAATCGAAGAAGACAAACTGTTGAAGAAACAATTCACGTCACGTTTGACGAATCCCGTTCACCGAATTCTAAACTGTCCGCTGATACCGAAGAACTGAATCAATGGATGTTTTCTCATATTGGTGATTCAGAAGATATTCCCACTCCTCGTGCTCATACAGTTGAAGATGATGGTCCTACTATCATTCTAAATATGCAGAATAGTGAAGATGAAACATCATGGGTCTCAGTTGTTCCTATAAACACTATACCTGCTTCTGAACCAAATGTCTCAGACATTCCATCTACTTCTCAGCAATCAGTGAATATAATGACAACTGCATCCATTCCTCTCTTGGCTGATACTCCAGATGTTGTTGAAGCCTCATCTTCAGCTCCTCCAGTTCAGGTTGAGTCAGCGTCTCACGCTCCGGCTCAGCGATGGACTGTAAATCACCCAATTGATCAAATTCTTGGTGATCCAAACGCTGGTATTCCGACTCGACGAAGTGCAGGTAATATTTGTTTATTTGTTAATTTTATTTCTCTAACTGAACCAAAGAAAGTAGATGATGCCCTCAAAGATCCAAACTGGGTCAGCGCCATGCAAGAAGAGCTGACTGAATTCGAAAGAAACAAAGTTTGGAAACTTGTTCGAAGACCAACTGACAAAACAATGATAGGCACTAAATGGGTCTATCGAAACAAGTTGGACGAACATGGAACTGTTACCCGCAACAAGGCTCGTCTTGTTGCTCAGGGATACATACAAGAGGAAGGCATAGATTATGACGAAACATTTGCTCCAGTAGCAAGACTAGAATCTATTCGTCTATTCTTAGCATATGCTGTACACAAAGACTTCAAAGTATATCAGATGGATGTTAAGTCAGCGTTTCTAAATGGAAAACTGAATGAAGAAGTCTATGTGGAACAACCTCCAGGATTCTCATATCCTAAGCGTCCAGGTTATGTTTATAAACTGGATAAGGCACTTTATGACTTAAAGCAAGCTCCACGTGCATGGTATGACACTCTTTCTACTTATCTCCATATTGAACAATTTGAGCGAGGTAAAATCGACAAAACTCTATTTTTTAGGAAAGTAAAAGGTCATATCATTCTTGTTCAGATATATGTTGATGACATTATATTTGGCTCTACTAACCCTGATCTTTGTACTCGCTTCGCTGATAGAATGAAAGATGAGTATAAGATGAGCATGATGGGTGAACTAACATATTTCCTTGGTCTTCAGATAAAGAAAAATGAGAAAGGAACTTTCATTAATCAGGGAAAATATGTTAAAGATATGCTGAAGAAATTCGACTTAACTGAAAGTTTAGCTATGAAAACCCCTATGGCACCACCGCTGACACTTGATAAGGATACTAAGGGTATTCCTGTTAATGTCACGCTGTACCGTGGGATGATCGGCTCTCTTTTGTATCTTACAGCTAGCCGACCCGATATTATGTATGCAACATGTTTGTGTGCACGATATCAAGCTGAACCTAAGATATCTCATATGAAAGTTGTAAAGCGAATTTTTCGATACCTTAAGGGTACAGCGAATCTAGGTCTCTGGTATCCCAAAGACTCAGGATTCGATCTAATCGCCTATTCAGATAGTGATTTTGCAGGTTGCAGAATGGATAGGAAAAGCACCACAGGAGGATGTCAGCTCCTGGGTGGAAAGCTGGTAAGTTGGACAAGTAAAAAGCAAAACTCAGTGTCCACCTCCACAGCTGAAGCTGAGTATGTAGCCGCTGGAAGCTGTTGTTCTCAGGTCTTGTGGATGAGAAATCAACTACTGGACTATGACCTTCAGCTCTCAAATATTTCAATCTATTGCGACAGCACAAGTGCCATCGCTATAGCCAATAATCCAGTGCTACACTCAAAGACAAAACACATCGAAATCAGGTATCACTTTATCAGAGATCATGTGATGAATGGTGATATAGAACTTCACTTTATCCCAACTGATTATCAGTTAGCTGATCTGTTCACCAAACCTCTTGATGAGACAAGGTTCAACTTTCTCATCAGCGAGCTTGGAATGCTGAACTTTGAAGAGTAAAATCTTCAGCGGTTCACATTTGATCAACGATAGGATAAAATCAACTTGTATAACCCATTTTATCATCTTCTCTCTGAATAAACATGATTCGCTGATATCAAGGTATGTTTCTCTCTCTGACAAATCGCATGTAAATGCAAGATTTCAAAATAAATTACATCGATGAATATCTCTTCCTTATCAGCGATACTTTGAAATTTCTAAAACCAACACTGATATTTCTATTCAGTGCTTCATGTTTTCAAAAGTGTCCCTGAGTTTTTCAAAACCTCAGAGACATCCAAGAATATGAAAGGACAGTTGTGACGTCATTGCAACGGATAAGCCCCGGCACGTCCTTCTTTCTGACACACGTTTGCACGTTTCGTTTACTCGCCAATCAAATGCAAACACGTGTCCGTGTCATGATGAAAATCTTTTCCCGCTCAAGATTTTCTCTCTCTCTAATCTCTATATAAACTCATTCTGGGTTTATATTTTTCTTTTACGCGAACTTCTTCTCCAAGCTAAGAAAAAGAATTTACTGTTGCATTTGTGCTCTCAAGTTTTTCAAGAACTTAAGAACTTCATCTTCTTCAACAAACCAGGTTAATAATTCTTTTATTTTACTTGTTTCTTCAAACTTGTTAATGATCTTCTCGTTGTTTTCACAAGATCAAACAAAAGAACCTTTTAAAATGAAATCATTTCTTTCATGGTTTTATGAACACAACCTTTCATGGTTTTATGAACACAACCTTTCATGGTTGTTCTTCAAGTTTAAAACGCAAAATCTTAAACTTGTTCTTCATACGATTTTCCAGAATCCCAATCTTAAAAGGAAACTGGAAAACAAGATTTTTTTTGGGTTTGCATTTCGTTTTTTCAAAACAAGAAAAACCGTAATCTTCATTAAGACATTTTGTCTGAATGAAATGGACGAACCATCTTATTGGAAAACTCTTTCCACATTAAGATTATTCTTATTTGTTTAATCTATGGTTGAACTGATAATACAGAAAATGGCATCTTCTGACATTCCCAAGAACACCATCGCTGAGAACACTGCTGCTGATGATACTACTGAGGAAGTGGAAATCCTCAAGGCTCCTCAGGTCAAGTTCTCTCTTGACAAACTGGATTGGACCAAGGTAAATAACCTCTATGCGCTTCTCGAGTTTCCTCCTCGAAAGCAAGTCACACATCTAGATGATGCTGTGAAATTCCTGAAGAACTGTTCCATCTCCACAGCTCTGACCATAACACCTCCTGCACATCAGCTACTGCTATCCCAATTCTGGTACTCTGCCAGACACTCTCAGCTACCTTCAGCCAAAGACCCCTAAAAAACAATTGACTGCATCCTCTGCGACACTGACTATGGCACAATGAAGATTACACCTGCCATCATTCGCAAAGCCCTCAGCCTTCCCATCGCAACCAAAGAAAAACCCTTCGTTCTCCTCCCTGACCACAAGAAAAACTCAGACAGGGAAGCCATCATTGCATTTTTCGATGCAATAGGCTATGTATGGGAAACAGGAAGGGACAAGAAGCCCGAGAAGAAGCTGACCGTTATCAAGAAATCGAAAATGCCCAGCGAGATGAATTTCATCTTCGCTCATTTAATCAGCTGCATGACTGCCAAATCCGGCTCCTCTGACCAAGCCGCTCAGCCTCAGCAAGCAACGGGATATGCATTGCTGAAAGGTCTACATATAGACTGGGCATCGATTATCTATGATGACCTGGTACTCAGAGTGGACTCCGTCGCTGACAGATCTCCATGGGTTCCCTATCCTCGGTTCATCAGCGCTGTATTCCAAAAAGGCCTGAAGGACAGCTACCCAACAGAGGGTGACCTGAAACTCTCTCAGGTCGGCCTTAAGGTACTCGACTTCAAACCGGTGGAAAACGAGGTACGTCTTTCTACTCTTTTAACTCTTCTAAACCCTACTTCTTCTACTTCTGCAGCTCCTTCAGCGGACAAACCCACCGCTGATACCCCAGCTGCAACCTCCATTCCTTCTCTTAAAAGGAAACACTCTGACACCCAACTTGGTTCCAAAAGAACTAAGAAAACCAAGGAGCAACCCCAGCAATCTATTGCTAAAGACTCCTCAGCTCCTCTTGATGGGCTGAAGAAAAGTTCAGTGGTATGCTCTGCCACAGCTGAACAAGCCACCCATTCTATCCCAATTCAGCGTCTCTAAACGCTGAGGTTACAAACTTGGAAACTACCCAACCTCCTTCAGTCTCTCAAAAGACTGATGAAGCGATTCTCAGCGAATCCAACGCTGAACTCAGTACCCAACCTCCATTCTTATCCTACGTTTCTCCCTCTACTCATTTGGACTCTACTCCAGTTATCACTGAAGCACCTGTCATTCCTCCAGAAGCTAAAGAAAATACTCTTCAAGGAGTGATGGGCATAGGACCTGCAGAGATGACCATGCGTCCACGCACTTTAGCTGACGACATGGAACTTTACTCAGGAACTCGAGATTTTGATGAATTCACCAATCCTCTTGCAGGTATACACCAACCCCTATACACTGTTACTAAACCCCAAACTTCTGAGCTTTCCTCTGTTCACAAGTTCTTATATGTTACAGGTCCTAATTTGAGAGACATCAACGCCTCTCTGAAGACAATAGAGACGACGCTAACAGGTCTCACTACTACTCTTTCTGACAACTCTTCAGCTGTAACAAACGCTGGAGAGAATCTTACAAAGCTGACAACTGTGGTCGAAAAGAATGCCTCCAAAGCTGACTTGGAGAAGGTTGATAAATCACTCACCGACTTCGCCAAAGTTCTGTCTGATATCTACACAGACTACCTCGACATCGAGAAATCAGTTGACACCATGTCCAGCGAGGTCACAACGCTGAAGACATCGGTTGGCACACTCGAAGGTGATATGTCTACTGTAAAGGCTGATGTCAGTTCAGTAAAAACTGACATGAGTTCTGTGAAGACCGATGTCAATACGATGAAGAATGACATCACTTCTATTCAGACTTTGTTGCAGCAGATCCTGACCAACACGACCACCCCTGCACCTGCCCCTGCACCTCCATCTTTTACTACGGCGGATCGTGTTGAACTCGTGAAGATCAATCCTGGTATTTCTGGAATAGAAACCAGATTATCAGCGATTGAAATCTGTGGGGGGATCCCTGGCCAAGAAGACAGGGAAACAACACAAGCTGCTGAATCATCACATTCCTCCCCCACTCATCATGAAAAAGAGGGGGAGAAGAGCGCTGAAGACCTTTCCAAGAGCGCTGAAGACCTTTCCCATGATGAATCTATCAGGGGAGAGAAGACTGAAGACCTCACCTTTACTGAAGAAGGTGAGAAGACAATTAAAGAAGCAGCAGTCGCTGGACCTCAGGAAGATGAACACCCTGAGGGAACCGAGAAGCTTACCTTTGTATCTGAGGGGGAGCAACTCGAAGAAGAAGCTGAAGAAACTGAGTCTGAAGCTGAAGATGAAGAAGCCATCGACTTATCTGATGATGAACCATCCTCTTCTCTAAAGAATGATGATGATGAAGATGATGATGATGACTCTTTTATCGTCAAGCCTGCTCAGAGAACTATAACTCTTAAAGGGATTCGGATAAATGAACCTACAGGGGAGCGGACAAAGACAAAGCCATCAGCATCTGAAGCTGACAAGGGCAAAGGAAAAAGTGTCGCTGAAGATGAAAATCTGATGATCTTGCTTAAAAAGCCGGTTTGTCAGCTAGTCCTCTCCCCTGTTTGAGGATATCGCTGAAGTTCCTACAGCTGCGACTTCACCAACAATAATCCCAGCTCCCAACGCTGAAGAAATAATCCCAGTCTTGGATTTGATCTCTGAGACTGATGAACCTGAAGAACAGATGCTCTCTCACAAAAACAGACCTTCCTTGGCTCCTCAAAAGCTAAGTGAAGAGGATCAAGAAAAGAGAGATGAAATGATCAAGAGACTCGAAGATCAGCGAATCATTCTGAAGCGTGATCAACTTCCTTCGGTTCCTCCAAAGTTCAGAGTTTCCCAAAAGGAATACAAGGAACACCTCAGAGCTGAACGCCTAATCGCTGAAAGAAGGGAAGCTGAAGAAAAAGACAGAGAATACGCCATCCAGCTTACTCAACGATCAGTAAAAGACCCCAAGCTGAAAAGAGCTCCCATTGATGTTCAACGTCAGCTATGGGATGATGCTCAAAAGATCGTTAGAGAAAAGACTAAGGTCTCTGATACGACTTTGGAATGGTTTAAACAAATGCTGACCTATCGATCTAGACCATCCAAAATCATCAAAGTAAACATCAGAGGAAGACTGTACGCAGACGTTCCTGTTGTTGAAGTTGATGTCTACAGAGAAGACAAAACCAAGCAAACCTTTTATGCTGCTACCGTAGAAAAGTTTGGTCTCTCTGAATGCTTAGAAACAAAATTAGCCATTCAGGGATCGCGCTCAAAGTTCAAAAGCCATGTCGAGAAGATCTTAAACAAACAGATCGACCTGGTTTCTTCTGCTGTGCATATTCCTCCTTCTACTCTTCTTCCTCAACAAAGAAAAGTCTCTACTAAGGAAAAGAAAGTCTCAGACTCAGGTCCTCCTATACGGAATGAAACAGGTATTGGTTTCTCTCGTGCTGAAGTTCTTGGCCCTGATGTTGATCTCTCAGCGCTTGACACCTCCCTACCACCTGGAGAAACTTTCATTCCTGGCACAGTTGTAAGTGATCCTTATGGTATATTCTTTCTAGACTACGAAGGAAACCATCACTTTCAACGTATCTCTGAGCTCCACATCGCTCCTATCGAACAACTCAGAGATCTCATATACTGGTGTGAAGTCAGACGCGACATTAAAGCTAGACACCTGAAGCCCTTGATTTTTGAAGAAGCTCTGAAGAAAAAGAATCAAGGAGTAGATGTCCTTGACTGGATGATTCCCACATCAAAGACCCTCGATGAACTTCTCATCAAGGAAGAACCTTTTGACGGATAGGATCGCCTTGTAATTATTTCTATCCTTATCTGTCTACATCTTTTGTACTTGTAATTTTATTCGCTGTACTTGTAATTTTTCCACTTCCCTCTGTAATCTTTACAAAGTTTAAAGAAAAATTTCAGTGAACGTACTTTACTCCATCAGTACAGAAAAGATCCCAGAAAACAGTAAAAGGGACAAATATTTTATGAGTTCTTTTTATCCTTATGTTTTCATTAAATAGCAATTTTCTCTGTATCTATGTCATAATCAAATAGGGGGAGATTGTTGATCCAAACCCTCAGTGATTTGATAATGACCCTTTCTTATATACTTAGTGAAAATTGTAAGTAAACAATATGTATCAGAGTTTCACTATCGCTGATAAGTACTAAGATCTTACAGTACCGCTGATAGGAACTCTCACTCTTTAGATTAAACATTCAGCGAAACTGTTCACCATAATACTCTGAGTCTGTTCAGTACTTATGGTGATCGCTGATAAGTTAGTTGTTTACTTATGATCCCTGAAGACAAGTTTCACGTTAACATAGGTTCTACGCTGAAGTCGAAGATCAAACTCAAGAACCAGCGACAAGTCTCCTAATGAACTGATGCGGATCAGCGAAGACTCAGATTTGTCCACTCAACGTGAAGTATCAAGTACAAGACTTTAGCTATCGCTGAACTCTATCATTTGCTGATAAAGAATGATAGATCGCTGAATCAACGAAAAGCTGATCATGAAGTCCTCCGTACAAAGTACTTTTGTCTAAACCACCCTTGCACGTCTCCTTACGATATGTCAGAAAAAGAACCTCCTTATTGTCTGAATTCGTACAACCACTCTGATACTACACTGTTCAAACATGCGGCTACTAAGGTTGTCAACAAAGGTCAATGACATGCAACCAATCAGTTGTTGTCACGTGTAAAGTGTAAACTGCAAGGCATTAAATGCATGCAGTATATAAGAAGATGAACTCACTTCATTTTGAAGTAACTTGCTAACTCTGGACAAGTTCATCCTTCTTATCTTGAGATAGGTTATTATTAGTAATCTCCTTCTCTTTCTTAGTGCAAGAAACTTAGTGTTCCAACTTGTTTAGATTTAGGTTTATCCTTAATCTTGTTTCCGCAACAAGCAGTAAATTGTGAATGGTTTATCAATAAACAATTTAGAAAAGTAAAATCTGTGTGTTTGTATTCAACCCCCCCCCCCTTCTACAAACTTGTATAGCCCTTCGGGACCAACAATTGACTTTCTCCCCCTCGGATTGAGAGTGTTATTTACTTGGGAGACATCAACTAAAAAAACATTTAGACTTTTAAGAAAAAGTGTGACGCTCCCCCTCAGAATTTGTTGAGGTTGTTGATCCGCCATGGAATATCTGTAAACGACCCAAAGTTAGTAAACAAGACGGATAAACAAGTATCAGCGCGTACCTTTGCATTCAATGGCTCAATCTTAGACAGATTGAGGACTGGTAGTGACAAAATAGGTACTGAACTGACAAATACAGAGGAGTCCGGACATAATGAAGATATGTAGAACATCCCGGACAGACCATACTTCCCGGACAAATAGAGTTTCTGGACAAACATGGTATCCGGATGAAAGAGGATGGAATGGCAAACCTTTCCGGTCAAAACAAAGTATCCGGACAAAGGGTGTTTCCGAACAGAGTAGGAATTCCGGATAGTCCTACCCGGATACCCATCCGGTCCGGAAAGTCATCCGGACTGATGGGTGTCCGGACACTTTTACACTTTAAAGAATAATTCCATTTTTCAAAGATATGAAACCTGTAGAATTTTGAAAAGATTGATCTCTCGCTCCCCCTCAAACTGAGCATGTGGTGAAATCCACACTGAAGAGTCCACACACATAAAAACTTTTAACACATTTAAGAAAAATTGTGTGTGACGCTCCCCCTTAACAATTGAGTAAACTTACCTGATACCGCTGTGTGCTCCCCCTTAACACATGAACACTCGTGACAGCACATATATAGACAAACCTCACGTCTTCGCAATATTGTTCCTTGTAGATCGTGAGCAGCTCCCTTCTTCCGGTCATGTGTGTGGAGCATCTAGAGTCTAAGAACCACACATGACTGTCCTGCAAAACAAGTTTAGCGGACCTTGGGTACCCAGATTTGCCTGGGTCCGGGAGGGTTAGGTTTGGCACCTCGAGGAGGAACTTGCTTTGACTCAGACTTCCCCTTAGGTGCAGATTGTACACCGTTTGGAGTAACTGGTTTTGGCACATGTTGCCTTTTAGGTGTAGAATTTACACCTTTTGGAGGAACAGATTTTGTAGCAGGTTGCCTCTTGGGTGCCGGTCTAACCTTAGTAGAAGAAGCCCTTTTTGGAATGGGTTTGGTCTCCCGCTGTGGTTTAACCTCTGATTGGAAACCCCGTTGTTTATAGTATTTTCTTTTGTTATTACGGGGTTTGCGTTTGGGTGTCGAATTATACATGTGATATGACCCAAACCAATCATTGTTATGGATATCATCAAAGTCATTCCAACCACAACTAGAACAACACAAACGATCGTGCGATAATTGAATCAATTGCTGAATGGAGTAAATTTTCATCGGAAAATTAATATCTCTTTTAACAAAACTATTCCTATGATTCCAAGCACAATCGTTTTTGTTCATTCTCGGGTAAAAGACATTATTGAATGACTTTGATGCAGCACCCTCGACAGGTTCCTTCTTTAGCCACTTTGGTTTTTCTTGTTTAGCGCGACCGGTTTTATCCGAAACAACAGGGACAGTGCGGTCAGTGACTTTTGATGGAACATGATTTTTGGCAGGCAATCGCTCGTTCTTTTGTCTCGGCTGTGATTGTTTTTTAGAGACAGGCTTAGGTTTTGGAACCGCAATCACAGCTGGGGCCTTGGTGTTAGAACAAGTACCATTTTCAAAGTTAACCGGTCGATTGACTATGGGGGAGAGAAAATTAGTATGGCTCGGAAGAGGTTTATCGAAAGTGAATGACTCAAACTCTCCCTCAGAATTACCGTCAGAGTTCATATATTCTGAAAAATCGACTTCCGGAATTACAGGACTTGGATCGGTCGAGGAAGGCGAGGAACACCTTGTGCTTGTGTGTTTTGGGGAATTTGGTGCAGAAGCTAATAAAAAATCAGAGTTCAAATTCCTTAAAACACTCTCATCTTGAGAATCTTGATCGTCTTGTGTTGAAAAAGTTTTTCATAAGAAAGCTTTACACGAAGACGTGTCCGATGAGCTAGAGGAAAGTTCGGGTGAAATCTTCTTTTCAGATAGGAGTTGGTCAAACTGCTCTTGGAGTTGACATTTACTCACTTTCTCTTGCATCACTTCTGTTGCCAAAGCGGACAGTTGTGACGTGAGTCGATTGAATTCAACCCGAAGGATCTCCTGTCCCTCATCCGACACAGTTTCGGTTTTGACCGGTTGTGGATTCTCAAGTTTCTCAGAATTGAGTTTCTCAATCTCAGAGATTAGCGCTTTCTTTTCGTTTTGAAAAACAGACATTTCTTTCTCAAACGACTCCTCCAACTCGACAATCTTTGCTTCCAAGATAAGAGGGGGAACATAGAGTTTAAACTCATCCGTCTCAGTCTTGGTTGCGGTTACTTGGACCTCATCCTTTTTGGAGGAATCCTTGGGCGTAGCAACCTTGTATGGGTCGAAGTAGTCATTTGAGAGATACTTTTTGTTCTTTTTATAGGAATAATTTAAAGGTTCATAACAAAACGGAAGTTGTATTCCTCATTTGTGTGCGCGTTTATATTCCTCGGTTTCCTCTTCCTTTTCGGGTTCAAAAGGATCAGTCCATTGAATGGCATATTCCGGATACTTTTTATCTAAACCAAGACAAGCAAAATCATACAAAGTTGGTGTATGCCATCTTCCCTTTTTCAAATAATGTGGGTTATCATATTCGATACCCCATTCTTTGTTAAAGTACGTGAACTCTTTGGGTTTATTCAGAAAGATGGTTTGATCAGTTTGACCCCTTTTGTGAAGTTTGGTTTCAAGATCAAGAATTTTAGCAACAAACTCCTTGTGCTGAATCTGAAGAGAGGAACATTGATAAACAATTTCTTCTTTCTCATTAATGCACTGATCAAACTGAGACTAAATATCAGATAATTTGGCCCTTAAGTCTTTAGGTGCTATTGAAAGATTTTTGCATTTCTCCTTTAAAATAGCATTTTCAGACTTGTATTTTTCTATTATTCGCATTTGAACATCTAGCTTTTCGGTTAGTGGTCTAATCTCAAGCTTTTGTTCTTTAGTGGTGGCCTTAAAGGAATCTGCCTGATCAGTAAGTGATTGCATTTTATTCATGAAATCTTGTTGGATAGAATCACATACCTGGCTTGTCGTTGCCTTTTCTTCGTCAGCTGGAGACATCTTCAGGTGCACTGGAGTGATCGTCGAACGATGGTTCGATTCAAAGTGAAACAGTATCAAGGATACCAATTGTAAGTTCCAGATCCGTGCAACGATTATGAAATCAAACAGATAAGCAACAGTGTATAATGATTTTAACTGGTCATCCCTGTATTATGCTTTCAATCAGAGTGTTTACAATACAATTCAGAAAAGCAAATTAGACAACTAGCCTATTTTCTAAGGCTAAGCTATCTATTTATATGGTGGGCCCGTGGTTAACAAGCCCACGGCCCGTTCACTAATAAGGCTCAAATTAAACAATTACAATTTAAACCCTGAACTTTAAATCAACATAAATTGACCCTAACAACCTCTCAAATGGTGCCTCATTGAACTCGCTACTCATAGCTTCAAGAATAGAAAATGAATATCAAATGAATCAATAGAAGAAGGAGATAAGATCGATGTATGGTTTTGAACGATTTAGTTGAAGAAATAGATGACAGAGATCACACAGTTCAGATGTAGTGTTATGATTTCAAAATATTTCGAACCCAAGTTTGATTTGTTTTGTGAAAATCAAGAAATCCAGGGTTTTGATTTAGGACTTTTTCTTACTAACTGGATTTAGATTTTTTTTTGATTCACTGGTTTTTGTTTTTTAAACTTTGGACATGTGCTTGATGGTGGTTGGAGGTGGTGACTAGCGGTTGTGGCTAATGATAATGGTGATGGTGGTGGTGGATGGTTGGCAACGGTGGATGGTGGTTGTAGGTGGTGTTGAATATGGGTTTCATCAGTTTAAGGATGAACACTATTAGAATATGATTTTATTTAGTAAGATAAAACAAAAAAAAAGTTGAAAAAAGGATGCAAATGCCCCTAGATTTAATTGTCCTGACAAAAACAAAATTAACAAATGTTAAAGATAGGGACCAAATAGTTGCAAAAATGTAAACCAAAGTCCCATTCTTGTATTTCTTTTGATTTTGGAACCACTATGAGTAGAAGTTTAAACCACATGAACAAAATCCATAATTCACTCAAACATTTATGATAATATGTACCAAGTTAATTGTCATTTTGTGCATGCAAGGACAAATCATAACAATCATTGTTTGGAAAAATATAGCACTATAACTGACACCCCCAAGTCGACTCAAATTGATTGGCTTAACAGCATCATGTGACGTAAGAGCTCAGTGTCCACAATTGCATCAATCTTAAAAGAAATTTTATGATGCAGCTTTCAAACTCAAACTATTGTCGATGTGTGCAAATATATAACTTTTGAATCAGTTGTCCATTATTACCATAAAGAAACCATTTACATAGTTTAAAAAGACTTTTTATGATTTTCAGGGGTTAAAACCACATTAAAATTGATAAATTACTTTTCATGAAAATCGGATCAAATGGACTTGATGTATGAGGAAGGTAGGATGTACGCACACCTTACAATTATCTCAACAGGTAGAAAGATTGTTTCCGTGTAGATGGACTTGTAGATAACTAAGTCCGAGAAAGAGCATCTCCCTTGGCTATGCTAAAGCAAAGATTTAGAAGTTTTTTTTCCTTCAACAACTATGCTAAAAAATACACTAAGAGAGAGAGAGGGTAAAAATCTTCGACTTAGAAAAAAACTTTAAGAATTTAGTATTAAAGAGAGATAGCGATATTATTTTAATAGAAGTGGATTGGGATGTTGTAATTAAAACTTAAAAGGTGAAGTCGTTGGGAGGAGGCAGGGTATTATTGTAAAAGTGCCTCTTGTCAAATACTCAAAGGCTAGAAGAAGTCAAAACCGTTGACCTGCTTCAAGATTGTTGACTGGCTAATGACTTCGTCCAAGCCAGCTCCCTCTTAAATTTTCTTCTCGACGCGGCTCATAAATGGCTGCGGGAATATAGCCAACAACATAAATTTATGTAATTTAATTTTTTTATGATTAATTAAAACTATTTAATTAACAACAAATATAAAAGATAATTTCCAATAAGAAAACTAAAAAGGAATACGTTCCTTTATTTTATTCGTTAAGAGCATCTCCAACAATTATGTTATTTTTTTTATAAAATAGAGTATTAAAAGTCAAAATCTTTAAAAAAAATTATTTTTAACTCCAACAGCTATTCTATTTTAAAGATTGTAGTATTAATTAAAATATTAAAATAATCAATATATTAATAAAATATTATTTCTCTCTTCTTAACATTTTAATTCAAATGTCTCTTATTGGTGGAAAGAATAAAATATTATTTCTCTTTTCTTTTTTCTCTAATTTTAGCATACAAGAAAATTTCTCCAAATTTAGAGATTTTTATTTTCTCTCTCATCTTTTTCTATTTTAGCATAGCTATTGGAGATGCTCTAAGTAGAAAATTATATGATTAAGAAAAATTTTAATGTTATTTTTTCATGTTAACTATAATTTTTTTAACATAATTGTATCCTCCATAAGGTCGTGCGTACCGTTCTCGGGTACCACGGCGGGTTCGAGAAGCGGGTAGGACGGGTAGGTCGGGTAGGGCGGTACGGGGGTATCGGGTAGGGTAGGGTTCGGGAACCCGGGCCAAATTTGATTTTTTTTTTATTTTTTAAATATAACCGTTTACCAACGGCTAGTTTTTTTAATTTTTTTTTTAATTTTTTTTTCAAATTATACACACTATATATATTAACCTTTACCACCTTCATTTTTTCACACCAAAAAACTCTACTTTCTTCCATTATTTCTTCAATTTTTTCATCACTTTATTTTTTAGACAATATGGATTCTCCACAACCCACTTCATCGACCGCATCATCATCATCCATAGACACCGACGAGTACTTTGAGCAACAAAGGGAAATTTTTATAGGGTTGGTTCGAGAAGCTGCAAAATTAATTTATGGTAGCACCGCCTCATCGTCAAGAAGAGAACCGAGGGCCGGGAACATAGAAAGAGGTCGGGTAGCTGCAAACGAGCGGCTTTTGCGGGACTACTTTGGCAACAACCCGGTTTATACACCGGATATGTTTAGACGGCGGTTCAGGATGAGCAGGCAACTATTCGAATGAATAGTTGAAGATTTAGCAGGAGAGTATCCGTATTTTACACTACGGTTGGACGGCAGACGCAAACAAAGTTTTTCTCCGATACAAAAGTGTACTTCCGCTATTCGGCAATTGGCGTATGGAGTAGCTGCCGACTCACTTGACGAGTACTTGAGGATGGGAGACAAAACGTCACGAGATTGTCTACACAAATTCTGCACAGGTATTATTGAACTCTATGGTAAAAAATATTTACGCAAGCCTACTTATGTTGATATTCAGAAGTTGTACACCGCGCATGAAGCTAAACACGGATTTTCCAGCATGCTCGGCAGCATAGACTGTACTCATTGGGCGTGGGCAAATTGTCCGGTAGCATGGCGAGGTCAATTCATGAGAGGTGATCATGAGCACCCGACAATCATGCTAGAAGCAGTGGCCTCCCATGAACAATGGATCTGGCACGCATACTTTGGTGTTGCCGGTTCCAACAACGACATCAATGTTCTCAATCAGTCGCCCATCTTCAACGATCTCTATGATGGAAAAGCACCCGAGTGCCCTTTTGAGGTGAATGAAGTCACCTACAACCACGGATATTATCTAGCGGATGGGATATATCCGGAATGGGCTACTTTCGTAAAATCATTTACGTGCCCACATGATCATAAACGAAAAAAGTTCAAGTCCGCGCAAGAATCGGCACGTAAAGATGTTGAACGAGCTTTTGGCGTGCTTAAACAACGTTGGCATATACTTCATAACCCGGCACGCGGATGGCATCCGACAAGATTGGGAAACATTATGTACGCTTGTCTTATATTACACAATATGATACTCGAAGACGAAGACCATGCCATTTGTGGTGTCGATGAAAACGACCTTGTAGCGGATGATATCGAAACACAAATCAGTGAGGAACAACGCGCGGCAAATGTTCGAGAAGTCAAAAACCGGGAGACTCATAATAACCTTCGGTCGGATTTGGTCGAACATATTTGGCGTATCCGACTTCCCAACAATGACGACGACTAGATTTTTAATGTTTTGTAATTTTTAAATTTATTTTGTAATTTTTAAATTTTTAATGAATGTTATGAATTTTTATTTTTATTATTTATCTTATTTTTATTTATTAAAAAATATATAAATATTTTTATTTTGTTAAATAATTAAATGTATAAATAAAATAATTAAAAAAGCTGAGGTGGCATCAGGGTTCAGTGGGTTCGTGGGTTGGTGGTACTCCACTTTAGGGTAAGGAGGGTAGGAAAGAGAAAAGCTGATGTGGCGCTGAGGTGGCATCAGGGTTCAGTGGGTTCGTGGGTAGGCGGTACTGATGGTCTAATATTTGATGGCGTGGCATTCTTATTAGCTGCGTTGATATATTTATAAAACGTTAGTAATTTATCACTACATTAACAGTTATAAAATATGTTATAAATAGATTTTTCGCAATGTGACATCGACAATTCGACGACTTTAGTTTTTCTAGTTCAGACGATTAATACTAAACATGTGCACATTATCATAAAACATATAAAAAAAATTCATTTTATGAAAAATGGACAACTCTTCTTAAGAAGTGTCACAATGGTTAGGTTCTCCATTTCCCTTCATGCCTGCTCAACTTATTTTTGCATGTAGAATTTTTTTTTAAGTATGAAAAATATGCTTGCTAAATTTTGAAGGGTGCTCTAAGATATTAGAAAATACAAGAAACATTAACAAAGAAACGGGAAAATATACCTCAGAATTAATCAAAAAAACGAAAAAGTGTGTCAAAATCAACAAAAATAAACCCGAAAAACCCATCGAAATCAATCAAAAAGCTTTAAAATCTTTCAAATCAACAAGAAAAACTTATAAAAAAATTTGAAACAGTAAGATTCCACTAAAAACACGTTAGAAAACTTTAAAGACCTTTGATTCACTTGAAAATTATACTTATTCAACAAAAATCTTGAACCCGTCACGTGGTTAGCTTTTTTTAAAACATGCCAAGTTCTTAGAGATTCTTTATCAGTGCATTGCAAAAAAATAATTTCTAAACGATTTCCAGTGTCATAGCAACTTAAAAAACTATATTCTAATCGATTTTAATTTTAATCGAAAGAATCTGATTATTCATATGGGAGAAAATCTATGAAACCTAAAAATCTGATTATTCATATGAGAGAAAAATATATGATTATTTCATATGGGAGAAGATATATGAAACTTAAAAATCCAACAAAACATGTTATGAAAACGTTTATGAAAAATCCAAAAGGGAATGGGGTTACAGTGGTGATGATTTCCTCATGTTATCTAGTAACAGTGGTGACGAGCTGGAGAATAAAATGGGTAGGGGGTCACAAGAAGATGCACATGAACACCAACGGGGATACAACCCAGATTCTCTGTCGAGGTATATTCGATCAAAGGTTATGAATCTGTCAACCAATGAAAGGCACGACGACGAGATGGAGTTTTTGTCGGGGTTTCTGTCGGAGGTGGGTTGTCGTCGAAGCTTGTGATGAATAGGGGCGTCAAAAACTGAAAGTGGGAGAAGAAATTGGGTAGGGGTCACGAGAACGGTAAATGATCATGGCGAACGGCGGTCGTCGAATTGAGTAGTGGAGAACGGCGGTGGTTCTCGGTTCTCGGTCGTCGGCGTAGTGATGGTGGTGGAGATGGTGGTCGTGGGAATTGTGTGTGTGTGTGTGTGTGTGTGTGTGTGTGTGTGTGTGTGTGTGAGAGTGAGTGAGTGAGTGAGTGAGTGAGTGAGTGAGTGAGTGAGTGAGTGAGTGAGTGAGTGAGTGAGATAGAGAAAATGAGGGAGATATGAAGATAATTAAGGATAGATTGTAACCATATTGTAATAACCGGGATCTTATTGTTCAAAAGAAAAGGAAGTTTAGTGGAACTTAAAAAAACTGAAAGTTTAAGGGCTAAGGGGGTAAATAGTGGGATTGGGGTTAAAACCCTAAAACCTTTATTTCCTAAGCATAACCTATTGTGGAGGCTGGGAAGAGAACGAAAGGAAAGGTGTGTGTGTGTGTTTGGTTCGTGCATTTGAGAAGGAGAAATTGGAAGAGTTGCTGAGTTAGAGGAGGAACCGACATCAATCTTCACAAGGTAAGCTCTAATGCTCAATCTCTACTTATTTTATATAAAGAAATCTAGAAATGGGTTTTAGTGGCAAAGGTATTGGTCGTTTACTTATTTTGGGTTTGGATTTTTGGGTGTTGAGTTATCTGGTACCATTATGGGGTAAAGAACAATCGGGACTTAAACCTTATTGTATTTGGAGCATTAAAACTATTGTATATCGCGAGTTGTGTGTTTTGGCAAAAAAATCCAATTCGATGCAGAGCCCTGGGTGTCCAGATGCGAGTTCCAGAAAGTGGTCCGGATATCGCGTTTTTCCGGTGAGTTCCGGATTAGTGAGTTTCGGATCCGGTGGGTTTCGGTTTAGCGAGTTTCGGATCCGGTGGGTTCCGGGTTAGCGTGTTCCGGATCTGACGAATTCCGGACTAGCGGGTTCTGGGTTTGGTAAGTGTCGGACGTAGTGTATTTCGGATATGTGTCCGAGAAGGACTTCCGGACAAGTGATCGGATAGAGTTTCCGGGAACCGTTTTGGGGACACTCCTGTATCTTTAGGGCGTATTGGAGGGGTAATTAAGAGGAACTTCGTGAGACTAATTTCCCACTTTTACTCTTAAATTCTTAGGAGATCGAATTGCAAGTCTGAAGCCAAGTAGGGAGAAGTAATCCGGACGGCAGGTGAGTTTTTCTAACTAAATACGTAATTTAAACGTGTTTTTCTGAAGTAAGTAAATGAATATGAACTGATATGTTGTATTACATGAATATTCGTGTATGGAAGTGTACTTGAGATGTATGCATACATTGTTGATAGATGTAAAGTGGCAAAGTCGGGGGTGTGGCCCGCCAGTACTCATACAGGGGGGTGTGTCCCGTTTATGCCATGGGAGGTGTGACCCAGTAAGGCAGTGTGAGACTGACACGTTGTCGCCATTGCGGGACTTTAGTGTGCCATTTACGTGTGCAGTTTATGTGAAAGCTTATTGTTTAAAGTTGTTGTTTTAATGGTTATGAATGTTTTATATTTGTTGATGAAACTGTCCCATTATAGGGAGATCACTAGACCTCATGGTCTAACCCTCGCTTTTCAAAAACTAAACCATTTTCAGGAAAACGCTTAATAGAAGTTACTGGTAAAGGCAAAGAGAATGCGTGAGCGTGGAGCTGGGGGATAGAATGAAGTCAACATAGTATAGTATGTTAGGCTTAGTATTCTAGAAATCTCAGCTGTGTATTGGGTTGTTTCCGCAAACCTTGTTGTGTACTCGTATGTTTATGTGAGCTATTTATTTCTTGTTGTTCAAGTGTTATCTTTGAGTTGGGATGTTACAATTGGTATCAGAGCCATAGTTTAAGGGATTTAGGTGACCGGATGGGCCTAAACTTAAACTGTGGAGTGGAGGGGAGCACAACTGAGATATAAGATACTATAGAAAATATCACTTTAAGTGCGCTAGTGATAGAGTAGCGGGGACCGTCATGTAAGGTAAATTTGGAATTATATCTGGTCAATGTAATCGCGAATTTACAGATACATGAGTGTGCTCAATTGCTCTTGTTGAGAAGGTAGAGGGGTGTGGTAGTATGTAGTGAGTTTTGACCTTGCAATCATAGCAAAGGGTTGAGGTGTCGTGAGAGATCGCACATGATATAATGTTTATATCTTCTAGAAGAAGTGTTGTTTGGAATGTTTTGAGGCGTCTAGAGGAAGAACTTCTTAGGATTCGAAAAGAGTGAACGACTGATAAGGGTAGAACTCCTGGTTTCTAGTGGCTCCTCGTTCTCGAAATTGTTGTGTAGATCAGTTGGGATGGTAAGGAAGGATGGTGTCGGGATCTTGAAAGCTTCAATTCAAGAGCGAGTGGGGGATTGAAGCCCTGACTCTTTAGTCGAGCTTGTGAGTGACAGGATCAATGAAGGGAAGATATCAGTGTTGGATTGAAATACGTGTAGGGGTAGAATGTGAAGTAACTGGTCAAGACGAAAACTGTATGGGATGGTTGAGCAGGTAGGCGGTGAAACGCATGTACAACAAGTTGTTGCAAGGACGAGAGGGCGACCGTTGGCCAAGGTAGAGTGCCAATGATAAGTTGTGTGAGTACAACGGGTGACCTTGTTAGAGTGAATAGCCTTCAATTGCAAGTTGAGTTTCATGCATTGTGTCCTTAAAGTGTTACAAGAGCTTTTCATGATTAAAAGTAATTGCGTAAATAACAAATTTCTTGTTTGGAAATGAGTCGACGCGTGCAAGCGTGTGTTTAAAGGAAAAGACAGAGCTATTTACGTTGCACAATAAAAAATCTGAACTAAGTGATTTGCGAATTCTATCGCTATTTTTCATGTTGAGGAAATCTTCGTTGCGAAAATCATTAAAGCGTTTGACCGCAAAGCTTTTATAATCAAAATGAGTATTGACATGTTGATATCATATAAATGAGGGTGGGAGCCGACCGGTTTACTTCGTGTCAGTGATTTCATACAGAACTTTTCTAGCCGTGTAGGAAAAGTTTCATTCAAATTATTATGATGTAACGACATCATTTTGATTGGTTAAGGTTATGTTTACTGAAAAGTTGCGTGCGAACGATTCTCGAGATCGTTGTGCATGACTTGGTAGTTATGAGAGTGTTGGGTCATGTGTACCCAAGTTGTTTCCAAGATTTGTTTTCTTTTTGTTAATGTTGAAATGTGCGAAATGATTTAAATTATCACGTCGTCATGCATGAAGGCTATGAACTCACTAGGTCTTAGAGATTATTACATTCAAAGATAAGGAAGGGTTTCGAGAGTGGATATGTGCCGGTCAAGCCGGTCGCGAGTGTTGTAATTTTGGTATTCGTGTTCAGGAAGAGAGGTGAATAGTGAAAAGGTCAGAAATGGACTTTGGTGATTGGTTGTGTGGTGGTAGTTTTTACTCTTGTTCGGTAGCTTGAGATGCGGTCGTCGAGGGACGGTTGTGCCCGGGGGAAGGACTGGAAGTCGTCAAGATATTTATTTTAGTAACTTGTTTTATGTAGCATCGAGATTCTTTGATGAATATTGTCAGCGTTGAGCCTGAGAATTTAGGAGTGGCCTTGTAATGTGACCTCGCACTGGGTGAGTCTCGAATTTTCTTCAAGTGAGGACGGCGGAGTATAAAGTTGATTATGATATGTTGGAAGGAGTAGGTCCCGTTAGGAACCCTTGTTGACGGGAAGATTTTGGAAGCATCATCATGTCGTTTATTGATGTTGAAGTCAACAACTGTTTAAGATGTTTGAAGCAGAAGGCTTGGATCAGAAGGTTGAAAGTTGAGAAAATCACCCTCGTGTGTGTAGACGTAGGAGGTCATCCAAGAAGGATGTATACTTGCATGATGGTGGATCACCTTGTGTGGGCGTTATGATTGTTAAAGATTGCTATTTGGATGAGTGTTTTCCCTGCGAGGTTTTGATGGTTCGTAAAAAGGAGAAGGTAGTTAGCACGACCGAAGTGGGTGCATTGATTTTATCTAGCTGAAAGGGAATGTGTAGTGTCGTCTGGAATGGTTTCTTGGAGATCGCAATGAACCGGCAAGAAGCGAATATCTTGAGCAAATTGGGGAATAATGAGTGGTGGTTCATATAGATTCGAGGAAAAGAAGTCGTGAGATATATTTGATTCACATATATGCAGGTGTATATGAAGGTAAGATTGAGTATGTGTTCTTATGATCGTGAGAACCTGGTCTGTGGTGTGGTGTTGTGGGTGGAGAATGTGCGGACGAGTTAGTGGCATCTTATGCCAAGGTAGATGGGTAAGCCAGTGTTATAGTAATGTATTGGTAAAGGAGGTTAAGCAACAAATGGAAGCCTTTTTGGAGATTTCGGAGGAGTTATGCAAATTGTTAAACATGTGGTTAGGACGCATGGATTGTAAGTTTTTTTTTGGGAAGGGTATCCGAGGACATTGCCCCGACTAATCCCGGCAAGGTGAGGCAATTGCCCCAGCTGCTAAAGCGTGCAGCCCTGAGTTTATCCCTAGTGGCCACAAGTTGGAAGCGCCTGGATTCGAACTTGGGGTAGATGGGTTACTAGTCACTTCCCCAACAAGCCTTAACCAGTACGCCACAAGCCTTGTGGTTCGCATGGATTGTAAGTTGACGATATGATATGGCTATTCTTGGAATAAACTGACGGAGCGGTAGTTGATGGTTACCCAAAGGAGAAACCATGTGCTTTTGGTTGCGTGGGTCGTTGAGTGAGTATATTTTGGGATCATTGGAGGATTCAGGAGGATGTCGGATTGGTTAGTTGCGATGTGGTGTAGTAGGTACGGAATCTTTAAGGAATGTGAATTATTCCTTGTGTATGAAAGAATTATCGGAGAAGGTAATAGCTTGGGGAATAAAAGGTGAGTGGTGGCTCCAAACACTGGTGTTATTTCGGGATGACGTAGTTGAATTTCTCGAGTGAAAGTGGTGATGAAACCGTTTGGTTAGACATAGCCATGTATGTGTGCTATCAACGCTTTTTGTACGATTGGAAAATAGAGTGGGCAATGTTTCATACTAGCTGGAGGTGGTAGAGGTGGTATCTCAAAATAAGTGAGTAGGTTGGAAGTATAAAGTTTGGAAAGTGGCACCAGAATTGTGGAACAATGTTTGCAGATTGTTATTGCCGAGTGTGTGAACTCCTGGTAGGAGTGGGAGAAAGAGAATTTGTGCGTGTGAAGTGGTTCAGGGGTCAAGAAGAAACTAACTTGGGTGGTCGGTCGAAAGCATGCATCTGCTAGTAGGCGGTTCTTCGGAGGCATGCGCAATGTTTCGAGAAGATGTTGGGAAAGGTAGTGAAAAGTGGTGCTCGGAATGGAGGACTGTTGGTTTAGGTGTGGTATTGTCTTGGGAAAGGTTTCAAGTGAGTTTGTTATCCTGTGTTAAGCCATGGGAGTAGTTATGCGGTAAGGAATTGAATGTGTCTTTAGGAGTGGTTCAACATGGTTTAGCGGTTACTTCAGATGATGAATTGTGGAGGTTTGCTATTATTAGCTAGGTATAAGAGTGGAGTGTTGACGTGGTGGGAGAGTATGAATGTTTGGGTTATCATCGTTGAGCCGTGGTCAACGTGATTCAGGA
Source organism: Saussurea involucrata (assembly GCA_033807775.1). NCBI lineage: Eukaryota > Viridiplantae > Streptophyta > Magnoliopsida > Asterales > Asteraceae > Saussurea > Saussurea involucrata. Next base: position 159,465,299 of record CM066319.1, read on the forward strand.
AAGAAAGTACTATTTACATTGGACATATGTTGTATTGGGAAAGTAGTCTAGAATTGCATGTTATACGACAAGGGAACTCTTGACTGTGAGTTTTGCGATATTGTGCCATGATGGCAAGTTGAGTGATTACATTCGGTAAGGGATTCACATCATTGTGGCATGGAATTCAGCAAAGTTCCTTCTTTCAAGGAAGTGGACTTGTTCGAGAAGACCTTTTTTAGACACGTTTCAAAACCGTGAGTCCGGATGTGTTGATAAAGTGATCAGTATCTGGTACGGTTGGCCTGGGATGTTACAGGGCAGTGGATCAGAGGGGTTACAGGTATGTTATACGAAATAACTCGACGTAAGAAGGTAGTGGTTAACCGTGGGGCGGTCCCGAAGGATTGGGTGCGATTATGATTCTAATCAAATTGGTTTGGGCAGCTGGGTGGAGTTAAGTCGATTGGACTTAAAAGCATCAGTCTTGTGAATCTCAAGTGGGGGACAACTCGAGGAGGAAGATATCCCCTAGAATGGAGTGGTGCGTTTAGGAGAAAGGTAGGGTTGGGCCATATCTTTGGATCCGTAGAAATTATGGAAAGAAGCGGGAGTTAATGTATGACCTGGTCGTGATATATGAGATTTGGGAGAATCTTTAATGTGTTTCATGCTTCTATGTCAGAGATCAGTTGATGGAAGTTTGTGTGACGTTAACTTTTCAAAGAATGCAACGATAAGAAGTTAACCTTGTCATGGAGTCGGGGACAATCAATCAAGTGATTGTAGAGTCAAGAAGATGAGGACCAAAGGAATTTCCCTGAAGAAGGTACCGGGGCGATATCACTAAAGACGGGGGGCAACTTGAGAGGTATAGGCGGACATGAGGTGCAATTATCCAAGCTTGTTTCAGCAATGGAATTCCGAGGACGGAATTCTTTTGAGGGGGAGGTATTGTAATAACCGAGGTCCTGTTGTTCAAAAGAAAAGGAAGTTTAGTGGAACTTTAAAGAAAACTGAAAGTTTAAGGGCTAAGGGGGTAAATAGTGGGATTGGGGTTAAAACCCTAAAACCTTTATTTCCTAAGCATAACCTATTGTGGAGGCTGGAAAGAGAACGCAAGGAAAGGTGTGTGTGTGTGTGTGTGTTTGGTTCGTGCATTTGAGAAGGAGAAATTGGAAGAGTTGCTGAGTTAGAGGAGGAACTAGCATCAATCTTCACAAGGTAAACTCTAATGCTCAATCTCTACTTATTTTAGATAAAGACATCTAGAAATGGGTTTTGGTGGCAAAGGTATTGGTCGTTGACTTATTTTGGGTTTGGATTTTTGGGTGTTGAGTTATCTGGTACCGTTTTGGGGTAAAGAACAATCGGGACTTAAACCTTATTGTATTTGGAGCATTAAAACTATTGTATACCGCGAGTTGTGTGTTTTGGCGAAAAATCCAATTCGATGCAGAGCCCCTGGGTGTCCGGATGCGAGTTCCTGAAAGTGGTACGGATATCGCGTTTTTCCGGTGAGTTCCGGATCCGGTGGGTTCCGGTTTAGCGAGTTCCGGATCCGGTGGGTTCCGGATTAGCGTGTTTCGGGTCTGACGGATTCCGGACTAGCGGGTTCCGGGTTTGGTAAGTTCCGGGCCTAGTGTATTTTGGATATGTGTCCGAGAAGGACTTCCGGACAAGTGATCGGATAGAGTTTCTGGGAACCGTTTTGGGGACACTCCTGTATCTTTAGGGCGTATTGGAGGGGTAATTAAGAGGAACTTCGAGAGACTAATTTCCCACTTTTACTCTTAAATTCTTAGGAGATCGAATTGCAAGTCTGAAGCCAAGTAGGGAGAAGTAATCCGGACGACATGTGAGTTTTTCTAACTAAATACGCATTTTAAACGTGTTTTTCTGAAGTAAGTAAATGAATATGAACTGATATGTAGTATTACATGAAAATGCGTGTATGAAAGTTTACTTGAGATGTATGCATACATTGTTGATAGATGTAAAGTGGCAAAGTCGGGGGGTGTGGCCCGCCAGTACTCATACCGGGGGGGGGGGGGGGGGGGTGTCCCGTTTATGCCATGGGAGGTGTGACCCAGTAAGGCAGTGTGAGACTGACACGTTGTCGCCATTGCGGGACTTCAGTGTGCCATTTACGTGTGCAGTTTATGTGAAAGCTTATTGTTTAAAGTTGTTGTTTTAATAGTTATGGATGTTTTATATTTGTTGATGAAACTGTGCCATTAGAGAGAGCTCACTAGACCTCATGGTCTAACCCTCGCTTTTCAAAAACTAAACCATTTTCAGAAAAGCGCTTAGTAAAAGTTACTGGTAAGGGCAAAGAGAATGCGTGAGCTGGGGGCTAGAAGGAAGTCAACATAATATAGTATGCCGGGCTTAGTTTTCTAGAAATCTCAGCTGCGTATTAGGTTGTTTCCACAAACCTTGTTGTGTACTCGTATGTTTATGTTGTATTCCGGAGCCTTAATGGCGAGTTGTTTATTTCTTGTTGTTCAAGTATATCTTTGAGTTGGGATGTTACACATATGTAGATAAATACAAATTAATTATTAAAATTTAAATTTAAAATATTTAGAACCTATTCCCATACTACTCTTTCCTTATTTTTTTAATAAATTTAAATGCAGAAAATTTCTTAAACGTCAATCAAGATAATGAATGACCTAGATTGGTTTACATATTTTAAATACAAATAGTTCTTATGATAATGTATTTAAAAAGATTGTTTTTCTTGTAATAAGATATATAAACGTTATAGAAGGACAAGTTTTTCAAAGAGTAATTACAAATTTCGTCCATTTGGTTTCATGTTGGTTATGAAAGAAAAAAAAATTGAACCATAAAATTAGTGGGGAATCTAGGTTTATGGTTAGACAATACTTAAATTTGATATATGGATCATGTATTGAAAAAGCACTTTCCAAATATTATATCTCATCCCTATTATGTATTATGTTTTAACCAAATTAATATTGGAATAATTCAGAGAAGTTCATACATAAATTCGTATATATACATACATTTATATATATAGGGGTGGTTTATTTTGCAACCCACTAAAAGACAACCTTGTTTAACAGGCTCGTGCATAAGCCTGTTCTATATGTTCATTTGAACAGGGCCTCCCTTTTCACAGGGCCCCATATATATACAACCAGGGCCCAATTTATATGATCCATTAGAGCATCTCCAACAGCTTCCCCATTTTGGAGAAAATGGAGAATATGAGGATTTTGGGTCTAAAATATGCTCCAACAGCTTCTCCAAAACCATCTCCATTTTGGAGAAAGTAGGAGAGAGAATACAATTTTCTCCAAATATGAAGATTACCCAAAAAATCATTACCAAGTGAGAGAAATAATATTTTATTATTTTCCTTCTAAAAATTTGTTGGAGGTAATAATGTTTTGAATATTTTAATAGTATAATTAATGTTGAATTCTCTAAAATGGAGAATCTGTTGGAGATGGATGTAAATTTATTTGGGGATTTTGACTTTTGCTTCCCCATTTTGGAGAAATTTTGGGGAAGCTGTTGGAGATGCTCATATGCCTTATGTCCACTAACCACCTCCAATTTCTAAAAAAGAGGCGGAGAATTCGTATGAGACTAAGGCCTTCCGTATCACCTCGGGCTTCACGCGGGTTCGCTCGGGCTCGCGCGGGTTGGGGTACGGGGGGCGGGCTTAGGGCTCGGGCTTGGCATGTGGGTTCCAAAACCCGTTGAACCCGAGTGATTTTTTTTTTATTTTTTTTTAATAATTTGAAAATAAATCCGTTGCCAACGGCTATTTTAAAAAAAAATTCAATTTAATCACACTATATATATTAATCCAAACTCATATTATTTTTCACACAAAACTCTCTCAAACTCTCTTAAACCCTCTCAAATTCTCTCAAACTCTCTCAAATTTCATCATGAATCCAAACAAAACACCTACATCCCGTCGTAACCGACCGGATACACCGCAACCACAAGAAGACCCGGAGCTTGGTTTTCAAGTGTTTGCACAACAAGGTTATCATCCACACTTTTCGCAACCAATTCCGCCACAATTTTCGCAACAATTTTCGCCACAATTTTCGCAACAATATCCGCAACAATTTTCGCAACAATTTCGCCAACAATATCCGCAACAAATTCCTTACCAACTTACACGTCCCGGTATGATTGAACAAGGTTTTACTCCGGCCAACTACAATATTCCTTCACCCGCAATCAATCTCGCCGACGACATTGTTCCGGAAACCCAACATTCTAGCCCGCACACACCACAATCCATCTACACACAACCATCAAACCCGAAACCATCAAACCCGAGAGCAACGAGAAAAGGAAAAAACAAACAATATGAAAATAGAGCCCCCAAACAGATGTGGAGTAAAGAGGAGGAACTCGCGTTAGTGTCGGCGTGGGTTGACGTTTCGGAGGACCCCGTTATCGGTAACGCACAAACCGGTGGTAATATTTTTATTGTTATTATTATTATTATTATTGTTATTATTATTATTATTAATATTATTATTATTCTTGTTAATATTCTTATACTTGAATTTACATAAATGTAGAAAGTTTTTGGACCCGTGTCGGGCAAGTGTTCTTTAGTTTAATGGGTCGCGGAAATTATAGAACAACTCATCAACTCAACACCAAGTTCAACGACCTCAATAAAAGAATAAATTCTTTTGGCGGCATCTACAACAACTTGCTCACTAATAGAGTGAGCGGAATGAGTGAGGCCGACATTTCACGAACGGCACACGAACGGTACCGAGCACAACTTGGGTTTGCTTTCACTCACGAACAAGTTTGGGAAGTCCTCAAAAAATGTCCAAAATGGGGAGCCGTTCCAACGATGACGACAATTTCATCGCGGGGTTCAAAACGTACCAACCCTTCCAATGATGACGATGACGACAACTTGATCGAGCAACTTCAACGACCCATCGGGAGAAACAAGGCAAAAAAACATCAACGAGTAATACGAGAGGGTCGAATACGAACGAAAGTATTACTCAGTTGTTCACGGCGTTCAACGAGAAGATTGATGATACAATGGAGTACAAAATGAAAAAACTCGAACTCGAACGAGAAAAGTTGGAACACGAACGAGAAATCGAACGAGCAAAACGATTTGAAAAAGACTTCGAGTTTTTCATAACCCTGCATGATCACCTTTCGGGCCCCGCTTTGATGGCTACGGTAGCGAGAAAATAGCAAATTAAAAAATATCATAATTGGTAGTGTTTTGTATTTTATAATTTTTAATTTTTTAATGAATGATATGGATTTTTATTTTTATTATTTATGTTATTTTTAATTTGGTATTCTTCTATTCTTCTTCTTTCTTCAATTTCGACGAATTAGAGGGAGATAACCATTGTCGATTAAAATTATCAACGATGTATATGGACGATTCCGTTTTTCAACGGCAAAGGCAACAGCTATTTCACAACGGAAAATTCCTCTTATATGTAAAATCACATCGACACACAGTAGGTAACTTGATTTCGAAATTCTTAAATTGCTACTTCCTATTACAATCGACAATCGATTTTGAAATTCTTAAATTGGACTGATTTGGGGCGATTTCAGTTTTCAGATTTGGTGAAACAAGATTGCCAATTTGTCGAATTCAGATTTGGTATCACATTCAAGTTCGAAGTTCCAGTCCAGGGCTGTGTTCGACTTACACTCTTACAAAATTGAATATTGATGTTTTGTTGTTTGGGATTGGCGATTTCACTTTCAATTTTTTACACAAGCAGGTAAATTCCTTAATCTATAATTGTTGTTTTGCTGTTTTTTTGGGACTGTTCAATGTGTTTTAGAATTGAGAAATTACTCAATTAGATATTCATATTCTTAAATCTTTAGACTTTAATGTTTAATCCTTTAATTGTTTATCTCAATATTGCATTTTGATTTTTGCAGTCCTCAATTTGTTGCAGTCCTCAGTTTGTCACTATGAAGTATGAACTTTTATAATGTATTTCGTTATTACTCGCTTTATCGTCCAATGTGTAACAGGGCCCCCAAAAAGTTAGGAACGACCCCGCTGTTTAACTCTTATCTAAACCATTCATTTAACTCATTCATCATGTAGATATTGATTGATTACTGGATTGCATTAATGATTATTGCTTTCGTGCAATAATCTTACCTGCAATGCATAATATTTCACCAAATGCCATGGAATGCATATTATATCATAAAAGTACCACCTTCATCCGATACATCGCATGAACTGTTATGTACATCGAATTTTTTTGAAGAAATTCGATAAAATTTGACGAAATCATGTAAATTCATTTCGAAATCAGTGAAAATTCAAACGCAATTGATGGTTTGGATGAAAGTTGCACATGTTGTAACCTTTTATTACGTTGCAAAATAATTGTGGCCTATATATATAGTTTATGTATTTATGAGAGATCAACACTTACGAATGGTTAATATGGATACGACATAATTGTTTGGATTTTATAACTGGTAACAAATATGATTAAATGGTAGTCTTAACTGACTCAGGTGGACCAAGTCACAAGCACCACGAAACAAAAGATCAAAGCTCTAATAAAGAGGATTGGAGCTCTAATCCTTAACACTTAGAAATTTTAGCAACAACTTGAAACTTTGATCAAGAGGGTCAGCGTTTTGATTACACTACCTCTAAACTATACTTAGTGACAATTTCACTAAGTTTGGGAACAATTTCAAGAAGGTTTTCAACCTTCTAAAATTCGTTTAGACCATCCAAAACTTGAATTTACTAAGTAAGACTTTTCTTAAAATTCATTAACCCCCCTCCTTTTGACGATCTAAGGAGATAGGGTTAATATTTGTGAGAATGCACTTCACAACACCTAACTCATTTTGTTTGCTTTATCACAAGTAAATCACAATCACATCAAATGGTTAATGACACTAAAAGCACTAACTTAGGGTCCTCGTGGTTTCATTTTTTGTTATGTATCAGGTGCCTTACCCTAACTTTCGTTAAAAAAAACTCAGTTAATTCATAAGTATTTTACTCATTTTTTTGTTTTATTTTCTATTAAAAATAATTCATATAACATTTACATATACATAAACCACATGGGCTTGTGGTGTACTGGTTAAGGCTTGTGGGGGATGTGGCTAGTAACCCATCTACCCCAAGTTCGAATCCAGACGCTTCCAACTTGTGGCCACTGGGGATAAACTCAGGGTTGCACGCTTTAGCAGCTGGGGCAATTGTCTCATCTTGCCGGGATTAGTCGGGGCAATGTCCTCGGATACCCTTCAAAAAAAAACCACATGCATCTCGTTCTCCGTCCTGCCAAGAAACCCCCCAAGCGCCGAAATGATACAACTACCATCATCCTTACAATCTCAAGTGAAACAACCATCACCACCCTTCCCGTTTTCCCAACAATACAATCCTCTTCTTTCCCTTTTTCGACAACAAAACCCTCCCCATACTTCCTGTTTTTTTCTGGCGACACAACCCCCTCCCTTCACGTTTGCGTGGCGACTCCTTCTCTCCCTGTTTTTTATGTGAATCCCCTACGGCCCTACCTCATCACCCCTCCCTCTTCTTTCCCGGTGAATCTTCCAACACCACCGCTTCTGAACCACCTTGCAACTCCGCCTCCACACCTCCACGTACTCAAAAAAGATATCTAAGGTTATATACTTACTTTTTGTATCATTTATGGATTTAAGCACGAAATATGGTTATATATTTTTTATAGGATTTGGATTTTGGTAGAGTTTTGGTGAGTATGATGTGGATTTAGGATTCACTTGGTGATTAGGATTTGGATTGATTTGATGTCTATGAGTGTGTTTGATGCGTGATGATACACGGAGAATTCGAGGGTTAATAAAGGTTTTTACAAATAATTGGGAAAAAGATAAACGAGCTCGAAAAGGAAAACGAGCCCGAAATAGACTCGGAGTTTGTCATCGGAAAAGAAACAAGTTAAGAATCATAAACAGTGGTCGAAGCGAGTTACAATTAAGTTGTAGGGGAAATGGCAGCGAGAATCGAAAGCCGAATCGCAAGGAACCAAAAACAAAACAGCCCTTGGCACTGAAAGCCGCACAACCTCAGCCACTCCATAAGGTGCGCGAAGCACTGTTGAGTTTACCCACATTCAAAGTACAGCCACGTGACCATACTTTTTCATACCAATTTCCATCAAACATCATGTGCCTTCCATTCCATATTTCTTTATTTATTTTATAGTTTCCATTAATTAGTCATAGTTCCTAATAAGGTTAGGTTGAATTTAGTTTTCTTAATTATCCTATTATTAGTTTAGTATTTATCTTTTTATTGATTTAGATTATAAATAGGGTTGTTAGGTTTCATTGTTAATCAGTTTATCGATTAATAAAAGTTTTGTTTTTAAGAGTTCTTCTCTCGAAGTTTGAGTTTTACGTTCGTAATTCTCACCCGTTAAAAGACTTAGACGCTTGTCGATCTTTCCGCAAATCTACGCTGCGTCAAGTGGTATTAGAGCAGGATTCACCTGTCTTGTCTTTTCACCATCAATGGCAGATCAACATCCTGCTACCAAAGCAGATTTGGTTAAGTCGGATGTGGCCTTATCCACAACACTAGTGAATCTGACAGCGGTTGTTAATAGGCTTCAACCCAATATCGTCAACGACAACCGTCAGAGAAGAGACAGGTTTGAAGAACCGGTTAGGGTTCCGCATGGTGGCAACCATAACCGGGTTAATCTATCGAATTCCGAATCCGAGTAGGAGGAGGAAGGAGACCCGCAAAAGAACATCGATATCGCGTTCCAACGAATTCTTTTTTCGTCAAAAGAAGAATCCCAACGCGAAGATCTTTTCCGATCTCATTGTTCGGTGCACAAAAAGGTATGTAACTTAGTTATCGACAATAGAAGTTGTGTGAACCTCGTGTCCCAAAAATTAGTCGATTACTTTAACCTACCTACTCAATCACATGAAGCTCCTTATTCCCTTGGGTGGGTCAAGGACGGTTTTCACGTTAGAGTCACTCAAACTTGTTGGGTCCCCATCTCAATTGTCAAACAATATCGAGAAGAGGTACTATCTGGTGTCCTTGATATGGACGCCTACCACATTCTATTGGGCCGACCGTGGCAGTTTGATACTAATGCCACTTACAAACGCCGACACGACATCGTACTATTCCGTTGGGGCGACCAAAAAATCATCATGACGCCGGTTAATAGCTTCGATGAAAACCCCAACAAGAAGAGCCACAGCAATAGCCGTATTATGGGTTCGATTTCGTCCCTAGTCAATCAACCGCCCGTTCCGAAAAGACCACCGGAAAAGGAGGAAGTCTTGTCGGCCAAGGTTGAAAACGAGGTTGTTACCAACGAAACAAAGTCACAACATGAAACCTGTAACGATCCGAAAGAGTCGGCAGCAGATTTCGGATCCCCGACCAAAGAAACCGAAAGCAAGATACCGAAAGACATCCTCGAGCCAACAAAACCGTTGTCACAAGAGATCAAGGTCGATGATCCCGAAGGTGATGCTTTCATTAGTCACGCACCCAAAGCTTTCGTTCAAACCAAAACATTTCTTAATAAAGTGACCCCAATCTCTTACCAGTTCGAGTTTGATAAGCTATTTCGCGTATGGAAGGAATTGCAACGGCCTCCGTTGGAATTTGACGACCGGTCGAGATTTTTGAATTTTGGAGACCAAGTTGTGCGTCCAAGCGTTTTGAAGAAACACATGTTCTATGAGCCGGGTAAAATTGTTTTTCAAGTGAACTCGAGGACGAGTTCTTTTCAAGTGAGGGTGACTGATACAGGAAGAATTTGAGGGTTAATAAAGGGTTTTACAAATAATTGGAAAAAAGATAAACGAGGTCGAAAAGGAAAACGAGCCCGAAATAGACTCGGAGTTTGGCATCGAAAAAGAAACAAGTTAAGATTCATAAACAGCGGTCGAAGCGAGTTACAATTAAGTTGTAGGGGAAATGGTAGTGAGAATCAAAAGCTGAATCGCAAGGAACCAAAAACAAAACAGCCCTTGACGTGACCATACTTTTTCATACCAATTTCCATTAAACATCATGTGCCTTCCATTCCATATTTCTTTATTTATTTATTTTATAGTTTCCATTAATTAGTCATAGTTCCTAATAAGGTTAGGTTGAATTTAGTTTTCTTAATTATCCTATTATTAGTTTAGTATTTATCTTTTTATTGATTTAAATTATAAATAGGATTGTTAGGTTTCATTGATAATTAGTTTATCGATTAATAAAAGTTTCGTTTTTAAGAGTTCTTCTCTCGAAGTTTGAGTTTTACGTTCGTAATTCTCACCCGTTAAAAGATTTAGACGCTTGTCGATCTTTCCGCAAATCTACGCTGCGTCACATGATATATGGGGCATCGTAGATAAAGATGACCGGAAATGACTTTTTCATATGGATAATACATTAATCATATTATTTTTCAAAGAAAATGTATAAAAAGACCTAAAGCCTCTAATTTTATAGAAACTTTTTACGAAAGTTAGAGTAAGGAACTTAATCTGAAACGAAAATGAAATGATGAGAACCTTGTAACTGAATCTTAGGATTCAGGGACCTTTCCGTAAACCAACATGAAACCACATGGACTAAATTTGTAATTTAGTCTTTTCAAAAGTTAAACTCGTTTTTGAATTTATGGTCCAATACCCCCAACCACCCATGACCCAACCAGTCTCCGGTGGGTTCGAGTTGTTATGATTTTAAATTTATTTAAATGGTTACATTATTTTAAATTGAATTATTGTTATAAAATATAAAAAATAATATTTTAGAATCAAAATGAAGGAAATCTAAGGGTGCGTTTGGTTCGTCGGATTCCGTCGGAATTGGATGAAATTGGAATGGTCAATTCCGTTGACCGAATTTCAATGTCATGTTTGATTACCCATGGAATTGAATGGATGGAATTGAATTCCTTCATTGCTGGATTTCACTATTCCTTTATAAAATTGATGGAATTGAATTCTATTCCATCCAAATTTGCCTAAATGACAAAAATACCCTCATTTAATTTAATACTTTAGTTTTTTATTTTATTTTATTTTTTATTTTATTTTTTATTTTATTTTTAATTTTTTATTTTTTTTATTAATATAATTTAATACATTTAGTTTTTATTTTTATTTTATTTTTATTTTTGGGTTGTGTATATTATATTTTTTACAAATTAAAGTATTTAATAATTATTTTATAAAAAAAGGGTATTTTGGTCATTTGCCGAAAATTCATTCCAATTTCAAAGCTACATTCTGTGAACCAAACAGACAGATTCCAATTCCTTTGACAGATTCCATTCCAATTCTGTCAACCAAACAAGTGGTCAAACCTGACAACATTCATTCCAATTCCTTCCAGATTTCAATTCTTTTGACAGATTTCATTTCTTCAGAAATCATTCTGCGAACCAAACGCACCCTAAATCTAGAAAACGAAATGCAACCCATTTTAAAATTATGATTGTTTAACCACTTTGTCTTTTAATAAAATATTCAAGAAATCGCAAGTTAACGATGCAAGACACTTTTCCTGGTAGTTTTTGACATTTTCTAACGCATCAAGATGAAAAGTGTACCTATCGCAAAAAAATAGTGCCTCGACGCACAAAAAGCAAGCTAAAGTCGTAGTTTGCGCCTTGCGGCACTGCAAGGACATACTGCAACTTGCGACACTGCAAAGACATGTCGCAACTTGCGTCACAATTGCGACACTGCAAAGACATGTCGCAACTTGCGTTACAACAAGAAGAAGTGTTTTTTTAGTTGTTTTGCGTAGAAAAGAGGGTATAAAGGTGGCTAAGAGCATCCACACGCGTCTTGCAAGAGCTCTTGCAAGATGACATGACATGTCATGTCTCATGTGTCTTGCAAGGCCTTGCAAAACTTCCAATATCTTGCACAATTAGCAAGACCTTGCAACAAATTTAATATAGTAAACAAATCATTTTTTAATTTAATTAGTTAGTTTGTTTGTTTAAATATTAGTTATTATTAATATGTTTATTAAATTTAATTCATTTATTAGTTTATTTGAACATTACTTTTTTAATATTTTTATTAAAATTTCTTACCCACGTTTTATTTTTAAAAAATGATACTTTTATGCAATGTTTTTTATTTAACTGCTAAATTAAAAGTACATTAATATAAAAGTTACGAAAATACAAATACTAATAGATAAACGTACACAATTTATTTATCTATATTTTATAATTAATTTATTAGTTATATTATAATTATCTATATTATTTATATTATAACTATTTATATTATTTATATTATAATTTATTAGTTTAGAAAGAAGTTTGGTCTTGTATGTGTGTGGAAGGTGTAATTGCAAAGCTGATGTGGCACTTGTGAAAGAAGTAAGGTCTTGCAGGTGTGTGGATGGTCTAAAAAGTAAAAAAAAATAATTAACTCATATAGTTATTTATGATGATAACCCGATGAATAGTTGAAAATACATAATCTCCATTAATCTTCTATATTATATTATAAAGCATTTATGAAAAACTCTTGGTCAATACATCAATTCATAGCCAAGCAGGGGCGGATCTAGGTGTAAGGTTGTGGGGGGGGGGGGATGGGACCCCATTAAAAATAAAAAAGAATGAAAATTTTAGGGTAAAAACATAGAATTTTTAGCTTTCTATCTTGACGTCCCCTAGTAATTTTTCCTTCGGGGCCCCATCAATAAAAAAAAGTGTCTTGAAATCAATTAAAAAACCAAAATTAACTCTCGAAATCGACTAAAAAACCAAAAATATCCCTCGAAAGTGACAAAAAAACTTAAAACCCCCTTAAAATCAACCAAAAAAAGTTCAAAAAAAATCTCGAAACGTTGGATTTAGGCTAAAAATACATCGGACAACTTTACGGGTATTTAAGCTACCTTAAAGGGGCCCCCACTAGAAAAAAAATCATGTATCCGCCACTGTAGCCAAGCCCCATGAGATAATTCAGTCTGAAGCATTACACACGTTCATATCCACCTTATGTGGATTTCTAAGAACTTGTAACTTTGTGTTATAACAGTCCATAATTTGGGTTGTAAAATCTATTTTTTATTTAATGTAGATATCTGAATTCAGATATTTTTGTATTTTTCAAGATTGATTTCAAAAATAATATTTTGACTTAATTTTTCGTAAAATAACAGAGACACTTGTTAGCTCATCGGAAAACAATTCCGGACCTTTTCAAACATAAAGAAATTATTTTTGTTTCTTTAGACTTGTAACTAGAATATGTCATTTATATTTTGAAGCTTTTGGATTCTCTTTGTAACATTTATCTATCTATGACATATAGATTTGGAGCATTAATTGTGTTGTTGATTATTAATTGGATTAATCACATGTTTTGCAACAATAGACAATAAAACCGTATATGATTTTTTTGCCTCCAATTAGGGCTGTAAACGAGTCGAGTATCAGGTTATTCGAGCTGAGCTCGAAAAAAAATACCAGGCTCGAGCTCGATTAATTTTTCCAAGTCGGGCTCGAGCTCGAAAAAAATTTCAATGTTCGAGCTCGAGTTTGATGCTCGTTTACGACATCGAATTCGAGATCGATTAACTCGTTTATGCATTCAAGATCGATAATTTTTATACTTTTATTATATAATTTGTAAACATATAAATATGCAAGGCTCGAAAAAATGTATGTTCGAATGGCTCGACTCAACTCGAAAAAATGTATGTTCGAGATAAACGAGCTCGGAGCTCAAGATAAACGAGCCCGAGCTCGAGTAGCTTGTTAAAAGTTCGACTCGTTTACACCCCTACCTCCAATGATGAAATCCTGGTGATTTCTACAAAACTTTTCGTATAAAACGAAGAAATGATCAAAGACTGAAGTGTAAGATTTTATTCAATCATATCTTGTAATCTAGAAGACAAATGGTTTTATTGTTATTATTTTTGACAAATAAAGAAATAAACTAATAATATTATCAATATTTTGTATCTCTATATATAAATTATTTTATTTAAAAGGTTGTATTTCTGAAAAAAAAATTGTTATTTATGTAAAGAAAAAACAATATTTTATTATGTATCTCATTTAATGCTGGTGTTTATGGTTAGTTATTTTCGTGAGAAAAACAATATTAAAGAACTATTTTATATTTAATTATTTTAGATGGCGAGAGCTCTATGTGGCATAGGCGTGGTAAGCCGCCACCATTGCATTGACGTGGGGAATGAAAGAGTCGAACTATCTAAACAAAACGACACTAATGGTCAAGTCTTTCAAAGACTTGATCTATTTGTCACATCAACAAAAAGTCATCTTTAAATAGCAACTTCAATGGTTAAATCTTTCAAAAGTTTTTTTTGGATTTTTAATTCATTTTTAATATATATACATACATTATCCTCATCTATTTGAAATGTTTTATAAAATTACTTCTATTATTTGTCGTTATTTTAAGTACAAATACGTTTTTTAAAACAAATATTATACAACAATAACATGTTTTTCAAACATGTTATAGGGAGATTGAGAGGGTGAGAGACACTTTTTAAATATAAAAACAAAAGTTTCTAAAAATAATATGTAGTTTTTTTTATATAAATATAAACTATATATACTTAAAACTATGATTTCTAAAAACAAAAGTATTTAACTTTTTTGTTTTTTAATATTCAATATTTGTGTCATTTTGATCGTATTTACGAAAGCTTTTCAATAATGTATTTTGTTAAAAATAATAATTATTATATTTTATATATTTAATAAATGAATCATTATTGAATGAAAGTGGAAAAATTAAAAATATAAACCCATGATAATTGAAGGATTAAATATAAACATTTACTAAATCTTCAAACACTTGACATCCATCAAGTTTTTGGATGTCAAGTCATTTTTCAAATTTTAATTCTAATGGTTAATTTTGATATCAAGTCATCGTAAGGTCATTCATCAAGTCATTTATTTGACTATTGTTGATGCTCTTAGTTAATAAAATCTCGCTAGACGAAACATGTCTAAAAGATTTTTCTAAGATAAAGAATTAAAATCTTTTTTTTTTGAAAAATATTACACTTAACCTTTTGATAGATTTTTTATTTTTGAAATTACATATAAGCTATATCATTAAAATAATATATATATATATGAACATGATTTTTTCTAAAAATTATTTTACATCAATGGTTTATATTGGTTAAACCATAATAATTTTACTATCTCTAATGATAATTATTTTTGAGAAGATATTCAAATTTACACACTACATATTTCCTATATTTTAGAGAATTTGTTGTAGCTCTAAATCATCCCCAATAGATTTTCAATTTTTCTTTAAATGAAAATCAAAATTTACTCTCTTTATAATTTTTTCTGTTTTAAAGAAGACTGTTGGAGCAATAAATTGTCTAAAATCTTCATTTTATTTATTTTGAAGAAGTTGATGAATATTTCCCAAAAAATGATAACCAAGAGAGAGAAATGTTTTTTTATTATAATCCACCAACGAGAAACTTTGAAATGAAATGTTTAGGTGAGAGATAATATTTTATTAAATATATAGAATATTTTAATAATATAATCAATGATTTATCTCAAAATGGAGAATTTGTTGTAGAATGATGTAATTTTTTTTGAATATTTTGACATTATAAAAAGTTTCACTTTTGATTTTTTTCAAGAAAAAGTTCGAGTCCAAGAGAGCAAACGGCCCTACACTATGTAACGAAAAATTTAGGAAATTGTCGAAGGAAGAAGCCGAATTGCTTGAGGGCCATTTTGAAGAAGAGGAGGTTTGGAATGCGATCAAAAATTGCGTCAGTAACAAGTCGCCGGGCCCGGATGGGCTCACGTTTGGTTTTATAAAAAGATTTTGGAATTTGGTGAAGGATGATTTCATGAAGGCTATACGATGGTTCGGGGAGAACGGTGAAATAAGCTGGGGATGCAATTCATCATTCCTAACTTTGATACCCAAGGTCGCAAACCCTTCTAACCTTGGGGAATTTCGGCCGATTAGTTTAATAGGGGTTTACTACAAAACTATAGCGAAGGTGTTGGCGGAGAGACTAAAGAGGGTGATGGGGAGTATTGTTAGCGATTCTCAAAGTGCTTTCATTAAAGACCGTTCAATACTTGACGGGGTCTTAGTCACAAATGAAGTGATTGATTTTATCTGAAGGAGAAAGAAAAGAGGTTTGCTATTTAAGGTCGATTTCGAAAAGGCCTACGATAGTGTGGAGTGGGGATTCTTGCTACAAAGAATGGAAAAAATGGGTTTTCGGGGGTAAATGGGTGAAGTGGATTAAGGCATGTCTCCACTCCTCCTCTATGTCGATTTTAGTGAATGGAAGCCCGACAAAGGAATTCACAATGGGCAAAGGCCTTCGTCAAGGCGACCCGTTAGCACCGTTTCTATTTCTTATCGTGGCCGAAAGTCTACATATTTTGATGGAAGAGGCAGTTAAAAGAGGACTCTTCGAAAGTTTAAAAGTGGGAGATAAAGAAGTTCCGATTTTGCACCTCCAATACGCGGACGATGCCATCTTTTTTGGAAAATAGAGCTTGTTAAATCTTAAAAACTTGCTGAAAATTCTCAAATGTTTCTATGAGCTGTCGGGATTAAAGATCAACGCACGTAAAAGTAAAATCTATGGATTGGGAGTGTCGGAAGACGAGGTACACGAATGGGCTAGATGTGTGGGTTGTGTATCGGGCAAGCTTCCATTTACCTATCTTGGCTTACCGGTAGGGGCCTCGATGAGAAGTCTGATGAATTGGGAGCCGGTAATCGAAAAGGTGAAAAAAAGGCTTGCATCGTGGAAATCAAAGGTAATTTCGTTTGGTGGACGGTTGACCTTAGTCAAGTCGGTAATGGGAAGTCTCCCTTTGTACTTTTTTTCCTTGTATCGAGCCCCGAGTGGAGTGTTAAAAGTGTTAGAAAGCGCGATAAGTAGGTTCTTTTGGGGGAGGAGAGGTTCCGATGAGTGTGAGAAAAATGGCTTGGCATGGGTAAAATGGGTCGACACTTTAAAGAGTCGAGAGGGGGGGGGGGGGGGGGGGGTTTAAACATATGAAGCTTAAAATCATTAAACCTAGGCCTATTGGTAAAATGGTGGTGGCGATTTGCTAACGAAAAAAAACACATTTTTGGGTAAAAGTAATAAAAAGCATCTATGGGGGGGGGGGGGGGGGGGGGGGGGGGGGGGCTATTTGGAAATACTCGTGATGGCTTTCGTGCAGGTACGACATGGAATAATATAACGAGAATTGGATCTGAAGTGGACAGCCTTGGAGTGGATTTCTCGAGATCGTTTCGGGCGAAAATAGGTGAAGACGCGGACACAAGACTTTGGATAGATCGATGGTCGGATATTGGGATTCTTAAATATGTCTTCCCAAGATTCCGATTAGAATTGGAGCAAGAGGCAAGGATCAAGGAGAGGGGCGAATGGAACGATGGATTGTGAGAGTGGAATTGGAATTGGAGAAGGCTCCCGAGAGGGAAAGAAATCGGAGAACTCGAGAATCTCGCTCAACGTTTAGAGGAACTACAACCGGTTAGAGGACAAGTGGATAAAATGGAATGGATGCTCGATGCTTCAAGAACTTTTAAGGTGAAAAGACTAAGGGAGCTGCTCGAAAATGGTGGTAGTAGTGCAATCGAAAACGTGGAACCAACGAAATGGACGAAGATCATCCCTAAAAAGGTATGCATCTTTATTTGGAGGGCGATAAAAGATAGAATTCCTACTTGGATGGCTTTGGATCGTATAGGAGTGGACTTGGACTCCGTGTTATGTCCTAGATGTGGAGAAGCAAGTGAATCGGTCGACCACGCCCTTGTGGGATGTCCGGATGTAAAAGCGGTATGGAAAGCGGTCGGAAGATGGTGGAAAAAAGATCTAGACTCATTACAATCGGTGCAGGAAATCCTTCATGAAGGAATGAATATAGGAGCACACGGGAAAGGTGCGGAGGTTTGGGAGGGAGTGAAATGGTCGCTACTTTTTATGATTTGGTCGCATAGGAATAACGTCGTTTTCAAGGATGATAAAAGGAAGCTACATGATCTTCTCTATGAATTCCAACGGATAATATTCGAATGGATCACTCTTCGCAGCAAAGTGGTACCGAAAAACTGGAAGGGTTGGCTCGTAGATCCCGTGGCACTGCTATAGTTCGCGCGACTCAGTTTTGGCAGCAGCAAGCATTGTTGGGTATCGTGTGCGGATCAGCGGCTGTTGCGGAAGGATAATGTGCACTTCCCATAGTTTATTTCTTACAAACTAGGTACAGTGGGGGTTATGTTTCTGGCAATCGCTGCTGTGATTTTCTTTTTATGGTTCGGTTTGTAAATCGTCAATAATGTTTCTTTTTGTTCCGTTGGCCTGCATGCCTGCTGTTCTCATGGGGCTGTTTTGGTCTCCCTTTTTAACTGTTCTCATGGGGCTATTTTGGTCTCCCTTTGTAACTGGTGGCTATTGGTAATAAAATTGCTTTTCAAAAAAAATTTGGATCTCCATTTTACACATTCTCTCTTATATTTTCTAAACTTTGGAGAATCTATTGAAGCAAAAATTGCCCAAAATCCCCATTGTGGGAAGCTGTTGAAGATGTTCTAAACCCGAAACTCTAAAAGCATCTCCGATAGCTCCAAAAGTTTTCCAAAATGAAGAAACAAAGTCTAAAATGTCTAAAAAAATTCATTTAACCCCAACAAAATTTCGATTTTGAAATACATTATTAAAATATTACATATATCTAATAAAGTATTAGTTATATCTTATAAACATTTTATTTCAAGATTTATTATTGGTGAAATATGATAAAAAAAATTATTTATTTGCAATCATTTTTTTAAAAGTTTTCTCAATTTAAAGAAATTTATACACTCTCTCTTATTTTCTACATTTTAAAGAAAATTTTAAAAGTTATCTCCAAAATCCTATTTTCAAAAAAAAAAAACTGTTAAAGATACTCGAAACAGTTAAATTGAAAAATATTTTTAATAATGCAGCCACATATTAAAAACATTTTTAAATATTCGACTAGATATGTACCCGTGCGCGATCCGGCGCGAAGTATCTCGAATCTAAAGCCGAGAATTCGAAAAAATAATTTTTTTTCATGTTCATATTTATTCGTTTTTAAATCGCATATCAGATGTATAAAATTAAAGGTCAATATGGTTAATTGGTCAAAAAAATTGAAAAATATTCGTTCGATAGTGGGGTTTTCAAACCCACAACATTTGTGATCATTTTGAAGGTTTCGATTAACCGTTATAATGGTATAATTTATTAAAAAACATATTTGTTTAATGTATTTTAGTTTATGTATGTTGATATGATAAAGATGTAAAATAAAAAATGAAAGAAGAAGGGATATAAAGTAAAATAACTAATTATAGTGGTATAAAGTGTAATTTAAAAATAATAAATAATTTTATTTTTAATTATCATGTTGAACGTGAGAGGTTTTAAAAATTTTAAACTTGTACATGATGTATTGAGATTTGTACTTTTTAAAATTTTTAGAAAATAACCGTAAATGAAATTATTTTTAAAGGAGTATAATAGATAAATGTAGATAAGAATGTAAATTGTACAAGTTTAAAAAAATCTCGGTACGTCATTTTTGAAAAATCTTGATACGTATTTATAATATTTCACGATATTATTAAGTTAAAAAGATATTCAATAATAAACTTATTTTGAAATTATTGAAGAGAATATTGTAATAATATTCTTTTGTAAAAAAATGCATTTATTAATATGTTTTAGTTAAACTATGATTATGTATTTTTAATATTATAAGGAATTAAAATGAAAATGAATAATGTAAAGGATATAAAGCAAATTAATTCGTACATGTTCATGATATTTAATAATATGATTAAATTTAAAAATATTCAATATTGAGCTCATTTCGAAGGTATTAACGAGACGATTACAATGATATAACTTGTAAAAAAATGTATTTTTAATGCATTTTTGTTGATATACAATTATTTATGTTAACATGATAAGGGTGTAAAATAAAAAATAAAAAAGTAAGGGATTAAAAGTAAATTAGATAACTAATTATAAGAATATAAAATGTAACTTAAAATTGAAAAATGTTTGATTTTTGAGAGGGGATTTCAAGGTCTGGTTTTAGAGTTGTACAATGTGTAGAAAAAAAAAACAGTAATACTATTTTAATAATGTAGTATAAATATAGATATAGATATAGATAGTAAAAATAAACATTTTATCTCATTTCAGTCAGATTTTTATTTTTTTGCGACAGGAGAAATTAAAAAGTCAATCCTTTTGATCTCCCCTAAATTCCTGTGCTCAAATATATATATATATATATATATATATATATATATATATATATAACCAAGATCGGAAACACCCAAATCGGAGATCCCCTCCTCCTCTCCTTTCACCACCGGAAAACCCCCAACCGCTTCATTCACAAGAGGTCGCCGGAGACAACCGCCGGAAAGAGAGAGAGAGGAAAACCGGCATGAGGTCGTCATCAATATTTCAAATCACCGCCATTACGCACAAGCACAACCTCATATAGCGTTCGTTCAATCACCGGCGACCGGATGAAATCCGATGCGACGTCGTCTTAGCTAGAATTTTGTTCCTTGTGCATTTTATTGATCTGAAAATTGCAATGAATTGGTGGCAAAGCGCATTTCATCCTCATCCGTCTCCTTCTTCCACCGCCGACGATAATTATATCAACAACAGCACTAATGATCGTAGGTCCGATGTCGTCTCCTTGTTCTCCCGCCGTCGTGCCGTCGGATCTCATGACCGTCACCGGGTTACCGACTCAAGGAGTTTACAGCACCTCACCTATGACGAAGACCGCTCCGCCGCCTCGCCGCAGACGTTGCCGCTCCCTGAATTATCCGTTCTCCTGAAACGCGATTACCGGCGTGAAACTGCCGCCAATCAAACAATCAAGTACCTTCTGCCGTCGCCGGAAGATGTGACTAAGAAATCGAATGAGAAAAAAGGAATCTCCGACGTGAATCATATCGATTTAAAAAATCCCCCATGGTATTCGCTTTTATTCATTCTCTGCTTTCCTGCAATTGCTTTTGATAGAGGAAAATCCACAATTTGATGGTCGTTTACCTAATCACTTATCCGGGTAAGTGCTTACCGGTAAAATTCAATACTATCATCTACTTCTCGATAAGATTTTAGTCCACCAAAATGACATCGTATGCTACAATTTAGCCGGTAAGCGCTAACCATGGTAAGAGTCGTCGCACTCACTTACCGGGTAAGACTCTCGCTCGTTACTTTCGACTATCAGTCCTTACTTCCGCTCTTACTGGGTAAGATTTTTGGTCTTTGCCATATTCATCCGGTAAGCTAATATGACTTGGTAAGCAATTACCTATGTAAGCGTTTTGAAAACGACCCCTTAGACTTAGGGCCTTTTGCTAGGCGGGTGTTTGGGATTGTTTGTTTAATACTAACTTATGTTTTTTTATAAAAAAATGTTTATCAATTCAAAACGTAATAAACTGATAATTTATTGTTTAGTGTTTTACAAATAAGCAAATAAGGCTACATTTGGCAAACTAGCTGATGAAAAAGTCACGTTTGATAAAACTAGCTTATAAGCATGTAAAATGACCAAAAAAGACATCTTCAAATAATTATCAATTACAATATTTAATCATGTAATTAAAATAAATTTATAACAATATAATATGTTAATTAATATAATCAATGTAATAAAGAAAAATTAAATAATATAACATGTTAATTAAAAGAAATTTAAAATTTATTATTACATATATACTATAAATTTTGAATTTATTAAAACAAGTTAAAAAAAATATATATTAGCTTATGATTTTAAATAGGGAATTTAATTAAAATACCTAAAGTTTGACTTTGACTTATCAAAATACCCAATTTTTTTCAGTTTTACCAAAATACTCATTTTGTCCGCGATGGAGCACGCGATCACGGGACAGGGTCCGTCTTTTTCAATTGCAATTTACACTTTCACCTCATATACTTATTTACTTACTTTACTTTATACCTTTTACTTTCATAATTTTAATTTTACATTTAACACATATAATCGTTTATTAACTAAAATACGTTTTAATTTTAACAAGTTACACCATTATAATCGTCTCTTCGATACGTTCGAAATGAGCCCAATATTGATTTTTTTTATTTATATATTTTAATATATATCATATACACTACATAAAAAATATTTTTTATAATATATGAATTTTAAATATAAAAAATATTTTTATGTAGTGTATATGATATATATTAAAATATATAAATCAAAAAAATTCAATATTTGGCTCATTTCGAACGTATCGAAGAGACGATTATAATGGTGTAACTTGTTAAAATTAAAACGTATTTTTTTAACGTATTTTAGTTAATAAACGATTATATGTGTTAAATGTAAAATTAAAATTATGAAAGTAAAAGTTATAAAGTAAAGTAAGTAAATAAGTATAGGGGGTGAAAGTGTAAATTGCAATTGAAAAAGTCACCAAATTGATTCCACGCGGGACTTCGTGATCGCGGCCTAAATTTTTTTCAAAAAAGACCCTGTCCCGCGATCGCAGGCTCCATCGCGGACAAAATGAGTATTTTGGTAAAACTGAAAAAAAATGGGTATTTTGGTAAGTCAAAGTCAAACTTTGGGTATTTTAATTAAATTCCCTTTTAAATAACCATAAAATATCAAAAAATAATCAAATAATAATTAAAAAATAATACTAATCGATAATTAAAATATATATTCATTAATATTAAAAAATAAATATAAATAATTTATGTGATTAACAATAACTATAAATAATTAAAATTTAATATCAATGTATAATTAAGATTTAATTTAATAATTTTCAGTTAACATTAATTAATATTTATTAATTAATTATAATTAAATTTAAAAAATTAATATTTATTAATAATAATAAATAGTAAATAATAATAAGGGGCAATATTGAAATATTCACAAAAAAGCTACTGAAACGATACTCCAAGTAACGTTTCAAAAAGTTAGTTTATAGTCATCCAAACATGTATCCCAAAAAAAACTAGCTTATAAAGCTAACTTTTTTTTGCCAAACACAATGCCTGTGTTTGGATTTTAGTTTATGTCGGTATCACACCAGAATAAGTTAATAAATTAAAAAGAGTAACTTATTAACGGTGCCCAACCGGTATAAGAATTTGTTTTCCATCCAACCATTAAAACTCATTATTAATACCATATAAATAACCATTTTACAAACGCAATCCCAAACACCCCTAAGATGGTTATACAGTGCCCATTTTTTATAAATAATTTAAAAAAATAAATTATAAATAGTTAAATTGTTTATGAGATTTCAATAAACCGGGATTTCAAATTCAAACAATCCTATGTATTTGAATTTCAAATATCTTCAAATACTATCCTATCATATAAACCGAACGGGACCTAAGATTAATCGCCCGATTATGAAATGGTATAGTTATGTTGTAACCTTAACTGATTTTTTAATTAAGTAAACATGTTAGTAACAGAACCTTGTTCAAAAATGTCTAACGGGTAAGCTACGTAATCAATAAATTCATAATTTTCCTGTAAGTATGAAAGCTATTTTTTCTATAACAAGGAAGAATATTATATAGCTAAATGATCCTATAATGGACCAGGGTTGGGTTCCGATGAAAAGTGCCAAATTTGGTGAGAAACGTGAAAATTGGTTATCAACCGTTAGATTAAAAATGGACGAACATTATGATGCGATGCACCGAACCGGATCAATTCCCATGGAAGAATATTTGATTAAAAGTGATAAACAGTTTAAAAGTACTTTTCACAAAAAAATGACACTTCTCGCATGTCCCATGCATAATGGACCAACCATAAAATTACCACTTTTTTGGCGAAATGTTGCTTTTATCAAATTTTTTTGAATTTCAAAGATTTTTTGAAAAATCCGATAAAAATTGTCCCTCTTTTGCGAAAAGTAGCTTATTTTGCTTTTTTTTTCTTTTTTTGCAAAAAGATTGCCATCCCAAAACTAAGGATGACTTCTTGGTTCAATTATTAAACAGTGTCTAACCGCGATCCGCCCATCAAATGCCTCGATTTCACTTTAAAACGTTGTTTTCGTTTCAGCATAGCTAGCTTAGATCGTTGTACGGAACACAAAGAACCACAGTTTCTTCAAAAATGGCCTCAAGGATGGAATCTAACACCAAGCCCACGAGACGAACACAAAAATGGCGAAACCGTTAGCGCTCCAACGACTCCGATATCAAATCGAGCAATCTTCCCGCCAACAAACAAGACCGATTTATGTTCATCTAACCATTTGTTTAATAGAAATCACGTATGGTCCGCACCAGAGCCGGCTTCGGCTCCACCAGACGTGGCACCAGGTGTTGCAAATAATTATCAAACAATATTCGATAGAACCATTCATGGCTATGATGGTTCACCGGTCCATAGCCCACAAAAAAGAACCACGGTTAGAAGTCATATGCCGTCAAACTCTCCGTTGCACAAGAGTTTGTCGGCTGAAATTCCCATGATGAGTTGGCGTGACACCCAGATGACGGTTGGTATAGTCCACCCCTTGCCTCTCCCGCCAGGAGCCGCCGTACCTCCGCCACCTTCCCCGCCACGAACAACCAACAAACTGGATTTGATCCCAAAGACACCGAGACACGGTCAATGGCAAAAGGGAAAGCTTATCGGTCGTGGGACGTTTGGAAGTGTTTACGTTGGCTCTAACAGGTTTGTAAAAAAACAAACGAGGTTATTTAGCTGAATGACCTCCTCTCAAGTGCTTTTTTAAATCCATGATTGTTTGACAGGTTTCTAGGCATTCTTGTAAGAAGGTCATTTGACCAAAGGACCCTTTGTTAATATGGTTCCCGAACTAATAGTATTTTGTTCTTTAACAGAGAGACCGGAGCTTTATGTGCAATGAAAGAAGTTGAGATATTACCGGATGATCCCAAGTCTGTGGAATGTATAAAGCAATTACAACAGGTAGGTAAATCGGTTTTTATGGAACGTCAAATTATGTTTAAGTGTCTTAATAGGACTTAAGTTTATAAAACCAAACAATTGTACACCCTATATAAATATGTCAGGGGACAATTTTGAAGTAAAACGTCACTTTAGTTTTTTTTATATACATTAGTTTTAAAAGTGTCTTGTAAAAACAACTGTTCTATAAAAAGATGTATTTATAGATATTTCTCAAAAGTGTCCTATAAAAAAACTAATAGAAAACTGTCCTAGGATGCCCGAATTGTCATAACCCATTTACATTGCAGGTACAATTGTTTGGTTCTATAAACTTAAGTCATATAAAGCAGTCTATCAAGAATCATTGACATTAATCTTTGGTTACTCATATGGCTTTCCAATTTTCAGGAAATTAATGTTCTAAGCCAACTTAAACATCCGAATATTGTACAATATTATGGTAGCGAAATTGTAAGTTATCTTCTACTCGTAATGATCACCCGTTATCGGTTTCGAAGCAGTAAAAGAGGCTTACATCAAGTACTTGCAGGTTGAGGATCGGTTTTACATATATTTGGAATACATCCATCCTGGTTCGATCAATAAATATGTTCGTGATCATTGTGGAGGAATGACGGAATCAATTGTACGGAATTTTACTCGTCATATTGTATCCGGGCTCGCCTATTTGCATGGCAAAAAGACTATACACAGGTAACACTTGCATACTATTTTGTACCCATTTTGATCGGTAACTTGCTGAGTTTGTAACATTAATTATACTCCAATTATATGTTAACTGTTTAAAAGACAACAAATTATACGTTAATAGGGAGGTTGGGGATTATTTGTTACCGAAGACAAAATACCAACTTTTCGGTGTCTTTTTTCGAAAAGATTTAATTAATTACGTTTTGCAGGGATATCAAAGGGGCTAATTTGCTAGTTGATGCAAATGGGGCCGTGAAGCTTGCTGATTTCGGGATGGCTAAACATGTAAGATCCGATGCACTTCAGTCATGAATCCGTTCAGGGTTCTGCCACATCAGATTTCTTTTTTCTACTCATATTATAAACCTTCTACCCCACTCATAAACCGGTCCATGATTTATAATTCAAAATTACCATAGAAGAGGCGAATTCATTCTATAAATATTATTTATTTAAATGGCTGTGGGGCCCATAAAAAGTGATGTGGAACCGGTCCACATATAAAACTATCCCCTTTATTTTGAAAATATCATAAAAACTATTTAAGAAGCCCAAAAGCGTCCTATAAACTTATTGCAACGCTCGTCGATAGGACACATATCTGTTTGGTCCTATAAACTTAAGTCCTATAAAGTAGTCTATTAGTACTACTGGTCCAAGACCCTTAAAGTTGTAGTATCAGTTCTTGATTCTCTAACTTTAATCTTGTTTTGCAGCTCAACGGGCAGGTTGATCTTTCGATGAAAGGAAGTCCGTACTGGATGGCTCCCGAGGTATCGTTCTGCTCTAAAATCAGAACATTTTGCAAATTTGAAATTACAACCAACCCCTTTGCTTTCGTAGGACATGTTTGACGACCATAGGTGTAACATCACCGAAGTCCAAAGCAGTAGACCGGCCCAATAATTTTCAAATCAACTTAAAACTATGGTGGAAATTGTTGGTAGCCCACAACTTTGAACTAATAAAGAACTCCGGATCTACTTTCCCATCCATGTGGGACGTGTCGTTAAAATAAGTCAGCTTAGTATTTTATTTACTGAAACAAACCCCGTTTTGTCAGCCATAAGCTAACTTATAAGCTAGTTTTTGGAAAGTTACTTCAACTAACCTTTCAATAAGGCCCGGGTTTTCTTCCACTTATTTTTTCCTTGAATTAAATGTCTTATAAACCAATAATATATCCCATAAGTAGAAGTTGTTATATTTTTCCAATTAATTTTTGAACATGTTCTTTTAGGTCATTTTACATTATCATCTAACTTTTGAGCTAACATAGCCTAATTGGTATAGCTGTTTTTCCCGCAAATGGGTGAGACCCAAAAGGATTCTAGCCATGATCTTGCTTTGGCTGTCGATATATGGAGTTTGGGTTGTACGATTATTGAAATGATGAACGGGAAACCTCCTTGGAGTGAGTACGAAGGGGTAAGCAGCAGCTAGCGGTTAAGCTTTATGTATTTTTTTTCGAAGTATATGCTTCCTCTGGCCCATAATAAGTGTCCACATTTCTATTTTAATTTGTCCCAAAATAAGTGTCCACTTTTAAAAGTAAATGTTTATTTTTCCATTCTACCATTAATTATAATATGGAGAAAGTTTCTCTCTCTATTATCACGGGTAAAAGTCTCTTTTAGTTAATTAAAAAAGTGTAATAATTATACATTTATGAAACTGTGTGTTCTAACAGTAACCCGGATACCGCTGGGCCAATGACCCTTTGGTATTTCATCTGAACGTAATTCAATTATTCAACGTTTGTTGCAGGCTGCAGCAATGTTTAAGGTCATCAAGGAGACTCCACCGATACCCGAAACAATGTCACCCGACGGCAAAGATTTCTTGCGGTGTTGTTTTCTTAGGAATCCTGCAGAAAGGCCGACGGCTAACATGTTACTTGAACATAGGTTCTTGAAAAACTCGAGCCAGCTAGATTTTCTGGCTTCAAACAATAGGATGGTAATGTTCATTTCCATGTTCGATGTTTATGCTAATTATGCGTTGTCATTAAAGATAATAAATGTTTTGGTTTTTGAAGGTGCAAAACCGAAGAGAGCGTTTGAATCATAGACCCGGTCAGATGTCGTTGCCAACGGATACACCGACCCCAAAAGCGAAACTTTTGAACAAGTACAAGATCTTTTCCTTTTTCTTGTCCCAACCATCATTGGACGGCCAGTAGAGTCATTAAATAGACTTTAAGTTTATAGGACCAACAAAACGTTAGAAAAAGTTGTTAGAACGAAGCTAGATGACTTAAAATGACTCAAACAATTTACTGTTCAGTGTAAAAGCATTGCAATAAGTTTATAAGACAGTTTTGTTTGTTTTAATAGTTTTTATGACACTTTTTGAAATAATATGTCCTTATTAGCTTTTTTAAAGGACGCTTGATTTTTGTTGGA
Organism: Saussurea involucrata; assembly: GCA_033807775.1. Taxonomy (NCBI): domain Eukaryota; kingdom Viridiplantae; phylum Streptophyta; class Magnoliopsida; order Asterales; family Asteraceae; genus Saussurea; species Saussurea involucrata. Next base: position 159,493,452 of record CM066319.1, read on the forward strand.
TACTTTTTTAAATAGTGCTTTGTAAAATATTAATACCACAATTTTTTTCTAAAATGTGGTAAAAATTTGTTAAGACCCAAAAACATCCTATAAATTATTATTGCACTTTTACATATGACGCGTACATCTATCTGGTCCTATAAACTTAAATCCTATAAAGTAGTTTATTAGGACACTCGGAGATTTTTGACGAACTATAAACCCTATTTTGTTAGTGTTAATTGCATTTCTTCTGCCGATTTGGTTTTCGTTTTCTCAAAGTCGTTATTTTCTTGTTCGGCTTTCCAGCGTTGACATGAGGATGACTAATGTCTCATACTGATACTTCAAACACAACGGTAAAACCCCAATTGGCGAATCTTCTCAAGGGCCTCGCGTTTTGATCCGTTGTATTCTCGGGGAAAAAGGACATTCGCGGCCCTTCTCGATACATAAGTTTTTCGAGACTGATCGGTGATTGGAGATCAAAATTCATCCTGATGATAATGTGAAAAAAGAAGACATGGTTTTGCTGCTGTTGATTGTAGCTTCATTTGAACCCATTTTGGTGATGACAAATAACAACTATATAAAGAGTTGGACTAGATGTATTGAAAGTTGTACTTTGCCCCCTTCTTTATGGAACCCTTTATGGGTTTTTTTTCTCCATATTTTTATTGTGGGTGTTTAGATTCAGTTTTGGTATTGTATAGTAGGTGCCCTCTTGGGGGCATTTGTTCAATAAATCTAAAATATATTACTGATTTATATTTAATGTTTAATATGTATTCTATTTTCTAGTTCTTTAAAAGATTTAAAGATTTAGACTGTGTTGAATGCTTGCCAATATATTAGGCCATCAGTACCCCATGGAGGGCATCTTTCAAAGATTCCACTCCACATCAGCGCCACATCAGCTTTTCTTCCATCCCTCACTCGATCCCTCACGATCCCTAAGGCCATCAGTACCCCATGAGGGGAATATTTCAAATATTCCCCTCCACATCAGCGCCACATCAGCTTTTCTTCCATCCCTCAATCGATCCCTAACGATCCCTAAACATCCGTACCCCATTCCCTCAAACCCCTTTGCCACCTCATTTATTTTAATTCTTTTATTTATACATTTAATTATTTAACAAAATAAAAATATTTATATATATTTTTAATAAATAAAAATAAGATAAATAATAAAAATAAAAATTCATATCATTCATTAAAAAATTAAAAATTACAAAATAAATTTAAAAATCTACTCGTCGTCATAACCTGGTTCACGACCCATGCGAGTAAAGAACAGTTGCCCGATTCGGGCCCAAAAACTTCCTACATTTATGTAAAATAAACTATAAGAATAATAATAATAATAATAATAAGAATAATAATAATAATAATAAGAATAATAATAATAATAACAGTAAAAATAATTACCACCGCTTTGTGCGTTACCGACCACGGGGTCCTCCGAAACGTCAACCCACGCCGACACTAACGCGAGTTCCTCGGCTTTACTCCACGTTTGTTTGGCGGCTTTCGTTCGTCTCGGATTTGATGGTTCCGGGTTAGATTGTTGTGTCGGGATAAATTGTGGTGAGTTCGGGGTAGAAGGTTGGGTTTCCGGAACAATGTCGTCGTCGAGATTGATTGTGGGTGAAGGAAGATTGTAGTTGGCCGGAGTAAAACTTTGTTCAATCAAACCGGTACGTGTAAATTGGTAAGGAAATTGTTGCGAAAATTGTTGGTGATATTGTTGGGGAAATTGTTGCGGAAATTGTGGCGGAAATTGTTGCGGAAATTGTTGCGGAAATTGTTGCGAGAATTGTGGCGGAAATTGTTGCGAGAATTGCGGATGATAACCTTGTTGTGTAAACGCTTGGAAACCAAGCTCTTGATCTTCTTGCGATTGTGGTGTATTCGGTCGGTTACGACGGGATGTAGGTGTTCTGTTTGGATTCATGATGAGAGAGATGTGAAAAATAAGAGGTTGAGAGAATTTGAGAGAGTTTGAGAGGTGTGAGATTGAGAGAATTTGATAGTGTGAAAAATAAGAGGTTGAGAGGTGTGAGAAATAAGAGGTGTGAGAAATAAGAGGTTGAGGGTTAAATATATAGTGGGATTAAATTGAGAAAAATAAATTTTTTTTTAGAAAGAGCCGTTCAACGGTTATTTTTTTAAAAATTTAATTAATTTTTTTTTAAAAAACCCTCGGGATGATCCGGGATCCCAACCCCGAACCCATCCCCGCCCCGCCAACCCCGCGAGCCCCGTAGCCCATCCCCGCTCGACCCCGAAGCCCTTCCCGAGCCCATCCCCGCCCGCTACGGATGGCCTAAACACCCGTACCCCATTCCCTCAAACCCTTTTGCCACCTCATTTATTTTAATTCTTTTATTTATACATTTAATTATTTAACAAAATAAAAATATTTATATATTTTTTAATAAATAAAAATAAGATAAATAATAAAAATAAAAATTCATATCATTCATTAAAAAATTAAAAATTACAAAATACAAAACACTACCAATTATGAAATTTTTGGATTTGCTCTTTTCTCTCTAAAGTAGCCCTCAAAGCGTTTCCCGTAAGGTGATCATGCAGGGTTATGAAATACTCGAAGTTTGTTTGGCGGCATTCTTTGGTCTCGGATTTGATGGTTCCGGGTTAGATTGTTGTGCCGGGATAGATTGTGGTGTGTTCGGGGTAGAAGGTTGGGTTTCCGGAACAATGTCGTCGTCGAGATTGAAGTTGGCCGGAGTAAAACCTTGTTCAATCAACCCGGGACGTGTAAATTGGTAAGGAATTTGTTGGTGAAATTGTTGGTGAAATTGTTGCGGATATTGTGGCGGATTTTGTTGCGACCATTGTGGCGGATTTTGTTGCGACCATTGTGGCGGAATTTGTTGCGAAAATTGCGGATGATAACCTTGTTGTGTAAACGCTTGGAAACCAAGCTCTTGATCTTCTTGCGATTGTGGTGTATTCGGTCGGTTACGACGGGATGTATGTGTTCTGTTTGAATTCATGATGAGAGGTGTGAAAAATAAGAGGTTGAGAGAATTTGAGAGAGTTTGAGAGGTGTGATAAATAAGAGGTTGAGAGAATTTGAGAGGTGTGAAAAATAAGAGGTTGAGAGGTGTGAGAAATAAGAGGTTGAGAGGTGTGAGAAATAAGAGGTTGAGGGTTAAATATATAGGGTGAGAAATTATAGCCGTTCAACGGCTAGTTTATAAAAAAGTAATTAATTTTTTTTTTAATAATCCTCGGGATGAATCGGGATCCCATCCCCGCATTCGATCCCTTCCCGCAAATGATCCCGCCCCGTACCCCATCCCCGCAGCCATCCCGCTGCCACATCACCCATCCCGCATGCTATCTTTCATGCGCTACGGATGGCCTTAGTGAAGGAAAGTGAAATAGAAGCTCTTGAGGCCTTCCGTAGCGGGGCTCGGGATGGGCTCGGGATGGGTGAGGTGGCAGCGGGGAAGGAGCGGGGTTGGGCTACGGCTCGGGATGGCATGCGGGGCGGGATGGTTTTCGGGGATGGGATCCCGATCCATCCCGAGGATTATTAAAAAAAAAAAATTATTCAATTTTTAATAAAATAGCCGTTGAACGGCTCTATTTTTCTCACTTATATATTTAACCCTCAACCTCTTATTTCTCACACCTCTCAAATTCTCTCAACCTCTTATTTTACACACCTCTCAAACTCTCTCAAATTCTCTCAACCTCTTATTTTACACACCTTTCAAACTCTCTCAACCTCTTATTTTACACACCTCTTTCATCATGAACCCAACCTTCTACCCCGAACACACCACAATCTATCCCGACACAACAATCTAACCCGGAACCATCAAATCCGAGACCAAAGAAAGCCGCCAAGCAAACGTGGAGAAAAGAGTAAATTAGACAATTTCATGATTGGTAGTGTTTTGTATTTTGTAATTTTTATTTTTAATGAATGATATGAATTTTAATTTTTATTATTTATCTTATTTTTATTTATTAAAAAATATATAAATATTTTTATTTTGTTAAATAATTAAATGTATAAATAAAAGAATTAAAATAAATGAGGTGGCATGAAAGATTGAGGGAATGGGGTACGGTGAAAGATTGGTGTTTAGGGATGGAGTGAGGGATGGAAGAAAAGCTGATGTGACGCTGAGGTGGAGGGGAATCTTTGAAAGATAGGCTTAGGGCATCCACAATGGCAAAGTCATTGCCAATGACTTGATGAATATAAAAAAATAAAAAAAGATGTGGGACCCACAATGACTTGATGAATAGCTTGGCAAGCCTCTCACAACCAACTCTTCAAAGACTTGATCTGCATCAAGTCTTTAGCAAATAAACCCAATTTTTTGTAATAAAAAAATATGTGGGGCCCATTTCAAGTCTTTCTTCAAGCTTTTGAAGTGCACCATTGGAGATGCTCTTATGGGGTACGCATGGCCTGAGCAGCCATGGAGACCTGGTTTCTTATTGGAGCCTTATCTCTAATATCATAATCCAATAATTAATCTTTCCATCAATCTCCTAAATTCAACGAATTAGACATTCATGCACCATAAACGCATATAAAAACCACATTAATTACTTTCAAGTGTAATCCTGGTGTCTTCAACACACACACTATATATATATATATATATATATATATATTAGTATATATATATAGGGTCAGGTTTAAGGGAAAACCTAAAAAAAAAACGAAAAACTGAAGAACACCCTAGGGGTCTTTCATTCTAGACGGTATGTACTTGTGCATACAAGTAATTTGTAACATGCACACATGCATATGCACAAATGCATAATGCACTTGTGCATAAAAACCAAAAAGTCAACTTAATTTACCTGTATGCACAAATGCATACCGTCCAGATGAAGGGCCCCTAAGATGTTCTTCAGTTTTCCGTTTTTTTGAGGTTTTTCCTTGAACCTCCCTATATATATATATATATATATATATATATATAGGGGAGAGATCATTTGCAAACCATATTTAAGCTAATGAATTCGAGTGAGTATATGTACTTGCATGCATGTAGATCAGTAGATATGCATTTATAAATATATTAATAGACAAAATACATATTTTGATAGACTACATGCATCAATAAATATACAGTTTGTCTATTTCTCACATGAACCTGATTCTATATCTATATCTATATATATATATAGCCATAAGTTCAATTGAAAAATAGAGAAGTAATCTTAGTCATTCATTTGGTTAAAATCAGCTTTGACAGGTCAAAAGTTGCGGCTGTTCCAAAAATAGAAGGGCAGTTTCGTAACTTTTATAAATACGCGAGACGAGTTCATATGTAAAGCTGTGTAATTCACATATAAACCTTTGTGATTCATATATGAGCTAATTAACTGATTCACATATGAACTAATTAACTGTAGGTTCATATATGTATCAGTTGAACTAATTATTAACTGATTCATTGTGATTCATATATGAACTAAGTAACTGATTCACATATGAACTAATTAACTGATTCACATATAAACTAATTAACTGGTTCACATATGAACTCGTTCCACGTATTTTACGAAACTACCTCTCTATCTTGTGCAGATCACGCGAGGAATTATCCACTGCTTCTCGGTCAAAAGCGCAAATGTTGACCGAATGAATGACTAAGATTACTTCTCTATTTCTCACATATTTAACATTTCCCAATTAAACCTCTCTCTCTCTCTCTCTCTCTCTCTCTCTCTCTCTATATATATATATATATATATATATATATATATATATATATATATATATATATATATATAGGGTCAGGTTCAAGGGAAAAGCTAAAAAAGACGGAAAATTGAAGAACACCCTGATAGCCCTTCATCTAGACGGTATGCATTTGTGCATACACGTAATTTGTAACATGCACACGTGTATAATGCACTTGTGCATAAAAACTAAAAAAACAACATAATTTATCTGTATGTACAAGTGCATACTGTTCAGACAGTTTTCCAGGTTTTTGAGGTTTTTCCCTGAACCTCTCTCTCTCTCTATATATATATATATAACAGTAACCAAACAAGAGAATACGAAAACGGTCAAATTACATGTGATTTTGCACTAATAGTTAATGCAAGTGTGTGCAGAATCACTTATGATGTTACACATAAGCTCAGTGTAAATTCAAATAACCATTTTTCTATTATCTTAAACCTGACTCTCTCTAAATTAAACCACAAAAGGAATGACACCAATTCCACTTAGCAACTTAAACCCAATTTGCAAACGTAAAAGTGGGATCGTTTCACCTTTGATGTCGACTAGTTCCAAACTCGTTCGTAGTGGCACATCCACTCGAAAGAAAACAACTATTTAAACTCATGTCTATGTTACATTCCATAACTTCAAAGTGTATAACGATCCATTTTCAGAAATGCAACGGTTTTCGACTAGTGTCGTGTTTTGCCTCTTGGTTCTTCGACCATTCGTGTATGGCCAACTTGATTACCGGTTCTACGATTCCACGTGTCCTAACTTGACGAAGATCGTTAGGTTCGGTATCTGGTCGGCTATGGCAAACGATACCAGGATTGCTGCATCACTTCTTCGCTTGCATTTTCATGATTGTATTTCTAATGTAATCATCAATCTTTTTCGCACCCTTTTCACAATACGTTGATCTTTATGGAAAAAACCGCTCTACCTTTTTAGGGTAGATGTCGTCAGATTTAATATCTGCATACATCTTATCTCTCTCATACCCCACGTGGAATATATATATATATATATATATAATGGGCTCGTTTGGTTTGATATTTTTAATGTCTTTTTCCCACACTTCTCACAAGCACTCAGGTGGGGGTCTTTTTTTGAAAACAACCACTCTACTGTTTGAGAGGTAGAGGTCAGGTCTGTGTACATCTCACCCATATTTTTGGGGGTGGTATATTATGTTCGTTGGTTTTTAGTTTGATATTTCTAATGCAAACAGAATGATGTTTTATTATGTTCAGGGGTGCGAAGGGTCGGTGTTACTTGATGCAAGCAGCAGTTTCGAAAGCGAGAAGGATGCGAATCCTAATCGAAACTCGGCAAGAGGGTTTGAGCTTATCGATACCATAAAGGCGAACGTGGAGAAAGCTTGCCCGTCAACGGTTTCTTGTGCTGATATATTGACACTCGCAGCTAGAGAAGCCGTTTTCCTTGTAAGATCTTGGTTTTATGTTTCAGGAAATAATTCTAGAACTTGTTAGGTCACCTAACTTCGTTGTAACAATTCATTGTAGCGCCCTTTTTTATAAAAAGCACAGTTTATGGTTCTATAAAATTAAAATCCCATTAAGTTGGGCGTAAAAAGACCTATTTTGTTGCACTGTCATTTTTTTAACCGTGTATGTTGAGGTCAGATTCAGTGCACCTCAACTAATCATGTGGGATCCTAAATATAACAGTCTGGAAAATTCTCAGTAGTCTTAAGGAGAATCGAATTATGGTTGTTATACCGTTTTCTTTCGTTTTTATATATCTAATATTTGCTCTATATATTTTTATAGACGGGAGGACCGTATTGGTCTCTAGCCATGGGTCGTCGAGATGGCCTGATTGCAAATATAACTGCAGCAAACGCTGATATCCCATCGCCTTTCGAGCCTTTAGAGAACATTACCGCAAAATTCACTACGAAAGGTCTCAATCTAAAAGATGTCGTGGTTCTCTCAGGTAACGACAGAACCAATGAAGTTTTCGTTCGCTTTTCTTTATAACGAACAATTAGTATAAAGATGCACAAGGCCCCTAGCCTTCAAAACCCTCTTTATGTAAGAAAAAACAGTTTGGGCTTTGGGTGTGAAAATTTGCCCGATTGGGCTTTTTCGGGCTTTTTTCAAGCCCATCTTTAACAGGGTAAGCCCTGTGCTGGGTTTGAAATTGGGCTTAATTATTTTTGTGAAAAGCTTATGTTGCTTTCTTATGAAGGTGCACACACGATAGGATTTGCGCAATGTTTAACGTTCAAGCAAAGACTGTTTGACTTTGATGGATCGGGTGCTCCTGATCCACAACTCGATGCATCTCTTGCAATCAGTTTGCAAGGTGTGTGTCCGAATCAAGATGATTCGAACACCAATCTGGTCCCTTTGGATGCGGTCACAACCACAAAGTTTGACAACGTCTATTTCAAGAGCCTGGTGAACAACTCAGGGATTCTCGGTTCGGATCAAGCTCTAATGAGCGATAACAGAACCGCGGCCATGGTTATAATCTATAGCAAGTTTCCGTTCTTGTTTGTGAAAGATTTTGGTGCATCGATGGCGAAATTGAGCACCGTGGGAGTAATTACGGGCCAAGATGGTCAAGTAAGAAATAAATGTAACGTTGTAAACTAGAAATCCCCGAAACGTTTAATGATTATCATATAGATTTGGTCTAGAATCCGTTTGTATCTATAAAAATAATGTTTATCACAAATATTTGGGATCCAATACTTGCACAGACTTATACGTTTGACAAACTAAATGTTAGCTCATAAACTAGTCACATTCAGTAAGATATATATAACAAACATAGTCCTTTTTTTTAAATACTCCATATATCGGAGATTTAAAAAAAAACCAACTTATAAGTTAACTATGACTTATCAAACGATTTTTCTTATAAATAAGTTTAATGATAAATTGACTTATGATTGTAGAAAAACAATTTATTAATCATTTGATTTTACATAAAATTTTACTTTTTTGATACATAGAGTGTGTTCATCCAAACAAGTACTTCATTTTTCGAGCAAAAAATGATTTTATTCCGATAAAAATAGATCGTTTCTTTTTATCGACTTGCCTTCGATTATTATCGCTTTTGATCCCTCTCTGGGCCATTTGTTTGGCCAGAGCATTCGGAAAAGGAGTCCCGAGCTTTGTTCTAAAGCTCGGGATTCTTTTATCTGATATCTCTTCTTCCTTAACCGACCCACTCGGTTTCGTCAACTTTTGTAAAGCCAAATCTCGACTTTCTTCAGCTACTACTCTTTGTTCCGTGGCAACAACCACCCGCCAATCGGCCAGGGACGTCTCCTCTTTCGCACGTCGTGTTAAAGCAAAGTATTCTTCTTGGGTTAGTTCGATTGTAGCGGTGTGGTCCAGTGACCCATCGGCTCGACCCATCTGGTCCATAGCGGCTGCAGCCGATGCCGCATAGGCTTCAGACTCCAACCGCACAGCTCGTAAAGTGAGTTTTAGCGTACGAAGGCTCTGTCGTCTCAACTTGATCATCTTTCTCATCTTTGATCTCGATCTTCTTCCTTCTTCGCTTTCGAGTTTGATTATTTCCATCTCTGCCCTTAGGGTTTCTGAAGCCCGAGTCATGTGGTTGATTTCGGTTCTGGCTCGCAGTTCCTCCTCCTTTTTAACCCTAATCGTCAAGTGAACCTCATTGAGCTCGGATTCAAGCTTTGAAACGAGCTGGTTCTCTGACTGTAGTTTGGCATCGGCTAGGTCTGATTGCAGGCGTTCGAGCTCGTCGGTTAGGGGTTGGGAATCGAGCCACGACTGCATGGCTTCATCTTTGGCTTGTTTGAGTTCTTCGTTGGTTCTATGGAGTTCTTCGATTTTGTCTGAAAGTACGTAAAGTTCTCTGGCTTTATATGTTCTATTATCATCTTCAGAGAAACCCGTTTCTGGGTCCATGATTTCTGCAAGTTTTTTATGAATCTTGTTGTGGCTTTATGAAGAAAAGTGGTGATGTTTTTTACGATTCTTTAACGGTCGTTTTCAGCCGTAGGGGAAAGTTATGTGGGTTTCATCGGGATTTGTCTGTAAAGGTGGCCTTTGCGATGGCTGCTAGTGAAGATGTCAAGGTTCCGGAAAACGGATAAAAAGTTGTGCTAAAATTTCAAGTTCTTTTTTCATTTGAATACTTATTGGCTGTAGCTTAGCTGGGGCGAGTTTGTCCAAATACAAGATAGGTCTTGGTAGTGATGGATCCAGAATTTTTGTCGAGCTGTCACCTATAAGGTAGATCAAAGACTAGCAAAATTGAATAATGTGTTTTTAGCGAATTCCAACGTTAATTCAGGAGAGTTTTTTGGTGAATTTTGGGGGATTTTTAACTCTTTTAGTGAATTTCGAGGGATTTTACTAACTTTTTGGCTGGTTGCGATACACTTTTTCGGTTTTTTGTGATTTCAAGGCATTTTTTTGGTTTTTTAATTGTTGTTTCTTATATTAATATCCTAGAGCACTCCTCAATGTTTAGTTGCACCTTTCATACCTTAAAAAATTTGGTTGCGAAAATAAGTTGACAGGGTGCACAGGAGACCGCTCTGACATATACAGGTCCGCTCCTAGGTCCGGGTTCGATCGCGGACGGCGGACCCAATGGTAGTCTCAACCGCTATGATATAGGGAGAATTCGAGAGTTAATAAAGGGTTTCGTAAATAATTGGAAAAGAGGAAAACGAGCTCGAAGAAAAAGACGAGCTCGAAAGAGACTCGGAATTTGACATCGAAAAAGGAACAAACATAAAGCACAGGATATAGAGAGGGTTGCGATAGAGGTTGAAGAACAAATCACAAACCACGAACAGAATTCCAAGTGAGTTCCATGCTATCAAAGCCACATGAATTCTCGCCCCGCACACTGCCATTACATGTGAGACTTCTTCATGCATACATCCACCGTCCTAAGGGTGCTCAAAACCCGACCAACCCAACCTAATGCGAAATAACCGAACCCGAAGTAATCCGATGTTCAATCGAGTTGGAAAATCTTCAAAAACCGTATGTATTGGGTTGATATCGGGTTACAAATATTTGAACTCAACCCAACCCGATGAACCTGATATCCTTGTATTTTCTTAGATTTAATATGATTGTTAAGTCTCTACTAATATGCACATTAGACAATTACACCATTACGTACCCTCTTTATATACATATATTTTTAATATCTTATCTATCTCTATATAACTCTTTTATATATATATAGAGAGAAGAAAGTTCAAATAAAAACTCATTTTCAATTGTGAACATGATGACGGATCTTGGCCCTTCCATCTATATTGATCCAATGACTCATATTAAATAGAGTTTTTAATTGAAATTATTAATTAAGGTGATTAGGGGTAAAAAGGGAAGATAATTAAAACTCACGCCTACCATGTTTGACTTTTTATTTTCTTTTTTAATTAAATTTTTTTACCCCTCTTAAAGTTTAAAATAAATTAACTTAAAAATTACTAACATTTTAATCAAATAAATTACATCAAAAAAACGAGAATTTCGTGCTCTTCGATATGACATCCATCTCGATATAGTTTTTTTTGTTGTTTTAACCGTTTTTACGTGGAATGTCATATACGTGTTATATTCGGTATAATATTTATGTATGTTCAAGTGCGTACAACATCTCGACACCATAAGTCCGTAACTCGACATCACCTTCTACAACACTTTCTTCAGCGTCCTAAGGTATCGTGTTCTTCATTACCATAACCCAACACCTATCGAGATGAATCGGGAACCTATCGAGTTTCGATTGTGAACCGATGAACAAAAGAGAGTGCGTCACGTCTCCACACATTCACGAGTCACTCATGTATTATTCTTCATGAATAATGTATCATTCAGGGTGAATAATACACGATTCATGAATTCATGTATTATTCATCCTGAATACTGTATTATTCATCCTGAATATTGTATTATTCATCCTGAATATTGTATTATTCATCATGAATAGTGAATGAACGTTCACCTTTGTTATTCATATTGAATGTGGACACCTGAAGATGTGCATACATATTCATAAAGAATAAAACCAATTTTCGGTTGTGAATCGAAAAACAAAGAGAGTGTGTCATGTGTTCAACCTTCACGGGTCATTCATATATTATTCAACATTAATAATGTGTTATTCAGGGTGAATAATGTGTTATTCAGGATGAATAATACACGATTCATGTTTAATAATACATGAATCAGGAATTCGTGTATTATTCATCCTGAATGTTGTATTATTCATTTTAAATACTGTGTTGTTCGTCATGAATAGTGAATGAACGTTCCTCTTTGTTATTCATACTAAATATGCACACCAGGAAACGTGCATACATATTCATACCGAATATAACACATACATAGCATTTCACGTAAAAACGGTTAAAATGAAGAAAAAACTATATCCAGATGGATGTCATATCGAATAGCACGAAATTCTCGTTTTTTTGATGTAATTTGTTTGATTAAAATATTAGTAATTTTTAAGATAAATTATTTTAAACTTTAAGGGGGTAAAAGTTTTTTACTTAAAAAATAAAATAAAAAGTCAAACATGGTAGGCGTTGATTCGAATTTCCAGGTTTGCCCCTAATCACTTCTCAATTGGTTTAATTAAGTTTTAACCATTGATTAGTTTTCCAAATCTTGATCAATGGTTGTGACTTGTCCTCATGTTCACAATTGAAAATGAGTTTTCATTTGAACCCACCCCTATATATATATACATACTATTCAGTAAATGTGAACATATCTATGCAAATTGAGAAAAATAGTTGAATGTGATATGTTTAAAATTTATGAAATATGACTAAGTTGTATCAAATGATTGATGGTGAAAAGGAATTATGTGTAAAGAAAACAACATATTCAAGGTTACGAGGATATTTTGATGTATGAAAATATCAACCAGACCAACCCGTACGGTTTGGGTTAGGTTGGGTTGGGTTGCACTTTGCTTTGGATTGAGATTTTTTAAACCGCCAAACATTGAGTTGGTTTGTTCAAATGCTTTCAACCCAATCAGCCAAACCCATGAGCATCACTCCACCGTCCCATCATTTTTTCCCTTTCCATGATTATCATCATCATCATCATATTTCCTAGTTTAGATTATAAATTAGGATTAGTTTTATTCTCTCATAATTATCTTTAGTTTTAAATTCAAATTTCATAATTATATTTTATAGTTTAGGTTATAAGTAGTTTATTGGTTTCAGTTGTAATCAATCAATTATTCAATAAAGTTTTGTTCTTAAAAGTTTTCTCTTGAATCTTTCGAGTTTTACAATTCATAATCTCGTTATCAAAAGGATTTAGACGTTTATCGATCCTTCCGTACACTTACGATGTGTCACGCTAAATGAGTCAAAAAATGTGCTCTCACATTGGTTTTATTGAAGACGGGTTCCGTGTGGGACCTATTGAAATTGTCGGTTTACCTAAATCAATCATTTGAATACATTTCATACTTTTATTTAATTCACATGATATGTATAAATGTGATCGGTCATCGATGGAGAGGAATCAGAAGAAGTTGATGTTATTTGGATCTTCTGGGTTAAATATGAATCTTAGGTTATATTTAGTGTTGACCTCAAGCAACCTCTTGATGGAAAAAACAAAACTAGGGGTCTTTTTCTTAGTAGATGAATGAGACCACAACTTATTCGATACTATTTGGTAGTGACTTAATGACAATGAAAGTGACTTATTTAGTAAGCTTTTAAGGATAACCATTGTGTAGAAGTCAAGGTTTTCTAAACACGTTTATTTTATCTATAAAAATATTCTCTTAAATAAAAACCTTCTTACATTATACAAATAAATAAATCCATACATTAATATAGACAACTTTATTCATAAAAGTACTTACAAGAAAAACAAACATGGGATCCGATCACTTGATATGTGGAACATGACAAATTAAAACATTCTTTTTATGTTTGAAATAATATTAAATTGAAATATGAAATTATAAATTAAAGCTAAAATATGGAGAAAAATAATTTTTTTAACAAAATTAATAAATTACTAAATTATCTATATAAAATATAATAATTCCCCAACCCCACCGTGAAAGATAAAATTGTATACCTATTCATAGATTTTATGACCTTTTTGCAAGGTATTTAGATCAACTATTACAATACAATTGCAAAAACACTTTTTAAAGTGTTACATTTATCTATAAATTATATTTCATATAATAATTTTTAGAAAAATTAATTAAAATACCCAAAGTTTGAAATTGGTTTGCAAAAATACCCAAAATCCCTAACTATATTGCCAAAATACCCAAAATACCCGCGATAGGCTCCGTGATCGCGGACTGGGCCAGCGATTTGGGCCGCGGTAGTCCCGCGGTGGGCCGAATTTTACACTTTTGGCCCCTCCACTCGATGGGGGCCGCGATTTGGAGGCATAATTTTTAGTTTTGGTCTATTTTGCACGTTTTTTGCATGTTTTTACTGTTTTTTTCACAATTATTGTACTTGAAAGACCAAATTGTGGTTGAAATTCACTGGCTTGTTTCATCAATGTTGAATTATTGTACTTGAAAGACCAATTTGTGGTTGCAATTCATCTTGGTTGTTTCATCAATGTTGAATTATTGTACTTGGGAGACCAAATTGTGGTTGTAATTCATCTTCCTCAATGAGATTTCATTCATAAATATCAGTAAAATGCAATCCATAATCATTCATCCATTTCATTGTGGTTGCAATTCACATTCATTCTATCCTTCTTTCTTGCTTTCTTTCTTCATCATTTCAGTATTTTCTTTTTGAGATACTACTGAAAAAATGAGTTCATCTGTTGCAAAAGCTAAGCTATATTTCTGTTTCGATGGTGAATGGGTGCAAGACAACAATGAGTGTAATTTTGCTTATAAATCTAAGCATGGTGTAAAATTGTCAGTAAACTATACTTATCAGAAGTTTGTTGCATACACCATGCAAAAATGTGGAATCGACCCTTCTGTTGTTTGCAAGTTAGTATTCAAGAATGATGATGGGTCTATTGTGGAGTTATCCAACGATGGGGATATCTCTGGTTTTCTGCACTTTGCAGCCCAGTCAGAAAGACCTCCACTTTTTGTGTATGTCGAATCATCGGTGTGCGACGATGACGATGACGAAGGTGATGACGAAGGCGATGACGATGGTGATGACGAAGACCTCCAAATGGAGGAGCCCGATTCTCAATTTCAGGCGTCCTATGACCCAACAGTTTATTCGGATCATGCATATGGTCTTAACGACTGTTATCGTAATTTTGTTCCGGAGACGCAACAACAACAACAACAACAACAACAACAAGATGAAGAAGGTCGTTTTGCTGGAGTTGCTGACGACTGTTTGGGCAAAAAATCACGTCGTACGACCACGACCAAAACAGGTAAGACGCACGTTATAATCCAAGTCTTGTATTAAGATAAGGTCTCGACAAGAACCCAGAAAACATCCGTCGTCTCCCTTAAAAGGTAAGTCGTACGTCTCCCATGACGTTCGACCATAGCATCGTCCGTCCCGTACGACCATCGTGTAAGATCATTGCACCTACGACCAAAGCTAACGTTAACCTTGGCTGTTACGTTTGTTAAGTATTTAATGCAGGAGTCAAAGCCATTAACAACAAGTAGTCGTAACGGACAAAGAGCATTATGGATAATCACTCCGGCAACCGTTTCCGACCGTTGTAGCCGTTAATCAAAGCATTCAAGGAGCTAATTAATGGCACGAAGACTATAAAAGCTGAGCTAAAGCCTCATTCCAGAGATCCATCAGTTAACATCCGACACACATCAGCGATCATCAGCGAATATTACCGAACAACATAGAAAAGCATCCAAGTTCACGAATGAGCATAATCAAACTCTGGAAATCAAATATTAAAGTCCAGAATCCTACAACGGACTCAAGAACACTCGAAGGAAAGCTCAAGTTATCGCTCTCGACGCACGGCAGCAACTTTCGACCAACAGTTATTTACACTTTGTATTCACATAACAAACACTTGTACTTTACATTTCGAAGTATTTCCTTCATTTGTATTGTAATCATCGTACGACCGACGCCAGTACCAAGGACGTCGCCCCTGATTGGCGACCATAGTGCAGCGACGACACCCACTGTCGTCCGCAGGTTTTTTCCTCGATTGAGGTTTTTCCTGCGTCATCAAATCCCTTGTCTTGTTTATTTTTTCCCTCATCGCACGTCTCGTCGAAAGATTCGTTCTTTAGTTGATTAAGTCCACATCGACCTTAAGTTGTCCCTTTGGTGCGATTTTTGGCATTAACAGTTTGGCGCCATCCGTGGGACTACATCTAGAGAAAATCCTCGACGAACGTGCATTCTACTAATAGTTTCTTGGAGTTTCTTCTGTTCTCTATCACATGAAAATGGCAGATGGCGGAAACTCAGAACGAACCGCTGACCCAGCGCATGGAAAGCTTGAAAAGGTGCAAGATGTTCCTAAAGCCATCGGTGATTATTGCCTAGAAGAAGTTATCTTAGACCCAAGCAAGCCCGAGCAAAAAGTCTTGATAGGATCATCTCTCGATCCCCACCTTAGGCAAAGGATAATATCTTTCTTGCAGGAATATGCTGACTGCTTCGCCTGGTCGCATGAAGATATGGTTGGCATTGACCCTAACATCATTTCTCACAAGCTCAATATCGATCCATCGTTTAAACCCGTCAAGCAAAAGCACCGTAAATTCGCTCCTGAAAGAAATAAGGTAATAAACGATGAGGTCGATAACCTCCTCAAGACAGGAAAGATCCGAGAAGTAAAGTATCCCGACTGGCTTGCTAATGTCGTGGTCGTGGCAAAGAAGAATGGAAAATGGAGGGTCTGTATCGACTTCACCGATCTTAATAAGGCTTGCCCAAAATATCCTTTCCCATTACCGCATATCGACGCCATGGTCGACGCAACCGCAGGACATGAACTATTGACCTTCATGGATGCCTATTCAGGGTATAACCAAATCTTAATGCACGTCGAGGACCAGGAGAAAACCGCTTTTATGACGGACCGAGGTATTTACTGTTATAAAGTTATGCCTTTCAGACTAAAAAATGCAGGATCCACCTATCAGCGTCTAGTGAATAAAATGTTCAAAAACCATCTCGGCGACACAATGGAGGTATATATTGATGACATGCTCGTCAAGTCAAAGAAAGCGGTCGATCATGTCGAGCATGTAAGACAATCGTTCAACATCCTTCGGGAGTATAGCATGAAGCTCAACCCTACCAAATGTTCCTTCGGAGTCAGTGCTGGAAAGTTCTTAGGCCACATGGTCACTCGCCGAGGAATCGAAGCTAACCCCGACCAAATCAAAGCCATCATCGACATCAAATCTCCTCGAAATTTCAAGGAGGTCCAAAGGCTTACTGGTCGAGTAGCGGCCCTAAACAGGTTTATCTCCCAATCTTCAGATAGATGTCATCTGTTTTATAACGTCCTCAGGAAAAATAAAGGTTTCAACTGGACCAACGATCATGAGCAAGAAACAATTGCCAATCTACTCCTCTGTTGTCGAAACCTCACGATCATGAGGTCTTACAATTGTATTTAGCTGTCGGTCTAAATGCGGTAAGCGCCGTACTCACACGAGAGGACGAAAAACAACAATTGCCAATCTACTACGTAAGTAAATCTCTCTTGGACGCAGAAACCAGGTATTCTTCCATGGAAAAACTGCTTTTGTCGCTAGTCACAGCTGCTAAAAAATTAGGACACTACTTCGAATCGCATCCTATTACTGTCGTAACTAACTTTCCTCTTAAGTCTGTTTTAAGGAAACCTGAGTTGACATGTCGCTTAGCAAAGTGGAGCATATATCTCAGCAGTTACGACATCGATTTCAAGCCCAGGACCGCGATCAAATCACAAGCATTGGCAGACTTTATCGCCGATTTCAGCCCTGAGTTGGAGAAAGAAGCAGAGCTCGAAGTGTCCACTGTGGCGACTCACGACGACGTGCCTTGGATCCTACACGTCGATGGATCATCCAACATTAGAGGCTCTGGACTGGGTGTCGTCTTAAAGTCGCCACAGGGGGGTAAGATGGTATACTCGGTCCGATGCGACTTCAAGGCCACCAACAACGAAGCCGAATATGAAGCCCTGGTCGTGGGAATGAATATGGCCCACGACTCGGGGGCAACCGCACTGCATGTCAAGAGCGATTCCCTGCTGGTAGTAAATCAAATCAATGGAGAATTCGCAGCCAAGGATTCAAAAATGACAGCATATCTAAGCGTGGCAAAAGAAATTTCCAAAAAATTTAAATCTTTTTCTATTGAACAGATTCCGCGAGACCAGAACACTCAGGCCGACGCATTGGCAAACCTTGGGTCCGCTTTAGTTGAACCAATATTTGATGTGATTCCTATGATTCACCTGGCAACACCGTCCATTGGAAACACAGACGTCATCCAGATCGAAGACGAAGAAGATGATTGGTCACGCGACATTCGAAATTTCCTCGTGCACGACCAACTCCCCGAAGACAAAATGGAGGCTCGAAAAATTAGATTCAAAGCATCTAAATACGTCATGATCGAAAATAAGCTTTATCGGCGATCATCAACGGGCTTAAATTTAAGGTGTGTCATCAGCAAAAATCAAGCCCAGAAAATCCTCCAAGAGATGCACGACGGCGAATGTGGTAATCATTCAGGAGGTCGTAGCTTGGCTAATCGTATCTCCCGACAAGGGTATTTTTGGCCGATACTGCGACAAGACGCTGTCAAGTACGTACAGAATTGCGACCCCTGTCAACGACACTCAGGTATGTATCACAAACCCTCAGAGCCTTTGCACTCAACGATTGTCCCATTGCCTTTCATGAGGTGGGGAATGGATATTGTCGGCAAACTACCACCTGCTCCGGGGCAAAAAGTATTCCTCCTCATACTCACGGATTACTTTTCTAAATGGGTCGAAGCGGCTGCCTTCTCCCAAATTAGGGATAAAGAAGTTATCTCCTTTATCCAGACTAACATCATATGCAGGTTTGGGATTCCATCCGAAATTGTCTGCGACAATGGATCCCAATTCATAAGCGACAGGACCCAACAGTTCTGCGATGACAGGAATATCAAACTAACAACCTCGACTCCCAGATATCCCCAAGCTACTGGACTTGCCGAGTCAAGCAATAAGACTATTATAGCTTCGATCAAGAAACGATTGAAAGCTACAAAGGGAAGGTGGGTCAAAGAACTCCCTTCGGTCCTATGGGCAAATCGTACGACGCCACGCACGTCCACTGGGCAAACCCCCTTCTCTCTCGTCTATGGTTGCGAAGCCGTCCTACCGATCGAAGTTCATCTCCTAACTTCGAGGCATACGTCCGTCGACCACAACTTGGTTGATTTGAGTTATGACCTCGACGCCCTTGAAGAGCTCAGAGAATCGGCCTTGATCAGAATGGCGTCACAGAAGCAGGCAGTCGAACGACATTTCAATAAGCACGTCAAAGTTAAAATCTTTCAAGAAGGCGATTACGTCCTCCGTCGAGTATTCCCGAATACCCAGGAGCTCAACGCAGGTAAACTTTCTACCAAATGGGAAGGTCCCTATCGTATCTCCGAAGTCGTTGGTAAAAGAGCCTATCGACTTCGAACCCTCGACAATCAGGAAATCCCACGAAGTTGGAATGCGACGCATTTGAAAAAATATTTCTTTTAAAATCGCCTTCCTATCATACAAAGTTTTCAGCACGACGGTAAGCATCACAAAATCGTTGGTAAAACCACGACCGACCTCTAATGAACTTTATCGCAGGAACGCGTGACATGAGTATCCAAGTGCATGACTCGATTGTTTGATCACAGGGGCATATATTCTAAAGTTTCATCATATGATACAGTCACATGTAAGGTCTAAACGATCCCTCGATCTAAGTTTCTGGAACTTTGAAAAACTTTGTATGTTCTAACACATCGATGATATATATTTGTGATTATTATTACAGTCCAAATACATGATTTATGTTTCAACCGTTATATTGCAATAAAAGCCTAAGTCGCACGACCCTCCGTTTATTTCATACTTTTATGGTCAATATTATCCACGACATATGTTCAGCAAAAAAAGAAATTACCCTAAGATCTAAGGAAACATAAGCAATCGCAAATTCTGCCCAAAGAAAACTCAGCCTTCGGAATCCTGACAATCCTGAAGAACTGATGCAAGGATCAAACGAGTATAGCCGGAGTTGTCTCCCAACCTTTCGCGCCATGGCATTCCAAGAATGTGGCTCTTAAGATTAATGATAAGGTTGGAGGAAGGAATATCTTCTCTTCGACAATCGACCTCCACTCCAACACCTCCAGTTTCCTCACGTGTTTAGTGAAGGAAAACAAAAACATCTGCACGATTACAAAAAGAACGTATCGCTCATCGAAAGAATAAACATCGGTAACACAAGTTTCGAAAGAAAAACTTACGAAAGACGCCAGTACGGCTAAACACAGTCCAAACTCTTCGGTAGAGATCCCTGGAAAATGCTCCTTGAAATATAAGAGCTGATATTTCCCCAGAAGCGGGAGCGACTTCGTCCTGACGAGGACATAGTCAGTCAAGAGGGATGAAGACAACGCAAAGTTGATCTCCATAAAATCCCCATCATTCTCTCCCGTCTTTACACCCTCGCCCCTGTCGGCTGACGAAAGGGTCGACGTGGTAGCAGAAGACATCGTCGCCAGATGCGCAGAATCCACGGACATCGCGTTTATCGCAACCAACATCGTCATCGATTTGGGTATCATAGCCCACGGTAGATCATCAGTCACCGAAGATTTGAAAAAAATCGAGATTCTAGAAAAGATGACTTTTCGAAAGCTTAAAGAAAACAATCCATTTTGATCTCTATTTATGCAGGAAATCGTGACAGGTCGAGCCCTTCAAAAGATCGACACGCATCCCCGACTTTCATATGCCCTAGTAAATCACCGACACCTGGCATCGACAGCTGGTAAGAATCATCGTACGTCATCATGATGTCACGACCTCGTTCTCTTTTCGACATCCCATTCAGTTAGAAACGGACCAGTCTGGTTCCAAGGCGATGGAGGTAATTTCTAACTCTTGTCTTATTTTCTCACGTGTCTGATTGACAAAATTTAAACTCGAATTTGCCATCCTTCTTTCAAATTTTGGGGGCAAACTGTTTGGGCAAAAAATCACATCGTACGACCACGACCAAAACAGGTAAGACGCACGTTATAATCCAAGTCTTGTATTAAGATAAGGTCTCGACAAGAACCCATAAAACATCCGTCGTCTCCCTTAAAAGGTAAGTCGTACGTCTCCCATGACGTTCGACCATAGCATCGCCCGTCCCGTACGACCATCGCGTAAGATCATTGCACCTACGACCAAAGCTAACGTTAATCTTGTCTGTTACGTTTGTTAAGTATTTAATGCAGGAGTCAAAGCCATTAACAGCAAGTAGTCGTAATGGACGAAGAACATTATGGATAATCACTCCGGCAACCGTTTCCGACCGTTGTAGCCGTTAATCAAAGCATTCAAGGAGCTAATTAATGGCACGAAGACTATAAAAGCCGAGCTAAAGCCTCATTCCAGAGATCCATCAGTTAACATCCGACACACATCAGCGATCATCAGCGAATATTACCGAACAACATAGAAAAGCATCCAAGTTCACGAAGGAGCATAATTAAACTCTGGAAATCAAATATTAAAGTCCAGAATCCTACAACGGACTCAAGAACACTCGAAGGAAAGCTCAAGTTATCGCTCTCGACGCACGGCAGCAGCTTTCGACCAACAGTTATTTACACTTTGTATTCACATAACAAACACTTGTACTTTACATTTCGAAGTATTTCCTTCATTTGTATTGTAATCATCGTACGACCGACGCCAGTACCAAGGACGTCGCCCCTGATTGGCGACCATAGTGCAGCGACGACAACCATTGTCGTCCGCAGGTTTTTTCCTCGATTGAGGTTTTTCCTGCGTCATCAAATCCCTTGTCTTGTTTATTTTTTCCCTCATCGCACGTCTCGTCGAAAGATTCTTTCTTTAGTTGATTAAGTCCACATCGACCTTAAGTTGTCCCTTTGGTGCGATTTTTGGCATTAACAACGACGAAACCCATGTTTTCACAATTGGTAGATCTGATATAGACTAATCAGGTACCGACAGTGATGAGGACGAAGAAGGAGAAAAATATACCCCTAGTGGTAAATCATTTAGTCAGTTAAATGACTTTTTTGATATGCTCCTTATTTTTTCAACCCCGGATACCCATACACAAACCTACGAACCTAAACCTTATAATCACATTTAAAGGATACAAGTAGGTGAAATATTTGATTCGAATGATGACTTGGCCACACAAGTCGGAATTAAGCTCATACAAGAGGGTTTCGAAAGTTACACGCCGAGATCCGACAAAACCAGAGACGAAGTTGTATGTGCGAGAGAAAATTGTAATTGGAGGCTGTACGCGAGGTCCGTGGGCCAGAAAGGAGGGATGTTTGTCATTAGAAAGTTGCACGACGAACACACTTGTTCGAGGACGCAACTGAATCCCAACCACAAACAAGCCAACAAAAGGACTTTGGGTGCATTACTGAAAGACAAATTTCTTGATGCTAGCAGGTCATTTCGTCCAAAGGACATCGTCAACGATGTAAACCAGTAGTATGTGATCACAATTGGTTACTACCAAGGCTGGTGTGCGCGATGCAGGGCACTGCTAATGGTCAGAGGCACGTTCGAGGAGTCGTATGAACGACTCCCTGGGTATTTATATAATTTGCAGCTGCAGAATCCAGGTACAGTCACCCAGATAAGGACCGATTCAAATGGACGTTTTGAGTTGTACTTCATTGCCCTTGGACCCGCGGTACGTATACTAACACGTCATATGTTTACACATTATAAACTATAACATTTACAAAGGGAAACCACCTACGTTTTTGTAGATCCGCACATTTTTGAGAAATCTGCGTCGTGTCCTGCTAATAGACGATGCCCATTTAAAGGGGCCTTACTTGGGTATGATGTTCCTGGCGGTTGCCATGGACGGGAATAACGTCATCGTTCCCGTAGCTTTCGGAGTAGGCAAGTCCGAGACCGGGGAGGAGTGGATTTGGTTTCTGTCCATGTTGAGACAAGCTATCGGAGACCCGGAAGGGTTGGTGTTTATGTCCGACAGGGCACCTTCCATAAGCTCCGCAATCTCTGCCACGTACCCAAACGCCCCTCACGCCTTATGTTGTCGACATTTGGAGATGAACGCCAAAAGCAAGGACAAACATATTACAACTTACAACACCGTCTACTGGAAGGCATGCAGAGAGTATACGGCTCGGGAGTTTGACCGGTACATAAATGTTCTACGAGTTAGTGCCAACAAAGCAGCCAAAGTTATGGACGATGTTGGACCGGAGAGGTGGTCGACGACCCATTTTCCTGCACAACGTTATGACATTCTGACCTCTAATAGTGCAGAGTCGGTGAATGCACTCTCCCGTTTTGTGCGTAGATTACCGATTGTACAACTTATGGAGTACTTTCGGTCCTTTCAACAGGAGTGGTACCAAATTCGACGCCGAAAAGGAGGTGAGATGCTTAATAGACTCACACCAAAGGCGGAAGAGATAATTCTCCTCAGGCGGAAGAGATAATTCTCCTCGTGATAACCTATTTGACGCGATTGTAAATATGACCGACCATCTTTGTTCATGTTTTGAATGGCAAAACCTGGGTTACCGTGCGGCCATGTCATCGCTGTTGCAAGATATATGGGTCGTAGAGATTGCAGCGACTTGGCTGTAAATTTCTTCACGTCCGAAACTTACCGGGCAACATACCAGGAGATAATAAATCCAACTGGACCCCCTGAAGAATGGGTGTCTCCACCCGACCCCCTTCCGCCATGCTATCCACCGTTAAACACTAAGAACAGAGTCGGGAGACCGAGAAAGAACGACCGACGTCCATCACGTGGTGAAGGTTCGATACAGCGAAAATGTACTCGGTGCCAATGTGTAGGACATACTCGTGGAGAGTGTCCAAATCTCGCCCCTTCAAGCGTGCCAAGGAGTAGACGTTCAGTCAGCCAACTAACTAACACGCAGAGCCCGTCGGAGCGTGAACCACATGGAAGTATAACATATGATACCGTTGATCTGAACATTGATTTCCCTTGATTGGGACGATAAATCTTGTATGCTTACTGCTCTTGTTTTATATATAACATGATTTTATCTACTTTATCGTTCCGTGTAATTTATCAAACATAAGTGATTTACGTTGTAATTTAACAAACAAAAAAGACCCAAGTTGAAAAAAGGGACCAAAAATTAAAATGGGGAAAACTTTTTCTTTAATTAATTTCTATATTAAATACCTGAAACAACTCAGACAATACGTGTTAATAAAAACAGTAAAAACATGCAAAAACACCTGAAAAATACATAAAATGATAACCTAAAAACTAGAGGGACCAAAAATGAAACATTAGGGGCCAAAAGTGTAAACTTCGGCCCACTGCGAGACCACCGCAGCCCAAATCGCGGGCCCAGTCCGCGATCGCGGACCCCATTGCGGGTATAATGGGTATTTTGGCAATAGAGTTAGGGATTTTGGGTATTTTTGCAAACCAATTTCAAACTTTGGGTATTTTAATTAATTTCCCTAATTTTTAACCACTTTTTAAAGTGATATTTTATCATAAAAAATTATATTTTAATCAAATAACAACTAAACCACAATTAAATATTATCAACTATAATTTAATACTAAATAATTTATTAAATAAATAGTTATAATAAAATAAAATATTTAATTTATAAAATGTATTTTTTTCAATAAATAAATGCTTATATTTTAATACATAACGATTATTAAATGTTAACATCATCGTCAATATCATCAAATTAATGAATATAAATATGACATTCATTTCTACGATTATGTTGTGCATTATTATACATATTCTCATTACTTCTCCAATTATTTCTTTGCACCATATATGAGATTACCCACAAATAATAGCGAAACATATGGAAACAGAAAAACTAAATAACAAATGAGAAAATCGAAAATGATCATGAAATTAATAGAAATGGATCCTACAACAATGACCGAACCACAACGAAGATGTACTAACATCAACTTCTATAACTTCTAAATGAACAATGATATAAATTTGTAATTTAATAGATAAAAAATTATATCAATATTAACTGAAGATCAAATTATTTGTATTTTTTTCTAACAAAAAAGAAATTATTCATATATTTAGAAATTATACCTTACAGTTTCTTATACCAAAAACTAATTTTCTATTAAAAATTCATACTCACAACCATCACAATTTCTAAATAAGGAATCATGCATGACAGACTTGCAATTACTTTGGAGTTCATTTGCAATTGCTATAGTGGAGGATCTTGTCATTTTTGTGTATTAATGGGTTGGGTCTATAAGTTATATGATTGGGTCTTAATTAATGTTGTAACTAACCCAATTAATTAAGGATTAAATAAGGGTTTTATTGGTTGGTAACTTATGTAAACCATGTATTTTATACTATACCTAGTTCTCATAGAGATGGTTATATGGTTTGATTCGGGACCGATTATGACCCGAAGGTCTGGGATTGATTACATTTTATATGAAAATTTAAGTCTGGTTGGAACCGGGATCGGTTATGTCTAGGCCCAATTTAAAAAATTGTATATTATAACACAAGTATTTTAGGATTTCTACAAATTTTCAAGTTTTTGAAGTTATTATCTATTTAATATATTATTTAAATCGTATTTCAATACTAAACTTTAAAAATCGTAATTACAAAAACATGTATAACGAGAGACGAAAGCTAGGGGAGTGAATGAGATCCAATAGTCCTAGCTGTAAACGATGGATACTAGGTGTCAGCAGGGCCGTCCCTGGGGGAGGCCGGGCCGGGCCGGGCGTACGCCCAGGGCCCAAAGAAAATAGGGGCCCAAAATTTATAAATATATACTATATAATAATAGTAGTTAAAAAACTTGTAGATAAAAAAGAAAAATAAAATTAGCAGATGATATGACCCAAAAAGAATTTAACATTATATTAAGAGCCCAAACATGTATTAATTAATTATATTGGAGAATACAATTTATAAAAAGATAGTTGATCTTTCATATAGTATTGTTTATTATTTCTCTACAAAAATTATTTAATACTAATATCTAAAACCTATTTTTGCTTGGAAACCTTGGTATATACTCCATTACTCATCTTCTATATACTCTTGATATTATTCCATCTACATGAATTTTATTTTTGTGTTAGTATATAGTAGATTTCTTGTTTTTAACTAAGAATGTTTTTATCTATTCAAATCAATTACAAATTATATGGGACGATCCAACTTATATCTATATTTAGAATTTCAAAACTATCTTCTTCTATGTTTTTCGTACTTTATTGACTTCTTATTACCTAATATTGAGTGCATAGTTCTTAAGTAATCTATTATCTCTAAAACAAGAATAAGATCTCAATCTATTCGTACTTTATTGACTCTTTTTTTAAAGTCGAGGCTCGTCGTATTCACAAGGATCTGTACCTTGGCTATGGCACCTTGTGGGCCTAGGCACGTCTCATAAAGAGTTATTAAACATCTAGTCAAACCCTAATATTAAATAAGTTATCTCATCTCCTAACTTCTTAAAAAGATTTATTAAATAGACGACATAAGTCAAACGATAATATACCCGGACCTTAAAACTACTCCCTCACAACTCAAATTTATACGCTTCTCCCTTTTGTCTGTATCGAAGTATTGTTGGTTGTTGCACTGGAGACTTCTACTTGCTGCATATTTGAGTTGTGTAACTGTATGTGTGTGTGTGTGTGTGTGTTTATATGTATATACACACAGTTTATAATATGTGCCTCACGTTTGCGCCTCACACATGGGCCTTGAGACCCCTTTGCACCTAAGTGCGCCTTGAGCCTGTAACCACTTTGATGATATGGTATATAATATTATTTTAGAAATAATTATTGATTGATCTTGCGCTAGGAATACCGGGGAAAACAACTTCATATAAATTAGTATAAAACAAGAGCCCATTTTTTACATCTCGTCCAGGGCCCAAAAAGTGTCAGGAACGGGCCTGGGTGTCAGTGGCGGATGACTATAAGGGCTAAAGGGGGTCATGGCCCCTGTGCTTTTGTGGGTAATTAGAAGGCCAACTTTAAGATGTTATATGTGTATTTTATTTATCTTTTCATTTGGCCCCTGCACTCTAGTTCTCTCCCTAATTCAGGTCTTAAACTCTCTAGTCTCCACACGTCATCAAGGCTACTTCTATCTTAATGGTATTTTTATTTCTTCAAATTTCAATGTTATTTTTTATTTCTTAATGTTTCAATCTTATAGTTAAAATTTTAATTTCAATGCCTTCTTCACGATTTTGTGTTTTAGGTTTTAGTATAAATATTTGATTTTTGTTTAGTGGTGATTTTTTGAATTCTTGTTTTGTGATTTAGATATAAATCTATAGATTTAAGTATTTAGAATTAATCTCACTATAATACAAATGATTTTTAACCACAAAAATCATTCTAGGACATTTCCATTGGTGATTACCGACATCATCCACAAAATACCAACGGTTCGGGTGATCGCCCACGGATCACCCACAAATTCCATGGATAGTCTGTCACT
This sequence comes from Saussurea involucrata, assembly GCA_033807775.1. Classification (NCBI taxonomy): domain Eukaryota; kingdom Viridiplantae; phylum Streptophyta; class Magnoliopsida; order Asterales; family Asteraceae; genus Saussurea; species Saussurea involucrata. The sequence continues at coordinate 159,520,915 of CM066319.1, forward strand.
TATCTGAATTTTCTAACAACAATTTATCCACCAACTTTTGTGACGGTTTTAGAACGAATCACCCCTTTAGCGATGGATCTCCCGAAGGTAAAAGTCTTCCATCTAGTAATGTTTGATTTATTGTCACGATGATTTAGATTTTAGAAAACATAGGTTGTCCATATCTAGCAAATTCTTGAAAAATACAATGACGATATTATATTCTCTATGACTTAAATCAAAAGAAACACTTTTACATGACTTAATTTTATAGCATCAAACAATTCTACGTCCTATATAAAAATGTTAGTTTTTCTCAATATCCCCAATAAACTAATTTATGTAATACATTTGTGTAATAACCCAAATTAAAAATTGAGATCTAAATAAAAGATAGGGGTTGAATTGGTTCTTTGTGAGAAAGCTTGAGGGCAATATGTGAAAATGTAGGAAATCAATTTCCTTTCTTTTTGGAGTGCGCCGTTTTTTTTTGTATTAGAATAGGAAAATCAATTTTAGGGTTTGGTGTAGGTGGCTGTTGCTGTCATCGAGAGGAAAAAAAACAGAAAGAAGAAATGGAGGTCTTGTGTGTGCCTTGTGCAGATGTGCGCCGGGAACAAACCGCCGGCGAGAGAGAGAGAAAGTCGTAGAGAGAGAGAGAAACAGTCGGCGAGAGGGAGAGAGACGACGGGCGAGTGAGAGAGAAAGCCGTAGAGAGAGAGAGAGAGAAACAGTCGGCGAGATAGAGAGAGACGACGGAGGAGAGAAAGACGAAGAGAGAAAGGCGACGAGAGAAAAGGAGCAGCGAGAAAGAGTTGGTGGTCGCCGGCGGTTGCTGCTGCTGGTGGTCGCCAGCGTTTGCTGCTGCTGCTGGTCGCCGGCGTTTGCTGCTGCTGCTGGTCGCCGGCCGTTGCTGCTGCTGGTGGTCGCCGGCGGTCGGCTGCCGGTGGTTGTCGTCGGGTTGGCAGCAGTTTCCTTTTCGTCAGGTATTAATCTAAATTCTAAAGTTCGATTTCTTCGAGTATTGGAGTATGATTTCTCTAAATTCATGTTTATATGAGGTTTGGGATTTAGTTAATCTATGCTGAAATTTAAGGCTTAGGACCATTGGTAATCTTTGGGTTGAAATGGAATTATTAATTGTATATCTTTTAAGTTAAGTTTGAGTTAGTGGAGTCCCGGTATTTTTTTTCTAAATGATTCTAATGACCCGGTGTGCATGTCCCGGTAGACTGCTCGGATTCCTTGGTTGATAATTCAAAGTGAGCGTTGGGCCGAAAGAATTATTAAACCCTTTTGGCCTTAGTTATTAAAGTTGGGCCTAGTTATTAATGAAGTCTATAATTTTAATAAGGGCCTCGTATATATAATTGGTAGTCTAATTAATTAATTATTTTTGGGCCATATTGTTAGTAGCGTGATCCCGTTTTGATATTTAGGATCCAGTGTTATTACCATTATGTTGAGAATCTAGAGTTGGGTAAATTAATGGATCCGGTATAGTATTTCAAATGGATGGGTAAACAAAGACCCTTAGTTATGATTTTTGGACTAGAAGTGTAATATACCAATTTAGATAAATTGGTGTTGAGTTCAGGATTTAACTCGATTAATAGTTGGGCGAATTATGATGTACGTTTATTAATATAATAGGTGTTCCACCTAGAGATCAGAAGTTTAAGTGAGAAGCTTTGGAGCGAGCCAGCCAGGTGAGTTTTCTAACTAAAATACGTGCCTTTTAACGTGTTTTTCTAAAGTGAATACATGATGAGAAATGTCATGTTTTGTTCTTATGCTTTTATTGCATTAAAGTTGTTTAAAGTTTTATGTGAGATGTATGCATACATTGTGTAGACGTAAATTGGCTAAGTCAGGGGGAGGTTCCGCCAGTACTCACGTCGGGGGGAGGTTCCGTTGATGCCATGGGAAGTGATACCCAGTAAGGCAGCGTGATACTGACTCGTTGTCACTTTCGGGTGACTTCAGGGTGCCATTTACGGGAGCGGATTTATCCGTGGAAGTTTTTAATGTCCAGTTATGTGAAAGTTTATTATTGAAAGTTTTATATATGAAAGTTATGCAAAGTTTTTAAAATGATTTTGAGAACTGTCAGGAGGGACTCACTAGACCTCATGGTCTAACCCTCGCTTTTCCAAACTAAACCTTTTCAGGTAAGCAGATAGTAGGAGGCTCAGGTAAGTGAGCAAGAGTATGATAAAGGACAGATGCAGATAGAGACAGTGCCACGTATACTTGTAGTAGCTAGTTCATTCTCAGTTGTGTATAGGTTGTTTCCGCCAACCTATTTTGAGACTTATGTAAGAAATTTTGGGACCCATTTTTGGGATGTTCTAATTTATATGATTTGCATGCTTATTTTAGACTGGGTTGTTACAATTTGTATAAGGGATTATGTTCGGCCCCCGAGATTAGAAGGTTTGTATTCCACCCCTGCTAGGTGTTGTGCGTATCGACTCGTGTAGTGATGTAGCTAACGCGTTAAGTATCATGCCTGGGAGTACGTTCGCAAGAATAAAACTCAAAGGAATTGATGGGGGCCCAGTGGTGGACCATGTGGTTTAATTCGATGCAACACGGAGAATCTTACCAGAGCTTGACATGTCGTGAATCCTCTTGAAAGAGAGGGATGTCTTCGGGATTTTGTGTAAAAAAAGATTTAAAGCGTATTTAATAACCAAATTATAGATTTTAAAGTGTATTTTGATTAGATATTGTTGAAAGAAAAAAAAATCTTCAAACAATATTTTTTATATGTTGAAAATTGATTTTTAGAATAAAGAAATTGGAATCAATTTGGGCCTACCCCGGACCATGGCTAGTTCTAGTGACCGAGCTTTGTACATAGAGAATGGGAGTCGGGATCGGGACTGGTTTCGATAGGATCAGTTACAAGAGGACAATCTAAGACTGTAGTTTGGGTATATGAGTTTCAACTGATGGCATGATATTGTCGAAAAGGAGGACACAACTTCTACCACAATCGTTGAAGCTTTGTGTTTGTCTCAAATATTATTATATAATAGCAACGAGGGGTACCGAACAAATCTTCACTTGTACAAGGATTTGCGAACATCGAAGAAGAATAATGAGTACACAAGGTTATATTGAATGAACCAACGATAAAAAAAAAAGATGATTTATTGTCAACTATATACAATTAATGCAAAATACATATAGCAAATTTTACTTTTACTTTTTTCTAAAAAAAACAGATTTCAGTACCAAAAAAATTATATATCTACTCGTTAATAATCACTAGCCGTGTACCCACGCAATGCTGCGGGACATTCAATTTTTAAACATCTAATTTTTTGTAATATCTTTGAAATTCTTGGTTCATTGCACTTATCGGATAAAACGTTGCATACAATGTCGTGGACTAAAACTTTACCAAATAACTTAAATGGAAATTTTGACTATTGAGTATTAATGATAAGAGCTTACCGGATAAACATCTTGAAAACCAAGCTTAGGGGGTGTTTTGGATTGGTTATTTTTTTCAACTTAAGTTATTTTTAGTGTTTAGACTGGAAAAAGGAAAAGTGTTTATGATTTTTTTCCACCACAAATAAGTTGTTTTTGATAAGTTAATCAATTTTAACTTATTTGAAACTGCGTATAACTTATTTGTTTAAATTATATTTTTACCCCAACTTCTTTTTAACACAACATAAGATGATAAACACTTTTAAAAATAAGCATAAGTTGTTTTAAATAAGCAATCCCAAACACCCCTCATAGTTAATTGTTAATAAATATAAGAAATAATATAACAATGCAAATGTGTTTTTGCCATATAAACCAAATTGATTCGTGGATTGGATCGAGTGGTATTACCAATGTACTCAGTCGATGATATACAAATTTTACCAATGGTGGTATAGATATACATGATATAGAGATTTATCGTCATAAATAACACTTTAAAAAACGTTGTGGCTTATCTTGAAGCCTACGGCTTGAGGCTCACATCATTTATAACTTTAGTAATCAATTGTTTATTACATGGCATTCAAACACATTTAAAAATATGTATTGAAATCTATGGAATTATATATGACTAATGTCAATTTTTTTGTTTTTAACACTTCTACTTAAATATTTTATAATATAAAATAGATTATCAAAATAACTTATCACCTACAAATAGATGAGTCACAATCATCCCACAAGACAAAATAACATACATGAAATCATTTTTCTTATTCAGATATCCACAATGTCATCCATTACCAACATCTTTATGCATAAATATGTTGTACTCTATGCTTAAAACTTTGTTTTTAAGACTTTAAGACTTTTAAGCCTAAATGTTTTATAAGATAAGTATAGATTAAAAAAAATTAATATAATTGAAATCATAAATGCTTATTAAGGAAATTAGGTTTCAAATTTAATGCAAAAGGAAATTAATGTTTTTTAATTGAAATCATAAATGTTTTTTAAGGAAATTACGTTTCAAAATTAATGCAAAACGAAATTAATGTTTTCTAATTGAAATCAGAAATGTTTTTTTAAGGAAATTACGTTTCAAAATTAATGCAAATGGAAATTAATGTTTTTTAATTGAAATCAGGAATGTTTTTTTAAGGAAATTACGTTTCAAAATTAATGCAAAGGGAAAACATGTTTTTGGGATTTACACATTGTTATAGCAAAGTTAAGTCAAACGCTAAAAAAAACCTAAAATACATTTAACTAATTGTTAAACAATTTTTTTCCCTTTTCAAAAATTTAGCCTTTTTGAATCATTTTTACAAATTTAAGTAATGCTTGGTGAAATCGTTATAGCATACAATAATGATGAAAACCTTTAACACTTTGGAGATTTTGCTAACCGAAACACAACTTAAGACTAAACTATGATGTAAATGTAATTTAACTTAATTATAGTTGTTGGCCAGAAAGTTTTATTTGCACAAATAGCAACAAAAAAGAACCAGAAGAAAAATACTCAAAGCAAATTTATAGATGCATACACACATAACCAAGATACCTTAGCAAAAGCAAAACCAAATAATTTTTCATTCATTTCCATTAATATAAGCAAGTGCAAAACTTGGTCAACAAAACTTCACATGATTGTAGCAAGCATGAACAAAAACAGGACCATGTTAAATAAACAGAAAATCAAATATAGAATAAACATTGAAAAGGCCTACGCCAAACAAATATCCAGCTACAAACATAAGAACCATCTGGTGGTGCAGTCTCCATCTATCCATCTTCTCAGTACCAGTACATTAAATCTCATATCCTTGATTTTTGTTCTTTGTTTTATGACCAAACCACTCCTGCACCAACGTTCAAAAGGTTCAAAATACAAATAAATCATCTTATTTTGTTTTCTTTTTTTATCCTTGCAACGTTTGAAAAAGATGAAATACGTACAAAGTTCATTATCTTCTCCATAAAAGTATTTTGAGACTAAACACACAAAAGCATACAGACTTAGCATCAAAATATGAAGAAAAAAACAAACAGGAGATGGTTGAACCAAGTAGTAATATACAAGTAGACAAGACTTACTGCTCGCCATTGTGCTAACTATATCTCAGTCAGAGAGACCATATAAGTGCAACAAAATGACATATCTAGACAAAAACATAATGGGGACTGTTAGAGCAGTTTTAATGTTGATTTAAAGTTCAATGGTTAAACTGTATTTGATTAAAATAGAGCTTATTAGTGAACGGGCCGTGTGCTTGTTAACCACGGACCCATTGTATTTAATGCTGATTAGCTTGGAAAAACAAGCTAATCATCCTTTTAGCTTTCTGAACTTTATTGTAAATTCTCTCTGAAATCATTACGCATACTGTTTATTATTTCGATTTCTTATTTCGTTGCACGGATCTGGTAATAACAATTGGTATCAGAGCAGACAGGCGGATTCGATTCAAAGCTTCATTCATCAATTTCTGGTTAGTTTGACTTTTACGCGTCTGACTATTCTTGAATTCTTGAATATTTGATTCAGTCGAAATTGGTTGTTTTTGCTTATTGGGTTGTGTTAGCATTATCGTTTTAAGTGTTTCTGCAAATTTTCACATCCTAATTCATTCGTTTGATTGGTCAATTTAGCAATTTAAGATCAAAGTTTTTGGTAGTGTTCTTAAACAAAAATCGAATTTTTACCATCGTGTTCTTTTTGCTTAGAAATCGATTGGGTTAGTGTTAGTTTTGTGTTTGGTATTGTTTCTAATCTTTCAGGAACAATTTTGAGTAACCCTAGTTGAGAAATCGATCGAACTGAGTAAACAGCCGCAGTGTCCGGACAAACCCAGCCGCAGTTTCCGGACAAGTTCATTTTGTCCGGACGTTTGTGGTTCCATCCGGATTCTTCCAATTTTTCCGGACAACCAGTTTCTTCCGGGTAAGTCATCCATCCGGGTAAGAATCTTATAATCTCAAACCTATCCGGGTAATATTGTTCCGGATAACTCAAAGTATCCGGAAATCAATTTTATCCGGAAATTCATTTTTACCTGGAAACTTCGTGGTATCCGGAAACTGCACAGTATCCGGAAACTCCATCGTACCCGGAAAACTTAATACTGTCCGGAATCCACAGCATCTGGTAAGCTTCTGTTTGAATTGTTCTCTATCCGGTAACTTAAGACCATCCGGTAACCTTGGTTATCCGGACAACTCAAGTTATCCGGACTCCCTTGCTTATCCGGACAACTCTGCATAATTGAACTGCTTTCTTCAATTCTGATCCAGACACTTCCAGATCAGATCACTTATTTGGATTCCTATCCAGTAAGCTAAGTTATTGTCTAACCACTCATAGAACCTGCGTTAGGACTCCACTCTTAGTGCCTTGCGTTAGGTTTTACACTTTGAATCAATCTACACGTCTGACGATCACTCCGTTGCAACCGAAGATGTCTTCTTCTCGTGACGCTCTCGCAATTGGCACTGAAACCAAGCCACTGTGTCTCTATCCGAACGAGTACAGTCAATGGAGAGATAGGTTTATGATCTTCATAGAGTCCAAGGACAACTATGAGTACATCAAGAGAGCCCTGGATAATGGCCCAATTGACAAACCGATGAAGGAAATAGCTGCAACTGCAATTGCACTAGCTCGACGTGAGGAAAAGACTCTGGCTGAAATGACAGATTTTGAAAGAGGCATGACTGAAGGTGAAAAGCATGCAAAGAGATATCTGATTCAAGCTCTTCCTAATTCCATCTACACAGCCATAGATAGTTACAAAGAGACTGCTAAGGGCATGTGGGACCAAGTAGCCAGAATGATGTGTGGGAACGTTGTAGGAAATCAGCTGAAGATAAATAGTGCGATAACGAAGTTCGATGGGTTCAAGCAGCGCAACGGTGAATCCCTCACCCAGACCTATGAACAGTTTTGCCTACTTCTCAATGAACTGAACAAGAACAAGATTGTTCGTTCTAATACGGAAAATGCGCTCAAGTTTCTCAACAATCTGCTACCTGAATGGAAGGTGTTTGCTTCTCATGTCAAACACAACAATTTGATTGAGAATATCAGCATCAACGAACTGTATGAGACACTTCTTCAAGACGAAGATGAAGTGAATGAGCTCCTAGGCGAGAAAAAGGCTGAACCAAAGCCATATGCTGATCCTATTGCTCTCATTTCCTCAAAGCAAGGAAAATCATCGGGAAGTCACTCCAGACGTGCTCCAAAGCAAAGTTCCTCTGAGTCAGAAGCTGAAGATAAGCAAGACGACGATTCTGATGATGAAAAGGTTGCCGAATTCAAAAAGGCCATAGCTTTGCTTACCAAATCCTTCGAACAACAAAGGTACTACAAGAAGCCCTCATCCAATAGTCAGCGCTACTCCACCTCCTCCAACAAGCGCCATGACTACAAAGATCGATACGAAGGAAAGAAGAAGGTCAGTGAGCACGACAAGGCTGAGAAGAAGGGAAAGACAGAGAAAGAAGAAGGGAAGAAGATAGATGAACCCGTAAAGTGTTACAACTGCGGGAAACTTGGTCATTTTGCGAAGGATTGTCGCCAGCCAACAGTAAAGAACTCTCACTACTACGAGGCCAAGCTTGCATTGTCTCGTCAGAAGGAGGCTGGAGAAGCTATGTTTGCTGAAAACGACTACTGGTTGGAAAGATCTGATGATGAAGGCAATTTTGATGCTGTTGATGCCTTCATGGGATATCACTCCTCCGCCGAAGAAGAAACGGCTCCTACAAGTCAGGTATGTGATTCTTGCCAACCCAAATTCTTAAATAAAATGCAAGCATTTACTGATCAGGCAAATTCCTTCCAGGCCACCTCTAAACAACAAAAGCTTGAAATTAGGTCACTAAATGAAAAGCTTGATGTTCAAAAGAGAAAAACAGAGAAATATAAGTCTGATTGTGCTAATTTGACTGAAAGATGAAAAATTTTGTCAATAGCACCCAAAGACTTTAGAGCCAAATTATCTGATCTTCAGCGTCAGTTTGATCAATACATGAATGAGAAAGAAGAAATTGTTTATCAATGTTCTTCTCTTCAAATTCAGCACAAAGAGTTTGTTACTAAAATTCTTGACCTCGAAACCAAACTCCACAAAAGGGGTCAAACTAATCAAACCATTTTTTGAACAAACCGAAAGAGTTCACATACTTCAACAAAGAGTGGGGAATCGGATATGATAACCCACACTACTTACAAAAGGGAAGATATCAAGTCCCAACCCTATATGATTTTGCGTGCTATGGGTTAGATAAAAAGTACCCAGAATACGCAATTCAATGGACTGGTCCTCTTGAACCAGAAAAGGAGGAGGGAACCGAGGAACATAAACGCACACAAAAACGAGGAATTCAACTTCCATTTTGTTATGAACCTTTAAACTACTCGTATCAAAAGAACAAAAAGTACCTTTCCAATGACTACTTCGACCCCTACAAGGTAGCTACACCCAAGGATTCCTCCAAAAAGGATGAGGATCTAGCACCTGCAACCAAGACTGAGACGGATGAGTTTAAACTCTATGTTCCCCCTCTCATCTTGGAAGCAAAGATAGTCGAGTTGGAGGAGTCCATTGAGAAAGAAAGGTCAATGTTTCAAATGGAAAAGCAAGTTTTACTTACAAAGCTTGAGAATCTAAAATCGGTCAAAACCGACAATGTGTCTGGTGAAGGACAGGAAATCCTTCGGAATGAAATCAATCGACTCACATTACAACTGTCTGCCTTGGCAACAGAAAAGATGGAAGAGTACGCGAGGAATGGTCAGCTTCGAAAGCAAATTGACCAACTGCTATCTGAAAAGCAGATTTCACCCGAACTTTCCTCTAACTCATCGGACACGTCTTCGTGTAAAGATTTCTTAGGAAAAAAAAATTCAACACAAGACGAGAGTGTTTTACGGAATTTAAACTCTGGTTTTTTCTTAGCTTCCGCACCAAATTCTCCAAAACACTCAAGCATAAAGAGTTCCTCGCCTTCCTCACCTGATCCTAGTCCAGTACTTCCCAAGATAAATTTTTCAGAGTACATGAACTCCGAAGGTAACAGTGAAGAAGAGTTTGATTCGTTTCCCTTCGACAAACCTCTTCCAAGTCACACTGATTTTTTATCCCCCGTGGTCAATCATCCGGTTAACTCTTTAAAAGAAAGTTGTTCTCAAACAAAGGCCTCAGCTGTGATCAAGATTTCCCAGTCAAAACCAACCTCGAAACCTGTTTCCAAAAGGCAATCACAGCCAAGGCAAGCGACCGGACCATTGACTGCCAACACTACTATTTCTCCAAGTCAACCTGATTTTTTGTCTCCAGTGGTTAATCGTCCGGTCAATTTTCTAAAGGGCGACTGTTCTCAACCCAAGACTCCGGCTGTGATCAAGATTCTTAAAAATGTTTCCAATTCTCAAAAACAGTCACAGCCGAAGCAAAAGACCGAACGACCGACCACTAAGACCCCTGTGTCCTCAAAAGCCACTGATCATACTATCCCCGCTGTTTCAGATAAAAATGGTCGCGCTAATAAAGAAACACCAAAGTGGCTAAAGAGGGAATCTGTCAAGAAGGATGCGTCAAAGTCTTCCCCACCTGTTTTCAATTCTAGAATAGACAAAGACAATTATGCTTGGAATCATTGGAACCATTTTGATGTTTCTTTTCCCGTTAAAGTTAACTCTCTCAATCAATTGATTCAGTTATCGCATGATTGTTTATGTTGTTCTAATTGTGGTTGGAATGATTTTGATGATATTCATAATAATGATTGGTATGCGCCTTACTTTTTTGGTAACCTATTTCATAAGCGCAAACCCCATAATAATAAGCAACAACACCATTTCAAAAGGGGTACCAATCAAAAGGTTAAACCACAGCGGGAGACTCACCCCATTCCTACACGAATTGCTCCTACTGGGGTTAAACCGGCACCCAGGTGGAAAGCTGCTGCAAAACCTGTTCCTCCAAAAGGTGTACACTCTGCACCTAAGAGGAAACAAGTGCCAAAACTAGTTCCTTCTAACAGTGTAAATCTTACACCTAAAGGGAAAGCTGGAACAAAGCAAGCTTCCCCAAACGGTGCCAAACCTAACCCTCCAGGACCCAAACAAATTTGGGTACCTAAACAACACTAATCTTGTTTTGCAGAACGGTCATGTGTGATACTTAGATTCTGGATGCTCCAAGCACATGACCGGAAGGAGGGAGCTTCTCGCGAACTACCAAGAAGAATACGGCAGACACGTGAGATTTGGGAATAACGAGAAGTCGCCAATCGTGGGCTACGGCGGCGACATCGTACAAGACAAGATAATAATCAAGAAGGTATCCCACGTCGCAGGATTAGGGCATAATCTCTTCAGCATCGGTCAATTTTGCGACAAGGATCTCGAGGTCAGCTTTAAAGCCACAAGGTGTAGAATCCTCAACAACGACGGAGAAGAGCTACTGGTTGGGACTCGAAAGACCAATCTCTACACCATTGACCTCGCAGCACTCAAATCCGACAAACTTGTTTGCCTCTTATCAAAAGCCGACTCTGATCAAGTTTGGCTCTGGCATAGACGTCTTTCGCACCTCAACTTCAGAAGTATCAATCAACTGGTGCTAGGCAAACACGTCAGAGGCATGCCCCAACTTCCGTTCGTGAAGGATCGTCTCTGTGGGGCATGCGAAAAGGGAAAGATGAAACGCGCAACACATCCGCCGAAGGCAACTCCGAGCACGTCCCGGACCCTCGAACTCATTCATATGGATTTGTGTGGTCCAATGCGTGTTCCGAGCATCAATAAGCGCAAATATGTGCTTGTGATGGTGGACGACTACTCACGCTACACTTGGGTGATGTTCTTACGCTCGAAGGACGAAACTCCGGAGCTCATCATTGATCACCTAAAGATTGTCCAGAAGAACAAGCTTCAACACGTTCAGTCCATCAGAACTGACAACGGGACGGAGTTCAAGAATCAAAAGGTGGATGACTATCTGAGGTCAGTGGCATCACACACACCTTCTCTGCCGCACGCACTCCTCAGCAAAACGGCGTGGTGGAAAGACGGAACCGTACTTGTAACACCCGGAAAATCCTCGTAAGTAATAGTAAGTTTAATATTTCATGATATTTTGACTTTTTAGATTATGATTGATATCTTAAGTAATTTTTTTGACTTTGACTTGCTATTTGATAATTCTCGATAGAAATCGATAAGTTTATTTCTTAAGAAAATTAATGAAAAATAGAAGATAAAGTGGAATATTAGATTTTATGAATTAGTTGGATGGGTAATTTGAATACGAGGCCAACGGTACTTTCCGGGGTAAAAACGGGGTTCTAACGAAGAAGTTACGGCTAAATTAGTGGAAGTTGGGAGTTTTGGCAAACAGAAGCTGGCGCCGATGGGGTGGCGCCGATGCATCGGCGCGGATGATCGGCGCCGAATACCTGACGTGCCAAAAGGGGGTTAAACCCACCCCTTAGTCCTTAGTCATCACACCATCTCAATAGAACTCACAAAATCAGATAATTTCTTTGCTCATTCTCTTAGGCGATTTCTTCATCTAAATCCAAACGTAATTCTTATCTCTCAATTCTAATCCAAAACAAGTAATTGCAAAGATGAATATTACCATTTAACTTCCATTTAGGGCTATACATCATTCATCTTCCTGATTTGGAGTATTAGGGTTCAAGACTTCAAGATAGAGTTATACTAATTGAAGAATTAAGGTGAGTAACTTGTAATTAATTATTTGTATTACATTTATATACTATTCCTCATCTTGATTTTTGTATAGTTAATGTGAAATCTTGAGTTATATACCCTTAATGGTTAAGAGAGAAACAAGAGGAGTTTCAAGTAAGATTATGTGGATAAATTGTGTTTATTACTTAGTATACTATGTTAAATGTGATGCTAAGGGTTTAATTTTGATTATATATCAATGGTATGTGAAATTGAGATGATGGCTTAATAGATGTCTTAATGATGAGATGATGGCTTAATGGTCCTAATGGACTTATTCTTGAATTGTAAACATGGTGGTTTATTATTGAATTCTTATTGAATGTGAATAAAAGTACATGTGGATGTATGTGAACTACATGGAAGTAGTATTGATTATGATAAATGGTTGGACCATTGTTAAAGTGCTTAACATGCTTTGAATCTTATTTGGATTAACATATTTGGTATTCACTTAATTGGAGGAGCACCTAGTATGCATTGGAGGATATATTCATACATACCGTGGGGTAAATGTATTTCGTTCATACCTTCGGATATCGTGGGATTTCCCGTTGTGTTATGCCTTGTGACAATACCGTGGGGTATCGATCAAGGTATATCTTCGATTATGATGTAACTGGGTAGCGATATGGACCTTCTCCATGGAATCCAATTTGTCAATGTACCGAATTGTTCTTCCTACATGCTATGATTATAATCTATGTATTATGTGTAAACCTCACTTAGGCTTTAAAAGCCTAACACTTGCTATGTGTTTTATGTGTTACAGATATTAGTGGTACCGGGCACAAGAAGGTTTAGTACGGGGTGTGAGCTCGGGATTGATGTTGGAAGGTTAAAGAATTAGAAGATTGACATTAGAACTTCACGACATCCTTTTTGATCTTGGATTGCTATAGTATTGAGCAAACAAGCTAGTAGTCTTTTGGTAGTTATACATTAACTAAATATTTGTATTAATGGTTTGGTAATGATGTTTATGAACACTTTTACTTTAGTAATGTGGACCACTCTTCCGTTTTATGGAAGTTTTTGTTAACCCCTATTTTGGGGTGTTACAAGTTGGTATCAGAGCTCTAGTTTAAGTGAACTAGGTATGACTATAGTATGCCTAGACTTAAGCTGAGAACAATAAGATTGAAATATTGTTTAAAGGGTAGATAACATAGGATGGGAGAGTGATAGGAATTGTGAAAATACATTGGTCAAAATGTTATAATGATGGTAATAAGAATACTTGTATATTACTTATTCATAATTTCATCTAGCTAATGTTATTATGAATATGTTGTTATATAAGTGTACTTGATCTCTATTATTATGGTAATTGATAAGTGTATTAGTGCACAATATTAGTCTAATTCTTACTCTATTCTCACGTGCTTGACAGACTGAAATGGTAAATACTCGAAGTCAAGTACAGCAGCCGCGTGATGGTCAGTCAGCATCTGAATCTACTGCTGACCAACCTGAAATTCAAGCAACAGTTAGACATCCTCCGAGGCCACGTAATTTAGGCGGAGGAGCAGAAAATGTATCGAGACTTAACATTGGTCCATCGAACCCAGTAGTGGAAGAAGACGCGCTTGAAACTCGGTTGAGGAATAGTATGCTCCGAGCTATGGAATCTGCTATGACTCAACAACAGGAACGAATTATGAAGATGTTGGATGACAGAGATAACAGCATTCGGCAACGCGAGACGATAGCAGAAAATGCTTTGAATGGGCAAGGTAATTTGGAAAATACTTTGAATACGGAAACGGATAAAACTATTCAGGAAGGAAGAAAGGAACGGAGATGCACATACAAGACGTTTTTGGGATGTAGACCTCCAGAGTTTGCAGAAACTACTGATCCTACTATGTGTATGAATTGGATTCGAGAAGTGGAGATGTCTTTTGAGGCAAGTGAATGTGAAGATTCTCAAAAGGTTAAATTTGCATCTCATCTCCTTAAGGGTGAAGCTCTTACATGGTGGAATCTTACGCGATCATCAATCGCACCGGCATTATTGGCCAAGTTCACATGGGCAGCTTTTAAAAGGAAAATTTTGGAAAAATATTGCAGTGAGCGGGCACTTGATAAAATTGAAGATGAGTTCTGTGGGTTGAAGAAAGGAGACATGTCGATTATGGAATACTCTAGATTGTTTTTAGAGAAGTTAAATTTGGTCGAACACTTAGCTCCGGACGAAAAAACCAAGATAAAGACTTATCAAAGGGGATTACCGGCTAGTATGAAGACTGCTTTGAGGAATGCAAAGGTTTCAACCATTCAAGAAGCAATTGAAGAATCCTTACGAATAGAAGATGATATGGTGCAAGGAAAGTTAGAAAGTGGATCGGTAGGTGAAAAGAGGAAATGGGAAGGGCCATCGGGAAATGTTCGACAACAAAGACCGTTCATGGGAAATAAAGGTGGAGAGAGTCGTAATGAAGCAAGATGGTGTAATCGGTGCAGGAAATCTCATACGGGTCCGTGTAACACTCGTCAATTTCAGAGTCCTTTAACTTGTAGCAAATGTGGAAAGGTTGGGCACTTAATGCGGGATTGCTCCATAAAAGGAGTAATTTGTTTTGAATGCCGCGAGCCGGGTCACATGAAGAGAGATTGCCCAAGGTTGAAGACGGGCGGATCGGGAAAACCCAAGTCGGAACCACCAAAGGCAACGGGAAGGGCATTTCAGATGTCGACTGATGAGGCAAGAAGTTCAAAAGATGTGGTGTCGGGTACGTTTCTTCTAAACTCCGTACCTGCACGTGTTTTATTTGATTCTGGTGCAAGTTATTCGTTTGTGTCATTATCATTTATTCAAAGGTTGAATTTGCCTATTAGTCAGTTAGAAGAAGCCTTGTTAGTAGAAATAGCTAATGGTGAAAATGTGGTGGTGAGAGATGTTTTGCGGAGTTGTCCGCTAGAGTTATAAGGGAAGAATTTTCCGATAGATTTAATGCCAATTTTGATTGGGGATTTTGATGTAGTGGTTGGTATGGATTGGTTAGCAGAAATTCAAGCCGAAATTGTGTGCGCTAAGAAACTAATTCGTATACCATCTTCTGACGGAAACCCTATTGTTATTTATGGGGATCGGAGGAAGGGAGAAATGGCGTTCATGACTATGTTGAAGGCGCGCAAATGTGTACAAAAAGGTTGTAAAGCATTCTTGGCATATGTGATTGATGCTAGGATGGAAAAGAAGAAAGTGGAGGATGTGAAGGTAGTGTGCGAGTTTCCTGATGTATTTCCTGAAGAATTGCCAGGCTTACCGCCAGATCGTCAAGTAGAGTTCAGGATAGACTTAATGCCGGGAGCGTCTCCGATTGCTAAAACACCTTATCGCTTAGCTCCGTTGGAAGTAAAGGAGATGATGGCTCAGTTGCAAGAACTTTTGGATAAGGGATTTGTACGACCAAGTTCGTCACCGTGGGGAGCACCAGTTTTATTTGTAAAGAAGAAAGATGGTTCGATGCGTATGTGTATAGATTATAGAGAGCTGAATAAGGTAACCATGAAGAACAAATATCCACTTCCCAGAATCGATGACTTATTTGATCAGTTGCAAGGAGCGACCTGTTTTTCAAAGATTGACTTACGTTCGGGTTATCATCAAGTAAGGGTGCAAGAAAGTGATATTCCAAAAACGGCGTTTCGAACTCGTTATGGTCATTACGAATTCTTAGTAATGCCATTCGGTTTGACGAATGCACCGGCGGTATTCATGGATATGATGAATCGGGTGTGCCGACCTTTTCTCGATAGATCGGTAATCGTTTTTATCGATGATATCTTGGTGTATTCTAAGAATGAAGCGGATCACGAATTTCATCTCCGTGAAGTGTTGGAGACATTAAGAAAAGAGAAGCTTTATGCAAAATTTTCTAAGTGTGATTTTTGGTTGCAAGAGATTCAGTTTTTGGGTCATGTGGTTACTCGAGATGGAGTAAAAGTAGATTCTTCGAAGGTTGAGGCAGTTATGAAATGGGAACCGCCCAAGAGTCCGAGTGAAATACGAAGCTTCTTAGGATTGGCGGGATATTATAGAAGGTTTATCCAAGATTTCTCGAAGATCGCATCTCCTTTGACAGCTTTGACTCGGAAGAATGTGAACTTTATTTGGTCTAAAGCTCAAGAAGAGGCTTTCCGTACCCTTCAAAAGAAACTGTGTGAAGCACCTGTTTTAGCTTTGCCTGAAGGATCGGAAGACTTTGTGGTTTACAGTGATGCATCTAAATTGGGTTTGGGTTGTGTCTTAATGCAAAGAGGAAAAGTAATAGCCTATGCTTCAAGACAACTCAAGGTGCATGAAAAGAATTACCCCACTCACGATTTAGAATTGGCTGCAGTAGTTTTTGCATTAAAGTTGTGGCGACACTATCTTTATGGTACCAAATGTACTTTGTTTACTGATCATAAAAGTTTGAAGTACATTTTTGACCAAAAAGAGTTGAACATGAGGCAACGAAGGTGGTTGGAGTTACTCAAGGATTACGACTGTGAACTGCTTTATCATCCCGGTAAAGCAAATGTCGTTGCTGATGTATTAAGCCGAAAAGAACGTGGTAAGGGTCTACGAGCAGATTTTGCAAAAATTCACATCGTATCAAGTTTGATTGATCGAATAAGACTCGCGCAAGTAGAAGCATTGAAAGAAGAGAATCTTAAAGATGAAGTGATGGTGAAGCAGAAACAGTTGTTAACTGAAGATAGCCGTGGGGTTAAACTGTTCAATGGGCGAGTATGGGTACCAAAGATCGGTGAGAATAGAAAGCTACTTATGGATGAAGTTCATAAATTTAAGTACTCTATTCATCCCGGAAGCACTAAAATGTATAGAGATCTAAAGCCGCAATATTGGTGGCCGGTTATGAAGTTGGATGTGGCGCATTATGTGAGAGAATGCACAACTTGTTCACAAGTAAAAGCTCAACATCAATTACCTTATGGTAAATTGCAGCCTTTGGAAATACCTGAGTGGAAATGGGAAAAGATCACAATGGACTTCGTGACAAAATTACCTAGAACTTTGAAAGGTAATAATACTATTTGGGTAATTGTGGATCGATTGACGAAAAGTGCGCATTTCTTGGCAATGCGAGAAACCTCATCAATGGACTCGTTAGCAAGACTTTACATTGATGAAGTGGTTTCATGTCATGGTGTGCCTGTATCCATAGTTTCTGATCGGGACAGTCGGTTCACGTCACGATTTTGGCAAGCACTGCAAGAAGAACTTGGTACTAGACTGAATCTGAGCACGGCTTATCACCCGCAGACAGATGGTCAAAGCGAAAGGACCATTCAGACTCTAGAAGATATGTTGAGGGCTTGTGTAATCGAATTTGGTGGAAATTGGGACGCACATTTACCGTTAATAGAGTTCGCTTACAACAATAGTTACCATTCTAGTTTGAAGGCAACACCATTTGAAGCACTCTATGGGAGAAAGTGTAGAACTCCGGCTTGTTGGTTGGAAGCGGGAGAGAAACAGTTTGCCGGACCAGAAATTGTTCAAGAAACGGCAGACAAAGTCAAGATTATTAGAGAACGTTTGAAAGCGGCCCAAGATCGACAAGTGAGTTATGCAAACAAGAAGAGGAAACCAATTGAATTCCAAGTGGGGGAGCGGGTAATGTTAAAGGTATCTCCGTGGAAGGGGCTGATACGATTTGGAAAGAGGGGAAAGTTGAGTCCTCGTTTCCTTGGCCCGTTTACTATTTTGGAACGTGTGGGTTTGCAAGCTTACAAGTTAGACTTACCTCCAGAAATGAACGGAATCCACCCGACTTTTCACGTTTGTTATTTGCGAAAGTGTTTTGGTAATGAAGAAAATGTGATACCATTGTCGGAAGTAAGAGTGGAGAACAAGCATTGTATAGAAGAACCTGAAGCTATTTTGGAGCGTTTGACTAAGAGAACTCGACGAAAAGAGATCAATATGGTTAAGGTTCAATGGAAACATCACCGTGGAGCTAATATCACATGGGAGACGGAAGAGAAAATGAAGCGGCGATACCCACATTTGTTTTCCTAGTCTAAGATTTCGAGGACGAAATCTATTTCAAGTGGGGGAGAATTGTAACACCCGGAAAATCCTCGTAAGTAATAGTAAGTTTAATATTTCATGATATTTTGACTTTTTAGATTATGATTGATATCTTAAGTAATTTTTGTGACTTTGACTTGCTATTTGATAATTCTCGATAGAAATCAGTAAGTTTATTTCTTAAGAAAATTAATGAAAAATAGAAGATAAAGTGGAATATTAGATTTTATGAATTAGTTGGATGGGTAATTTGAATACGAGGCCAACGGTACTTTCCGGGGTAAAAACGGGGTTCTAACGAAGAAGTTATGGCTAAATTAGTGGAAGTTGGGAGTTTTGGCAAACAGAAGCTGGCGCCGATGCATCGGCGCGGATGATCGGCGCCGAATACCTGACATGCCAAAAGGGGTTTAAACCCACCCCTTAGTCCTTAGTCATCACACCATCTCAATAGAACTCACAAAATCAGATAATTTCTCTGCTCATTCTCTTAGGCGATTTCTTCATCTAAATCCAAACGTAATTCTTATCTCTCAATTCTAATCCAAAACAAGTAATTGCAAAGATGAATCTTACCATTTAACTTCCATTTAGGGCTATATATCATTCATCTTCCTGATTTGGAGTATTAGGGTTCAAGACTTCAAGATAGAGTTATACTAATTGAAGAATTAAGGTGAGTAACTTGTAATTAATTATTTGTATTACATTTATATACTATTCCTCATCTTGATTTTTGTATAGTTAATGTGAAATCTTGAGTTATATACCCTTAATGGTTAAGAGAGAAACAAGAGGAGTTTCAAGTAAGATTATGTGGATAAATTGTGTTTATTACTTAGTATACTATGTTAAATGTGATGCTAAGGGTTTAATTTTGATTATATATCAATGGTATGTGAAATTGAGATGATGGCTTAATAGATGTCTTAATGATGAGATGATGGCTTAATGGTCCTAATGGACTTATTCTTGAATTGTAAACATGGTGGTTTATTATTGAATTCTTATTGAATGTGAATAAAAGTACATGTGGATGTATGTGAACTACATGGAAGTAGTATTGATTATGATAAATGGTTGGACCATTGTTAAAGTGCTTAACATGCTTTGAATCTTATTTGGATTAACATATTTGGTATTCACTTAATTGGAGGAGCACCTAGTATGCATTGGAGGATATATTCATACATACCGTGGGGTAAATGTATTTCGTTCATACCTTCGGATATCGTGGGATTTCCCGTTGTGTTATGCCTTGTGACAATACCGTGGGGTATCGATCAAGGTATATCTTCGATTATGATGTAACTGGGTAGCGATATGGACCTTCTCCATGGAATCCAATTTGTCAATGTACCGAATTGTTCTTCCTACATGTTATGATTATAATCTATGTATTATGTGTAAACCTCACTTAGGCTTTAAAAGCCTAACACTTGCTATGTGTTTTATGTGTTACAGATATTAGTGGTACCGGGCACAAGAAGGTTTAGTACGGGGTGTGAGCTCGGGATTGATGTTGGAAGGTTAAAGAATTGGAAGATTGACATTAGAACTTCACGACATCCTTTTTGATCTTGGATTGCTATAGTATTGAGCAAACAAGCTAGTAGTCTTTTGGTAGTTATACATTAACTAAATATTTGTATTAATGGTTTGGTAATGATGTTTATGAACACTTTTACTTTAGTAATGTGGACCACTCTTCCGTTTTTTGGAAGTTTTTGTTAACCCCTATTTTGGGGTGTTACAGTACTCTCGTTGAAGCTGCCCGCACAATGCTTTCCCAAGCAAATCTACGGCTATATCTCTGGGCTGAAGCGGTGTCTACGGCATGCTACACGCAAAACCGCTCTATCCTTCTCAAGCGGTTCAACAAGACGCCGTACGAGATCATAAATAATCACGTTCCAACCATCGGCTACTTTCACGCTTTCGGATGCACTTGCTATGTGCTGAACGACAAGGATGATCTCGGGAAATTCAGCCCCAAGGCGGACGAAGGAGTTTTTATTGGATACTCCATGCAGGCTAAGGCGTATCGCGTTAACAACAAACAGACCAAACCGTTGTTGAAAGCATAAACGTGACATTCGACGAAGCCGCAGATTTGGCTTCTGAACAACTCAGTTCAGAACCCGGTTTAACTGGAGTGCTAGCTTCCGGACCTTCGAGTTCGGGATCTGCACAAGCTACAGTAAATCCGAATCATGCATCTTCATCGAATGATGACTCTTCTGATTTAGATTTATTGTTTCAATATTTCTATGATGACATGCTTAACTCTTCTACTCCTGTCTCAGCGCAACCGCGACTTGAAGCTGCCCGCAAAGAGGATTCGGCCGCTCTATCCGGTCCGCCTCCTTCTACGGGTACGCCGTCAACATCTATAGAGACAGCTCAACCGTCATCATCAGATACGCATGCACCTGGTACTGTAACCCCCCGGAGGAACCCATACTCTCGGAGATCGCTCCTACTGATTCGTCATCTGCTACAACCGATGCTCAACCTCTAAACTCCTCTGAACCAGAAGTTGTTCAACCATCGACGGATCCTCCCCCACTTCCTCCAAGAAACACGACTGCTACTCTTGAACAAGTTCAAGACCTTCCATCAGGTTCATACGTGGATCCGGACACATCTCACTCTACCCAACAGCTGCTTCTGCACTCCACCAAATGGACGAAGGCCCATCCCCTATATCAGATCATCGGTGATCCCTCGACTCCTGTTCGTACACGAGGCGCTTCGGCCAACTTCTGTCTATTTTCCGGCTTCTTAAGCAAGATTGAGCCAACGAACGTACGCGAAGCGCTCGAAGATCCGGACTGGATCATAGCCATGCAAGAGGAGCTAAATCAATTCGAAGCTCTCAAGGTATGGCAACTGGTTCCACGTCCAAAGCACAAGACGGTAATCGGCACCAAATGGATCTTCAAAAATAAAAAGGACGAAGATGGTATCGTTGTTCGCAACAAGGCGCGTCTTGTGGGCAAAGGGTACCGACAACAAGAGGGGATCGACTACGATGAGACATATGCTCCGGTCGCACGCATTGAGGCAATCCGTATGTTTCTCGCTTATGCAGCGCACAAGAACTTCACAGTCTTCCAAATGGATGTGAAGACAGCCTTTCTTTACAGCGACCTCCATGAAGAAGTTTACGTGTCGCAACCCGACGGATTTGTGGATGACTCGAAGCCTGATCATGTCTACA
Organism: Saussurea involucrata; assembly: GCA_033807775.1. NCBI lineage: Eukaryota > Viridiplantae > Streptophyta > Magnoliopsida > Asterales > Asteraceae > Saussurea > Saussurea involucrata. The sequence continues at coordinate 159,542,386 of CM066319.1, forward strand.
TCTTAGACAAGGCACTATACGGCTTAAAGCAAGCACCGCGAGCATGGTACAACACACTATCAAAGTTCTTGTTAGAAGCCGAGTTCACTCGAGGTACAATTGATTCCACACTGTTTATCAAGAACAAAAAGGGCCACATAATTCTAGTCCATGTATATGTCGATGACATCATTTTCGGTTCTACTAGTCCTTTATATGCAAAGAACTTTTCCACTCTCATGGGAATTTTTTTTAAAATGAGTATGCTTTGTGAGGTGAACTTTTTCCTTGGTCTTCAAGTTAAACAACTGTCGACAGGAATTTTCATAAACCAGTCCAAATACATTCGGGATATTCTTCGGAAATTCCAATTGGACCAGTCCTCACCAATGAAAACTCCCATGGCAACCAATACAAAGCTTGGCGTCGATCCTAACGGAAAGGCTGTCAACGCCAAATTGTATCGGGGAATGATCGGTTCTTTAATGTACCTCACTGCCAGTAGACCGGACATCATGTTTTCGACATTTCTTTGCGCCTGTTATCAATCAAACCCTAAAGAGTCTCATTACAATGCTGTTAAACGAATTTTTCGTTATTTACGTGGTACTGCTGATCTTGGCCTTTGGTACCCGAAAGAGACAGGTTTTGGCCTCTCCGCTTACTCTGATGCGGATCACGCGGGATGCATGTTGGACCGCAAGAGCACCTCGGGACACATTCAGTTCTTGGCAGATAGCCTGGTAACTTGGGCTTCGAAGAAACAACAATGTGTTTCAACATCAACTGCTGAGGCGGAGTATGTAGCCGCCGCAAGTTGATGTTCCCAAGTAATCTGGATGAGGACGCAACTCAAAGACTACGGCTTTACGTATGTCAAAGTCCCGATCTACTGTGACTCGAAGAACGCAATTGCCATATCAAGCAACCCGGTCCAACACACCAAGATGAAGCACATCGACGTTCGGTATCATTTTATTAAGGATCACGTCGAAAGAGGTACAGTCGAACTCTACTTCGTAAATACTGAGCATCAGTTAGCAGACCTATTTACCAAAGCCTTGGACGAAAAACGTTTCAAATTTCTTGTGTTCATGCTAGGTATGCTAAATCTGAAGACTTAATCCGAATGTGTGCCTCTTACAAGTTCCATACATCTACGAGCAACTGTATACTCATCATCCGGTGTTCTCACTCCTGATGACTGAGCATACACTTTCTCGCACATGTATTCTACTTGTCTTAGCTACACATTTAGACCATTGTCTCTGTATTTATTAGGTAGATTTCGTGTATTTTCCTTTCTTCGTGTGTTTCTCTTATTTCATACTGTCGTCTGATTTCCGTTCACTATCTTTGTGCTTTCACCATATGTTCTTGTGTTCAGGGGGAGCACCTTGCGGTATCAGGTAAGATCTCTCATACTTTGAGGGGGAGCGTCACACACAGTTTTTCTCTTAAATGTCAAAAGTTTTTGTGTGTGTGGGCACTCCTGTGTGCATGTTATAGTCATCGTTTGAGGGGGAGCGGCACAAGTTTTTCTTGAAAAGTCTAAAAGTTTTTGTGTGTCGGACTCCTCCACTACACTCTTCTGCACTATCCGAGGGGGAGCGATAAATCCCCATGCTCAGTTTGAGGGGGAGCGAGAGAAAGTTCTCTTCCAGTTCAGAATTCCTGAAAATCTTCACGGAACAGGACTGTTCATAGTTATCCGAAAACCTCTAGTATCCGGACAACTCTCGTATCCGGACATCTCTCGCATCCGGACAACTCTCGCATCCGGACACCTATGGTATTCGGACATAATCCAGATCGGGTAGATATCCGGGTCGGCCACGTACCCGGACTCCACCCGCGTATATATATACGTATCCGGCTTCACTCATGTTTCATATCCGGACAATCACGCAAAAACCCTAAACCCCATTTCTATATCTCTCTCGCTCGGACTCTCCTCTCTCTCTCGATTCACGGTGTTTTTAGCCCCTATATTCAGGTATGTTCCTCGATTGTCATTGCTAGTCATCTATCTGCGCGTTTCACACACTATGCATCACAAACCGACCCCTGATTGGGTCGATCCCACAGTAACCGACACCCTTAAGTGTTTTTCGTCGTTTTTGCTTCAATGGATACGATTCAAGGGTTGTCCACACTCCATTAAGCTAATATTTGCTTTTGGACATCCCTTCCGCACCCTAGCACTAGCTTTGGATATCCAATTTGGCACATTGATCAACTGCGTCATCGTCTGGACACATTCGTCGTGTCCGGACACCTTCAAGGCCATGAAGCTCCATCCGGACACTACCATCACCCGGAGACCTAGTTTTCTGGAAACCCAAGGGTTTCCGGTAAGTTCAACTACCGGGTAGTTTGGTGTCCGGACTCTACACTTATCCGGAAAACTCATGTATCCGGGAACACTTATCCGGAAATCTGTCGAACATCATGTCCGGATTGCTTCATTTATCCGGATACTCCCCTTCATCCGGCAACTGTTGTTATCCGGATAGTACAGGTTATCCGGACAATTGCTATCCGGAAACATTGTGTTCTCCGGTTTCTTTGGTTGCTTCACTGTCCTTATCCGGATACCCCTGTCGTGTCCAATCCAGTACCTGTTTTGTTACAACCAGTCCTCGATCTGTCTCAGATTGAGCCACTCACAGCAAAGGTACGCCCCGACACCTGTTTATCCGCCTTATTTACTAACTACGCTGCTATTTTACAGATTATCTATGGCGGATCAACAACAACCTCTTCCCGGACAACATGGAGACCCACAACCACCTCCTCAAGAGCAAATACCTCAAGAGGAGGATATTATTGACGACGAAGCCGATGCTGCCTTGGTTGACCCTGACCATGGTACTGAACTGGAGGCCAATAATCACCACCTGGACCCGACACTATTCAGGCCCCAGCCACACCATCGGGTCCTTCTGGAAATCCTTATGAATCACCCTCTCCGTGAGGCCCTTACCAGCACAGCCGACGTCCCAGTCCTGTACGTTCTGTAGGTATGGCTCACCGCCCGAGTCGTCACAGCCGGTAACTCGCAGTCGATCACCGCTCAAATCGATAACCAACCTTTCATGCTCACACCGGACTCATTCCGCCGACTTCTCTCTCTTCCGGAGGCCACTGCCAACAATCACGAACGGTACGATTCTGCCGTAAATGATGACACACTGTGCGCTCAAATCCGCGCACTTGGCTACAACCATGATCTCAACCGGCCGTCCAGCTTTCCAGTGTGACCTCTGATCTTCCTTGCTCCTCAAGGAGGAAATCGACAGCCTTTAAGATAAGAGGCTAGCTCCTGTCTTGGCGCAAGTACCTGGCTCCGATATGGTACACTCTCTTTACAATCCTAAACCGCTGTCTTTCCTCGCGATGGAGAGGCATTGATCAGTGCACCGGCGACTTCCTTCGCCTAGTTCATGTCGTGTGCTATAACCGCCACATCGACTTCGCAATGATCATCTGGAGGGAGCTCGTCACCGCTATTCTCCACATCGGAGGGTCCAAACGGAAGAAGTTTCTTCCGTATCCGCGTTTCCTTTCGCTTGCGGTGCGTCAACACATGGACGCGAATCCTGCCATTCCTCGCCGCCTGAACCATCCGGTATGTCCCCATCACCACTTACAGTTCATGGTTATACACAATCCATCTGATGTGGTAGCCATGCCCATCCCTGAACCACTACTAGCCATTGTCGATCCCACTGCACCAGGGGTAGTAGCATACAGGGGAGCGTTAGGATATCCCATGGTCCACCCAGAGCCGGAGGGACCTGCCCAGGGACTTAGACCCGAGAGACGTGAGGGTCCGAGAGTAAGAGGTGGAAGGGCCCGACAAGCAGGTGCTGTCGGGCGGGGAACGTTAGTTGTGAGAGGAAGGGGAACGAGAGTAGGTGGTGCAGTGGAATCGCAACCCGGTTCCAGCCAACCCCAATCTAGACCCGCTCTTCATCGTTCGACCGAACCATATGTTACTGAACCCCCTTCCCCATCACACCATGTTGAAGACGTGGTTTATGACTCCACGGACTCCGATACCGACCATTCTATACGCCTGAAACACATATCTCACGGTATCGGACCCAACCCAGATTATTACACTGGTGGAATCTCTCTTGACTCACCTCCTCTTACCGGAACCGGACCTATTATTAGGACATCTGAGGGAGAACAAGTAGAGGAGTTAGATCCTGCGAGGCGGAGAAAACTGCGTTCAAAGTTGAACCAGGAAAGATCGAGCCGTAAAGAAAACGAGGCTCATGAGCGAACCCAAACGAGCGATATCCGGGTAGCCACATCTGCTATCCCGTCTCATTTGTTGGGACGGGGTATTGAAGAAGACTCCGTGGACCCAGCGGAGCAATTGCACGACCCCCTTATCCACTCATCTGTCTCACAACAGACGGATGTTTCAATATTACACGGGGAACAAGCACAACTTCCACCGGCCTCTCATTCGGAGAGTGTTGGTGTTGAACTAAGAGACCAGCAGCCCCCGGTCTCGACTTCATTTCGTGCACCATCGAGACTAGAGCCACTTGTAATAGATCAATCTTTGGCTAGGACACTTGAAGAGGTACAACACCAAGTCAAGACTCTTCGTGACTCGACCGGAACCACCGTAGTGTCTTCACCTCTTGGTGAAACACAAGGATCGGCGGGAAATCCTACCACAGCTAACATCACGCCAACTGTGAATGTAGGTGGCTCTACCCCTGTGGTAGACGCCTCAACGGGCAATCTAAGTGATCCCGAGGTTAATTTACCCGACTTCGTGTCACCAGGGTCTCTGGACAGCACCCTTAAGGCTGTCCGCCAGGATATGGTGCAACAGATGCAACAACATGTAGCCGCTGAGCTTGCCAAAGTGATGCGTGCTATCAAAGGAAAGGGCCACGTCGTCGAACCTGAAACCGCCTCTGTACCTCCACCGATTCAACAGCAACCAATCTATTCGGTGGAGACCCTGAAGACGATGTTGTTGGCCCAGCTGCTCCAGGAATCCGACACCACCGCATCTACCGAAGCAGACCTGATATCAGTTCTCCGATCCCAGGTCACTGCTCCATCTTCATATATCACATCACGCCTTGACGCCATTGACTCGACCCTCAACGACTACAACAAAGCGCTCGCCACGCTGTCTGAGAGGGTCCGCTCACTAGAAGACACTTGTAAGAGTCAAGTCGGCGGTCTCAAACGCAAGCACGATGACCAGGATGATTCTGATCACCGTGAGGGGGAGAAGCGTCTACGCCAAACCGAGACCGCCCAGATCATGACTGCCGAAACTACAACAGTGGTTCAAAAGGAACCCCCAACTGCGGCAACTACATCAGAAGCACCCGAAGCCGAGTTGCCACTAGCAGATATGGTCATAGATATGGAGATTTCAGATGAAGAAGACCCGAAGGTTGAAAAGCCCGAGGGTTCAACACAGGAACTGGTCGATTTTGACTCGTCAGACAGACCGATACTGGACATGATAGATCCAGAGTGTGAGACCAACCCGGAGACCGAAGACGCATGGTACGAAAAAGCCGCCAGTGCCATAAATCTCCAGGTAAATTTGGTCTTCCCTACTGATGAGGACGACAATATTGACTACGATCAGTTCCTGCTCCAAAATTTATATGGAGCAACCCCCGTTCACTATGCTCAACCCGCCGGAACATCATCAACAAGACCTGAGTCTACTACTTCCGATCTTCCGACAACTGCTCCTCCCACGACAGCTTCTGATCTTCCTCCTTCTCCTCAACAGCAACAAATCCGTTGGGAGAAGATCATGGTACTTATCCCTCATCTGGAGGAATCTTTGAAGAAGCTGTTCGTACACAAACTTCGCCCGATTGAGCCGACCTTCTGTCTAGGTATCTACAACCTTGACCCAGAATTTCAACGCCGATATATCAGCACAATGCAGCGGTGTCTTCCAGTCAACCAGGTCAGAACCAAATTTCAAATCACAGAGGTAATCAGCATCTATTCAAGACGTATTATGAGGATCGTCTACCCAGTTTTAATTGTTCGACGTGAAGATAGGAACGAATGGAAATTTTCAGAAGCTGATTTCAAGAACCTCCGACCACTCGACTTTCTGGTTATTCTGAAAGATTTACGTACAAGAACCATCCGACCACTAGAGATTACAAAGGCACTCGAAGCTGTTCGTCGATACCTGGTCCGCACCATCATGATGTCTTATCTAACGGACTTCCAAATGGCAATCGAGAACAAGGCGAAAAAGGTAAATCTGATCAAGCCGAATCTAAAAGCACCTGAGTTAAACATGTATCCCGAGAACGCTATGCTTCTGGAACCAGAATTCGAGATTGTTTACCTCAATGAGCAAAAAGAGAAGAAGTTCATGCGTTTCAGTCAGGTAGACAGATTTTGTGACGGCACGCTTCTAAAGGTCAGAGATGCTCTTCGAAAGATTATTCAACACGAGTCTGAGAATCCAAGGTATTCTTATGTTCCGAATCCGAATGAAGTAAATGCTCGGAATGCCTTGGAAATGATTGAAGATCGCATCGACTATCGCCGCGCCATCAGGCTTTTCGAGGTACACTTCGCGCTCTGCAAAAGATATGTTTTCAACTGGAGAGATCTAGAGCGCCAACTCGAACTTCAAATCAAAGGGGGAGATTGTTAGAGCAGTTTTAATGTTGATTTAAAGTTCAAGGGTTAAACTGTATTTGATTAAAATAGAGCTTATTAGTGAACGGGTCGTGGGCTTGTTAACCACGGGCCCATTGTATTTAATGTTGATTAGCTTGGAAAAACAAGCTAATCATCCTTTTAGCTTTCTGAACTTTATTGTAAATTCTCTCTGAAAGTGAATGACAGGGATGACCAGTTGAAATCATTACGCATACTTTTATTATTTCGATTTCTTATTTCGTTGCACGGATCTGGTAATAACAGGGACAAATAACAAATCAGGAACATAAGATTATGAAAAATAAGTAGCAACATTAACAATTAACATAATAGGAGCAGGGAAATATATACATCTAAGTACAAAGAGCGGAGTAAACCTTGAGTGGTGGTATATTGTCAGCATCAAACAGAATCACTCGTGCCTGTGTGATATCATGATGAACACTCAATACACGTTTCAAGAATTCTTTGGAGTCTTGATGGAGGTGCTTACCTGATTTCCAGAATTCTCACAAACCAAAACATTGTTTTTAGCCATAATATATAGGAGGAAGAAGGGACTTATTTTTGGGGCTTATTTTAGGCAAAATTAATCAATTTTGATTATTTCCTTAATTATGAATATAACTAATACCATTTAGTTTCCTTTATTTTTGCGGCAAAATTAATTATTTCGAAATTACTGCAAAAATTAAACAAATTTCGAAATTGATTTCCTCATCTAAATAGACAAAGTTATTTTTGGGGCTTATTTTAAATGGTATTAATCAATTTTGATTATTGATAACGCCACTTTTTGGCGTTATTCTCAGTTCTCAAACCAATGAGATTGGCTTGTATTCAAGTAAAAAGGCGTGTATTTTACGGTTTATCTAGTGTTTGATACAGGTTATCTAAAAGGCGGCATTCCTCCGGAAAAGAAGCTAAAAAGAGCCTAAAACGAGTCCAAACGAAGCCTAACGGAAGCCCAAAAGTCAAGCCCAAGACCCGCAACCGAACCAGGACCCGATCCGCGAACCAGAAATTGATCCATGCAGCCAAAAAGACACGCGCGACTTACCACGCGACTTGCAAGTCGCGTGGCAAACCGCGTAAGCCACTGTTTGTCGAAAATCAGCTTTATTAATCGGGTTTTAGGTCATTCATTGAGGACGCAACTTTCACACGACGGCCAGGGGCGATTTTGGGGCGATTTCTGGAGACTTTTCGGAGCTTTCGGAGTCACGATCGAGAGCCGATCAAGGAGACGTCAACACGCGAAGTAGAGACGAGCACGAGAGAAGGGAGTTCATTATCTTACTGTTTACGATTGCATCTTTTACGTTAATCATGTTTACATACACTTCCATTATCTTTTCTTTTGTGTTTGAATCCACCACCGACATGAACTAACCGGTTCGTGTTGGGGGTTGGAATGAATTCGGTTATTAAGCATGTAAACAATTGACTTGATATTTTATCAGTTTTTCCGTTATTAATGAAGCATGTGATTTTGTGTTTAATGCCTTTGAGAGTCTAGCTAGCTTTCAATTGATTTATTATTTTCAGCTGAGTTCGAGAGAATTAACTGTTAAAAAGAACTAGGAATTGCATGCCTAAGACGATAAATCGGTGATAGAGATATATCGAATAAGTCTTAGTCCCAATTGAACCGTTAGGTTGAAATCGAGAGATGAAATCTAGCCGTTTAATATAAATCTGGTGCTTAATGTGTTTTGGAATCCATAAGTTGAGGTCGAGAGATTTAACTTGTCCTTTTCAAAATAAAATCCGTTGTTGCTTGAAAGAGAACAACGGTGATCTTAAAAGATTTGGGAATCATTAAAGGGATAAATTGGTAATTGTTTTGAGTCAAGCGTTTGCATGTGGGAAACCTTAGGATTTCTAACCCCCAACTTTCTCTCTATCGAAGTTTCCTAAGTCGTTATTTGTTTCGTTTGTGTTTGAGTTGTAATTTACTTTCTGCAATTAAGTAGTTTAACAATAGCCAACCATCTCTCAATTCGACAGTTCAATTAATAGTTCTTATAGTAATTGTGATACTTAGTTCCTAGTTCCCGTGGATTCGATACTCGTACTTACCGTACGTTATTACTTGATTTCGACACCGTACACTTGCGGTTAGATTTAGGGGGGGTGAGACCCACCTATCAAGTTTTTGGCGCCGTTGTCGGGGAGCTAGTTGCAACTAATAGCACTACCAGCTATAAGCGCTATTAGATTGGACATTTTTTTTATTTTCGTTGTTTTATTCCATCACTTTCAGTTTCTGGATCACTAATCTCGCTTACTTTCTTTCAGGTACTAATTGGTTTATGCCAAGGACGGCCCGAGGGAAGGAAATCGAACAATTTGATCCGGAGATCGAAAGAACCGCTCGTCGGCTGCGTAAGAAAGCTAAAGCTAAAAGAAATCTAAGGTTCGAGATGTCCGACGACGAGAGACCTCCTCGAAATGACCCACCACCACCTCCGGAAAGACGCCCTATGCGGTCGTTTGCCGACCCGAATGTGGCAGCGGCACGCATAGGCATTCAAGCGCCCGCCACTGGGGCGAATTAATTCGAGCTTAAACCGAGTACCATCGTGATGGTGCAACAAAACCAGTATGGAGGAACACCGGCGGAAGACCCTCATGCACATCTCCGTGCATTTGAGCGGGTTTGCAACACTTTCAAGATCAATGGCATGAGCGAAGATGCCATTAAGCTGAGGTTATTTGGATTCTCCCTCAAGGGCCGAGTCGAGACATGGACCGAGAGTATCCAGCCGGATTCAATTACTACATGGGCACAACTGAAGGCAGCGTTCCTTCAGAAATTCTTTCCTCCGAGTCGGACCACCCAACTAATGGCCGAGATCACCCATTTCGCACAATGGGATCAAGAAACGCTATATGAGGCTTGGGAGCGCTACAAGGACATGATCAAGAAGTGTCCTCATCACGGGCTACAAGGCTGGGTCATCATCCAGACCTTCTTTAGTGGCCTTCACCCGCAGTTTAAAAATGACATCACTGCTGCAGCGGGTGGGGCACTAATGGATAAGTCCTATGAAGAAGCGTGCGAACTGATCGAGAATTTGGCGGAGCATAGTTTTTCCACCCCGAGATCAGCCGTGAGACGGGTGGCAAGTGTGCAAGAAAGTAATGAGCTAAATGAACTGAAAGCTCAACTAGCCTTTATCACGAATCATCTGAATAGAGGTAATCCGAGAGAACCTGATCAGGTTCAGTTTGTGCAAAACCGGAACCAGTCGAGGAACGATCCTTTCTCGAACACCTATAATGAAGGGTGGAAAAAGCACCCTAATCTTTCATGGGGTCAACCTCAACAACAACCAGGTAATTCGTCTAATTCTTTTAATTCTTTTCATACTAACAATGCTTACCGTCCTCCAGGTTTCAACCAAAGGAACGAAGGACCATCCGGAGAGAAGAAGTCAGGACTTGAGGACATGATGATGAAGTTCATGACGAAGATGGAAAGCACGGTTGAGGGATTAGCGAGCACGGTGAGTACAGTCAAAGCTGCAACCGAGCAAAACACAGCATCTATAAAGATCTTGGAGAGGCAAGTGGGGAAAATCTCTGAAGCTCTACAAAACCGACCTCCCGGAACTTTTCCCAGTCAAACCGAAAGGACTAACCGGGAAACATGCAATGCCATTTATCTGAGAAATGGCAAGGAGCTGAATGGAGAGCCATTACGAAAGTCGTCATCAAGGGAGACCGGTCCGAAAGAGAAAGAGATCGAGAGCATTAAAGTGACTGAACTAGAAGCTGATAAAGAGTGTGCAATAAAAGAGAACTCGGAGGGTGAAGAGAACAAACTAAAGCAACCACCGGTCAAGCCGGAAATTCCGAGAGTGCCATACCCGAATAGACTCAAAAAGAATAAGGATGATGTTAATTTTTCCAAGTTTATTGATGTGTTTAAAAAGTTAACAATTAACATCCCTTTTGCAGATGCATTGGCGCAAATGCCCTCTTACATGAAATTCATGAAAGAGATCTTATCCAAAAAGAGGGCGATCGATCACCAGGCCACCGTTGCACTCACTGAAGAGTGCAGCGCGATTTTTCAGAATAAGCTTCCCCCGAAGCTTAAGGATCCAGGGAGTTTCTCTATCCCTATTCAGATTGGGGAGTTTACTTTTAATAAAGGTTTATGTGATTTAGGGGCAAGTATTAACCTGATGCCTCTTTCTATTTTTAGGAAACTCGGCCTGGGTGAGGTAAGCCCGACGTACATGACGCTAAAGCTCGCCGATCGATCAATCAGATACCCGTACGGAGTCGTAGAAGACGTGCTCATCAAGGTCGGTAAATTCTATTTCCCGGTGGACTTTGTAGTGATAGACATAGACGAAGACGAAGAGGTCCCGTTGATATTGGGACGATCCTTCCTAGCCACGAGTAGAGCCTTGATTGATGTGGAGGAAGGAGAGGTGACCTTTAGAGTCGGTGGCGAGAGGGTGACTTTCAAGATGTTCGAGAAGACGAGAGGTCGGAGTGAAGAGGCATCCGGATCTGGTCATGGAAGGCCAATTGCGAGAGAATCCGCTAAGAACCGCAAGTGTGGGCGGTTCGAGTCAGCGGATACGGAGCCAAGTTGAAAACCGCACAGTCGTGCCACGACTTTAAATAAGGCGCTTGGTGGGAGGCAACCCACCAAGGTTTGTCGTCTTTAGTAATTTTTATTTTGAGTGTGTTTTTATTTCCGAAAAAAACCATAAAAATCGAAAAATTGAAAAAACCGAAAAAGCGAAAAACGAACAGAGACATACGCGACTTGCCACGCGGTTTGCATACCGCGCAGCAAGCCGCGGGGAACCCTGTTGGTTTTCTGAAATAGGGACATACGCGGGTTATCCCGCGACTTACATCTCGCGGCCAAAACCGCGGGAGTCCCCTGTTGTGTCTCGTTCGTTGTTCGTGCAATCTTTGTTCCTTTCTTGCTTTGTGTGTTTCATTTTCATGCATTTTTCGTCGTGTGTTTTATGTCTTTTGTTTGTTTTGCATGCTCTCTCCGTCTCCTCTTGATGCTCAACCTTTCAAGAATCCTCCTTCATCCGGGCAAAATAGGTACGCTCTAAACTTTGCATAATAACGAGTGGTGTAAGATGTTTGTCCGTGTTAGTTAAACGAGATGCAACAAACCTAAGTTTCACTTAGGTTTGGGGTGCCTCATCTTTCACATCTACACACTCAAATTTAAACCCTGTACAAACCTCGGTTTTACCGAGGTTTGGGGTTGGCTTTTATTGGCAAACCTAGGCCACGGCCTAGGTTTGGGGTGCCCATTTTAGAAATTTTGGGTTTTCTTTTGATGTTATGTAATGCCTTGCCTGTCCTTTGTGATAACTGTAATAACTGCACAATGATTGAGTCGCATCGCCTACGACTTTACTTGCACATTGGGGACAATGTGTGGGTAAGGTTTGGGGTTGCCCAATCAGGCTCAAGTTATGCACGTAGATTTCCTGCACCTCTGAGTGTCTAGATCATAATAGCTAAAATCTTTGTTTTGAATGATTGAGACCAACCATTGTGGGAAGAATCTTGTGATAGTGACGTGACCGTTAGGGAAGGACCGGGAAAGGACATGACTAGGTACATTAGTGGAGACCACCCGATAGTGAGTTTTGAGCCTAAAAGACGTTTTTTCATTTCGAGGGATTCATACACCTAATTCTTATACACTTTTTCGAATTCCTTGTCGTGAATGTAGAATGATCTCGCTACATTATTGCATTGAGTAGCAAAGACGAACCTCGGGATATTGGGTAAGGGTATAGTAGACCATATCGTGTGGACCTTAAGATATGATTCCAGGCATTATGTGTTTTGTTTTTAACCATTTTAGCTATCGTTCCCTTTCACCCTTTTGTGTGTATCCATAGCCCTTTTGCAGCCAAACACGCACCCTATTCGTTTCTAAACCCATCATTAACCCATTAGCCAAAAGCCTTAGCCAACCCTTATCCGAAAGCGTGTAAATCAAAGGCAGTGATGAACTACGAAAGATAGAGCAGAAAAGAATAGAACAGGCCAGTCATGAGAATAAAACGGGTCAATGTAACCCGAGAAATAGAAAAGATAGAAAAGAGGGCCAATGATGCCCCAAACAAATAAAGAGGACCAATGAAGTCCCAACTGAAAAAAAAAATTAAATACAGTTAGTCAGATAGTATTTATAGCAGCTGAATAAGAGAGTCAAAGCGACTCCAATAGTGACAAAGAGGGCCACATGATAGAGGCTGAAGTAGAGAAGTTCAGAACTGCCAAAGATTGACACGCCAAGGACCTTTGAACCATTTTACCCTTCGTTTCTCAGCCATAGCCCTAGCCCCATTACAACCCATGTAAATACCTGGATGATCTTTTGGAAGATGTGATTACGGTATACGACCACCCTCATCGATATTCCCTGTCTTGCTACTTGACTCCTTCTGAGATCAAATTTTTGGACAATTGTGCGTCTTTCCTTAGAGTTGTCATGTAATAATTTGAGTATTCGTGTACATAACCTCCTTAAACATGACAACACGAGCGATAACCTAGGTTCGAGTGAAACGAGAGTATCCCGTGAGGTAGGGTCGAGACGAAATGTTTTCCCTAGTATGTTTGGACCTAGTCTAAACTTAATGTAATCGGAACGGTCACGAGTTCAACTCTCAATAGAAGGTCATAGATCGGACAAAATAAGGACGAGGCGAGAGTGAGATAGATATTCACGGGTATGGGAAATCACCGATGCATCACTTGGTACCGATTGGGAATTGTGCAGTTATTGTTATTTCGCAGATATATGCTTTTATTCTGTTTTTATCGCTCATTTGCTTGGGGACAAGCAACGCTCGGTTTGGGGTTGTTGATAACGCCACTTTTTGGCGTTATTTTCAGTTCTCAAACCAATGAGATTGGCTTGTATTCAAGTAAAAAGGCGTGTATTTTACGGTTTATCTAGTGTTTGATACAGGTTATCTAAAAGGCGGCATTCCTCGGGAAAAGAAGCTAAAAAGAGCCTAAAACGAGTCCAAACGAAGCCTAACAGAAGCCCAAAAGTCAAGCCCAAGACCCGCAACCGAACCAGGACCCGATCCGCGAACCAGAAATCAACCCATGCAGCCAAAAAGACACACGCGACTTGCAAGTCGCGTGGCAAACCGCGTAAGCCACTGTTTGTCGAAAATCAGCTTTATTAATCGGGTTTTAGGTCATTCATTGAGGACGCAACTTTCACACGACGGCCAGGGGCGATTTTGGGGCGATTTCTGGAGACTTTTCGGAGTTTTCGGAGTCACGATCGAGAGCCGATCAAGGAGACGTCAACACGCGAAGTAGAGACGAGCACGAGAGAAGGGAGTTCATTATCTTACTGTTTACGATTGCATCTTTTACGTTAATCATGTTTACATACACTTCCATTATCTTTTCTTTTGTGTTTGAATCCACCACCGACATGAACTAACCGGTTCGTGTTGGGGGTTGGAATGAATTCGGTTATTAAGCATGTAAACAATTGACTTGATATTTTATCAGTTTTTCCGTTATTAATGAAGCATGTGATTTTGTGTTTAATGCCTTTGAGAGTCTAGCTAGCTTTCAATTGATTTATTATTTTCTGCTGAGTTCGAGAGAATTAACTGTTAAAAAGAACTAGGAATTGCATGCCTAAGACGATAAATCGGTGATAGAGATATATCGAATAAGTCTTAGTCCCAATTGAACCGTTAGGTTGAAATCGAGAGATGAAATCTAGCCGTTTAATATAAATCTGGTGCTTAATGTGTTTTGGAATCCATAAGTTGAGGTCGAGAGATTTAACTTGTCCTTTTCAAAATAAAATCCGTTGTTGCTTGAAAGAGAACAACGGTGATCTTAAAAGATTTGGGAATCATTAAAGGGAAAAATTGGTAATTGTTTTGAGTCAAGCGTTTGCATGTGGGAAACCTTAGGATTTCTAACCCCCAACTTTCTCTCTATCGAAGTTTCCTAAGTCGTTATTTGTTTCGTTTGTGTTTGAGTTGTAATTTATTTTCTGCAATTAAGTAGTTTAACAATAGCCAACCATCTCTCAATTCGACAGTTCAATTAATAATTCTTATAGTAATTGTGATACTTAGTTCCTAGTTCCCGTGGATTCGATATTCGTACTTACCGTACGTTATTACTTGATTTCGACACCGTACACTTGCGGTTAGATTTAGGAGGGGTGAGACCCACCTATCAATTATTTCCTTAATTATTTCGAAATTGATTTCCCCATCCAAATAACTATGAATATAACTAATACCATTTAGTTTCCTTTTTTTTAGGGGGCAAAATTAATTATTTCGATATTACTGCAAAAAATTAAACAAATTTCGAAATTTATTAATTATTTCGAAATTGATTTCCCCATCCAAATAGACAAAGTGTTTATTTTATTTTTCAGGATAAAATAAGTCAAGCAATCCCAAACACCCCCTTAGAAAAAAAATTATTATAAGAAGGTATGATCAATTTAATTATTTCGAAATTACTGCAAAAATTAAACAAAATTTGGAATTTATTAATTATTTCGAAATTGATTTCCCCATCCAAATAGACAAAGTTATTTTTGGGGCTTTTTTTAAATGGTATTAATCAATTTTGATTATTTCCTTAATTATTTCAAAATTGAAATCATTAATTGTTATGGATGTATTTATGGACGTATTAACTGAAATATTTAATTAAGTTTTTGTAGAGGGTTCCTGGTTTCCAAAAAAAAATTCATGGTTTCCAAAAACAAAAGAATTAGGTTTCTCTCTCTAAAAAAATTAAGTAAATATACTTTGAGTTGTAGTACATAGTGTTTAAGTTGTTGTTTTTAAGAGTTTGGGGTTTCATGCTTTATAATATAATATAGATTACAAAATATTAAAAATATTAAAAGTGTTTTTATCCTTAATTATGGCATAAAAACAGTTAAAATAGGGGTTGACTAAATGCTTTCTTTTAGAGTAAACTCTACTTTTCGTCCCTGAGGTTTAGTCATTTCTTTGAAAGCAACACCTGTGGTTTCATAAGTCGAGTTGTTGTCCTCATGGTTTTGATTTTACACTAGATTTGGGACCTGGTCACTAACGGGGTTAAATGGCTTCGTTAGTGTCAGGGGCAATTTCGTCTTTTCACCATTCTGTCCCATTTTTGTAATTCTATTTGTTTCTTCTTATATTTATAAAGTATATCAAACTTTAGGGACTAAATAGGATTACTTCTATAATATTATATATATATATATAATATATATATATACTGGTTAAGTTCATGACAGGACCAAAAATACAAAACCACATCACCATATCCATGGCTGCACCATCTCACCATAACATCATCATCATCTCCTTCTTCTTCCTTTTCCACCACCACCACCCACCATCCACCACCACCCTCCACCACTACCACCCACCATCCACCACTACCACCCACCATCCACCACCACCATCCACCACTACCACCCACCATTACAACCACCATCCACCACTACCACTCACACACACACACACTCTCTCTCTCACACGCAACACACAACACATACTCACACACACACACACACACACCTCATACACACACACAGTTCTCCGGCCACCACCATTTCTCCGGCCACCACACCATTTCTCCGGCCACCACCGCCATTTTCATGGGTTTCATCTAATTTGAAGTTTTTAGCAAGAATTAGGTTGTGAGGGTGTGTACTGTGTGTGAAATGATGACGTGTGTGTGAGTGTGTGCTTTATGTGTGTGTGTGAGTGTGTGCTTTGGGAAGAAGATGAAGAGAGAAAGAGAGTGTTACAAGATGAAGAAAGAAAGAGAGTGTTACAAGGGAGGAAGATTCATGGGTTTTGTTGCTGGTGGTGGCCGGAGTTGCTAGTGGTGGCCGGAGATGTAGTTGGGGGAGGAGGAAGACGAAGTGGATTTTGTCCCTGTGATGTAATATATATATATATATATATATATATATATATATTAGAAGTGTTACAATTTGGTCCCTACAGTTTGATAACTTTTACAAATATAAGAAAAAACAAAAAACAATTACAAAAACAGGAAGAAAATGTGAAAAGACGAAATTTCCCCTGACACTAACGAAGCCATTTAACCCCGTTAGTGACCAGGTCCCAAATCTAGCGTAAAATCAAAACCTTGAGGACAACAACTCGACTTATGAAACCACAGGTGTTGGTTTCAAAGAAATGACTAAACCTCAGGGACCAAAAGTAGAGTTTACTCTTTCTTTTATATTGTTACATGCATTTTAACTTACTAATTTTCCCCTCTTTACATATGAGTCTTAAAATTTATATTTAATATTCTTAATGCATTATTCAACATTTTATTCTAACTCTAAGATAAAAATATCCTTTATTTGTTATTGAACAATTTCATTAAAAGAAGAGTAAATTACATTTTTGGTCCTTGTGGTTTTCACTCAAAATCAACTTTGGTCTCTTTTTCAAACTAATTACACTTTTGGTCATTGTGGTTGTTATTTTGTTTCATTTTTAGTCCCTCTGGCCAACTTTAATTAAAATAGTTATTTAGTTTAAGGGTATTTTTGTCCATTTACCTTTTGTTTGTCTTTTTCAA
This sequence comes from Saussurea involucrata, assembly GCA_033807775.1. Lineage (NCBI taxonomy): Eukaryota > Viridiplantae > Streptophyta > Magnoliopsida > Asterales > Asteraceae > Saussurea > Saussurea involucrata. The sequence goes on from CM066319.1 coordinate 159,559,675, forward strand.
TTTATTAATTTATATCGTAAATTACAATTTTAGACCTTGTGGTTTGTCTTTCTTTTTTCCCTTTTTTGTCTTTTTTATCCTTTTCATTTTATACATTTGTTATAGTAATTAATTAATGACAATTTTTAATAACAATACATTAAAAATACACATTCCATTTTGAAATTTACGCCATTAGTTAATTAATGTAATAAGGGTATAAAATGAAAGGCGTAAGAAACACAAGAAAGAGAAAAAAAACCATAAAATAAATAAGTTTAAGTGTGTGGTTGTTACTTAATTATTTATTTTTCATTACAATAAATTTACGTTTGTATTTTGACAAAAATAATAATTATTATATTTCAAAGTTTTTCATTGATACACATTTAATTGAATGAAAAAATGATGCATTTTTTAAAATTAAATTGACACATAAATTTCGATTTTTACATAATAAAATAAAGTGATAAATTTTTTAAGCACAACTTGAAATAGAAAAACGTTTTCTTATTAGCGTAGACGAATTCGTGTATATATATATGGTATAAATTGCGTAAAAAATTAAAAAATATTCAATAATTACTTATTTTTAAAGATATCGACAATACTTTTTAATGGTGTAATTTAAAAAATGAAATGTGTATTTGTAATGTATTGTTAGTAAAAGATATCATTAATTAATTAATATAACAAGGGTATAAAATGAAAAGAATAGAAAAGACAAAAAAAAAAGAAAAAAAAGACAACCCACAAGGACTAAAATAGTAATTTACTATATTAACTAATCAAAAAATGAAAAAATGTAAATGGACAAAAATACTCTTAAGCTAAATAACTAATTTAAGTAAAGTTGGTTAGAGGGACCAAAATTGAAACAAAAAAGCAACCACAATGACCAAAAATGTAATTAGTTTGAAAAATGGACCAAAACTGATATTGAGTGAAAACCACAAGGACCAAAAATGTAATTTACTCTTAAAAGAATTTTGGTACTTTCTCTTAATTATAGTAATATTTAATAATGATTCTTTTGACTTTTAAAATAAAAAATAGAGTGAATTGTGGATTTGGTCCCTATGCTTTGATGGTTTTGTGACTAAAGTCCCTATACTATGTTTATTGTGGATTTGGTCCTTGTGGTATTCAGTTTTTCTTGGCCATGGTCCCTCGACTAACATTTTCGTTAACTTCGTTAAGTTAAGGACCATTTTAGCCATTTTTTCTAAATTTTGTCTTTCTACTATAAAAAAAGTAAAACAATATTTTTATACACACACAAATATATACACATATAACTATAGACACACAAATATATATATATATAAATATATATATAATTATACACAAGTATATGTATATATATACATAACGATATATAACAATTTAATTTTATCATTTTATTGTAATGGTGGAAAAAGATATGGGTTTATTGTTATAATGTAATTAAAATTTTGATTTAAACAAATCAAATCATAAAATTGTATCTTATTTTATTTAGAGCGAAAAAATAAGATATTGTTTTATGATTTGATTTGTTTAAATTAAAACATTAATTATGTTAAAGACGAAAAACAATATTAAAATTGAAACTCCTAATTTTAGAATGATAAAATTGGAGTTCATTAATCAGTGGTTTTCAATAATTTAGTGTTAAAATATCGATAATAAGCTTGTTTGTTACAATGAAAATAAAAGAACAATAAAATTAAATCGTCTTTAACATAATTAATGTTTTAATTTAAATAAATCAAATCATAAAACAATATCTTATTTTTTCGCTCTAAATAAAATAAGATACAATTTTATGATTCGATTTGTTTAAATCAAAATTTTAATTACATTATAACAATAAAATCATATCTTTTTCCACCATTACAATAAAATGATAAAATTAAACTGTTATATATCGTTATGTATATATATACATATATTTGTATATATATATATATATATATATATATATATATATTTGTGTGTCTATAGTTATATATGTATATATTTGTGTGTGTATAAAAATATTGTTTTACTTTTTTTATAGTAGAAAGACAAAATTTAGAAAAAATGGCTAAAATCGTCCTTAACTTAACGAAGTTAACGAAAACGTTAGTCGAGAAACCATAGCCAAGAAAAACTGAATACCACAAGGACCAAATCCACAATAAACATAGTATAAGGACTTTAGTCACAAAAACCATCAAAGCACAGGGACCAAATCCACAATTTACTCTAAAAAATATAATACTTAGATTATAAACAAATATTTAATTAAAAAATATACAACTTTACTTTCTCTTTAAGCATCAAAGTCAAAGGAAAAATCATTGACATGAAAAGTCAGCTGGCCATGATCATTGCCACATTCAAAAGCATTTTTTATCAACTTTCTTTGTATTTTATCTGACGTTTTAAATAACGGGAAATTAATTAAAATACCCTAAGTTTGATCAAGTGTTATCAAAATACCACAAATCTCTCCCACTTTGCAAAAGTACCCCTTTTTCCGTGATGAGAGCCCGCGATCGCTGGCCAGGGACCATTTCTGACACTTTTTTAAACTTGTAGGGACCATTTTTGAAAAATGGAATCCCACGATCGCAGGCTAATCCCGCGATGGTATGTTTTTTGTGACTTTTCAATTGTAAGGAACCATTTTTGAAAAATTCCAGGGACCATTTTTGAAAATTTGAACCGCGTTTGACCATTTTTGACCACTGTTCACCCGCGTTTCGTCAAATTTAATGAATTTAAAATGAAATGTTACACTTTCAACTCCTATACTTATTTACTAAATTTACTTTATACCTTTTAGTTTCATTATTTTAATTTTACATTTAACACATATAATCGTTTATTAACTAAAATACGTTAAAAAAATACGTTTTAATTTCAACAAATTACACCATTATAATCGTCTCTTCGATACGTTCGAAATGAGCCCAATCTTGAATTTTTTTGGAATTATATATTTTAATATATATCATATACAGTTATACACTACATAAAAAAATATTTTTTATATTTAAAATTCATACCTTTATAGTTAATTATTTAATTTATGGTACATCTCTTTTTTTTCAATTTTGTTTTACACTCCTATCGCATTAACATAATAATCATATATTAACTAATTCATTAAATCGTTTTAAATTATTATTATTTGAATGTGTTTATAGATATCGTGAATGGCAATAGGAGAAGGTTTCACGAGAAGAATATTAAATGGGGTTTTGACAAGTTGGTATTACTGGACTCATTTAAGAATTGTGAAAATGAGTATTTGGCGAATGATGATTCATGTGTGTTTGGAGCTGAAGTATTTGCAGTTACAGAGTATGCACAAAATGATCGATGTATTTCCAACGTAACTTAGATTAAAATTATCTCCTTCAGTTCAGTCCCGTCCCGTCTCATCCAGTTCAGTCCCGTCCAGTTCCGTCCCGTCCCATCTAGTATGCGTACCAAACGCTACCTAAAAGTACCGTAAATTAAATAATTAACTATAAAGATATAAATTGTAAATATTAAAAATATTTTGATGTAGTGTATATGATAAATATTAAAATATATAAATCAAAAAAATTTAAGATTTGGCTCATTTCGAACGTATCGAAGAGACGATTATAATGGTGTAATTTATTAAAATTAAAACGTATTTTTTTAACGTATTTTAGTTAATAAACGATTATATGTGTTAAATGTAAAATTAAAATAATGAAACTAAAAGGTATAAAGTAAATTTAGTAAATAAGTATAGGGGTTGAAAGTGTAACATTTCAATTCGAAATTGTGATTTTGATTTGATATTTACATTTTCAACCCCTATACTTATTTACTAACTTTACTTTATACCTTTTACTTTCATAATTTAATTTTACATTTAACACATATAATCGTTTATCAACAAAAATACGTTAAAAAAATACGTTTTAATTTTAACAAGTTACACCATTATAATCGTCTCTTCGATACGTTCGAAATGAGCCCAATCTTGAATTTTTTTTGATTTATATATTTTAATATATATATCATATACAGTTATACACTACATCAAATTTTTTTTTAATATTTACAATTTATACCTTTATAGTTAATTATTTAATTTACGGTACTCTTAGGTAGCGTTTGGTACGCATACTAGATGGGACGGGACGGAATTGGACGGGACTGAACTGGATGGGACGGGATGGGACTGAACTGAAGGAGATAATTTTAATCTAAGTTACGTTGGAAATACATCGATCATTTTGTGCATACTCTGTAACTGCAAATACTTCAGCTCCAAACACACATGAATCATCATTCGCCAAATACCCATTTTCACAAAATTCTTAAATGAGTCCAGTGATATCAACTTGTCAAAACCCCATTTAATATTCTTCTCGTGAAACCTTCTCCTATTGTCATTCACGATATCTATAAACACATTCAAATAATAATAATTTAAAACGATTTAATGAATTAGTTAATATATGATTATTATGTTAATGCGATAGGAGTGTAAAAAAAATTTGAAAAAAAAATAAAAGATGTACCATAAATTAAATAATTAACTATAAGGGTATGAATTTTAAATATAAAAAATATTTTTTTTTATGTAGTGTATAACTGTATATGATATATATTAAAATATATAAATCCAAAAAAATTCAAGATTGGGCTCATTTCGAACGTATCGAAGAGACGATTATAATGGTGTAATTTGTTGAAATTAAAACGTATTTTTTTAACGTATTTTAGTTAATAAACGATTATATGTGTTAAATGTAAAATTAAAATAATGAAACTAAAAGGTATAAAGTAAATTTAGTAAATAAGTATAGGGGTTGAAAGTGTAACATTTAACAGTGGTCAAAAATGGTCAAACGCGGTTCAAATTTTCAAAAATGGTCCCTTGCAATTGAAAAGTCACAAAAACATACCATCGTGGGATTAGCCCGCGATCGCGGGATTCTATTTTTCAAAAATGGTCTCTGCAAGTTTAAAAAAGTGTCAGAAATAGTCCCTGGCCCGCGATCGCGGGCTCCAATCGCGGAAAAAGGGGTATTTTTGCAAAGTGGGAGAGATTTGTGGCATTTTGGTAACACGAAGTTGGACTTAGGGTATTTTAATTAATTTCCCTTAAATAACACAAGATACGTACATGTGTCTGATGTGGTATGAAATATCTTGAATTTAAGACTCAGTATTTAAAAAATAATCTTGTTTTATGTTTATTTCTATTATTTATCATATGAAGTCAATTTTATGGTTTTATGTATATTTAAATCGAATATTGGATATACAAAATTCAAGGTTAATATGGTCAATTGGTAAAAAAGTTGAAAAAGATTCGCTCGATAGTAGATCTTCTAACCCATAATATTTGAACTTATTTTGAAAGTATTGATTAGACGATTATAATGCTATAATTTGTAAAAAAGAAACATATTTTTAATGTATTTTAGTCAGGGACGGAACACAAGTTTTCCAAACACATGGGCCAGAACTAATATATTATATAATTTCAAAAATACAAAAAACACATTATCCAAAGTTCTAACGTATTAAAAACTCTAAAACTAGATATTAAATATGAAAATGTCAAACATTGTTCATCAAAAAATCATCTACTTTTAGATTAATCTTCTATGTTTTATCAAACAAGTGAACATCCTATTATCCTAAATTCATTAGTAGTCAATACTTAATAGAATGGGAAAAAAAACCCTGTGAATATGGACTACAATCATCAGGCCTTACTCCAGTAAAACGTGTATTTTTCATTTCACTAGGTGAATTAAAATTTGTTTTCCACATGTAATCTTTTTATAAGGTGAACACGAACATATGTGTAACAATATCTTAAATCATAAGTTTTGATGAAAAAAAATCATGTAAACAAATATTTTTATAATGGTTCTCACGGGTTTGTAACATATTTGTAGTTCTCATTTGATTATCGTCCTAGTACATTAATGTGTATATATATATAGAAAAACCCATAAAATATATAAATTTATATATATACACAGTATATATAGCACCGGATAGTGGACACATATACAATGTTTATATATATAATTAGGGTTGTAAACGAACCGAATGAACACGAACGGAGGCTTGTTCATGTTCGTTCGTTTAACTTAACTGAACAAACGAACGAACACGAATGGTAAACGAACGAGATTTTTTGTGTTCATGTTCGTTCGTTAAGAATTTTTGTTTGTTCGTGTTCGTTTATGTTCATTCATTAAGACTTAAGAGTTAAACGAACAAACTTAAATGAACATAAACAAACGTAAATGAACGAACTTAAATGAACATAAACGAACGACTTTAAATGAATATAAACGAACGTAAACAAACGACTATAAATGAACATAAACAGACGAACTTAAATGAACATAAACGAACGAACCCAAATGAACAAAAAACAAACCGCCATACTCATCATTTCTTCGTTCGTAAAAAATACCTTAACAAAACCAAAAACCGGGTTAACTTAGGAGGTATAAAAAATAAATTCTAAAAGATCAATTTTCTTGTATATAAACATGCATAAACGAACATACTGAACATAAACGAACGAACATTAACGAACATAAACGAACGAACGTTCACGAACATAAATGAACGAACGAGACCATTGTTCATGTTCGTCATTTAACTAAACGAACAAAAAAACGTGTTCATGATCGTTCATTTATTAAATAAACGAACTTCCCGCTGAACGATTCACGAACGGTTCGCTGAACGTTCGGTTCGTTTACAGCCCTATATATAATATTCAAGGACAACAAGAACAATGATAAACAATTTTTTTTAATACTTGAAGCATCCATACCTATTACTTAGTGATTTGAAAAAGCACAGGGTCCTTGGCTCCTAATAGCCCTGCCTTAGTTCCGCCTCTGATTTTAGTTAATAAACACTTATGTATGTTAATATGATAATAGTGTAAAATAAAAAGTAAAAAATAATAAATGAATTGATATAAAAGTAAATTAAATAACTAATTATAAGTGTAGAAAGTGTAATTTAAAAATAAAAAATAATTTTATTTTTAATTATCATGATGAACGTGTGATGTTTTAAAGTTTTTAAACTTGTACATTATGTATCGAATTGATTGGACGGGACTGAACATGACAGTACAAGAGGCTAGGACTGGACTGGACTAGACATGACTGACAAGACAAATGTCTGTCTTGTGATTGGCACAACTAGGACTGGATATTACATGACTGGACAAGTTTCCCAAAAAGTTGTTTAATGATTTTATATATCATACAATAGTTATAAATAACACAAATAAAGTATATCTTTAAATAATTTAATTAAAAAGCATTCTTATTTTTTAACAAAATTTTCATACATATAAATACATAAAAAACAATAGTACAAATTTGAATGAAGAATCTGAAATAATTGATGGTAGTTCCAAAAAAATTTGATTCATACAAATAAATATAATATTTGATTCAATTTGTAAGATCTTTATGAATTGGTGGAGGCATAGTTGCAACGACAGGTAAAGATAAAGGCGATGGGTGACTGGTAAACGACGGTAGTTGTTGTAACACCCTAAAAACAGGGCCAATTTAAACCTTGAAAATTCCACAAGTTATAATCATAAAACTCCAAACTTATATAACAAGAGGATCAACAGTAAGGTTTTTATATACAATAGACATCTACTCAAATAACCTATTAATCTAATCATTACATCATAATCAGATTAACTAGGTTATCTAATCATCTGTCCCAACATATCAAAAGAATATCTAGATCCTCTGTCATCTCCAAGTTTAAGTCTTTTCAAAAGTCCTCCTCACACATCCCCGATTACTTCCCGGAGCTTGTACCTGGTAAGATAATTCAACTTGAAACATTAGGCTTTCGCCTAGTGAGAATATTCAAATCAAATTAAAATTTAACAATCAAAATCTCAACAGATAAATCAAACCTGTTCTCGCCCATCTTACCGTACAATAACTCCTTTCAACACTGGGAATCTACCTCACTCCCATACTTATGACCAATTCATCTAGTCATAATAACACTACCAAGAGTTTACCATAAATCATCCCAGATTCAAAGTTAATACTCTTATCCAAGAAATTACAAGTCAAAACATGCCTATTTCTTAATCCGGAAGTAGAGATTGCAAATTACGTTATGCCTATCTCTAATCTTCCCTCCAGACTGGGAAATCTCCGATCTTCCCTATGAAATGGAAATCTCCGATCTTCCATTCGAAATGGGAATTACAAATCAAAATCTGCCTATTCCACATTTCACGTCCTCACCACCTCAGAATCACTGACCCCAATGGGATTAATATATCGCGATACACAACCGGGGCCCTCACGATGATTCAAGATACGCTCATTCACTAGAAATTACATCCCTTGGTCAAATGGCAAGTATTTCGGTTCCCATTAGACCGTACCCAGGTGCCCTACTATGACCGGATGCCTATTTCTAGCAATCGCCACACAATACATAAGTATTATTACTCTTACTGTTATATGTGCATAACATACAATATTTTACATCTCAAAACATATTCTATATATACATTTATAAAGAATATTAATCTCTCGACCTCTCGACTTCTCAACTATCCCCTCTTTGCTATTTAGCACAGGGATCAGTATAGCATAACTCATAGTCGTCTATTTGGACTCATTACTGATTAAGACAAGTCCTTACAACTATCGACAAATTATAAGAATCAGTTTTGTAACAGAGTGATAATTGCTCAAGCACTATTCATCATCTTCTTCATTTAGCCAGTTCACAAAATCAAGTTATTGAGCCTACTATCTTTCAATTAAATCATACCCAAGCATTTAGACATAGTTTAAGACATACCTATATCAATTTCAATGGCTAATTTTAGAGTGAAGTGAATAAACTCATCTTAACCTTAGCACAACGATACACGCTCCGGGACACACTTTAGCTCAACCCGAACACCTGAATTGGCGCCATAAGAATGATGTTAAACCATCTAATTATGTCCCAAATCCATTCCTAATAAGCCCCCAAAACAACCCTTAAGTGATACCACAAACATATCCTCAAACCGTACGCGAAACGAAACCCGAAAACGCGAAACAGTGCCCGGCGCCACTTCCCGCGCTAGTTAACTAGCGCCAAAAGGGGCGCGGGGTACTGGACCAGAGAACGGCGCTACTTCCCGCGCTAGTTAACTAGCACCAAACTAGCGCGGAGCACCTGCACTTCCATTTCAGCCAAAAATGGCCTTTTCTCAAACCCAATTCATCCCAAAACGATTTTTAAGCCTCCAAAATGAAATAATGGATGTTCTAAACCTTTCCCCACAAATACCCAACCACAAAACACCATTTAATCTAACAAAATCCATCTAAAACCCATCCAATGATTCATGATTTCAAATACCAAAAACTCATAACTCAAACCATAGAAAATAGAGATTGCCAAGCAAAGAGGATGGAGTTTCTTACTGATTTGATCAAAACTCACTTCAAAACTCATAGCAAACTAAGAAACATAGAACAAGAGGATTTGTATGGATTATTACCTTAGTTCTTCTTGATTTGAATCCTAAACCAAGCTGCCAGAATCCTTCTTCTTCTTGACCCTTTTTTCCAAAATCACTCTCTAGCCTCTCTTCTCTCTTTCTGCCGTGAGCAAGATCACACACACACACACTTTCACTTTCTTTTCTCTCTTCCTCTCTGCCTTCTAAACCGACCCAACAAGATGATAAATCAGATATTTCTCAACTTTCATCTCTTATCCACACACACTTTTGTCAAATGACCCAATGCACCTCCAAGTTTCCATTATTTCTCAAAACAACATCAAACTTCAAACCCTTGTATTTTAACCTTATTGAATTATAAATTACAACATAATTCAAGGTTTTAAACCAAAATACAATCAGATCCCAATTCTCATTAAATTACTATTGTTGAAAATTCAGGATGTTACAGTTGTAAAGGACGTGGTGGTGGCAACAATGAGCGGTGCTGATCGGTGGAGGTAGCGATGGGCGGTGGTTGTGGAAGTGGTGGAGAAGTTGTTGTAGTGGAGGAAGAGGTGAAAGTGGTCGCTGATGGTTGGCGGTGGCTACTTGTGGCGGCCGGTGGTGGTGATCAGTGTTAGTGGAGGTGGTCAACGATTGTAGTGGCGGTGGCAATGGTGGAGGAAGTTGTTATAGTGGAGGAATAGGTAGAGGTGGCTGGTGGTGGTTGGTGGTGGCTACCGGTAGCCGCCGATGGTGGTGGTGGCTACCGGTAGCCGCCGATGGTGGTGGTGGTGGCGATGGGTAGTGGTGATCCGTAAGACTAATACCATATTAGGATTATCTATCAAATGGTGGTATATCGGTAATTTTTTAGACTCTGTCCCACTTTTGTCCCATGTTCCACCTATTTTGGTGGAACAAGAAAATACCCCTTTTGTTCCATCCTGTCCTACTTTGTCTGGTCATTGTCCTTGTCCATGTTCTATGTCGAGCCACACGTGAGACAGTGAATTTTTGTCATGTCCCATGTCACGCCAAACATGGTGTCCCATGTACCAAACACAACCATAAGTAACAGAGTTAGGTTAAAGGGATCCAATCCACAATAAAAATGAGACCACAATGACCATGTATGTAATTGTTTCGTTTGAGGGACTTAGAGCATCTCCAACAAATTTCCCAATATTTATCCAAAATGGAGAATCAAAAGTCAAAATCTCCAAAAAAATTACATTCATCTCCAAGAGATTCCCCACTTTGGAATTATAATATTAAACATTTCATTCATCTATTAAAATATTATTTTATGTCTTTAAATAATTTTTTTAAAATATTTCAATTAGTGTTCTCATTTAGTAATCATTTCTGGGGTTATCTCCATATTTGTTGAAGCACTCTTTCTCTCTCCTACTTTCTCCATTTTAGAGATAGTTTTGGAGAAGTTGTTGAAGCAAAATTAGAGCTCAAAATACTCATATTCTTTAATTTCTAAAAAATGAAGAACTTGTTGGAGATACTCTTAATCCATAACTTTATATAACAATAGGGACAAAATTTGTAATTTACTCTAATACATTAAAATGGTTACAAACTATTATTAAAAGTTAAATTCAAATTTGGTTCTTGTGGTTTACATAAATTAATGTGTATGGTCCCTGAAATTTTCTTTTAACGAAAAACGTCACTATAGTTTCATGTTTTGTAACGGATAAGGTTCCTCCCTCCAACGTCGTCAATTAATTTCCGTTAGTGACCCTCTCCTCCCTCAACTTTCATTCTTATTAACAGGTTTAGTCCCTCCAATTACTTTAACAGATTTGGTCCCTCATAGTAATTTTCATTTTTATAAAAGATTTGGTCCTCCCTCCACTTTCATTTTTAGGAAATAGTCCCTCAATTTTTTTAATAAGCTTTTTGGCACAAACATATATCTTCTTAATATAATGAGAAAATTAATTAAACAAAACGCGAATCTTAAATTTTACTATTAAAGTATTTTATCTTTTCTGGAATTTTATTTTCATAAAATTGTTTAGCTAAAATAAAATATAATCTTGATAACTATTTTGTTTTGATTAGTTGAAAAAAAAGCTAAAATTAAATATCTGACAATATGTTAGATACTAAGATATAAACCTAGTTGTCAAATTAAGTAACTTACTAGAACTAATTAATATATAAAAATTATTATGGTTAAATATGATATAAAAATATAAATTGAACTAATTTATTTAAACTATTTAATTATACTAAAAATGGGACTGTCAAATGATAAATTAACAAATATATATTAAAGAAATATTTTGATTATATATTAAATATAATAAAGTGTTATAATTTAGAATTAACCAATTAGACTTTTTAATGTTTTGACTAATTAAAATATAAAATTTATCAAAATTATATTTTATTTAAGCTAAAAAATCAAAAAAAAGTTATGAAAGGATAAAATATTTTAATGATAAAATATAAGATTCAAGTTTTATTTAATTAATTTGTCCATTATATTAAGAAGATATATGTTTGTGCCAAAAAGCTTATTGAAAAAATTGAGGGACCATATCCTAAAAATGAAAGTTGAAGGAGGAATAAATCTGTTATAAAAATGAAAAGTACTATGAGGGACCAAATCTGTTAATGTAGTTGGAGGGACTAAACCTGTTAATAAGAATGAAAGTTGAGGGAGGGGAGGGTAACTAACGGAAATTAATTGACGGCGTTAGAGGGAGGGATCTTATCCATTATAAAACATGAAACTATAGGGACGTTCTTCGTTAAAAGAAAAGTCCAGGGACCTTACTCGTTAATTTATGTAAACCATAAGGATCAAATTTGAATTTAACTCTATTATTAATTATTAATGGATTTTATAAAATAATTTCAAAAAAAATTGTAAAATCGTAACTGACTCATTAAATTATAACTCAATTTGATTCATTTTCATATAAATAGGTTCAAATCGTCCATCTAGCTATAGTTATATAATAATTAAACTCTTTTGATAATGACTTCTTAACTCGTTTTTTATAAACATAACTGGTAACTTGAGAAAAATAAAAACAATAATTAAATCGATCTAACATCAATTATTGTGTTATCTATTGTTTCGTAAAATTAGGGGCCGTTTACCTAATCATTTATTCGGGTAAGTGTTTATCGGTAAAATTCTAACACTATCACTTACTTCCCGAATAAGATTTTAGTCCATCAAAATGAGATCGTATGCAACAATTTAGCCGGTAAACGCTAACCGTGGTAAAAAGCCGTCGTACCTACTTACCGGGTAAGACTCTCGGTCCTTGCTTCCGCTCTTATTGGGTAAGATTTTTAGTCCTTGCCATATTAATCCGTTAAGCTAATGTGACTTGATAAACACTTACCCAAGTAAGCGTTTTGTAAATGACCCCTAAGATGCCATAGAACCAATTTTCATTTGGGTAATATTAATATGTAGTACCGGTCATTGGTCTCCCACTTTTACATAAAAAAGGGTATTGAATGATTTTTAACATCATCTACAATATATTTGTTATAATTTTTTTATTGAAAATCAAAATATTTAAAAAAACACCTATATTTAATTTTAACAATTTTTAATTTTTTAATATTAATTGTATTTTAAAAGTTATTAAAAGTGATATAAAATATGAGTGATAGATAACCGAAAAATGGGATTAACATTTTTTTAATAATTCGTTCATTGCATTTAGGCCTTCGGTACCCGGCTCGGGATGAAGGCGGGATGAGGCTCGGGATGGTGCGGGATGGGCTACGGTTGATGCGGGGTTGGCGGGGCGGGATGGATTCCGGGGATGGGATCCCGATTCATCCCGAAGCTTTATTAAAAAAAAATTATTTAATTTTTAAAAATAATGCCGTTGAACGGCTCTTTTTAAACAAAAATAAATAAAAATTTTTCTCAATTTAATCCCACTATATATTTAACCCTCAACCTCTTATTTCTCACACCTCTCAAACTCTCTAAAATTCTCTCAACCTCTTATTTTTCACACCTCTCAAACTCTCTCAAATTCTCTCAACCTCTTATTTCTCACACCTCTCAAACTCTCTCAAATTCTCTCAACCTCTTATTTCTCATACCTCTCAAACTCTCTCAAATTCTCTCAACCTCTTATTTTTCAGACCTCTCAAACTCTCTCAAATTCTCTCAACCTCTTATTTTTCACACCTCTCTCATCATGAATTCAAACAGAACACCTACATCCCGTCGTAACCGACCGAATACACCACAATCGCAAGAAGATCAAGAGCTTGGTTTCCAAGCGTTTACACAACAAGGTTATCGTCCGCAATGGTCGCAACAAATTCCGCCACAATGGTCGCAACAAAATCCGCCACAATATCCGCAACAATTTCCCCAACAATTTCACCAACAATTTCCTTACCAATTTACACGTCCCGGTTTGATTGAACAAGGTTTTACTCCGGCCAACTACAATCTTCCTTCACCCGCAATCAATCTCGACGACGACATTGTTCCGGAAACCCAACCTTCTACCCCGAACACACCACAATCTATCCCGACACAACAATCTAACCCGGAACCATCAAATCCGAGACCAACAAAATCCGCCAAACAAACGTGGAGTAAAGCCGAGGAACTCGCGTTAGTGTCGGCGTGGGTTGACGTTTCGGAGGACCCCGTTATCGGTAACGCACAAAGCGGTGGTAATTATTTTTATTGTTATTATTATTATTATTATTATTATTATTATTATTATTATTATTATTATTATTATTATTATTCTTATACTTAATTTTACATAAATGTAGGAAGTTTTTGGGGCCGAATCGGGCATGTGTTCTTTACTCGCTTGGGTCGTCAACCAGGTTATAGATCAACCCATCAACTCAATAGCAAGTTCAATGACCTCAATAAAAGAGTTAATTCGTTTGGCGGCATCTACAACAACTTGCTCAATAATAGATCAAGCGGGATGAGTGAGGCCGATATATCCCGAACGGCACACGAACAGTATCTAGCACGCCATAGAGTTGCTTTCACTCACGAACAAGCTTGGGACGTCCTAAAAAATGTCCAAAATGGGGAGCCGTTCCAACGATGACGACAACTTCATCGCGGGGTTCAAAACGTACCCAACCTTCCGATGATGACGATGACGAGCAAATTCAACGACCCATCGGGAGAAACAAGGCAAAAAAAACATCAACGAGTAATACGTCCGGGACGAATACGGACGAAAGTGTTACTCAGTTGTTGACGACGTTCAACGACAAGATTGATGATACAATGGAATACAAAATGAAAAAACTCGATCTCGAAATCGAACGCTCAAAACTCGAACGACATAGGTTGGAACAAGAACTCGAAATCGAACGCTCAAAACGATTTGAGAAAGACTTCGAGTTTTTCATGACCCCGCATGATCACCTTACGGGAAACGCTTTGAGGGTTACTTTAGCGAGAAAAGAGCAAATTCAAAAATTTCATAATTGGTAGTGTTTTGTATTTTGTAATTTTTATTTTTAATGAATGGTATGAATTTTTATTTTTATTATTTATCTTATTTTTATTTATTAAAAAATATATAAATATTTTTATTTTGTTAAATAATTAAATGTATAAATAAAATAATTAAAATAAATGAGGTGGCAAAAGGGTTTGAGGGAATGGGGTAAGGCCGTAAGGGTGTTTAGGGATTGAGTGAGGGATGGAAGAAAAGCTGATGTGGCGCTGATGTGGAGCTGGAATCTTTGAAAGATTCCTGGATGGGGTAATGATGGCCTTAGGCCATCAGTACCCCATGGAGGGAATCTTTCAAATATTCCACTCCACATCAGCGCCACATCAGCTTTTCTTCCATCCCCCACTCGATCCCTAACGATCCCTAAACACCCGTACCCCATTCCCTCAAACCCTTTTGCCACCTCATTTATTTTAATTATTTTATTTATACATTTAATTATTTAACAAAATAAAAATATTTATATATTTTTTAATAAATAAAAATAAGATAAATAATAAAAATTAAAATTCATATCATTCATTAAAAATAAAAATTACAAAATAAATTTAAAAATCTACTCGTCGTCATTGTTGGGAACATGGATACGCCAAATATGTTTGACCAAATCCGACCGAAGGTTATTATGAGTGTCCCGGTTTATGACTTCTTGAACATTTGTCGTGCGTTGTGTCTCACTGATTTGGCTTTCGATATCATTCGTGAAAAAGTCGTTTTCCACGTCACCACAAATAGCATGGTTTTCGTCTTCGAGTATCATATTGTATAATATGACACAAGCGTACATAATGTTTCTCAATATTTCCGGTTCCCATCCGCGTGCCGGGTTATGAAGTATATGCCAACGTTGTTTAAGCACGCCAAAAGCTCGTTCAACATCTTTACGTGCGGATTCTTGCGCGGACTTGAACTTTTGTCGTTTAAGGTCTTGTGGGCACGTAAATGATTTTACGAAAGTAGCCCATTCCGGATATATCCCATCCGTTAGATAATATCCGTG
This sequence comes from Saussurea involucrata, assembly GCA_033807775.1. Classification (NCBI taxonomy): domain Eukaryota; kingdom Viridiplantae; phylum Streptophyta; class Magnoliopsida; order Asterales; family Asteraceae; genus Saussurea; species Saussurea involucrata. The sequence continues at coordinate 159,575,663 of CM066319.1, forward strand.
CTTGTAGGTGGCTCCATTCACCTCAAAAGAGCACTCAGGTGCTTTTCCATCATATACATCGTTGAAGATGGGCGATTGATTGAGAACATTGATGTCGTTGTTGGAACCGGCAACACCAAAGTATGCGTGACAGATCCATAGATCATGAGAGGCCACTGCTTCTAGCATGATTGTCGGGTTCTCATGATCACCTCTCATGAATTGACCTCACCATGCATTCGGACAATTTGCCCACGCCCAATGAGTACAGTCTATGCTGCCGAGCATGCCGGGAAATCCGTGTTTAGCTTCATGCGCGGCGTACAACTTCTGAATATCAATAAAAGTAGGCTTGCGTAAATATTTTTGACCATACAGTTCAATAATACATGTGCAGAATTTGTACAGACAATCTCGTGACGTTTTCTCTCCCATACGGATGTACTCGTCAAGTGCGTCAGCAGCTACTCCATACGCCAATTGCCGAATAGCGGAAGTACACTTTTGTATCGGAGAAAAACCTTGTTTGCCTAACCCGTCAAACCGAAGTCTAAAATACGGATACCCTACTTCTAAATCTTCAACTATTCGTTCGAATAGTTGTCTGCTCATCCTAAACCGCCGCCTAAACATATCCGGTGTATAAATCGGGTTGACGCCAAAGTAATCCCGCATAAGCCGCTCGTTTGCAGTTACTCGACCTCTTTCAATGTTTGCGGCCCTCTCTCTTGTTGACGATGAGGCGGTGCTACCATACAGCGATTGTGCAGTATGTTGAAAATTTTCCCTTTGTAGATTCAACAACTCGTCGGTGTCTACGGATGATGATGATGCGGTTGGTGAACCGGGTTGTGGCGAATCCATATTGTTTAAAATATAGAGAATGGAAGAGTGTTTGAGAGAGTTTGAGAGGTGTGAGAAATAAGAGGTTGAGAGAATTTGAGAGGTGTGAAAAATAAGAGGTTGAGAGGTGTGAGAAATAAGAGGTTGAGAGGTGTGAGAAATAAGAGGTTGAGGGTTAAATATATAGTGGGATTAAATTGAGAAAAATAATTTTTTTTAGTAAAAGAGCCGTTGAACGGCATTATTTTTAAAAATTTAATTAAAATTTTTTTTTAAAAACCCTTCGGGATGGATCGGGATCCCATCCCCGGATTCCATCCCTTCCCGCTCATCCCGCTCGCCCCGTAGCCCACCCCGCATGACCCCGAAGCCATCCCGCTGCCCATCCCGCACCGGGTACGGATGGCCTTAGACCAATGGACTTACTTGGGCAATAGTAGATACCACGTTATTAAAAAAAAACCATAACGCCCTATGTTGGAATGAGTAAATGGTTAAACTTTACTTTTGATTTTTGTAGTTGTCATTTACTATTTAATTTTATTCCTGTTTTAAATCAATTATAATTTTGAGAGTGAACCGGGGATTTGGTCCCTGTGTTTTGATGTTTTATTTGATTATGGTTTTTATGGTATGTTTATTGTGGATTTTATCTTTGTGGTATTTAATTTGTATTGGTCATGGTTCCTCTGACTAATGCATTCGTTAACTTTGTTAAATCAAGGGTCATTTCAGTCTTTTTCCTGTTCTTTTGTCTTTTTTCTTATAAAAAAAGTAAAAACAATATTTTTAAGCTCACGTACACACACACACACACATATATATATATATATATATATATATAACAATATCAAAATAAATAAAACAAGATAGTATTGTATGATTTAATTTATTTAAATTTAAAAAAATTAATTATATTAAATATAATTTAATTTTCTTATTTTACTCCAATGGTGGAAAAAAAAATGGTTTTATTGTTTTAAACTTTTAATGTAACTAAAATTTTAATTTAAACAAACCAAATCATAAAACCATATCAATCCGGTAGATAATGTGACTTGGTAAGCACTTACCCGAGTAAGTGTTTGGTAAACGGCCCCTAATTAGCATTAAAAGCGATACATAAAGCTTCATTAGTTGTTTTTAAGAGATTTTTAAGTAATTAACATTAAATAGCGGTACATGAAACTTTAGGGGTTGTTTTTAAGAGTTTTTCATAAATGTTTTATAATATAGTATATATATATATATAAGGTCTGGTTCAGGGGAAAACCTCAAATAATTAGAAAACTAAAGAACACCCTTATAAACATTGATTCAACATAATTCAAAGGATATTAAAAATCAGCAATTAAACTAATTATAATTAATGAAAAGGGTATTAAGGTAATTTGAGCACTATATCAGATATGGAAAATATAACAAACGCACAAATCGTTTCCCTATAATTATAGAGATCATGTCGATGAATTCACAATTCCGCCGAAAACTTGCAGATTCCAACGAGTTCACGGTTTTCCGGCGATGCTTGCTGTCGACTGCCAAACTTCAAGAAATCACATATTACTTATTGGTTTTCAATTCTAAAACTTGCAATCTAATCCAAACTGAAAAACAAACAAGTTTGTGAAAGAAAAATGATCAAAAACAAGTCGATATGCACAAATGCATATATATATATATATATATATATATATATATATATATATGCACAAATGCACATATATGCACCTGTGCATAGCATTTGTGGATGGTTGTTTCCAAGGAGGAAGAAGAAGGTGGAGAAGACAGAATCAAAAAGTTTCCAAGTATGTTGACGAACATAAAATCAACTACACAATTTCAGATCTAAACAATGAGTTCATCAAAATCGAATTGTAGATATGCATAAATGCATATATATGCACTTGTGCATATTACGAACTTGTGCATATATATGCACAAATTTGGCGTTTTTCTTCTGAAACGCGATTGGAGACCAGACGCCATGTAGAAACCTAATCTCTGTTCAGGAGTTCCACAGGCGTGATCAATTCAACAACAATCTCTGATTCCCCGTTCATTATTGCGTTGGTTGCATCTGAAATCAACTGCTTCGGAGAACTTGTCTCCGTCGGAGACGCCGAAGAGGATGCAAAGGATGACGTGGATGACGTCGCCGGAGAAGCAGTATTCGCCGGAGTGAGTAATTCTTGAATCGTTTCCGACCACTCGGTGTCTGTAACAACCGAATTTTTTTCGTTTTGTGGCCGGAGTTGTTGAGAAAACGGAACGCTGTATCGAGAAGCAGAAGACAACGAAGAAACCGAAGAAACTTCTGGTGGCCGGAGGTGGTGGCGACGGAGAAGAGAGGGTTGTGTTTGGATTTGTGAGAATGATATGAAGGGTTTTGTTGGTCCCAGCTATGGATTAGCAATGGTAAACAAGTATTGTAGAAGGGGGGGTTGAATACAATACACAAAATTTTTCACTTAATTTAATTCTTTTATTGAAAACTTCAAATAAGAATTACACATAGAAAACTTAAAGATTGTTGCGGAACAGAACAGATAAATCAGTTCAAACAATCTTACACACAGACACACAGAGAATAAGAACAATTGTAAAACACTAAGAAAACAATTATCTTCTTGAGAGAGAGAGATGCCAGCACTTGAAAGCTTGAGAGTTGTGTAAACTGGTTAGTTGCAAGGTTGAAGATGATCTCCTTTTATAGTGCCTCATGCATTAAATGCAATGGACACTTGTCAAGGAGAGCTTGGAAGGCAGGATGGAAGCAGTCTTCTGAAAAGTACTGGGATGTACTTTTGTCTTTGCTCTCATTTGTCCTGAAGCGTTGACCTGCTTGTTGAAGGCAGAAGTTTCTTGAAAGAGATAAACAATCCAAAGAACCTTTTTCTGATCTTCGGATGATGTCTCTATCAATGCAAGATATCCTGAATATATTCTGCAGATAAAGTTAATATACCCGCTGAAATTTCTTTGCCGAAGACTTCTTTGCCGAAGATGTTCCTAACATGTCTTCAAGGAATTTGCCTAACATGTTATCTTCTTCAAAGATCTTGCCGAAGATATGCCTAACATGTCTTCAAGGATTTTGCCTAACATGTTATCTTCTTCAAAGATCTTGCCGAAGATATGCCTAACATGTCTTCAAGATTTTGATCTTCTTCAAAGTTTTGCTTCTTCAAAATCTTGCCTGACATTTCATCTTCTTCAAAATTTTGCTTCTTCAATTTCTTGCCTAACATTTCATCTTCTTCAAAATCTTCAAGTGACCTGGCTAAGACTTTAGGAAAAGTCTTCAAGTAGCAGCTTAATCTTTGGTTGAGAAGTCTATCTTCAATCCGCTTTGAAGATATACTTCTACTTTGTTTCTTCGGTTGATCTTCGACTTCACCGAACATTTTTATACAATTAAACTGCTTGTAAAGAACCTAAAAATTATTCTAAGTATGAACTGTGAAATTGAGAGACTGAGGTCATCTTCAAATCTAAGTGACCCAACAATCTCCCCCTATTTGAGGATGACATCCATACTTAGAATCTGAGAAGTAAACACTGAATAATTCATTTTTGACCCTTGTTTACTCTTTTGGGTTCTTTTCACATAGTCCATTCTTTTTGTTCTTTTTGGATTTTTTTTTATATCTGATATTTACAAGTAAGAAGAAATGGTAAAGTATAGTTGTACAAACAAATGAAAGAAAAAGAAAAGAAGTATAGACAATATGAACAGAACAAAAATTACTTGCATCTTTGGAGGGGCAAGTTGAAACTTGTGTCTGATTGAGGATTCTTCATTTTGATCAGAAGCCTTGAGGATTCTTTGAGGGATGGTTGAGTTTGAGTGAATCAGCCTCAGGATGCTTTTGGCCATCTCTTGCATCTTCTTTCTTTTGTTGGCATCTTCAGCTCCTGTTCAGCATCATCATCCTTTGTCTTTGTTTTGCTCCCCCTCAGTTAGATCAGTCGGTCTTTGTGTTTCTCCCCTCAGTTAGATCCGTCCGGACTGATGTGCTCCCCCTTAACCAGTCCGCCTATTTGCTAAATTTTTTTTTGAGTTGGACGCTGGATATGAGTACTGAGGGTTGATGTTGCTCCCCCTCAGATGAATTCTCCCCCTCAGCGGCCGACGAAGGAAAAACACTAAGATGAAATATCGGCCATGAGGTAGAAAAATCGGCAGTTGATGCGTATTTTATTTTTGAAGCTATAAAGTAGGATGAGAGAAAGATGGAAGATGAGAGATGTGAAGAAATGAGAGGAAAAAATATGTTGGGTAATAAGATGTAGAGAAGGTTGAGTGTGATAGGAGATAGAAGGTTTAGGGTGTAGGATGAGATGTATGGAGAATAGAAAAAGTAGGAGAGAGAATGGAGTCTAGAAAACTACCTAAAAAAAGGAAGAGTGATTGAAAGGGTGGGTCTCGTTGGGGGAGGTGGGGTAGGGTTGCCGCAGGGGGGGGGGGGGGGTCGGAAAGGGGGGGGGGAGGTTCGGGAAGGGGGGGGTAGCGGGAAGGGGGGGGGGGTTGGGAAGGGGGTAGCGGGAAGGGGGGAGGGTTCGGGAAGGAGGGGTAGCGGGAAGGGGGGGTTCGGGAAGGGGGGGTAGCGGCAAGGGGGGAGGGTTCGGGAAGGGGGGGGGGTCGGCAAGGGTTTGGCGGTGGTGTGGGATGTTTGGAGTGGTTGTCTTAGTTGGTTAAGAGGGTTAGGATAGTTTGTGAGGTGAGTTGTATGATATGGGTCTTAGGAAAATTTATAGGAGAAAAGAGATGGTAAGGAGAATGTAGGAAAAATGTTGAAGGTAAGGTAGAAGAAGGTTGTTTTTGTTGGGATGAGGTGTAGGCTTTCTTGAGTTTGGTTCAAAGGAAAGAACCAACCAAGATCTTTAGGCAAAGAGACAGATAAAAATATCTGCAAAAGATATAACTGCTATAAAACTAACATTTTTTTTATTATTCTTTTTCTTTTCTTTTTTTGTTTTTCTTTTCTCTCTCTCTCTCTCTCTTTTTTTGTATCTCTCTCTTTTTTTTTGGAAGATTTTGACAATGATCTTCGAAAGATTTAAGGAAAGCAAACATCTTCAATCTTCAAGAGTAATCTTCAGATGTGGGTCTTCAAGTCATCTTCAAGAGTGATCTTCAAGACCAGGAGGTTGTTTCACATAGACCTCTTTCAAATTGAGAGAGTTATTCTTTCATTACAGTGACCCAACATGGATCGGCCAAGCCTTCTTCAAATTTCTTTGGGTTTTATAAAAGACAAAAGATTCACATAGAAGGGAGAGAAGGGAATATTTGGTGAGTGTGAATATTTAGTGGGATGGAGGAGGGAGGTATGATGGGAAGTTAGGGAAGTTGGTAAAAGGTATGGGAAAAGAGAAGAATAGGAGAGAAAAGTCTGAAAGATGTAGGAGGGGATGATAGCAGTCTGTTAATTCTGTGAAGAGGAGGAGAAGCACTTAGCTGATATAAGAGCAGTTGAGGATATGTGGCCTTCTGGATCCATGTCGTTTATCTTGGCCATGAAACAGACATTTAAGGTGTCCTTCTCGCTTTCAGATGTGGGTTCATCTGCCAGATCATGAGTTTTAGCAGGCAAGCCCTTTGCCTTTCTGATTAGCCTTTCATTTCTTTCCTTTTCTCTCTTGTATTTTTCTTTGTATCTTTCAGCCCGGTCAGAATCATATTTGGATCTTCCCGGTTTTGAAGAATATCGGCCTGAGGAAGAAGTTCTGGGTTTTTCAAAACGTTTACTCCTGCACTCAGAGGAAAAATGACCCTTTTTACCACAGTTAAAACATTCCTCATTTGATTTGTCTGAGGATGAGTGTTTGGAGAGAGAAGAGGAGGGTTTTCGACTGAACTTAGATTTTTCAGAGAAAAAGTGAGATTTGGATTTAGAATACCCATCCATCCTGGCCATTCCATCTGATAATTTGTCAACTGAAGTTTCCTCACATTCATCATCATCATCACTAAGATATGCTTCTGAATGCTCATTGGGATCTCCTTGACTATCATGTTCAGAGTCAGATGGGTAGGTGATTCTTGGAGTACACATAGTTCTTTTGGAAGAGTCACTTAAGAGAGCTATAGAAGAACCCTTTATATCTGTGATGACAGACTTCCTTTGCAGCTTAGTCTGCTCATAGTTGAAGAGAGTTCCATAAAGAGCAGTGAGAGGCATGTGATCAAGTTCCTTGGTTGTCTTTATACAAGTACAGATGTTTTCCCAAAAATCAGGAAGACAATCCATAAACTTGCATAGGACTTCCTCATTATCATACATGCGACCCAACAGTTTAAGATCATTAAGAAGACTGTTAAAGCGATTATAGTAGCCTAAAAAAGATTCTCCTTTCTCATAAGAGAAGAGTTCATATTTTCTAACAAGAGCAATTTTTCTGCTCTTTTTCACTTCAGACGTACCTTCATAGAGAACACACAGAGTGGACCACATTTCCTTAGCAGTAGAAAGGTTTACAAGAGAATGATAAACCTCATCAGGCAAAGAGAGGGCAATGATGGCTCTGACTTTAGTGTCAAGAGCTACAAGACGTTTATCTTTATCATTGTATTTACTGGGGTCCTTTACAATGTATCTCCCAGTAGCAGGTGTTCGTTCTTCCTCATCAGAAGAAGACTCATCACCATCCTCATGTTTATTTTTGGCATTAAAAACGATCCCAAACTCTAGGGACAAGAGGTCCTTCATGGAGTATGAAAGGATATCTAATGTCAACTCCTTCTAGGAAGAGCATCATACGACTTTTCCACAAAGAGAAGTTATTGGGGTTAAACTTTGGTGGTTTGGCTATGGAGCCATTGTCGTATGATCCAACAATAGAGTTTTGAGAAGAGACATTTTTTAAGGAAGAAGATGAAGCCATTGTAGATCAAGTTTATTAGATTAAACTGACCTGCTCTGATACCACTTGTTGGTCCCAGGCTCCCAGCTATGGATTAGCAATGGTAAACAAGTATTGTAGAAGGGGGGGTTGAATACAATACACAAAATTTTTCACTTAATTTAATTCTTTTATTGAAAACTTCAAATAAGAATTACACATAGAAAACTTAAAGATTGTTGCGGAACAGAACAGATAAATCAGTTCAAACAATCTTACACACAGACACACAGAGAATAAGAACAATTGTAAAACACTAAGAAAACAATTATCTTCTTGAGAGAGAGAGATGCCAGCACTTGAAAGCTTGAGAGTTGTGTAAACTGGTTAGTTGCAAGGTTGAAGATGATCTCCTTTTATAGTGCCTCATGCATTAAATGCAATGGACACTTGTCAAGGAGAGCTTGGAAGGCAGGATGGAAGCAGTCTTCTGAAAAGTACTGGGATGTACTTTTGTCTTTGCTCTCATTTGTCCTGAAGCGTTGACCTGCTTGTTGAAGGCAGAAGTTTCTTGAAAGAGATAAACAATCCAAAGAACCTTTTTCTGATCTTCGGATGATGTCTCTATCAATGCAAGATATCCTGAATATATTCTGCAGATAAAGTTAATATACCCGCTGAAATTTCTTTGCCGAAGATGTTCCTAACATGTCTTCAAGGAATTTGCCTAACATGTTATCTTCTTCAAAGATCTTGCCGAAGATATGCCTAACATGTCTTCAAGGATTTTGCCTAACATGTTATCTTCTTCAAAGATCTTGCCGAAGATATGCCTAACATGTCTTCAAGATTTTGATCTTCTTCAAAGTTTTGCTTCTTCAAAATCTTGCCTGACATTTCATCTTCTTCAAAATTTTGCTTCTTCAATTTCTTGCCTAACATTTCATCTTCTTCAAAATCTTCAAGTGACCTGGCTAAGACTTTAGGAAAAGTCTTCAAGTAGCAGCTTAATCTTTGGTTGAGAAGTCTATCTTCAATCCGCTTTGAAGATATACTTCTACTTTGTTTCTTCGGTTGATCTTCGACTTCACCGAACATTTTTATACAATTAAACTGCTTGTAAAGAACCTAAAAATTATTCTAAGTATGAACTGTGAAATTGAGAGACTGAGGTCATCTTCAAATCTAAGTGACCCAACAGGTTTGTGTTTGGATTTGAATCTGGCGCCATATGTAACTTGTTATTGGCAATTTTACCCCCAATGCAGCGTAAGTAAATATGTCATATACCCTTAACTTTGATTTATTACAAAATTGCCATTGAGAATATTAACCCTTGATTTATCTTATCCTATGCCTATAAAGTTGTTCCTTAGTTTTTCAATTATTTGAGGTTTTTCCTTGAACCTCCATCTCTCTCTATATATATACTTAATATCAACGATAATGAATTTTGTGGCATTGACGTGTCTTAATGGTTAAGAAATTCACTTAAAACATGCTTCTCATATTATAAAAATATACTAGTTTTTAAGAAGCTTAAATAGATTTAAAAGAAAAGGAAAAGCAATTTTAAGAACAATAAAAAACATTGTTGACTTGCTTATTTAATATTCTTAATCATACTTTTTGAGTAAATTACATGATTGGTCCTTGTGGTTGTTCATCCCTAGTTTGAAATAATTATGGAAAACGTCCCTGTGGTTTACATTTTCAAACGCCTTTGGTCCTTGTATCATAACACCGTTAGATGATTTTGTTAAAATGGGTTAAATAGAGGGGCATGTTTGTCATTTTACTCATATTCCTTATTTTTTTATTAAATATAAAGGTATAAAATATTTATATATTGTTTATATTATATATAGAGTGAATTACATAAATGGTTCCAAGAACATTAATATTCAAGTGATGAACACCATATTCAAGAACATTCATTCAAGTCAAAACATAATCTCAAAAAATCAAAATTTTAGAGATTTCAAAATCAAAAGGGTGATAAAAAAATAAACTTTGTATAAATATACGAATGAAAATAAAAAACACTAAACAAACTTGCACACGTTTATACATGAAATCAAAACCCTAAATTAGATTCAAACCCAAAAAAAAATCAAATTCATACAATTACAGACATGAAATCAAAAACCTAAAAAATGTCTAACCCTATACAAATATTGATTTTGATTCGACTTCAAACCCTGAACAGATCTAAGATTTTGACTTTGGCTCTATTTACAAACCTGGATTTGGTTTTGGAGGTTTAAATCTGAATCTGTCCTCGTTTCTTGGGTAGCTCAGATGTGAATTTTCTTTTATCTCGTGGGTGCAAGAACGAACAGATCTGTGCATCAAGAACATAAATCAAGCCTTCGAATCAGACATGGAAACCATACTCTTGGATTTGCAGAAGAAACCATGCTTGTAGATTTGCAGAAGAAACCATGCTCGTGGATTTGCAAAACAACCCATGCCTTTAGAGTTGCAGAAGATACCATGCTCGTGGATTTGAATCGGGATCTGCAACCGAAGAAGGATAAGGCAATGGTTGATTTGCAGCAGAAGTGAGGCGATGTAGAAGAAGATGTGAGATCGTGGGTTCGCCGGAGAAACAAAAAGGTGTGGGTTCGCCGGAGAAAGAATTACATATTTGGTCCGTCTAAATCTGATGGTTCATGCATCAATTTTTCGTTTCCTTTCGAGTTACATTCATGAATCTGGAAGTGATGATGATTTGTCGCCGAAAACAGGACGAGGAGGAAGGGGTGAACGGGTAGACAGAAATATTAATATAGCTTTTACGGTAAATTAAAATGGAGAGATTTGTGACACAATTAGGCCATCCACATCGCATAGATAAAAGCCCTCAAGCCCTCAATGCCACATCAGCGCCACATCAGCTTTTCTCCTCAAGCCCTCAAGCCCCTAAAGACCCCCAGCGCTTAACTAAAAGCCCTCTTGCCACCTCATTTTTTTAATTCTTTTATTTATACATTTAATTATTTAACAAAATAAAAATATTTATATATTTTTTAATAAATAAAAATAAGATAAATAATAAAAATAAAAATTCATATCATTCATTAAAAATAAAAATTACAAAATACAAAACACTACCAATTATGAAATTTTTTAATTTGCTCTTTTCTCTTTAAAGTAACCCTCAAAACGTCTCCCGTAAGGTGATCATGCGAGGTCATGAAAAACTCGAAGTCTTTCTCAAATCGTTTTGAGCGTTCGATTTCGAGTTCTTGTTCCAACCTATCTCGTTCGAGTTTTGAGCGTTCGATTTCGAGATCGAGTTTTTTCATTTTGTATTCCATTGTATCATCAATCTTGTCGTTGAACGTCGTCAACAACTGAGTAACACTTTCGTTCGTATTCGACCCGAACGTATTACTCGTTGATGTTTTTTTTGCCTTGTTTCTCCCGATGGGTCGTTGAAGTTGCTCGATGAAGTTGTCGTCATCGTCATCATCGGAAGGTTTGGTACGTTTTGAACCCCGCGATGAAGTTGTCGTCATCGTTGGAACGGGTCCCCATTTTGGACATTTTTTTAGGACTTCCCAAGCTTGTTTTTTAGAGAAAGCAAACCCTTGTTGTGCTTGGTACCGTTCGTGTGCCACTCGTGAAATGTCGGCATCACTCATTCCGCTTGATCTATTATTGACCAAGTTGTTGTAGATGCCGCCAAAAAGAGCAATTTTTTTATTGAGGTCGTTGAACTTGGTGTTGAGTTGATGAGTTGTTCTATAATTTCCGCGACCCATCGAACTAAAGAACACTTCCCCGATTCGGGTCCAAAAACTATCTACATTTATGTAAATTCAAGTATAAGAATATTAACAAGAATAATAATAATAATAATATTAATAATAACAATAACAATAATAATAAAAATAAAAATATTACCATGGGTTTGTGCGTTACCGATAACGGGGTCCTCCGAAACGTCAACCCATGCCGACACTAACGCGAGTTCCTCATCTTTAGTCCACATCTGTTTGGGGGCTCTATTTTCATATTGTTTGTTTTTTTCCTTTTCTCGATGGTTGAGGGTTTGATGGTTGAGGGTTTGATGGTTGTGTGTAGATGGATTGTGGTGTGTACGGGCTAGAATGTTGGGTTTCCGGAACAATGTCGTCGGCGAGATTGATGAAGGGTGAAGGAGGATTGAAGTTGGTCGGAGTAAAACCTTGTTCAATCATACCGGAACGTGTAAGTTGGTAAGGAATTTGTTGCGGATGGCCTAATGAGTTGTAAAAATATTGTGGCGGATTTTGTTGCGACCATTGTTGCGAAATTTGTGGCGAAATTTGTTGCGAAAATTGCGGACGATAACCTGGTTGTGTAAACGCTTGGAAACCAAGCTCCGGGTCTTCTTGCGGTTGCGGTGTATGTGGTCAGTTACGACGGGATGTAGGTGTTTTGTTTGGATTCATGATGAAATTTGAGAGAGTTTGAGAGAATTTGAGAGAGTTTGAGAGATTGTTGGTGTGAAAAAATAAGAGGTTGAGGGTTAATATATATAGTGTGATTAAATTGAAAAAAAAAATAAAAAAAAATAAAAAAAAATTGATTTAGAAGTAGCCGTTTGAAAGAGTCGTTGAATAAAAAATTTTAAAAAAAATTAAATAAACATGAAATCGTTCGGGTTCCTCGGGTTTTCAAACCCGCACCCCGAGCCCGAGCCCCAAGCCCGCAGCCCCCGCAGCGCAGCCCGCAGGAGCCCGCAACCGAGCCCGAGTCCGAGCCCGAGGCGTTGCGGATGGCCTTATGATAAATGGAGAGATTTATCACAGATTTATGGTAAATGAAAAGATTTATGGAAGGTCTATGGTAAATGAAGAATGGTTTCAAATTTGGAAATGGCTATTCATTTATTTATTATTTAATTTCTAATAGAAATATTAATATAACTTTTACGGTAAATTAAAATGGAGAGACAAAGTAAAAGACAAAAATGCCCCTCACGTGAGGGGCACATGGCTGCCCTAACGGCACCTTCTCTAACGGTGTTAGTGAGAGGGACTAAAGACGTGTGAAAATGTAAACCACATGGACGTTTTCATAATTATTTTAAATTAGGGACTAGCAGTGCAATTTTGTGTGAACCACAGGAACAATCATGTAATTTACTCTACTTTTTTATTGATTCAAAAACCGTACTAGAATAATATATATATATATATATATATATATATATATATATATATATATATATATATATATATATATATATATATATATATATATATATATATATAGGGGAGGTATCCGTTGCAAACCAGTCAGTTTGTACAAACTATACAAACCAATCTTAGCCGTTGATCAAGTCTAATAAATATCTGATTTTATTATGTTTCCTAATCTAAAGTCATGATCATAATGAATGAATCTTATCATCTTCCATATATATCTCAGTCTTAATTAATGAATCATAATGATTATCCATAAATACATCTATTGTTTCCTAATATAGTGGTTTGTATAGTTTGCACAAACTGACTGGTTTGCAACGGATACCTCCCCTATATATATATATATATATATATATATATATATATATATATATATATATATATATATATATATATATATATATATATATATATATATATATATAAGTTACATACCTGTATTTGTTACAAGAAAAGAACAAACACAAGTACACAACGTTTAACATCTAATATAGTTAAATGTATGCTCTAATAAAATATTTAATAATATAGTTAAATGTATACTCTAATAAAAAAATGTATGTTTTAATAAAATATTTAATAATTTATTTTTAATATTTTTACTTCAATGGCTGTGTTAAATGTATAAAATATTTTATAATATAGTTAACGCTAAAATTTGCAAAAAAAATAGTTAAAAAAGAAAAATAATATTTTAGTTCATTTTCAATAGTTATTATAGTTTTTCTAAAATAAATTATCATAAACTAGAATCTTTAAAAATAAATTATTTCCAACTCCAATAATTATTTTATTATAACAATTTAACAACAATTTAACATTAATTATATTATTAAATTATTTTATTAATACATCTTTTTTTTATTAGAGCATACATTTAACTATATTATTAAATATTTTATTAGAGCATACAGTTTTTTTGCAAATTTTAGCGTTAACCATTTGCAACACAACCACTAAAATAAAATATCAAAAATACAAAAAGAATTGCTGGGTCCATTGAAGTAAAAATATTAAAAAAACATCTTTAATATTATAACAATAATAATATTAATAATAAATATCTTAATATATTATATTTGATATACTATAAAATATTTTTGGTATAATGTAATTAACAACTTAGCAGCTAGATTACTGGTTAAGGTCTTGTGCACACGTGCTGTTGATGCAGGGTTTGAATCCTGCACTTTACGAATGCCTCATAATTTTTTTATTAACCAAATTGCACCATCGCGGGCCAAGATCGCGGGCCACATGGGTCGGGTCCGCGATTGCGGCCTATATCGCGGGATTAGGGGACAGTTTTGCAAAATGAGAGAGATTTGGGACATTTCTGTAAGGAAAATGTGAAGTGGGGGTATTTTAATTAAATTCTCTTGAATTAAATTATTTTTTTGAATATTAAAATAAATATATATATAGGGGCTTAATCAAATAAGAACTATTTATTTTGTGGTAACTGTAAGAACCAACGTGAGCCACACATTTAAAATAATTAATGTTACTTCCAAAAAAAATAAGGGTAAATTGGTAATTTTATTTATTTTAACAACTCATGTGTTGGTGCAAGTGTACCACATCTCTATATATTTATATATATTTATTTTGATGATTACAAACACACCGTATTATTGTTTATCTAACAATTTAATCCAAGTGTGCAGTTGTTGAAGAACACGAAGATTTAATCTGAAGGGTTCAAGACGGAAGTGTTTACGTCGTCATCATTGTTTATAACTAATAATGATAAACACCCTAAAATAATATACCACTTGGATATTTCTAAAAACCTTTTAAATAATATTTTAAATAAAATATTTTGGTTCTAGAAGTATCTGCCATGCGTACTGTTTCTGCAACCACTTTCTGACGCAGGTATACCGCGAAGGTAGAGCCGGTATACCGCGGGTACATATTGGCCGGTATACCGCGGGTGTTCAGCCGGTATACCGCGGCAGGCTCCGTGTGCATCTCTGATTGGTTTGCATGTACTTTTTCTGACGGCGGTATACCGCGAGTCCTAGCCGGTATACCGCGGGTACGTTTTCCAGAAGTCAACTTTGCATGAGAGCCGTTGTGTGTCAGTGTCCTTTTTACTGCACGGTATACCGCGTGCATTTGGCGGTATACCGCGCCTCATATATCCGTTGGAGATGCTGATATATAAAGAAGCATGCTGGTGATGAAGAAGGAAGACCAGAAAACACAGATACAACCAACACCATCACTGCTCATCTGATCTCTCTCATTTATAATATATATATTTTATAAAACCTTTTTTATAAAATATCCAAGTGTGAGATATTATACAAGAGTGATTACCCATTGTGAGTTATACTCCTCTTGTAAGTATTTGAATAACGGGTGTGTGATCCTGTTTATCTCATAGCAGAGGCTTGAGAAACTATTACAAATTCCTTTGTATTTGGTTTGTGTTCTACCGTAAAGAATACATTTATTGGATCGTGTCGAGAAGTGTCTCGGCTGCTGGTTTATCACAGTTGGTGGTAAATCAGTAAATCTCCGTGTCAAGTATCTCTTACCTTTATCTCTTTATTTATTCCGCTGTGCTTTATTATATTTGTTTATATAAACTGCTTTGCATTTATATTTATTTATATAATCTCTGTGTATTTGTTTATATTTACACTCTTCTTTATTATTTGTATACTCTGATTTATTTATACTGTTTCTGTACTGTATTTATTTATAAAAGAATTTTTGAAAGTAAAAGATTTTAAATACAACCTTTCCCCCCCTAGGTTGTCCAACATTTGGTATCAGAGCAGGGCTTTCAAAAATCGTCTATTTAATTTTTTTTAAAATCCGTTTTTGTTATGGCTCAACAAAATGCTTGGTTTTCTAAATCTCTTCTTATTGATTTCGAAAATTTTGATCTTTGGGCAAATTCTTTTGAACGTTATGTTCGTGGGATAAATCAAAAAATTTGGGATATTATTATTAAAGGAAATTTCAAACCCACAAAATTTCAAAACAACAAAGTTGTTGAAAAACCTAGCTCGGAATGGTCCGACGAAGATGAGGCTAATTATTGTTTAAATTATGAAGCCAAAAATTTTCTCTTTTCGGTTCTTACTAACGATGATATTGAGCGTGTTTATCTCTTTGAAACTGCTCGTGATATTTGGGAGAACTTGAACATCACCTATGGTGGAAACTCAAAAGAAAAGAGAGACGAAACCCGAGATCAAAGAAATGAAGAAACGTGTCTCATCGTCGACTGCGAGAAAGAGGTATGTACTTCATACTCAAGTTATTCTAGTTGTAGTGATAACGATGATGATATTGATATGTTAAATGTCTCTTTTCAAAAATTGATTGTTCTCGTAAATAGTTATAAAAATGAGAATGCTAAATTAAAAGAAGAATTATTATTATGTCAAAATGAGTTAAATGATAAAGTTATCACTTTAGAAAAGAAAGCATGCGAAAATATTGTTTGCAAATCTTGCATTGTCTTAAATGATAAAATTGCATGTTTAGAGAAAATAACATGTGAAAAAGTTGTATGTGGTAAATGCAATATTCTTGAAGATGAAATTGCTTGTTTAAAAGCAAAATGTAAATCGCATGAGAAAGATAATTTATTAGCAAATGCTTTTCAAAATAGCAATGATAAAGTGCTTAAAATGCTAAATATGCCTAATCGTATAAATTGTCGTAAAGGCATTGGTTCCGATACATGTGTTGATAAATGTTCGTGTAAACCCATTAAAAGATTTTTTGCATCTCCTAAAGTTGATACGAGAAAACCTCCATATATGTCAAAAATAAAAAATGTGAATTATGGAAGGAAACCGTATGCTCGTATGTATAATGGTAATTTTTCTAGACCTAAAAATAATGCGAATATAAATGCTTCATTTTATGTGTATGATAAATACAATCGCAAAATTAAAATGGTTAGAAAATGGATTCCGAAAGGAATGTTTAATGTTGATAATCCCGGTGGGATGCGTTTGTGGTTTTAAACCATTTATATGGTTTTGTATGTTTGTCGTGTTTTGTTTTATGTCGACAACATATTTTTTTGCAGTTTATGTTTTATACTAACTGTTAAAAGGACCCATAAGAAAAGGGTACCACGAAATATTTTCTTTGCCTTTTGTAGGTGCTTCCTGACGAGGATATAATACGTGTTTCCTGGCGAGGATATAATACGTGTTTCCTGACGAGGATATAATACGTGTTTCCTGACGAGGATATAATACGTGTTTCCTGACGAGGATATAATACGTGTTTCCTGGCGAGGTTATAATACGTGGTTACCTGCCGAGGTTATAATACGTGGTTACCTGCCGAGGTTATAATACGTGGTTACCTGCCGAGGTTATAATACGTGGTTACCTGCCGAGGTTATAATACGTGGTTACCTGCCGAGGTTATAATACGTGGTTACCTGCCGAGGTTATAATACGTGGTTACCTGACGAGGTCATAATACGTGGTGATTTTTTTTATCACATAAAATTAACCGAAAATTGAAGCCTTAAGATCCGTTTTGGTGCAAGTGTTTCGTATTGGTTTGTATATCTTTGTCTCTATTGCTTTTTGCATTTTATTTTATCCCTCAAATTTTATAAAATCAAATTGATATCGTTATTAATTTGAGGGGGAGCGTTTTAGCTCTTTTACCCATGAGTTTATGCTCTCTCAATTATATGCATATTTTGAGGGGGAGCATCTCTCGAGGGGGAGCATACCGTCTTTCTTAACCCTTTTTGCTTCGACAAACGGGGGAGAGAAACCGCATATGCTCTTGCTTAGCGGTTGTGTTTGTCATCATCAAAAAGGGGGAGATTGTTGGTGCAAGTGTACCACATCTCTATATATTTATATATATTTATTTTGATGATTACAAACACACCGTATTATTGTTTATCTAACAATTTAATCCAAGTGTGCAGTTGTTGAAGAACACGAAGATTTAATCTGAAGGGTTCAAGACGGAAGTGTTTACGTCGTCATCATTGTTTATAACTAATAATGATAAACACCCTAAAATAATATACCACTTGGATATTTCTAAAAACCTTTTAAATAATATTTTAAATAAAATATTTTGGTTCTAGAAGTATCTGCCATGCGTACTGTTTCTGCAACCACTTTCTGACGCAGGTATACCGCGAAGGTAGAGCCGGTATACCGCGGGTACATATTGGCCGGTATACCGCGGGTGTTCAGCCGGTATACCGCGGCAGGCTCCGTGTGCATCTCTGATTGGTTTGCATGTACTTTTTCTGACGGCGGTATACCGCGAGTCCTAGCCGGTATACCGCGGGTACGTTTTCCAGAAGTCAACTTTGCATGAGAGCCGTTGTGTGTCAGTGTCCTTTTTACTGCACGGTATACCGCGTGCATTTGGCGGTATACCGCGCCTCATATATCCGTTGGAGATGCTGATATATAAAGAAGCATGCTGGTGATGAAGAAGGAAGACCAGAAAACACAGATACAACCAACACCATCACTGCTCATCTGATCTCTCTCATTTATAATATATATATTTTATAAAACCTTTTTTATAAAATATCCAAGTGTGAGATATTATACAAGAGTGATTACCCATTGTGAGTTATACTCCTCTTGTAAGTATTTGAATAACGGGTGTGTGATCCTGTTTATCTCATAGCAGAGGCTTGAGAAACTATTACAAATTCCTTTGTATTTGGTTTGTGTTCTACCGTAAAGAATACATTTATTGGATCGTGTCGAGAAGTGTCTCGGCTGCTGGTTTATCACAGTTGGTGGTAAATCAGTAAATCTCCGTGTCAAGTATCTCTTACCTTTATCTCTTTATTTATTCCGCTGTGCTTTATTATATTTGTTTATATAAACTGCTTTGCATTTATATTTATTTATATAATCTCTGTGTATTTGTTTATATTTACACTCTTCTTTATTATTTGTATACTCTGATTTATTTATACTGTTTCTGTACTGTATTTATTTATAAAAGAATTTTTGAAAGTAAAAGATTTTAAATACAACCTTTCCCCCCCTAGGTTGTCCAACATCATGTATTATAACCCTAAAAATCAGCCGCACCTCCCTCACCATCTCTATTTCCCCCTTGATCCTTTCTCCTCTAGGTTTCTTCCCCACACGCTGGCGACCACAGCCGCCATCACCTGCCACCACCGGAAACCTGCAACTACCTTCTCCCCTTCTCGTTTTCACGCACACACAGCCAAAACCCCCACTGTCGCCTTCTTCTCCCTCCATCTCCTCGATCAATTTCTGCCCTAGAATCGCACCTGCAGCAGACCGAGGAGTAGTTCGCCGGCGATGGAACCGCCACAGAGAAGAGATACGAGCGAGAGACGAGATGGGACCGAGGAGTAGTTCGCCGGAGTCACAGAGAAGAGATGGACGAGCGAGAGAGCGAGATGGACCACAAATGGAGTAGTTCGCCGGAGTCACATAGAGCGAGATGGACGAGCAGAGAGAGTACGTCGGCGAATGGGTATCACATTTGTTCTTATATGTTTATTGAGGGTATCACAGTGGGTATCACATTTGTTCTTGTATGTTATTGGCGGTATCACATTTGTTCTTGTATGTTTATTGGGGGTATCACATTTGTTCTTGTATGTTTATTGGGGGGTATCACAGTGGGTATCACATTTGTTCTTGTATGTATTCTGAGTATCACACTGGGGTATCACAGTGATATCACATTTGTTCTTGTGATATCATTATCATAATCACGAGAGAGGAGAGAGGAGATTTTAAAATACCTAAAATGCCCTTTTATTTAAATTTCAAACAAAATTTCCAAAATTAAGAATTTCCTAATATATAGCTTAATATGTGGCTCACACTGGTTCTTACAGTTACCACAAACTAATTAGTTCTTCCTTGAATGCCCCCTATATATATATATATATATATATGAGTGAATTACACTGGTGGTCCCTGAGGTTTGCTCTAAATTTGGATGTGGTCCTCAAAGTAAACTATCTACAGTGATGGTCCTTAACTTTTTATTTTCATAACAGCCATGGTCCCTAGACTTAACAGTGTTAGTTTGGCCACCGTTAACTCCATATATACACCGAATCTAAGGGGCAATTTCGTCCTTTTCTTTTGTTGTTTGTTTAAGAAAAATAACAACAAAAATCAACTCACCCACTACCTACCCACGTCCCCATCCCAACCCTTCAAAGGTCGAACCTTGAACCTAGATTCTAGAACATAGCAATGCTTGAAATTTCATTTTTTGGGTGCTTAAGAATTTAGGCTTATGCCAGGTTGTTTTCCTTTTTTGTTGTTACCCATGGAAGAACCTCAATCAAATCCCATATTTATCCCATAAAAAACCAACCCTTTCTCTCTTTCGATGAACACCAAAGCAGACCCCAAAACTCACCTATTTCCTTCTCATTCTTCTGTCCTCTCTCCCTCTTGACATCGTCTGCAAATCGACGTTGCAAATGGATGGATGCTTCAAAACGGCACCTGCAAATGGATGTTAAAAACCCATCCCTTCCCTCTTATTCAATGGTGGTAGTGATCTTCGGTGGTGGAACTTCACCCCGTCCCGTCCCGTGGTTTGCAGAAGGCCCCGGTGAACTTCGCCCCGACCCGTTAATCCACACAGCAGAGGCGTTATGCTCTGTTCCTTCAATCCACATGGCAACAGGTAATCGATTTTGATTTTGATTTTAATTTAGGGTTAAGGTTTTTTTTTTTTGGCTTGAACACGAATCTGTATTGAACAAAAATCCTCGAGATCATCACCAACCATATTCAGGTTTGATATTTTTAGGTAATGTTGTGTTTTATTTCCATGTGTTCAATTTCTATGGATTTTGTATTGTAAACTTTGTGTGTGAATTTATTCTTGATATCAAATTTTTTCTTAACGTTTTTAATGATTTATTCGGAATTAAACTCTGTGAATATTCCAGTCCATGATTTCTGTTTCCACCTAAAGAAATTTGTGATTTCTACTTTGCAGCTTTAGATTTAGGGTATTACTTTTAAGTTGGATTTATTCTTGTTTGTAGTCAAACTCATATGCTTTTATCCTTGTTTGTAGTCAAACTCATATGCTTCTTTACGGTTTAGTGGGTTAAAGAAGAGGGAGGTGGGAGGGAGAAGGGCAAATGGACATTTTTGCCCTCATGTGCAATGCACATGATTGTATTTAACGGTGGTCAAACTAACGGTGTTAAGTCAAGGGATCATGGGTGTTATGAAAAGAAAAGGTTAGAGATCACCACTGTAGATAACTTTCTTTAGGGACCAAATCCAAAATTTGAACAAACCACAGGGACCACCGGTGTAATTCACTCTATATATATATATATATATATATATAACCAATATTATATTGGCCACCGTTGGAATTTATCGACATTCTGTTTGTTCTTTGGAAAAGCAAAGCTTCTTTAATATTTTTGTATTTTTTATTACTTAGGCATTGTTTTTGGTAAAAAAAAAACTAGCTTATTTTTAGGTATATGATTGGATGATCATAAACTAGTTTTTTGAAAAGCTACTTGGAGTAGCTTATGGGTAGCTTTTTGTAAATATTCAAATTATGCCCTCATTAATATTAATTGTTATTTATTAACTATTTTTTTAATATGTCCTTTTTGGTCATTTAAATGCTTATAAGCTACTTTTTGCCAAACGTGACTTTTTCATCAGCTACCAGCAAACTTATCAGTCAACAGCTAGCTTATCAGCTACCAGCTAGCTTATCAGCTACCAGCTAGCTTATCCGCTACCAGCTAGCTTATAAGTCATAAGCTAGCTTATCAGCTAGTTTGCCAAACATAGCCTTAAACTCTAGTACTTATATATTCATAAAATGTTTAATTTTTATTTATTTAACCTTTTTAATTTTATTTTCAAAATTGATTTAACATTTCTATCCATCTGTCTTTCCACTGAGATGAGGGAATGTCATCAAAAAATGAACTTTTGATTGGAATCTGAATTTAGGGTTTTTGCTCTTCGTTGTGGTAGAGTTGCGGAGGCTTCATCATCCACTATACAATTTACAACATTTTTATTTAAATTTTTAAGTAATTATGGTAAATTAAATAAAATGTAATATGCTTTTAAACTATGAAATGTAGTTATTTATTTATGTTTATAAGCTCAATAAATTTCATATGCTGTTTAATATATTATGTGAAAATGATTTTTATGCAGTATTGTTTCATATAACGTTTAGAAGTTGGAACAATTTTTTATCTATACTTAAAACAATCACAAACGTTTTACATATGAAACAAAACTGTATAAACCTTGCATTTTTACATGTGAAATAAACATGAAACCTAGTGTATAAGTTTATAAATGATTATGCATCAAAGTTTTTAATAAGAGTATCTCCAACAGATTTTCCATAATTTTTCCAAAATAGAGAACCAAAAGCTAAAATCCTCAAAAAAATGCATTCATCTCCAACAGCTTCTTCATTTTGGAGAATCCAACATTAATTAAAATAATAAAATATTCCATTCATCTATTAAAAAATTATTTATCTCTATATATAATTATTTTCAAAGTTTCCTATTAGTCTTTTCACATGGTAATCATTTTTGGAGTGATCTCCATATTTGGAGAAAAAACCTTCTCTCTCCAACTTTCTCCATTTAGGGATAATTTTGGAGAAATTGGAGCAAAATATTAGCCAAAAATCCTCATTTTCTCTATTTTTTTATTTTAGGAAAGCTGTTGGAGATGCTCTAACAATTTTTATAAAGTCATTTCACACTGATAGTTTTATGTAAACAACTACTCTACTTTTTAAGATAAACACCAATAAATTTACCTACATCATGTATTTCCGAATCCCACGTTTCAAATAAAACATACTGAATGTGTTTATTCTAATACCAAAATATTTCATATAACAAACTGATTTTTATTTTATTGACAACTAAAAACAAAAATTACTTCATTAAATTAAATATATTATTTTTTACAAAAAAAGTAATTAAACTTGGCACATTCATAGTCGACTGCCTTGTGGAGTGTTTCATAAGGGGTGTTTGGGAGTGCTTATATTTTTTGACTTATTTGCTTATAGCTTCTCTCCACCGCAAATAAGCTATTTGGAGTGTTTGGATAGAAAAAATCAAAAGTGCTTATTTGCTTTTTCTCGCCACAAATAAGTTGTTTTTTATAAGTCATTCAATACCTCCTTATTTCCTTCTCCTTATTTCCTTATCTATCCAAATTACATTTTTACCCTCAATTTTTAACAAACACTTTTTAAAAACTGTTTTTCCTCACCACATAAGCAAATAAAAAATATAAGCACCCCCAAACACCCCAGAACTATCTTTTTAGGGTTCAACTTCAAATAAAAGATAATTTAATCGATGTTTGGACCAGGTGGGATGTTCAAACTTCAAAGAACTTTCATTAAATTTCTCTTTAATCCCACTTTCCGATTGGCCAATTCACAAAACCAAATTCCATTTATCAGATCTCAATCCTCTCTCTCCAAGTTTACACTAAACCCCAGATCAATTTCAAATCAAAATCAAAATCAAAATCAAAATCAAGATCTCATTCCTCAAAAGATTTGTTTTCCTTTATTTATTTATAATAATTGGGGTTCAGCGTATTTGCACAGAAGCCACACAAAATGGGCGTTTGTAGCTCCAAACCCTCAACGAAATCCGAATTTTCTGGCCACCGGGACACGAACATTCCGGTAAAAGACGGCGGTGAAACGATTAGCAAGAAGGATGAAATTGAGGTAGGGAAGAAAACCCCATTGTTCCCTTTTTACAGTCCAAGTCCAGCTCACCATCTTTTTTCAAAGAAATCATCTCCGGCGCCGAATGCTAGCTCTAATTCGACACCCCGGAGGTTTTTTAAGCGGCCGTTTCCGCCGCCGTCTCCGGCGAAACACATTAAGGCGTTGGCGCGGCGGCATAGCGCCGTCAAACCAAACACGGCGGCGATACCGGAGGCTAGTGAGGCAGAAAGAAATACGGGTTTGGATAAAAGTTTCGGGTTTTCGAAGCATTTCGGGAACAAATACGAGTTAGGAGAAGAAGTAGGAAGAGGGCATTTTGGGCATACTTGTAAAGCTAAGTTCAAGAAAGGGGAACTAAAGGGTCAAGAAGTTGCAGTCAAAGTTATTCCAAAGTCAAAGGTTTGCTAATTCAAACTCAATTTTTGATTAATCCTCCTAATTAATATGTTTCAAAGTTGTGATTTGATTCATCATTTTGCATTCAGATCTGAAATTGGGATTTTAATTTAATCATATGAACATCAACATCTGGTTCTGTTTTGAGCTGTTGACTAATATAAATTGTCTTCAATTATATAATGGTAGGAACTGATTTTAGTAATTAATCTTGAAATTAAAGAAAAGGACAGTAAATTGCTACCATTTTAGTTTCATATGAATTGCTCTATATGGAGAGAATGCATCCCATGTATCTCAGAAAAGTTGTAAAGTTTGATTTGATGATGGTTTGGGGAAGGTTGTGAAATACGTAAAGTACCCTTTAACGAAAGACAACGAAAGAATCTTTTGGAAAGAACTTGGATTTCTGCATAAAGCCCCCCCTAGAAGCTTACTGAATAAGCCACTTTTTGTATCATTAAGCCACTACCAAACAGTCATGTATAGTTGACTGAATAAGCTGCCAGTCCCATTAAGCTCATTAAGCTTCTAACAAACAGGACCTTTTTTGGAAAGGTGGCGGCACTCATGGCAATATATTAGATAAAAAAGAAAATTACACATTTACACCTAAACGACGAGGGACTCCCTCCCAACCAAGAACTCTTCCCACAATAAAGGGCAGGCCCTAAACCCTTAGTTTCTCCCAAAATAAGTGTCCACTTTCAAAAGTTAGTGCATACTTTTCAATTCTACCCTTAATTATGAGATGGAGAGATACATTACTCTCATTATTTAGGGTAAAATTGGCATTTGTTAAGTGAAAAGTGTAATATTTATACATTTGTAAAGCTGTGTGGCTTCTTCGTTATGGACATTTATTTTGGGCTAGAGAAGGAGAAGTTTCAATTTTCATGAAACGTTCCATAGTTGCATTGCACCATGTTTGATATATATATATTAATATATATATATATATATATATCTATAGAGGGAGCTTCAAATGTAAACTTTATATATATATATATATATATATATCTATCGAGGGAGCTTCAAATGTAAACTTTTTTTTTCGTGTAAACCGTGTAAACTCTCGATTTCATAGGATTTTTTGATGATTTTTTTATGGAATTGTTTATTTTGATGAAATTGTTTCATATCATTCATTTCTTGATGAATTTTTTTTTGCGAAATTTGTAGTTTCATAGATGAAAACGAAAAATGTATTAAACAGTTCATAAAAATGAAAAAAACCTATGAAGCTACAAAGTTTACATGGTTTACACGAAAAAAAGTTTACATTTGAAGGGGACTCTCTATCGAGGGAGCTTCAAATGTAAATTTTTTTTTCCGTGTAAACCGTGTAAACTCTCGATTTATATCTATCTATCTATCTATATATATATATAATTTGCGCCATGTTTGCTATCAACGCCTCTATATAATTTGTAAGTGCTACGATTTTTCAAGTACCGCTTATGAAGTTTATCTTTTTCCCTCAGATGACAACTGCCATAGCAATTGAGGATGTGAGAAGGGAGGTAAAGATATTAAGAGCTTTAACGGGACATAACAACTTGGTGAAGTTTTACGATGCATATGAAGATCATGATAACGTCTATGTTGTAATGGAGTAAGCAACGCAGTTAAATTTATTTATTTTTCTATGTTTTTTTTCTTTCTAAATAAGGATTTTTAACAAGTACTCCTTCAGTCCCAACATAAATGTCCACATTTCTATTTTAGTTTGTAATGAGATAGAGAAATTCATTACTGTTTCTATTATTAAGGGTAAAATTGTCATTTAGTTAACTAAAAAGTGTAATACGGGAAGGTTCATTTAGGAACCTTAAATATTTTAGGAATCCAAGAACTACCTATTTACACATATTTAAAACTTTGTGCATTTTTCATTTATTTTGGGATGGAGGGAATTTTTTTTAGCAGGCTTGGGGGTTAAGATGATGGGAATGATGATCTAAATGATTTTATGCTTTATTTCAGGTTATGTGAAGGAGGGGAGCTCTTGGATAGAATACTTTCAAGGTATCATTTCTATTACTTTGATTTGTTATTTGTTATTTGTCAATAAGGAATTAGTGAATTTTTTTAATTTTTATTGGAAATTTGTTTTTGAAGGGGCGGGAAATACACCGAAGACGATGCTAAAGTTGTGTTGATACAAATACTGAATGTCGTTGCATTTTGTCATCTTCAAGGTGTGGTGCACCGTGACTTGAAGCCGGAGGTGAGAGTTCCACGAGCTTAAGCAAGTAGATAACTAAAAATGTATGTAGTTCACAATAAATGTCCACAATGAAAAAGACATTTTTAGAAATATGTAATTATTACAGTTGGGATCATGTGAGATCAACCTGTTTTCTTGAGACCCGTGAGATCACAAAATAACACTGGACCTTCACAACAAAAACACCGAAAACAGGTTGGTCTCACGAGAACCCAACCCTCTCGACTAAAGTTCAAGTTTTTATTGGACACAAGGAGTAATTAACAATTTTGGCGTTGAACCTTCATACAACAATAATGAAGTTGTGTAGCAAGTTATTTCGCTCTATTTTTTTCCCCAT
Source organism: Saussurea involucrata (assembly GCA_033807775.1). NCBI lineage: Eukaryota > Viridiplantae > Streptophyta > Magnoliopsida > Asterales > Asteraceae > Saussurea > Saussurea involucrata. Next base: position 159,602,256 of record CM066319.1, read on the forward strand.
TTTGTAAGCCACCATTTAACGATTTCCTGTTGGGTGACTCAGAATTTCTTATTTACATCCATGGATGAAAACTCACAACTAAAGGCCATAGATTTTGGCTTGTCGGATTTTGTGAAGCCAGGTACTTTCTATATATATATATATCCTATATATGTAGGAGAAGGTTTAAATGAGAACCATAGATATTTTGAAAACAATGAGAACTAATGCATATACACGTATGCATTGATGACTCTACTAATTGATAGATACATATATTGATAGTGTATATGCATCAATGCATATATTCTTGCATACATGGTACATATACATTGATGAACATATATATATATATATGCATATATTGGCTCTCGTTGTTCTCAAATTATTTATGGTTCTCATTTGAACTTTCCACTATATATGTATACATTTATATTGCTCCCGTTATCTCTATCTTTCTGATTTTGTACGTTAATTGTTTTGTAGACGAAAGGCTTAATGACATTGTCGGAAGTGCATACTATGTGGCACCCGAAGTTCTACATAGGTCATATAGTACCGAGGCCGATGTATGGAGTATTGGTGTTATAGCATATATTCTTTTGTGCGGGAGTCGGCCTTTTTGGGCACGAACGGAATCCGGAATCTTTCGAGCGGTTTTAAAAGCTCATCCAAGTTTTGATGAAGTACCTTGGCCTACACTATCCTCCGAGGCCAAAGATTTTGTTAAACGTTTATTAAACAAGGATCCTAGGAAAAGAATGACGGCTGCGCAAGCGTTGGGTACGTGTCTCCCCTTTTATCGTATAGTGCTAAACGCTTTGATTGTTTCGATATTGATTAGAATGTGATGTTTTGTAGGTCATCCATGGATTAGGAATACTAATGAAGTGAAAGTACCGTTTGATGTCTCGATATTGAGACACATGAAGGTTTATATGCGTTCATCCGCTCTTCGTAAAGCCGCTTTGAGGGTACGTTCTTTAAATTGTCTGTCCCGTCATGTCCTGTACTATCCTGTCCCCTGTACAAAATGTACCTATGCAACTAATTGTTGAATTAAGCATTTCTAAAAGTTAAAGGGTAAATCATTCATTGTTTCTCTGGTTATGTTCATCACTCGGCTCTTCTCGACTTGTAGGCTTTAGTGAAGACGTTGACTACAGACGAGTTGTTTTACCTAAAGGAACAATTTTCTTTGTTAGAACCAACCAAAAACGGATCCATAAGCATGGAGAATATCAAAATGGTTGGTAACGGATTATACTTATCTTCAGTCTAATCGAAACGTTTTCTTTTTTGAATGTCGATCTTGACTTCTTATGAACTGATCAGGCCTTAATGAAGCATTCTACAGATGCCATGAAGGAATCACGGGTCCATGATTTCTTAACGTCGGTATGATCTTCGATTAACAAACTATACAACTTATTATTTGGTTACATAGGGGCAGCTTAGAACCGTGAAAACCAACTATTTATAAATTATTCATAATGAATATCATAAATAATGAAAATGCATGATGCACAAGGCTGGGGTTGTTTGGGGCTTGGCCCGGCCTGACCTGACCAGGCTTTGGGGTTGAAAGAGGCCCCAATCGGGCTTACTAGGCCTTGGCTTTTTTTGGACCGGGCTTGGGCTTGGGCTTTTTTGCACATCTTTATTCATGATGAATAATATTCATAAATATCTAGGTATATTCATAATGAATAATTCATGAATAGTTGGTTCTCAAAATATTTACAGTTTCTAATTGAAGTTTCTGCCAGTTACGTGTTGTTGTCTTTGGACATTTAGATGATTAGAACGTCATCTGTATGCAGCTTAATGCACTTCAGTACAGAAGAATGGAGTTAGATGAATTTTGTGCAGCTGCCATAAGTGTCCATCAGCTCGAAGCTCTTGATAGATGGGAGCAACATGCACGTTGCGCGTATGAAATATTTGATAAAGATGGAAACAGGGCCATCATGATCGAAGAACTAGCTTCCGTAAGTTAGACTTTGATTTTCTTTTACAATTTTAACATCTCTTCACTTGAACAAAATCAGCTTTATAGGACGTCAAAGATGTCCAAGGGGCTGTTTGGGTGGTTTTCCATCAAGTCTTGGATGGATAAAGTTGTATGTGTAGATTAATCTGTCTCACGTATGGATTGGGAAGGTCTTTGTTTGGGATGGTTTTTCGTAGATGAAATAAGCGGTGTTTTTTTAATTCGGAAGGGTAGGTTTAGAAAAAAAACTTGCCTTTCTCCATTAAGCTCCCCCTAGAAGCTTACTGAATAAACCGCTTTCTATATCATTAAGCCACTACAAAACTGACTGAATAAGCTATTAAGTCCGATTAAGCTCATTAAGTTGTTAGCAAACAGACACTAAATGTTATAATAAACCGTTTTATAGGACTTAAGTTTATGAGACCAAACAATTATCGTCCTATATAAAGGTACCCTTTTGAAACAAAGTGTCATGCTAGCTTTTTACAGGACCCTTTTGAGATTGTCCTATGAACACATCTTTTTATAGGACACCTGATCTCATAAGATACTTTTTCAAATAATGTCATATATAAAAAGACTAATAGGATGCTTTATTTCGTTATTTGTCCAAAAAAAACTTATTAGATCGCCCAAAAATTATCCTATCAACTTAAGTATTATAAATCAGTCTATTAGGAAATGCAAACGTATTTGATGTCTTATAAATGCGATTTTGTTGTAGTGGTGTGTGTAAAGCCTTCATCTTTATCACTTTCTCTTGAAAACCCGCCTTACAAACATTTAAAACTCAACTAGAATTTATTTTCCCAACCAGAATCTGTTTTCTTGAATCTTTTATCGATAATTTTTGGGGAATTTTCAGGAACTTGGCCTCGGCCCATCGGTTTCGGTTCATTCGGTATTGCATGACTGGATTAGGCACACCGATGGAAAGCTGAGTTTTCTCGGGTTTGTGAAATTGTTGCATGGTGTGTCGAGTCGGACCCTTGCCAAAGCTTGTTAGCGAACCGTTGAATAATTGCTGTGAGTGAAGGTGAAGACCCCATTGGTGTTTCTTCCCACTGTAAATCTGTAAAATTTAGTATTTGTGTTTGGATTTGCAGGTGAGAGAAGTAAAAATTTGTGTTATTTATAGATGATTTTGTGACAGATTGAGCAAGAAAGAAGATGTATGCAATTGGCATAAAATGTTTCATGTTCTAATACAAACATTTTCTGGTTTTTGAATTTCATTTCAAAAGTGGGATTTGAATTCACGAGGCAAATTGGTTTTTGAACTTTTAGTAGTTATTTGATGACTATTGTATCTTTAAATAACTACTTAACCAACTTAACAATCTTACTGACAAATACTCAATGGTTTTTAGCCTTAGGCCATCTGCACCGCATTAATAAAAGCCCTCAACGCAACATCAACGCCACATCAAGCCCTAAACACCTCCAACGCATAACTAAAAGCCCTCAAGCCCTCAATGCCACATCAGCGCCACCTCATTTTTTAATTCTTTTATTTATACATTTAATTATTTAACAAAATAAAAATATTTATATATTTTTGAATAAATAAAAATAAGATAAATAATAAAAATAAAAATTCATATCATTCATTAAAAAATTAAAAATTACAAAATAAATTTAAAAATTACAAAATAAATTAAAAAAGCTACTCGTCGTCATTGTTGGGAACTTGGATACGCCAAATATGTTCGACCAAATCCGACCGAAGGTTATTATGAGTGGCTCGGTTTTTGACTTCTCGAACATTTGCCGCGCGTTGTTCCTCACTGATTTGGGTTTCGTTATCATCCGTGAAAAGGCCGTGGTCATCGCCACCACAAATAGCATGGTATTCGTCTTCGAGTATCATATTGTGTAATATGACACAAGCGTACATAATGTTTCTCAATCTTGTCGGTTCCCATCCGCGTGCCGGGTTATGAAGTATATGCCAACGTTGTTTAAGCACGCCAAAAGCTCGTTCAACATCTTTACGTGCCGATTCTTGCGCGAACTTGAATTTTTGTCGTTTAGGGTCCCGTGGGCACGTAAATGATTTTACGAAAGTAGCCCATTCCGGATATATCCCATCCGCTAGATAATATCCGTGCTCGTAGGTGGCTCCATTCACCTCAAAAGGGCAGTCGGGTGCTTTTCCATCATATACATCGTTGAAGATGGACGACTGATTGAGAACATTGATGTCGTTGTTGGAACCGGCAACACCAAAGTATGCGTGCCAGATCCATAGATCTTGAGAGGCCACTGCTTCTAGCATGATTGTCGGGTGCTCATGATCACCTCTCATGAATTGACCTCGCCATGCATTCGGACAATTTGCCCACGCCCAATGAGTAGTCTATGCTGCCGAGCATGCCGGGAAATCCGTGTTTAGCTTCATGCGCGGCGTACAACTTCTGAATATCATTAAAAGTAGGCTTGCATAAATATTTTTGACCATACAGTTCAATAATACCTGTGCAGAATTTGTACAGACAATTTCGTGACGTTGTCTCTCCCATACGGATGTACTCGTCAAGTGCGTCAGCACTTACTCCATACGCCAATTGCCGAATAGCGGAAATACACTTTTGTATCGGAGAAAAACCTTGTTTGCGTCTGCCGTCCACCCGAAGTGTAACATACGGATACTCTCCTGCTAAATCTTCAACTATTCGTTCGAATAGTTTCCTGCTCATCCTGAACCGCCGCCTAAACATATCCGGTGTATAAACCGGGTTGTTGCCAAAGTAGTCCCGCATAAGCCGCTCGTTTGCAGCTACTCGACCTCTTTCTATGTTCGCGGCCCTCTCTGTTGTTGACGACGAGGCGGTGCTACCATAAATCCATTGTGTAGCATGTCGAAAAACTTCTCTTTGTAGATTCAACAACTCGTCGGTGTCTACGGATGATGATGATGCGGTCGGTGAACCGGGTTGTGGCGAATCCATATTGTTTAAAATATAGAGAATGAAAGAGTTTGAGAGAGTTTGAGAGATTGTTGGTGTGAAAAAATAAGAGGTTGATGGTTAATATATATAGTGTGATTAAATTGAAAAAAAAATTAAAAAAAAGTAGCCGTTTTAAAATAGCCGTTTGAATAAAAAAGTAAAAAAAAAAATTAAATAAACAAACATGTTCGGGTTCCTCGGGTTTTCAAACCCGTAAGCCAAGCCCGAGCCCTAAGCCCGAGCCACCCGTACCACAACCCGCACGAGCCCGCAGTGAGCCCGTGGCCGAGCCCGCGGGCGCTGCGGAGGGCCTTAAAACAAGCACGAGATTTTGGATTGTCCATTTTTTAACAGTGGATGTTCGGGACAACTTGCGTGCACCTCGACTAATCCCAAAGGCAATGAAGAACAGTTAGAGAAAATCTTTAGTAGATTTACATGACTTGAACTGATACCTTTGAAGAGAATCTCCTACTATCTAAACCTTGTTGTCGGTTAAGTTAACTTTACAAACATAATGCATTCCAAGCAATGTTCTAAAAGACTCGCCGCACATCAGCCATGACACCAAGGCTTGGGTCTCACGCCACGTTAAGGCCGTGGCACGCCATGGCCTAATGTCCAATTTTCGTAATATGATATTTGATTTTTCTTTACGTTTTTCATATCTTATTTGCAAGTTTTTTAATATGTAACTTAATTTAACGTTCTTATTACTATTGACTTATTGAGTAACAGTATAAAACATATGTTTTTATATATAATATTGTATATGAATTAGAAATTTGATGTCATAAGTCACGCCTTGAAAACGCCATGGCTTCGTCGTGGCTCCTAAGGCTTGAGGCTTGGCCTCACCGTCACGCTATTTAGAATCTTGATTCCATGTATGTTTGGTTTGGTTTACAAGATTTTCTTGAAAAAAATGTTTTTATACCTTTATAAAGAATTTTATGAAAACGTGCTATAAAAAAGCTAAAGATATGTTTTATTTTATTTTATTTTATTTTAAACCTACTTTCTTTAATATAATTTTTTATTTTTATTTTTATTTCGGGCCCCATAAATTGGAAAAAGAAAATAAGCCCACAACAATTTGTCTACAGGCCACGACAAAAACCTAATTAGCATTTCTAAAAACCCACTTAAAATTAATTAAATCATTTTGACCAAATTTTGTCTATATGTAAATAAAGTGCCAAAAGTCCAAAAAGATAAAGTTGGGTGTAAAGTTTTAGAACCTTATTATTACCTCTTTCACTTTCAACTTAACCAATAACCATCACATTGGCCCCAAATCGTTCCTTTTTGAGCACACCATACTTTAGTTTTTTTAGAATATTGCACACCCTATATTCCCTTTGTTCTAATTAAATACTTAGCTGCCTTTTTATAAATAATATATTATCACATTTAAAAAATAATTAGGTGTCGTTTTGAGTGTTAAATATATATTATTACATCATATAACCTGCTTTAGACACATATAGCGTCTAGCTAAAATACGTCATATATATATATATATATATATATAGAGAGAGAGATTCAAACGAGAACGCTAACTATTTACGAGAACACGAGAACGGCCACCCATGTACAAAATCACATGTGACTCACGTACAAAATCACATGTGATTTTACACTACCTGGATTTTGTACGTGATTTGTACAAAATCACATGTGATTTTACACTACCTGGATTTTGTACAAAATCACATGTGATTCACGTCCAGATTTCCAGGTAGTGTAAAATCACATGTGATTTTGTACGTGAATCACATGTGATTTTGTACATGAGCGGCCGTTCTCGTGTTCTCGTAAATAGTTAACGTTCTCGTTTGAACCTACATATATATATATATATATATATATATATATATATATATATATATATATATATATATATATATATATATATATATATATAGGGGAGGTATCCGTTGCAAACCAGTCAGTTTGTGCAAACTATACAAACCAATCTTAGTCGTTGATCAAGTCTAATAAATATCTGATTTTATTATGTTTCCTAATCTAAAGTCATGATCATAATGAATGAATCTTATCATCTTCCATATATATCTCAGTCTTAATTAATGAACCATAATGATTATCCATAAATACATCTATTGTTTCCAAATATAGTGGTTTGTATAGTTTGCACAAACTGACTGGTTTGCAACGGATACCTCCCCTATATATATATTAAACCAAGTTCAGGAGTTGTCATTTTCTTTAACATTATCAGCTTTACCATCTCATGAGCTGCATCTTATTAGCGAGCTATAAGCTTGGAGGTTAGGATTTTTCATGTCAAAAATAGTTTGCCAAATTTATAATGTACATATCATGGTATTCAAGATACCAACTTCCTCTTATAAAGTTAATAACTTACCACATCATTTATGCATCAGTGTGATATGTCATTCGAAGTGATAGTGACGCAGCGTAGACTTACGGAAGTATCGACAAGCGTCTAGACCCTCTAGGGTTGAGAACTACGAATAGTAAAACTCAAAAAAACCACTACAACAAAGTTGAGTTTATAGGACGCTTAAAATAAATACGTGTCCTAATAGAGTGTTTTATGGGACATTAGTTTATAGGACCAAACAAAAAAGTGTCTCATCTAAAAGTGTTATAATAAGTTTAAAGGAGGCTTTTGAGCGTCGTAACAAGGTTTTTAGAACATTTTCAAAATAAAGTGTCGTATTAGCTAATTTGTAGGGCTCTTTTGAAAAGTGTCATATAAACCATCTTTCTAGAGGACACTTGTGTTTATAGGACACTTTTTCAAATAGTGTTCTATAAAATAGTTATTAGGACGTTTTATTTGAAAAATGTCTAAAAACTTGTTACGACACCCAAATGCGTCCTATAAACTTTTTGTAACACTTTTAGATAGAACGCTTTTTTGTTTGGTCCTATAAAATACCTTATTAGAACGCTTATATATTTTAGGTGACCTATAAACTCAATTTTGTTGTAGTGAACTATGAGAAAACTCTTAAGGAGAAGAATTGTATTGATAATAATCCGATTAACAAAGAAAATCATAAACCCTATTTATAAGCTAAGCTAAAAGATAACTATGGAAACTTAAATTCAATTCCAATCCTAAACTAGAAAACATAATGATGGAAAATAAACTAATAACATAATTAGGATAAATACTAAAGAAATAAAAGAGAAAAGAAAACTCTAAAGAAAAGGAAACAAATACGCTGGAAAATGGCTTAAAAGGACCCATGCTAGCTGTGGTGCTAGTTAACTAGCTTGACAACTCACGATAGCCACTGTTGAGGGTTCTAAGAGACAGAGGCTAGGGCGACTTTCGACGCTAGTTAACTAGCGTGGAAAGTCTCAGTAGGCGCTGATTGCTCCTTTTTCCCCGTTTGAGTTTTCCATCGATTTCCATGGCCATCCTCTCTATATCAAATAGTGTTGAATCTTAATGGCAAGTATTTATTGGGTAAGTGTAACACCCTAAAATTTGGAAAGAACAACTAAATAAAAATTTCGTTAAAATAACCAAATAAAGGATAAAATCCTTTCTACAAATGCATCATTGGAAATACTTCAAAAGTAAAACATATATTTAACCTTGACATTTATTAACTTAAGTCTTATACCAAAACTAAATAAGGTCGGGTGTTACTAAACCAAATACGAATTGCTATTCCCAAAATGCGGAAGACTTCACCTAAGCTACACTCTTCTCGTGTGTAAAACTAGCATTCAACTCTTCACGGTGTCGCTAGTATCATTCCCCAACCAGAACCTGATGCACATGCATACAAATAAATAGGTTAGGCTAACGCCTAGTGAGTTCAAGAGTTTTCATCATGATTAAATAAATCGTTAAACGAAAAGAGTACGTACAACTTAAATCATAATTTCCAAAAAGAATTTATGTTAAACATGCAAACAATCCATTTTCCTAACGCACACAAATTCTGTGACGAAAGCTCTAATTTAAAACATTTCCCACGATGAACTCAGATCCAAAACTCACTCAAAACGTGAATAAATATTTAATTTCCAAATAATGTAAACATGAATAAAACTCTATTATTCGAGACATCCCAACACGGACGAGGCATAATACTAAGCCCATAAAACATGGAAAACAATCCATATATGCATTACGTCACCTTCAAACATGGATACAAATAAATACCCAAAACAACACCTTTCGGCGACGGGAGAGACCCGATTCCATTGAATGTGACGGAACACAAAAGTAAGTCACATATCCATGTTTAAGAGCCCCACTACAAATCAATATTCTTTTCCATTGATTCTAGACTTCACTCATTTACAAGAAATTACAATTAATGGTCATTGGCCGTTGCCCGACTTTAAAGTTCACAACTATTACCCATCTTGACCCCATGCCTATTTCTTGGTACGTTACAGGAATTACAATTATTGGTCATTGGCCGATGCCAGACTCAAGAGCCCACATCTTATTATCCATTAAGACTCCATGCCTATTCCACGTTACAAGATGGGGATGTTCATCCCACTCAAACTAACTCTTATGCCTATGGATTCATTGCATTATAGTTTAAACATTACATGACTCCAAAATGAATGACTAACGCATTCAAACATGTATTTCTCAAATAAGATGCACTATATGCATATCATATCCAAAGCTCCACATTGAGCTATTAAAACCGACAAATGTCTTCAAGACTCTTTTAAGTCAAATCCGAGCGAAAATGCTCAAAAATCAATTGACCATCAATTAAAGGTCATCAAATAATCAAACACATTTAATCGGCATTTATATGAACACATACCTCAAAAATATAATTAATCCAAAACTCATCATTGGTTGAGACAAACCATTTTCCAAATGAACTCATACCTTTATGTTTCTAAAATGCCTCAAAACACAATAACGTGTATTTTCCAAATGGTTTATAAAACCAAATACACCAAAATGCAAAATCCTTACGTAGACTCCATTTGTACAATAAATCACCCAGAGGAACATGTTTATGAGGTTTACTCCTCAAAATATCCAAAAACTATTTATAGGCATTTCGTAAGATTTATCGACCCAAGTTTACCAAATATAATAACTTTGTCATCCTCAACACATTGATAAATACCAAGTAAACACATTTTTACTTCAAAATACACATTTTGGCATGTACATAGTTTTCACAAAACAACTTGAACTTAACTTGCTAGATTTAGGCTAAATCTAGATCTTACCCCATTTTGCTTCCTTAAAAAACTTGAATCCACAAGCAAAAATTCCAAAAACCTTGATCCACAAGTGCTCAAACATAAACATACTTATCCAAGTACTTAGAATCATTCCCCAAACATCTTACATCAAAATCTCCATTTATACCAAGACCCTAGTTTTTGACCTAACTTTTCCCAAAATCATCCAAACTGAAATTGGAGATATAAAACACTAGTAAGTCATAATGGAGCATTTATAACTCATATGAAAGTTTAGAAACTAGGAGGATGAACTCACCACTTAGGTTTTGATGAAAACCTAGGAAACTTCTAAAACCTCTTGAAGATGAGAGTGAGATGGAGGATTCTTGATCTTTGCTTCCACTTATTAGATTGATGATGAAAGAACACTTTGATTTCCAAGAAAAGCCCCAAAAATTATCCAGGGTTCATATGGGGTGAATGGGAACTGATTTGGGAGAGAATGGAGAGGTTTTGAGGAGTTGAGAATGAGAAATAAGCTGAAAATCGTGACTTTAAAGTGACTTGGTACCCGTCAGCGACTATGCCATGCTACAATGACAATGTCATAGTTGCACAAAGTGTATCGAAAGTGCCTCTTTGGCCGCGAATTTGCTAGTGCGACTATGATACTGTCATAGTCGCCGAGCATTGTAGCCGAACCCGTACCAAGCCCCAGAACTCGTCTTTTCACACCCGAAACACCCCCGATACTCTTAGGAACTAAAAGCAATAAATTCCTAACTCAAACCCGCAACTTAGGAATCACAAAAAAATGCACGAGGTGACTTATACTTACCGAAAATCACGGGTGTTACAGTAAGCATTTAGGTAAACGACCCTTCAGAAAATATCTCTGACATGCTAAACAGTTAAAAAACAGTAAACACATAACATGAATATTACCTTAAAAGGATTGAAATCATACACACACATGTGTTCCACTTTAATAAAACACATGAAACTCAACTTGACGTGAAATATTTTGAGCATCTTCAACAACTTCTTCAAAATGGAGAAAATAAGGACTTTAGGCAATTTTTACTATTATCCAAAACTCTCTCCAAAATTGAGAAAGTAGGAGAGTGTGTGTGTGAATTTCTATAAATTTAGGGAACTCTCCAAAAATGATCACATGAGAGAAAAATGTTTTTTTATAATTATATTCTACCAATAAGAAATCTTGAAATGAATTGTTTAGGATAAAGAAATAATATTTTGTTATATATATATGTAATATTGTAATAACATAAGTAATGATATAATCTCCAAAATGAAAAGTTTGTTAAAGTTGAATACAATTTTTTATAGAGATTTTGAACTTTGGTTCTCCGTTATAAAAAACTTCTAAAAAATCTATTAAATTAATTAAACCTAACATTACTTTTTTTCATTAAATTCCTAGTCTTTCTTATCCAATAACCAATCATTCATGTAGTTTAAAAAGTCCCATTATATGTTGACTTATTCCTGATATTTTATAGGCCCACAAGATGTAAAAAGGGGTCATCGATAAGTATGAAATAATTTTTAATATATTGTTTATATCATCATAAATAACACCGTGTGATAACACGAGTAAGTTTCGTTATTTTCTTTTATGTCTTAAATTAAGCAAGGGAGTTTTATAAATATGTCTCATAAGTTTAGGGGTCGGTTTTAATTATTGTTATATATAAGTTGAGGGTTGTCTTGGTTAAATGAGCATTATTAAGGCTTCTCATTTGCAATTTGTAGAAAGTATAAAAGGAGGCCACCTCCTTTTTAATTCATAAGTGTGGCTAAGTATTTGAGAACTGTATGTGTGTGTAATTTATTGAAGAATCCGATCCAGGAAGAAGAAGACGTGCAAATTGAAGCTTTTGATGTTGAGTTTGATAACTTTTCGAGGTATGTCTTTATATTTAGTATTCCTCTTGAGGTTTTAGAAGTTTCTATTGGTTTAGTTTTGGGCTTGAGATGTTTTTCTTATAGGATCGCGTCAGTCGTTTCACTTCAATGTTTTGGGAGAGTTTTCAGCGATAGATGGGGTCGCAGATAAAGTTAAGTACAACATATCACCCTCAAACAGACGGCCAAAGTGAACGAAAAATTCAGACACTAGAAGATATGTTACGGGCTTGTATCATTGATTTTGGTGGGTCATGGGAAAGATATTTATCTTTGATCGAATTTGCTTAAAACAACAGTTATCATTATAGTATTCAGGCGGTGCTTTTTGAAGTACTGTATGGTCGAAAATGCTGAACTCCTTTGTGTTGGAATGAAGTGCGGGAAAGGCAGTTAGCCGGGCCAGAGATTGTACAGTTGACCGCATATAAGATTGGACATATCCGGGATAGACTGAAAGTGGCCCAAGATATACAGAAAAGCTACACCGACCGATGCCGAAAATCGTTAGAATTTCAGGCTAGGGATCATGTTATGTTAAAAGTCTCACCGTGGAAAGGGGTTGTTCAGTTTGGGAAATGGGGTAAACTGAGTCCGAGATTCATCGACCCATTTGTGATCGCATAAAGGGTCGGAGAAGTAGCGTATCGGTTGGAACTCCCGCCTGAGCTTAGTAGTATTCATAACACTTTGCACGTTTCAAATCTAAGAAAGTGTTTAACTACTTCTGATTAGGCATAACCTTTACCCGAAATTCAGATTGATGAAAAACTATCGTTCAAAGAAGAGCCGAAAGATATAGTTGATTAAAAAGTCAAAGTACTTAGAAATAAGGAAATTAGTCTGGTAAAAGTTTAGTGGCGGTATCACAAAGGGCAGAATGCAATGTGGGAGCCGAAGTCCGAAATGAGATCAAAGTACCCCTACTTATTTGTCTAACCGAATTCTAGGACGGAATTCTTCTAAGGGGAGATATTGTGATAACCCACGTAAGTTTCATTATTTTGTTTTATGTCTTAAATTAAGCAAGGGAGATTTATAAACATGTCTTATAAGTTTAGGGGTCGATTTTAATTATTGTTATATATAAGTTGAGGGTTATCTTGGTTAAATGAGCATTGTTGAGGCTTCTCATTTGCAATTTGTAGAAAGTATAAAAGGAGTCCACCTCCTTTTTAATTCATAAGTGGGCTAAGTATTTGAGAAGTGTATGTGTGTGTGTTTTATTGAAGAATCCGATATAGGAAGAAGAAGACCTGCAAATTGAAGGTTTTGAAGTTGAGTATGATAAATTTTCGAGGTATGTTTTTATATTTAGTATTCCTATTGATTTTTTAGAAGTTTCTACTGGTTTAGTTTTAGCTTTTAACTTGAAAAGTACCGAACAAACTTGATTTATAGTTTCATGCGGTAAAGGAGTAAACCGTACAAGGTAAGGGAGAATACCGCACAAGGTTTATGCGGTAAGGGAGAATACCGCGCAAGGCTAATGCGGTAGGGGAGAATATCGCACAAGGCTTATGCGGTAGGGGAGAATACCACACAACGCTTATGCGGTAAGGGGGTATACCGCACAAAGCTTGTGAGATATACTGAGTATACCGAACAAGGCTTGTGCGATATACTGAGTTATTCTTTATGGTATGTGCGATAGTTTGTGTAATACCCCGGGTAAATCCGTTAATTTAAATTCTAGTTCCGTTAAGTTTATTTTCTTTATAATTGATGTTAGGGTAAGTTTAGGAGGGTTTATAAGTTTAAAGGGTAAAAGTCAACCAAAGGATAAATTAAAGGTTGTTTTAGTTATTAGTGAGGAGTTTAGGGGTGTGTGGTCAATAAGGAATAGTACAAGGGCTAGAATAGTAATTAGGGTTTGATATACACCCTTATGAGTTTAGATATTTTCACAAAAACAGAAACAATTCAGTGTGTGTGTGCGTGTGTTTTGGGAAGAAAAGAAGAGAAAAAAGGGAAGAAAGCTAGGGATTCAACTTGGAGTGATTGGAAGAGAAATTAAGGTATACTTCTTTTATGTTTTGTGTTTATAATCAATGGTACTATGTTTCTATCGGAGTAGAATCATCCATAGCATGTTTGGGGTCGATTTCAGTCGGTTTCTGGGTTAAAATGTGCAAACCGACAGAGGTGTCCGGACACAGTATGAATGTGTCCGGTAGTCCTGTTGGTAGTGTCCGGGTAGTTCTACTGATGGTGTCCGGATGATATTATAGTAGTGTCCGGACGAGTCTTTTATCCGGGTAAGTCTCTTTTTCTATGTTTTCCGGATGAATTAGATACCGGATGACGTCCGGATTACCTTGGTGTCCGGACTCTTTTGTTGTCCGGATTAGTCTGTGGTGTCCGGATTCCTCGTGTTGTCCGGATAGTTGTCCGAGTACTTTGAGGTTTCCGGATAACTTGGCTGTTTGGGTAAAATTTGAGGATAAAAGTTATGTAGATGTATCTAGAGTCCATAACCTGCTAGTAAGTCTTATACATAAGTTGGTAAGGAGATATTTGTATGTAAATGGTTTCAGATTCTGAGGTATTTGGATAAAGGATCGGATAGTTCGGAGAAAGGCTTGAAAGCATTTTTGTTAAGCTAACAGGTGAGTTTTACTTTAAAAGTATTTTCAACTGGAATACATACGTATGGTTTGGGAATGTGATAATTAGTGATTAATGTGCTTATATGTATGGTGTACATGATTGATAATATATTGAGATATATGTTATGGTTATATTGCACGAAACGAGTATAAGTGAGCCGAATTATTGTTCGGCGGGGCTGTATGGAAATACAGCGGGGCTGCATGAAATGGCAGTGGAGCTGTAGGTAATTGCAGCGGGGCTGTATGTAATTACAGTGGAGTCGACTGTATTGTATGGTGACGATGATTAGTTGGCTTGCTACCGACTAATGTGGCCAGGGGAAAGAAGATGAGATGAGGAGAGATACACGGTGCACGAGTCCTAATGTGGTATTTATATACATGTGGTATATGCGTGCTTATACGAAAGGTTTTATGTAAACTATTTTTATACAAAGTATTATGTGAAAAGAGTTTTATATTGATTTTGGAAAAGACCGGGATTAACTCACTAGACCCGTTTGGTCTAACCCTCATTTTGTTTTCAAAAATATGTTTTCCAGGTTAAGGATCGGCAGGAGAGGATGAAGTATAGGAAGCTTTTGTTGGATGTTGATTAGGAAGCTTTTATATATTTTGTAATGTCAAGACTAATGAGACCGTACTTGGTTTGTTATGTAACTTTTGTTGTAAATCAATGTTATGTATGAATGTTATGTATTATGATGTATGTTATGGGATTTGGGTCGTTACAGTTTGAGCTAGGGGTGTTCAAAAAAACTGTTGGACCGCTCAAACTGGTCGAACCAAGTCAAACCGGGTTGTTTTTGGCGGTTTGAGCGATCTGGTGGTTCGGTTTGTTTTGGAAAATTGCCAAACCGGGCAGTCTGGCTCGGTCTGTGGTCTGGAGGTTTCTTTGGGCGGTTTGGACCAAACCGACCGTCAAATATACACACACACACACACACACACACACACACACATATATATATATATATATATATATATATATATATATATATATTTTATATATCATTAACTTTTTTGTGTGTTTTGTTGGGATAGTTTGTTTACTTTTTTGTGGACTTAACTTCTTTGTGGACTTTGTTTAACTCAAATGGACTCAATCTATGTTTAATTTTTTAGTCTAAAATTTAAAATTATATATGGTTTTTTAAGTTTAAACTTTAAAGCCCATAAAAGGGCCAAACCGCCTAAAGCGGTCGGACCAAACCGTCTAAACTGCGGCCTAGTTTGACCGGTCTGGGCACTTGATATCAAGCCGCTCGGTTTGAAAATTTAATAAACCGTCACTTACGGTTTGGTTTGTGGTTTGAGGAGTTAAACCGCTCAAACCGGACCGCGAACACCCCTATTTTGTGCTGTTGTGCGGTATATGTAGGGTTGTTTGATATTTTGAAGACACACAATCATAGAAGGGGTATTTTGGGTGTGATTTAGGATTCTTAGCCTGTCATAACAGTCCTATCTAGTAAGATGATATAACTATATCTTTATTGGTTTAATTCAGGTTTTGTGGGTCAAGTGTGAAGTTCAGTCATCGGGGTGATTAAAAGTGAGTTTCTTTTAACCATTTTTGAACTGAATACTTATATTATGAAGTGGTTAATATGTGATATATAGTAATGATTGTGAGTTATTTGGAATGTGATTATTGAGATGCAATTCTATCTGTTTGAACATTTCACTACACTATTGCATTTTGGCCGGACTTAGAGGCCGGATGGAGTTGGCTGTACCAAAAGGGGCAGCGAAGTTGGTTGTACTTGAGGTACTTCGAAGTAAATAAATTAGTTGGACTTAACGGTCAACTAATGTTGTTATGGCCATAATTAGTTGGTGTAATGACCAACGGAGTATGTTGTGCATAGTGAATGAGATTGATTTTACGGTTTGTTTTATTGAAAATGGTTTTATATCAATGTTATCATATTATTGTTATTGAAATGTTTGGGATTTACTCACTTGGAGTTAGACCAATTGGTCTAACCCTTATTGTTTTCCAAAATCTGTATTCTAGGTCAAACGAAGGGTAAGGACAAAGGAAAGGAAAAGTTATGATTTCATGTGAAGGTGCATATACTTTGGAAGCTGTTATGAGAAACTACTTTTTGTTATAGAAGGGTTTGTGACAATGGTTTTGTTGGATGTAGTATTATGTATGTATGTCTGTATTGATGTACTAGAAGCAAAAAGTTTGTACTATATTATGTAGTTAGTTTAATTCTGGACAAATGTACCCTATATGTAATCGTTTGGGTGTTTGTAATATATATCTTTGTATGTATTGTATGTTACATGTTATATGTTCAGTATGGGTTGTCACACATTGAATTCAAGAGTGATAATAATTCATATATAGCCGTTTTCCCGGTATTTCTAGACGCAAGATCAATAAATAATTATTTGTAAATTAATATTAGAGTAAACTACGATTTTGGTCCCTGTGGTTTGGTGTTTATAACGATTTTCGTCCCTGTGGTTTGAATTTCATTACGGTTTTCATCCTTTATCCTAATAGAGTTAAAAAAAGCTGTTAACTTGAGGGTAATATGGTCTTTTACCTTTTTTTAAATATTTAATTACATTATATATTTATTAGACTAAAACAAAAACCCCATGGCTCCACCCCAAACCCATCTTCTTCCACAACCATGACCTGCACCATTTTTTTTCTCTAGAACCATTTTTTTTCTCTAGCAATGGCTTTCAACATTCATCCATCACTAGCTTCTCTCCTAATATGGACCATACTGGAAGTAACAATATGCCACTTACAAAATAATAAAATACATTTAAAATCTTTTTTAAAATCAATCTGAACACCAAAAACACCAAGAAACCATCAACGAAAACCGATGTCCATATAAACCCTATTTCACCACTTCCAATCTCCCACAAATTCCAATTTGTTAAAAAAAATGAAATTTGGGAAGGAATTTGCTTCACAAATGGTGCCAGAATGGCAAGAAGCATACATGAACTACAACTACCTCAAAACCCTCTTAAAAGAAATATTGATTTTCCGGCAATGGCAGACCAGATCATCGCCGGCGAACCCGCCGCCCGCGACTTTAAAGAGAAGGGGATATTTATTTAGAGCATTCAGTGGATTAACAAGTGGTTATGGGAACAACAATAATCCAAAAGATGATAAAAAAGATGAAGTGATTCTAGTGAGTGCAATGCAGGAGGCAGATGAGGAACAAAGGAGAAGATTGTTGTCGGAGTTACCAGACGATTTTTCTCCGATCGGCGGAGGATGGCGACGAGTTTGAGCTTGTGTTTTTTAGAAGACTTGATTTCGAGTTCAATAAAGTGATTCAGTTTTACAGGGGGAAGGTGGAGGAGGTGGTGAAACAGGCGAAGGAGTTGAATATACAAATGGATGCTTTGATTGCTCTTCGAATAAAAGTCAATGGTCCTCACTGCTTGAAATGGAGTTATTTTGAGGGGGTTTATTGTTGGTAGTTGTAAGTGTAGGGGTGGTGTTTGGTCGATATTAAAGGGCTTGTAAGTGGCATATTGTTACTTCGAGTATGGTCCATATTAGGAGAGAAGCTAGTGATGGATGAATGTTGAAAGCCATTGCTAGAAAAAAAATGGTTCTGGAGAAAAAAATGGTGCAGGTCATGGTTGTGGAAGAAGATGGGTTTGGGGTGGGGCCATTGGGTTTTTGTTTTAGTCTAATAAACAATATATAATGTAATTAAATATTTAGAAAAAGGTAAAAGACCATATTACCCTCAAGTTAACAGCTTTTTTTTAACTCTAGTAGGATAAAGGACGAAAACCGTAATGAAATTCAAACCACGGGGATGAAAAAAGCAGTTTTTAAACCACATGGACGAAAATCGTTATAAACACCAAACCACAGGGACCAAAATCGTAGTTTACTCTTAATATTATCTACCATAACATTTTTACATAACAATATAACATAGTCAATTCGTTCCATCATCGAACGCATCTTATGATATACCTTTATTTAATATATAGATTGACATTATTTGAAGTCAGTATGTTAACTATTGGGAGTGACACTTTTAGTAATCAACATAAATCAATTGAGTTTCCATGTCATCTCATGTTAATGTTTTTCATCACTATTTTAAACTTTTAGGACTGAAACATACTTTTTAAGAACCATCAATCTTAGAATTAAAAGCCCATGTTGCTTATAACTTAATATCTTATTAATGTTTTAGAGATACGAGAGGACTTAACTAAAATTCATGCACTCAATATAAGGTAATAAAGAGTTAATAATGTATGAAAAATGTAGTTTTGAAATCATAAATATAGATATAAGTTGGATCGTATAATATAGTTGATAATTTTTTCAAAAGGTAGGGGTTTTCTTAATTAAGAAATCTACGGAGTATATTCCAACACCAAAATAGAACTCATGGGGATGGAATAATCAAAAGAGCAAGTAAAAGATGAATAATGGAGAATATATTAAGGTTTCTAGGCAAAATAGTTTTAGATATTAGTATTATATAAAAAAACTTAGAGAAACAATAAACATTACTATAAAATAAAAGACCAAATAACTTTTTACAATTTTTTTGTACAATATAATTAATTAATACATGTTTTGATCCCTAATATAATGCTAATTCTTTTTCAGTCATATTAGATATTAAATTTATTTTCCCTACTATTATAATACTATACATTATGAAAAACTTGTGTCCCTATTTCTTATGAACCTAGACGAGTAGACGTTCATCTGACCTGCCCTCTCCAAAAGACGACCCTGATTATGTGCCCATGACGTGAGATTATCTACGATAAATATTAGTTCAAATACCATGGCGTTTGAAAAACATAAGTTTTATTATTAATTATCCTACGACTGTGTCCATATATCAATCCTTGTTTATTGATATATATATTTTCAATGAAACCGACATTAATTTAGCTGTAAAAAGCCAATGGCGTGTAGCTCAGTTGGTAATGGGTGAGGACATCTTTGTACAAAAAGCAGAAGGTCTTGGGTTCGAACCCAAGACACCCCATAGCCACAACCGCTGAGTGAGTCAGGTATGCCCCCCACATTATGGATAGGCAGCCGATTGTGGGCCGGTTGGGGTTGCCGGTATCAACCTTTTGTACAAAAAATTTAGCTGTAAAAAACTTCATGCACTACAAGGAGATTAGTTCATAAGAAGTTGAAATTTTGAACTATCTGTACATGTTTTTAAGATTTAATTTAAATGATTAAAAAATAAAGTGTCTTATCTAAAGGTATTTTAATAAGTTTATAGGATATTTTTGGGTATTGTAACAAGTATTTTAAGACTTTTTATTTTACTTAATAAAAACGTCATATTAGTTATTTTATAGGACACTATTTGAAAAGGTATTTTATAAAAATAAGCATTCTATAAAAAGATGGTTTATAAGACATTTTCTCAAAAGGGTCCTATAAGATAACTAATGCCACTTCCCGGGTTTAGGTCTAGGAGTTAACATCCTGTGGCAAGACTTAGGGGCTGTTTGTTTGCCTCTTTATAGTTCCATTAAGAGGCAACCTCTGAATGGCAAAGAGGTGAATTTTGTTTGGCAAAAAAAAACTCTGTCTCTTAATGGTTCTAAAATCCTCTGAATGATTTTGTATCTTGGGGGTCCCTGAACCATTCAGCACCCTAATTTCATTCTAAACAATTACCAAACAACCATATTTCCTTTTGCAATATATCATAAGAGCCTCTTAATCATTCTGCACCAAACCATTCAGCAATTGCCATAGTCTTAGACGACCACAACTTGCCATGGATGTAGTATAGGCAAAGCCTAGGTGAACCTTTCCCAAAAAAGATAACTAATGTGACGTTTTGTGTTAAAAGTGTTGTACAAAGCTTGTTATGACGCCTAAAAACGTCCTATATAGTTATCACAGCGCCATTGGATATGACACTTTATTTTTTGATCCTATAAATTAAGTGTTATATATATAAATGTCAATAAATTTATTAACTCTGTTTGACCAATAATATTTCAGCATTAGTTTTGGTTCTACCAAACGATTGTTAGTTTAGGGAAGAGTATGTTTGGATTTTTTTAGCGCGGTGTTGTTATTTTCTTAGTTATCTAATGGATAATCATGGTAGTTCTTTTATACTTGTTTTTTTCTTCAAAATAGTTTTATCCCAATGTACATTCCGTTCGATGGAGAACCAAACAATGTTTACACACTGTTCACTTATGCACATACTTATCACATTGTTCAAGTTTGCACGTTGTTCACTTATGTTCATCGTACACAAAATGCTCACTTATGCAAAATCATCATTTGTGCAAATCGTTTCAAAAAATGTTCATGTATGCACATTTTAAATTTATGTTTAGTTGTGCACATTCTTCATTTTGCACAATGTTTATATAAATCTTCATGTATGCATAACATTCAGTTGTACACACGACACCCACCATGTTCATGTATCACACTCTTCACTTGTGGACACTACTCACACAATGTTAATAAAAAATAAAAATAAAAATAAAGATATTTTGAAAAAAAGAAACAAATTTAAATAGAAAATGGATTAAATAAGGAAACAATGAACCATCTTAAATATAACATACATGAACCCATCAAATATGATATCAATTTGTTTCCTATTTTAATGCTTCACATGTTTTTACCATTTTACCCTGATTCATATATGAATTGCAAATGAGAAGCCTCAAGAATGCTCATTTAAACAAGACAACCCTCAACTTATATATAACAAATATTAAAATCGACCCCTAAACTTATAAGACATGTTTATAAATCTCCCTTGCTTAATTTGAGACATAAAACAAAATAATGAAACTTACGTGGGAAATCACAATATCTCCCCCTTAGAAGAATTCCGTCCCAGAATTCGGTTAGACAAATAAGTAGGGGTACTTTGATCTCGTTTCGGACTCCGACTCCCACATTGCATTCTGCCCTTTGTGATACCGCCACTAAACTTTTACCAGTTAATTTCCTTATTTCTAAGTACTTTGACTTTTTAATCAACTATATCTTTCGGCTCTTCATTGAACGATAGTTTTTCATCAATCTGAGTTTCGGGTACAAGTATTGCCTAATCAGAAGTAGTTAAACACTTTCTTAGATTTGAAACGTGGAAAGTGTTATGAATACTACTAAGCTCAGGCGGGAGTTCCAACCGATACGCTACTTCTCCGACCCTTTATGTGATCACAAATGGGTCGATGTATCTCGGACTCAGTTTACCCCATTTCCCAAACTGAACAACCCCTTTCCACGGTGAGACGTTTAACATAACATGACCCCTAACCTGAAATTCTAACGGTTTTCGGCGTCGGTCGGTGTAGCTTTTCTATATATCTTGGGCCACTTTCAGTCTATCCCGGATCTGTCCAATCTTATATGCGGTCAACTGTACAATCTCTGGCCCGGCTAACTGCCTTTCCCCCACTTCCTTCCAACACAAAGGAGTTCGGCATTTTCGACCATACAGTACTTCAAAAAGCGCCGCCTGAATACTATAATGATAACTGTTGTTTTAAGCAAATTCGATCAAAGATAAATATCTTTCCCATGACCCACCAAAATCAATGATACGAGCCCACAACATATCTTCTAGTGTCTGAATTTTTCGTTCACTTTGGCCGTCTGTTCGAGGGTGATATGTTGTACTTAACTTTATCGGCGACCCCATCTATCGCTGAAAATTCTCCCAAAACATTGAAGTGAAACGACTGATGTTTGGGCAAAAATTCACGTCGTACGACCACGACCAGAAAAGGTAAGACGCGCGTCATGAAAGACATCTTGGATTAATATAAGGTCCCGACCAAGACCCGCAGAACGTCCGTCGTCCGTCGTAAAAGGTAAGTCGAGAGTTTCCTAGGACGTACGACCATAGCGACGCCCGTCCTGCATAACTGTCGCATCGAGCCATACGTCTTCGACCAAAACTAACGTTAACCATGACTGTTACATTTTGTTAAGTGTTTAATGCAGGAGTCAAAGTCATTAAAGAGCAACAGATATAACCGACGCAACCATCAACGATCGATAGCTGTAACGGACGAAGATCATCATGGATAATCACTTCGGTGACCGTTTCCAACCGTTGTAGCCGTTGATTGAATCATTAATGGGGTTAATTAATGACGCGAAGACTATAAAAGACAAGCTAAAGCATCATTTCAAGGGACATCGATTAAACATCCAATACACTTCAGCGAACATCATCATACAACAGAGAAAATCATCCAAACTCATATCAAAGAACCGTCAAATTCTGGAGATTAAATACTGAAGGCCAGAATCTTACAGCGAACTCAAGAACACTCGAAGGAAAAGCTCAAGTATCAGTCTCGACGCACGACATCAGCCTTCGACAGATAGTTCACACTTTGTATTCACACACGACAAACACTTGTTATCACATTTAAACACTTGTACTTTACATTTCGAAGTATTTCCTTCATTTGTATTGTAATCATCGTACGACCGACGCCAGTACCAAGGACGTCGCCCCTGATTGGCGACCATAGTGCAGCGACGACATCCCTTGTCGTCCGCAGGTTTTTTCCTCGATTGAGGTTTTTCCTGCGTCATCAAATCCCTTGTCTCGTTTATTTTTTCCCTCGACGCACGTCTCGTCGAAAGATCCTTTCTTTAGTTGATTAAGTCCACATCGACCTTAAGTTGTCCCTTTGGTGCGATTTTTGGCATTAACAGTTTGGCGTCATCTGTGGGACCCTCATCTAGAGAAAATCCTCGACGAACGTGCGCCCTACTAATAGTTTCTTGGAGTTTCTTCTATTTTCTGTTGCAGGAAAATGGCAACCTCTGGAAATCCGCAGCAAGCCGTCGCTAAGATGTATCAGGAGCTCGAAGTCGCCAGAAATCAGCTCAATGCAATGGCGGAGCAGAATCGCAGAGCAGCTGAGGAGATCGCACGGTTAAGAAATCCTCTTGGGCCTCAAAATGGTCCTAGGCCGTTCGTGCAGAACCCAGTTCCAAGACCGTTCGACCAGAATGGCCCTAGACCATTTGTCCCGAATCCAGGTTCATCCGCGCAGAATCAGCATCCATGCCCGTTCATGCAGAATCAGCAGCCAGGGTCGTTCAACCCAAATCCTCAGTTTGGGACAGTTCCTCCTCAGCACATAAGGCCACCACCCGTGAATAATGGGTCTCAGCCATCACAAGGGTCGCAACCATTTCAGCAGCCATTTCATAATGGACCTCAAGGTGGATCGCAGCCTCTCCAGCAAGGATCGCAGCCGTTTCAGAATGGACCGCAACAATTCCACTATGGGCCACAGCCGTATTTCGTCCCGTTCAACAGGGACACCAATGGTTCATCGCATGGTAATGGAACTAGCCCAGGGGCCAATCCCTCGACAGGGGCAAATCCCGATCTTAACGATCCCGTCGCTCAGCGTTTGAAGATGTTAGAAGACCAAAATGAGCGCGTCCTGTCCTTGCTCGCCAAGTTGCCTGGGTAGCCGTGCCTGTCGACGTCGAGCCTCGCTCGGGATATCAGGCGTCGCCTTTCATCGACGAGATTTCCACCGTCGAGGTCCCAAAGAAGTATAACATCCCTGCCTTCACTCCCAAGTATTCGGGTGTGACCGATCCAACTGAGCACGTCGCGCAATATAAGCAGCTCATGTGGACGATCTCGATCCCATTTATGTACCAGGAAGTATGCATGTGTAAGAGTTTTGGAGCAACCCTCACTGGTCCTGCTCTCCAATGGTTGATCAATCTCAAACCCAAATCCATCGGGTCGTTTGCTGAGTTGGTTAATCAATTCTCCCAGCAATTCGCCAGCAGTCGTAAGATGGAGAAGCAGACCAGCGACCTATATTACATCGTGCAGAAAGCCAATGAGTCTATTCGAAGTTATTTCAATAGATTCAATGCCGAAATGATCAGCATCCGCAATTGCGACGTCAAAACCGCGATCGAAGCCTATAAGCGTGGTCTAGACGATAGTTCAGGTCTATATATCGATCTGACCAAGTATCCCCCAGAGACTTTCGAAGACGTCCGAGCTCGAACCTTAGCATATATGAGGGTCGAGGACGACGCAGCATTTCGTCGCAAGCACACTGACGACAAGAAGTCGTTAGGCGTCAGAAAATCGGAATTCAAGGCCAAAGCTGTTTCCAGAATCGAGCTCGCGCGCCAAATTTCAAATGTTCGTTTCAAGACGAAAGCAGAGGCCAAGACCGCGACTAAATTTCCTCGATACCCCAAGATATCCTCTTACGGATTCAAAGGGTCCACAAAAGACTTAGTCGAAGCTCTTAAGTCCGTCCAAGCGACCATTCGATGGCCAAAGAAGTCCGACCTGGATGGTGCTAAGAAAGATAAATCAAAGTGGTGCGACTTCCACGTCGATCATGGTCACGCGACAGACGATTGCATCGCGCTGAAGAAGGAGCTAACATATCACTTCCCAAAAGGAAATCTCAAAGATATCATCGACGATGACGCTACTCCAGCTAGTAACCATCGATCGTCGACCCTCGAGCATACAAAAGTCGTCAATTGCATCACCGGTGGTTCAGACATGTATGGTCTGACATACTCCACAGTCAGGCGCCTTTGACAGGTTCGTTCTTCTAAAATTATATCTTTTCCACAGGGATAAGTCTACTATGGTGCCCTGTCGCGCGACAATATCTCATCAGATCGCAGTGTCATCCTGTCATTTAAAACCTATCTTTCCTCCGAAAAGAATAAGATAATAAATGACAGGGGGCAATATCCCACTAAAAAGAGAATCTAACGGTATGTTCCTAAATCTGTTTCATACGATTTTTTCTCACAACTGACTTAAGCATCGGAGGGTCGTTGGTTAGCCAACAACCAACCCTTAACATCGTTTCACCGCAGAATCGCACGACAGTAGTCATTAAGTCTACAATATGACTTTAAATTCATAAGGTCGCACGATATAAACGACCAAATCTATGATTTGATCATCCTTTACAGGGACATACGATTCAAATTAATCACACGACTTAGTCGTACGATTGCGAGGTCTAACGATCTCATGATCTAAGCCTATTAACTTGGACTTAGTCGTACGATTGCGAGGTCTAACGATCTCATGATCTAAGCCTCTTAACTTGGAAAAATTTCATACTCTGAATGTATGCTTTAGTCGCATGTGCTTATGTTTATACACACGATTTAAAAGTCTTATGGCTTACGTACCAGTTATTGTGTTACAATGAATGGCTTAGTCGCATGATTCCCAGATTCAATTTCATAATTGATATGGTATTTGCAAGTTCAAACAAAAGTTCAAAGTTTCATTTACAAAACTGTCGGTTATATTCAAAAGAACTCGACCACCGACGGTCGAGTATACAAAGTTAAAATGGTTCGACCACCAACGGTCGAGACATGAAAAGACATAGCATTTCCTAAACCTAGAGAAAAGCGTCGATGGCAAGCTCTGCCCAAAAGTCCCGACCTTCGAAGCCCTGCCAATCCCGAAGAACTGATGCAAGAATCAAACGAGTATATTAGGAGTGGTCTTCCAACTCCTTACGCCTCGACATTCTGAGAATATGGCTCTAAAGATTAATGTTAAGGTTGGAGGAAGGAATATATCATTCTCAACGATCGACCTCCACTCCAGCATTTCCTCTACCTTCACATATTCAATGAGAGGAAACAGAAGCATCTGCAAATTACAAAAGAAACATACTAAATGCTTAGCGAAAGAACTTCGATAACACAAGTTTTGAAAGAAAAATTTACAAAGAACGCCAGTTCGGCTAAACACAGTCCAATCTCTTCAACAGAGATTCTTCGAAAACGCTCCTTGAAAGATAAGAGCTGATATTTCCCCAGATGCGGAAGTGACTCTGCCCTGACGAGGACATAGTTAATCAGGAGGGTTGACGACAACGCAAAGTTGTTCGTCGCCATAAACTCTCCCTCATTCTCTCCCGTCTTTACACCCTTGCCCCTGGCGGCTGATGAAAGGGTCGACGAGGATGTAGAAAACATCGTCGCCAGTTGCGCAGTATGAAACATCGTCGCCAGTTGCGAAGTATGAAACACCGTCGCCAGTTGCGCAGTATGAAACACCGTCGCCAGTTGCGCAGTATGAGACCTCGTCGCCGGTTGCGCAATATGAGACATCGTCGCCAGTTGTGCAGTATCAATCCAATCCAATCACTGTCCGTATCCAACACATACCTCGTCTTCCATTTGCGATCATCGACAGCAGTGTTCAAAACTAAGGTACAATCACCCTTAAGTCCTGAAAGTAAACTATAACGACGATATTGATCGGTCGTGACTTGATACGCCACTCCCAGTGCGAGGTAAGTCGCTCGATGATCAGAATAACTCGCCAGAATTGGGGCATCGGTTGCCTCGGTGAAAGATCAAATTCACGCATGAACACTTCGACTAAAGGCGAATACGGCCAGTGGAAGCCCATCTTAAACAGGTACTCATATATCACGGCATATCCATCAGGACACATCTCCGGTCGAACCTCACCAACCTTGCTTATGGTAATACACATGAGAATCCTCGCTAGACTTCCAAAGTCGTCAAAATCTTTTTCATTTCTAATAGCACCTCTGGGCTCCGTCGACATTCAGCTGGTAAGCACGATCTTATGTCAGCATGACGTCACTACCTCGTTCCCCTTTTTTAACTTCTCGTTCAGTTAGAGGCAAACCAACCCAGTTACAAGGCGGTCAAGGTAATTTTTTCTGACCCTTGCTCTATTTTTTACGCGTCTGATTGACAAAATTTAAACTCGAATTTGCCATCCTTCTTTCAAATTTTGGGGGCAAACTGTTTGGGCAAAAATTCACGTCGTACGACCACGACCAGAAAAGGTAAGACGCGCGTCATGAAAGACATCTTGGATTAATATAAGGTCCCGACCAAGACCCGCAGAACGTCCGTCGTCCGTCGTAAAAGGTAAGTCGAGAGTTTCCTAGGACGTACGACCATAGCGACGCCCGTCCTTCATAACTGTCGCATCGAGCCATACGTCTTCGACCAAAACTAACGTTAACCATGACTGTTACGTTTTGTTAAGTGTTTAATGCAGGAGTCAAAGTCATTAAAGAGCAACGGATATAACCGACGCAACCATCAACGATCGATAGCTGTAACGAACGAAGATCATCATGGATAATCACTCCGGCGACCGTTTCCAACCGTTGTAGCCGTTGATTGAATCATTAATGGGGTTAATTAATGACGCGAAGACTATAAAAGACAAGCTAAAACATCATTTCAAGGGACATCAATTAAACATCCAATACACTTCAGCGAACATCATCATACAGCAGAGAAAATCATCCAAACTCATAGCAAAGAACCGTCAAATTCTGGAGATTAAATACTGAAGGCCAGAATCTTACAGCGAACTCAAGAACACTCGAAGGAAAAGCTCAAGTATCAGTCTCGACGCACGACATCAGCCTTCGACAGATAGTTCACACTTTGTATTCACACATGACAAACACTTGTTATCACATTTAAACACTTGTACTTTACATTTCGAAGTATTTCCTTCATTTGTATTGTAATCATCGTACGACCGACGCCAGTACCAAGGACGTCGCCTCTGATTGGCGACCATAGTGCAGCGACGACATCCCTTGTCGTCCGCAGGTTTTTTCATCGATTGAGGTTTTTCCTGCGTCATCAAATCCCTTGTCTCGTTTATTTTTTCCCTCGACGCACGTCTCGTCGAAAGATCCTTTCTTTAGTTGATTAAGTCCACATCGACCTTAAGTTGTCCCTTTGGTGCGATTTTTGGCATTAACAACTGACGCGATCCTATAAGAAAAACATCTCAAGCCCAAAACTAAACAATAGAAACTTCTAAAACCTGAAGAGGAATACTAAATATAAAGACACACCTCGAAAAATTATCAAACTCAACATCAAAAGCTTCAATTTGCATGTCTTCTTCTTCCTGGATCGGATTCTTCAATAAATTACACACACATACAATTCTCAAATACTTAGCCAGACCTATGAATTAAAAAGGAGGTGGCCTCCTTTTATACTTTCTACAAATTGCAAATGAGAAGCCTTAATAATGCTCATTTAACCAAGACAACCCTCAACTTATATATAACAATAATTAAAACCGACCCCTAAACTTATGAGACATATTTATAAAACCCCCTTGCTTAATTTAAGACATAAAAGAAAATAACGAAACTTACTCAAGGCTTGTGCGAAATACCGAGTTATTCTTTATGGTATGCGCGATAGTTTGAGCTAGAGGTGTTCAAAAAAACTGTTGGACCGCTCAAATTGGTCGAATCAAGTCAAACCGTATCGTTTTTGGCTGTTTGAGCGATCTGGTCATCCGGTTTGTTTTGAAAAATTGCCAAACCGGGCAATCTGGCTCGGTCTGTGGTCTGGAGGTTTCTTTGGGCGGTTTGGACCAAACTGACCGTCAAATACATATACATATACATATATATATATATATATATATTTTATATATCATTTACTTTTTTGAGTGTTTTGTTGGGATAGTTTGTTTACTTTTTTGTGGACTTAACTTCTTTGTGGACTTTGTTTAACTCAATTGGACTTAATCTATGTTTAACTTTTTAGTCTAAAATTTAAAATCATATATGGGTTTTTAAGTTTAAACTTTAAAGCCCATAAAAGGCCCAAACCGCCTAAAGCGGTCAGACCAAACCGTCTAAACTGCGGACCGGTTTGACCGGCCTGGGCACTTGAAATCAAGCCGCTCGGTTTGAAAATTTAATAAACCGTCACTTGCGGTTTGGTTTGTAGTTTGAGGAGTTAAACCGCCCAAACCGGACCACGAACACCCTATTTTGAGCTGTTGTGCGGTATATGTAGGGTTGTTTGATATTTTGAAGATACACAATCATAGAATGGGTATTTTGGGTGTGATTTAGGATTCTTAGCCTGTCATAACAGTCCTATCTAGTAAGATGATATAACTATATCTTTATTGGTTTAATTCAGGTTTTGTGGGTCAAGTGTGAAGTTCAGTCATCAGGGTGAGTAAAAGTGAGTTTTCTTTTAACCATTTTTGAACTGAATACTTATATTATGAAGTGGTTAATATGTGATATATAGTAATGATTGTGAGTTATTTGGAATGTGATTATTGAGATGCAATTCTATATGTTTGAACATTTCACTACACTATTGCATTTTGGCCGGACTTAGAGGCCGGATGGAGTTGGCTGTACCAAAAGGGGCAGCGAAGTTGGTTGTACTTGAGGTACTTCGGAGTAAATAAATTAGTTGGACTTAACGGCCAACTAATGTTGTTATGGCCATAATTAGTTGGTGTAATGACCAACGGAATATGTTGTGCACAGTGAATGAGATTGATTTTACGATTTGTTTTATTGATAATGGTTTCATATCAATGTTATCATATTATTGTTATTGAAATGTTTGGGATTTACTCACTTGGAGTTAGACCAATTGGTCTAACCCTCATTGTTTTCCAAAATCTGTATTCCAGGTCAAACGAAGGGTAAGGACAAAGGAAAGGAAAAGTTATGATTTTATGTGAAGTTATGTGCATGTACTTTGGAAGCTGTTATGAGATACTACTTTTAGTTATAGAAGGGTTTGTGACAATGGTTTTGTTGGATGTAGTATTATGTATGTATGTCTGTATTGATGTGCTAGAAGCAAAAAGTTTGTACTATATTATGTAGTTAGTTTAATTCTGGACAAATGTACCTTATATGTAATCGTTTGGGTGTTTGTAATATATATGTTTGTATGTATTGTATGTTACATGTTATATGCTCAGTATGGGTTGTTACACATTGAATTCAAGAGTGATAATAATTCATATATAACCGTTTTCCCGGTATTTCTAGACGCAAAATCAATAAATAAGTATTTGTAAATTAATATTATCTAGCATAACATTTTTACATAACATAGTCAATTCGTTCCATCATCGAACGCATCTTATGATATACTTTTAATATATATCAACATTTGAAATGTGTTTACAAAGTTAACACTAATATATTGGTTAAAAAAAGGAGGACCCTATATAGATTGTCATTCTTAAAAAAACTGAAAAAACAATTACAATTTTAAATGAAGGAAGATAAAGAGGCCGTTTACCAAAAGCTTACTCGGTAATCGTTTATCGACAAGAGTACCACTCTCATTTACCTCATGGGGTAACACTCCCTAGTCCCGACCATCAAAATAGATTGATGGTAAGCGTTTATAACCCGGTAAGCACTTACCTAGTAAGTCTTTCGATCCTTGTCTTCCCTCTTACCATGTAAGATTCTCGGTCATTGTTATGTTCATATGGTAAAGTAAATTGAACCGATAAGCACTTACCTAGGTAGTTGTTAAGTAAACGGCCCCGTAGTGTGTTTTTTATTTTAAATGGTAAGTTGGTCTTCATGAGCCAAGATGACTCTTAATTTTACACGACGGATCCACTATGGTGTATACTGTGTCATAGGGAACTACTTCGTTCCTCTGTTGTAGTGCAATTTTTGTAAGGTTGTAATATGTGTCACCGTATTATTTTGTTGGGTGCAATTGTATATTTCTTGGAAATTACAACAATAGCACAAGCTTCTATTGGCATAGTTGGTTTACACGGTCCTTTCTCCCTTTTTAGGCCCAAGTTCCAATCTCATTTGTATTTTGTTCTTAGTTTTTAGCTTTTAATTTCAAGTTTATTGTGTTTTCAGAGATTCGTTTTTGGAATAAAAGAAACGAACAAAAGATCTCGCATACGAAAAACAAGAAATTAACCAACAAACAAATAATCATTTAAAAAAAATATTCATAGTTTTGTTTCTTATAATTAAATGGTGCCATCACCTATAAAAATTCTTACGTCTCCGCTATGCACTTTTGACATTATTTTGTAAGATTGTTCTATTTATGTTATTTTTTTGTATTTTTCTAAATGACAAAAACGATCTTATATGTTATTTGTTTAGATAGCGTGAGACGTGGTGTGGTGGTGAGGCCAAGCCTCAAGCCTTAGGATTCACGGTGAAGCCATGCCGTTTTCATGGCGTGACTTATGGTGTCAAATTTCTAATTCATTAATAATATTATATATAAAAACATATGTTTTGTAGTGTTACTCAATAAGCCAATAATAGTAAACAAGTTAAATTAGGTTAAATATTAAAAACTTTCAAATAAGACATTAAAACGTAGAGAAAAATCAAATATCGCATTATAAAAATTACGCATTAGGACATGACGTGCCACGGGTTTAACGTGGCGTGATACACAAGCATTGATGCCATGGCGGCTGTGCGACGAAGTTTTTAGAACAGTTTTATAATAACTATAAAATAAAATAAATTGAAGTTTGATTGGTTAAATATTTTATGTTGAAAATGTGTCTTATTTAATCACTAAAAGTTGGATCACTTTGTATATTAAAAAGTTGGTTCTTATATTATTTACTGTCCATATATTTTTAACAGTGCTTTGTATTTTGTTAGCTGATGATATATATAATATTATTGTAAAGATTTATTTTTTAAATTAATAATATTTATATATAGCAAATAAAATTCATAGTCTCTTTTATTTTTTATGATCAAATCACAACTCTCTAAAAAGATTGAGTTATGGGGTACAATAGAGAAACCAACATTAATTACAATTGATTCATCACAAATATACATATATAAAAGAAGAAATTAGTTATGAGCAGAATGACCCACACCAGGACACAGTCCTGGTGCAGTAGGCCTAAAGTCTTCGGCATTTTCCACCTTACTCGTTATTGCACTTACTGATGATGTCTTTCGGAAACCAAATGAGGCCTTGCGAGACGTGATTGTCTCTACTTCCGTCAAGCTCTTTTTGGGGTTCAAACGTCTGCCTTCAACACATGACTCGAATTCAGTTACAACCAATATCAAAATAAATAGAATCACAAAATATCCCAAAACACAATTACTCTTTGCCATTTGAGTAGAAACTAGAAATGTTGAGAATTAGAGAGAGGGGGGAGGCCGGAGGGTAGTGGTTGGAGAGATCACTTCTGTTTTTTTAGCAATGGGGCGCTTTGAGAGTTGGAGAAAAAGAAGGACTAGTATTTATAGTCAAGTTACAATGAAAGAAAATCCAAGTGTAAGTGGAAGGGTCCAAGCCGCACTAGTGGGAAGATTCCATATGTTATTATATATATATATATATAGAGAGAGAGAGAGAGAGAGATTCCCATATGTTATTATATATATATATATATATATATATATAGAGAGACTCCGTAAAATGCAAACCTTCCATTTGTTGCACCCCCTTACAAACCAATGTGCATATGTGAACAATGTGCATATACATATGCATATGCATACGTGCAAGAATATACATATAATGGACATACATTTATATGCGATAATGTATATATGCATATCAGATTATGCACATATGCACATTGGTTTGTAAGGGGGTGCAACAAATACATGGTTTATATATATATATATATACATATATATATATATAGAGAGAGAGAGGGAGGTTCAGGGGAAAACCTAAAAGAAACGGAAAGCTAAGGAACACTCTATATCTGGACGTTATGCACGTGTGCATATAGGTAAAAGTAAGTTGTTTTTTTTGTTTTTATGCACTTGTGCATTATATATTTGTGCATATGCACGTGTGCATGTTACACATTGTTTGTATGCACAAGTACACACTGTCCGGATGATGAAGACTACCTGGGTGTTCCTCAGTTTTTTTTGAGGTTTTCTCGTGAACCTGACCCTATATATATGGTTGAGTTCTGTTGAGAAGTTGATTAACTTGAGAAGTGGTTATCAACCGTTGGGTGAGAAATTAACGCATATCATCCTAATCTGCATAAAAAGTTTCATCCAACGGTTCATAATCACTTCTCACGCTTCTCATGTTAATCTAGACTTATCAGTGAACCTGAACCTAACCATATATATATATAGTATATATATATAGGCATGTTTAATTGCAAATTTAAGTTCTGTTAGGAATGAGGGGACAAATTAAATGAGAACACGCCATGTGTCCCAGACGTTCACAAGATATTTGTCATGAATGATGTATCATTTCATTTCGAATGTTGTAAAAAATTCACAATCATATAGAAGATTATAAGTCATAAATCATTTCTCTTACCCCTTTCTCTCTCTCTCTCTCTCTCTCTCTCTCTATATATATATATATATATACACGCCTATAATTGGTCAAAAGTTGCGGCTTTGACTGGTTAAAAGTTGCGGCTGTTCCAAAAATAGAAGGGTAATTTCGTAACTTTTACAAAAAACACGGACTGAATTCATATATGAATCTGTGTGATTCACATATGAACTATACGTTCATATATGAACCTTTGTAATTCACATATGAACTCTTTATAACTAATTCATATATGAATCTTGTGATTCATATATGAACATTTGTATTTCATATATGAAACTAATTAACTGTAGGTTCATATATGAATCAGTTGAACCAATTAACTGATTCATATATGAATCTTTGTGTTCATATATGAACCTTTGTGATTCATATATGATTTTTTTTAACTAATTCATATATGAACCTTTGTGTTCATATATGAACTTTTGTGATTCATATATGAAATTTTTTAACTACTTCTCATATGAACAAATTAACTGATTCATATATGAATCACAAATGTTGACATATGAATTAGTTAAAAAGAGTGTATATGTGAATTACAAATGTTCATATATGAACATAAATGTTCATATATGAATCACACAGATTCATATATGAACTCGTCCCATGTATTTTTTACGAAACTACCCCTCTATCTTGTGCAGACCACGCGAGGAATTATCCGATGCTTCTCGGTCAAAGCCGCCGATCTTGACCGAATAAATGGCCAAGACCATTTCTCTATTTATCAAAATATTTGCACTTCTCATTTGAACCTCTCCCTATATATATATATATATATGAGGAATATATATATATATATATATATATATATATGAGGAATATATATATATATATATATATATATATATATATATATATGAGGAAAATTCAAATGAAAACTCAAATTCAATTGTGAACGTGAGGACGAATCTTGGCCTTTCCATCTCTATTGATCCAATGACTCATATTAAATAGAGTTTTTAATTGAAATTATTAATTAAGGTGATTAGGGGTAAAAATGGAAGATAATTTAAACTCACGCCTACAATATTTGACTTTTTATTTTCTTTTTAATTAAAAACTTTTACCCCCCTTAAAGTTTAAAATAAATTATCTTAAAAATTAATAATATTTTAATCAAACAAATTACATCAAAAAAACGAGAATTCCGTGCTCTTCGATATGACATCCATCTCGATATAGTTTTTTGTTGTTGTTTTAACCGTTTTTACGTGAAATGTCATATATGTGTTATATTCATTATGAATATTTATGTATTCAAGTGTTTATAACATCTCGACACCGTAAATCCATAACTCGACATCACCTTCTACAACACTTTCTTCAACGTCCTAATTCATTTGACAGATTCCATTCCTTCAGAAATCATTCTGCGAACCAAACGCACCCTTAGTTCACAGAATGATTTCAATTCTGAATGAATTGAGGGGGTGTTTGGTTGGGGGTATTATCCGGTAATTAATGGGAATGATATTAATTGTTTTAGTTTGGTTGAAAAGGGGAATGAAAATGAAATGATTAATGATGTTTGGTTGCAAATAATGGAATCAATCATTATAATAGAAATGTCCAAAAACTATTCCTCTCCAAATTGGGTGGAATGAACCATATTAATTCATCGTTGTCTCCCTCAGTGAAACCCTAGATAGACTACCGTTCTACCGGATAGACAACCAAAGAAATCGATCGTTCTACTGAAGAAATCCATTACATAGAACGTTTTCTCCATCTGGTTCTCCAAAGAAATTGTTCGTTTTCTCCAAAGAAATTGTTCGTTTTCTCCAAAGAAATCCATTAGATCGATCGTTTTCTTCAAATAAATCGATCGTTCTATGTGAAACACGATCTTCCGATCTGGTTCTATGTGAAACACGATCTGGTTTTTTTGACGCAGAAAAAAGCAAGGAATCGAAGGTTTTCTCCATTAAATCGAAGGTTTTTCTCCAACAGATCGAAGGTTTCTCCAACAGATCGATGGTCTAGAACATCAGATTTTCTTTGTTTGATTTTGTTGTTTCTTCTTTCGTCTTTCTTCTTTCTTCTTTGTTCTTTCTTTGATTTTGGTTTTTCTTGATTTGTTTCTCATAATGGGTTTGGAGATGAGATGGAGAAGATGAGATGTTTCACAAAGATGTTTATACTTTGGATAGTCTTTTGGTTCAACAGAGATGCTTCTCTGTTCATGGAAAGAAGCTCGAAACAAGAAGAAAAGGACAGAGACTATCATTGTAGGATAGAGTTTTTTAAACCAAACATTTACAATGGAAATCAATATAAAGCAATGTAGTGTAATACAATGGACGGTAATCATTCTCATTCCTTAACATATTCATATCCATTTTCATTTTCATTCCTTAAGACAAAACAAATAGCCCTGAATATGTCAAAAGAATTGAAATAAAATGTTATCAGATTTAATCAAGTGTTTGATCGGCAAAAACTGGATTTAATCAAGTGTTTGATTGGCAAGAAATAAAATGCAACATATTAAATGAATTGTTTGGTTTACAAAGAAATTGAAATAAAATAATGAAGATAAAAGACCTTTTGATATATATATATATATATATATATATATATATATATATATAGGGGTGGTTTCAATTGCAAACTCAATGATTCCAACAAACTTTGTAAACTAATCTACACCACTCATTTCATTCATCTACGACTATGGTTATTACAGTGGCAATCTAGTAAATATCATGTATTAATATTTTCATTTCATGGGTAAACCAACACGTGCAAGGGTATTTTGGGAATGAAAACTCAAATTTGATTCAGTTTAAATTCCAATCCCTAATATTACGGAAATCATATCTCGATTTACCTTGCGACTATAATGACGGTTTTGAAACCCAGATCACCACCGCCGCTTCACCGAATCACTGCCGCTTCACCGAATCACCGATTCACCGCCGCTTCACCGAATCACCAATTCACCGCCGCTTCACCAAATCACCAATTCACAGATTCACCGCCGCTTATCGGCAATCGTCATCGGCGGATCCAGGCTGCCACCACCGTCTCACCGTCGCAAATCACACTCCAACTCCAGCATATGGTTGCAATCATCACCGGCGGCTCCAGTATTCATGATGCTGATGTGCTTCATGAATTCAATATAGTATTCATGATGCTGATATGCTTCATGAATCCAATATAGTATTCATGATGAAGGAGATGAAGCGCATCACCATTTGTTGATTACAACCTGGGTTTTGTCTCTATACATCACGATTTTGTTTTCAAATCTGAGACAGATGGATACGAGAGGAGGGGAGGGGAGGGGGAGGCCAGCGACTGGGGAAGAAGACAACGGAAATAGTATCCATGGGAGGGCGAATCGACCGGAAGAGAGGACGTCGTCGGAGATGATATTGGTGAAAGGGGAGGAAGAAGGCGACGACGAAAATAGTGTCTGTGGGAGTGGAAATCGACGGGGAGAGAGGACGTCGTCGGAGATGGTATGGGTGGAAGGGGGAGGCAGACGGCCGACGGCCGACGGGAATGGAGGAGGCGATGGAGACCATGAACCCTAGTTGTTTCCAAATATAATCAGCAACTACTAATTTTAATATATTAATAAATCCAAAATAAAATAATAAATTAGATACAAAATGACATTGATGCCCCGTTCAATTATTAAATAAATAAGTAGATAACTCATCATCAAATCAAAATGGATGGTGTAGATCGGTTTGCAAAGTGTGTTAGAATTATCTGGTTTTCAATTGAAACGCGTCCTATATATATATATATATATATATATATATATATATATATATATATATATATAGAGGGAGCTTCAAATGAAACCAGTAAAAAAGATGAAACCAACGAAACCTCATCTCAGCCGTAGGATTCTAGTTAGGCCGCTAAGCATGATTAAGGGCAATAAGGACATTTCATATTATTAATTGTTTAACTAATATTATTTTCTATTTTTTTTGTAGGTAGTTAATTATGGATAGATTCGGTTTCCCGAATTTCATGCATTCTAAATCAGTTTTTTCGATTTTGATTGTAATGTTATCGTCAAGCGTTCTTCATACTTCCACTTTCTGTTTTCAAAATTTCTCTGTATTTCGAACATGGATGATGATTCCGTTATTTTGGCCATGGAAAACGAAAACCGAGCATCCGTCGTTGTTGCTGAGTTCATCGTAGATGATGAATTAGATGATACTGTTAATGAGATTACAGATGAAGGTTCATTACTGGTAGATGATGACGAAATCGTGCATGAAGATAATAATATCCGTGACATCAAAGACAATGGTTAGTTCTTATATTATTTTAGGGTTTAATCGAAATTTTTGTAATCAATAGATTCTATTGTAGTTTTAAAAGATTTTTTTCGACTTTGTGAATTCGTCCGTATGTTTTTTTTACCTAGACCATATGTCAATGGATATGTACGAGAGGTATGAAACATCATAAGTTATGAATAGTATATGAAATTCTACATTCATCTTAATTATAGTAATCATTATATGAAACATGAACTCTATATAATGAATGATGCGTGAATAGTTTTAAATTTATTTGCTTGGACTTTGCGATTTCAACCAATATTTTTTCCCCCTGGACCATATGTTAATGGGTTTTTAATTTAAGGTTGTTTGTATGACACTTATGAAACATTATAAGTTATGAAGCATGAACTGTTTCATAATAAATGTTAATTGTATTCAATTTTATACAATTGTTTTTTGTAATTTTATTTTAAACAAATTTTACAATTTCGTAATAGATGTTGTTGACACGTTCGTGACTCCTGGTGGTACGAAGTATTGGATCCCCCACGTAGATGATGAATTTAAGTTATTGGTTGGGCATGAGTTTTCTTCTATTGAAAAGGTCGAGGCTGCGTATATGAAATATGCCCAACTTGCAGGGTTTGATGTTAGGAGGTCTAATAAAAAGAAAAATAGGGAAGGGGACATTCTATCTAGGTATCTTCTATGTAGTCGTGAAGGATGGCCTGAAAAAAAGATAGACTATGAAAGTAGTAGTTGTGATCGTAGAGTGCGTGAGTCAAATGTCAAAAGATCGGGGTGTAAGGTGTGTGTTAAGTTTCGGTTGAAGAAAGAGGGCAAGGTATTTGTTGTGTACAAATTTGAAGAAAGGCACAATCATGCATTATACAATTTTCACGATAAAATGCTTTGTAAATCGAGAAGGCAATTGCAATACACCGACTATAGGAATGTTTATAATACGTCGACGTCAAGTATTGGTGGTGAAAGGGCTCATACCATTGAAGCTGCTATGAAAGGTGGATACGAGTACGTTGGTGCTACCCCGACTGATTACGAGAATGCTAGAAGGGATATGGGTTCATTTGTTGGCAACAAAGATGCGCAGATGCTCATAAACTTGCTTGCGAAACGTAGGTCTAAAGTCCCTGATTTTTTCTTTGATTATTTAGTGAAGGATCGTGAACTTCAAGCTATCTTTTGGGTTGATGAGATTGCTAAGATAAATTTCAAGGAGTTCGGTGACACAGTGTCTTTTGATGCAACATATCGCACGAACATGTGAAATTTGTTTATTTTGTTATTCATTTGTTATATATTTCTTACAATTGTATGTTTTTTCTATGTAGGCATGCTATGAATTTTGTGCCATTCATATCAATCGACAACCACAAGCGGTCTGTTTTCGTTGCTGCTGCTTTGATTAGTCACGAGAGCATCGTTAATTTCAAATGGGTGTTGAAGTCTTTTATTGAAGCACATGGGAAGCAGCCTATATTTGTAATAACTGATCAATGCGCCGCTATGAAACAAGCCATACCCGAGGTTTTCACAGAATCAAAGCATCGTCTTTGCATGTGGCACATTACGAAGAAAGTACAGAACAAGGTATTTCTCACGAGTAGATGTTAATGGTATTATTATTATTTTGTTCGTTAACCCTGTTTAAAAGTTTAAATATTAGGTTACGTTGCCAGCCGATGTTAATGATGAGTTCAAAAGGCAGTTTAACAAGTTGGTTTGGGACTACAATACTACTCCGGATGCGTTTGAGTGTAGATGGAATGAGATGGTCGAGGATTATTCATTGCATCGTAATGAGTGGTTGAAACATATGTTTAACATCCGACATTTCTGGATCCCTGCATATTATAAGGATGATCGTATGTCTGGGCTGATGCGAACAACGTCCCGTTCCGAGAGTTCTCATGCCTTTTTCGGTTGTTTGCGTCATTTCGGAATGATCTGGTTAAATTTATTCGTGCGTTTGATGCGTCGATAGAAAAGCAACGAAACAAACATCGGTTGTTGGAGTTTTTTACTCGTAATACATTACCGCGATGCGTTACACCAATGTTGATTGAGAAGCATGCATCCGAGGTATACACGCGAACTGTTTTTTTTACGTTCAAAAAGAAATTAGTAAGGGGTTATATTTTTGTCGTGTGCAAAATGTTGGTGCCAATCGATTTCGTGTAACTCACCAAAACAAGAAATTTGTTGCTAAGGCGACTTATATTGTAAGTGTTGTTGTCATTATTATTTTAATTATTTGGAATTTACTTTTTTTTTAAGATTTTAAAACTGACCCGACTCTGTGAAATGTAGGTTGTTCATGATCACGACGCGAAATTTATGAGATGTGAATGTAATTATTTTGTACAAAATGGATTGATATGTCGCCACATGTTCAAAGTTTTGATGAATGACGGGTATGTTACAATTCCTGACTACATAATAGAACGTCGGTGGACTAGATCCTTGGTCCCAGTTGAGATTCAAGCGGCCAAGGCGCGATACGGGGAGGTGGATGTTGAGAAGGAGCGTGTATATAATGAAGTTTATGCAAAGGTTGACGTTCTTGTTAGTCGTTTGAGGAACGATAAGGAGAAACTCTCTTCTTTTTCCGAAACATTAGACAAGATGAAGGTTGATTTTGATGTGGAGAATTATGTCCCTTGTCCAGCAATAGACAAAGCTGAAGCATTGCGCGAGTGTTATGGTGTTGAAGTACCTGATGATGAAGCAGGAATCCTACCCCCATCCGGTATACGAAACAAAGGTTGTGGAACTGGGAAGCGACTTATTGGGGCATATGAAAAAGCGTCATCCTCAGCGAAGCGTCCCAAAAGAGTGTTTAGACGGTGTAATGTGTTGTCTAATCATGATTCTCGTAATTGTCCGAATCGCTCAAAAGAAGATTGATTGCATAGGTTTTTTAATTTTATAGTTATCAACTTTGACGTTTTCAGTTGTTTTTAGTGTATTTGCGGATTTTTTTGCGGTGAAATTTAAATATCATTGGATTTTTGCAGGTTAATATTTTTTGGTTTGATTAGCGTTATATAGGTAGGTTACTAGTTTTTTTATATATATGAAATACTCATTGAAATATAACAGTGGTATGCTTTAATTTTTTTAAAAATCTAGTGTACAGAAAACACCACACGTACGTATTTAATGTGTTTGTGTGTTAAAAACAAATTACCAAATAATGAGTAAACCGTCGTTTCCATTTCTTAATATTTTTATTTAAGTTGTTTTTAAAATAAGTACTCATTATTTAAGTTGGGAAGTGAGCCTCATCATTTCAATCCACTCCCCAAGAAACCCTAATACCTCCCATACCCTTTCATATACGAAATCGGCCGTGGTTTTCTTTTTTCACATACTTTCCATTTCTCAATCAAAATACAGTAATCCTTTTGAAATGTCGTCTTCTGATGATGAACCCCAAAACCCCAATCAACCCCCTATTCCACATTACCTTCTGAGATCTCTAGTCAACCATAACCTCGGTCTGTTGGCTGAGAATCGAGAGCTTGAAGCAAAAGTGCACCGATTAGAGGAGAAGCTGCAGAGAAAGAAGCTGAAGCTGAAGCATGAAGAGACTGTTGCCAAGATGTGCAAGCAAGACTATGCCGACATATCAGTCAAGCTTTGGGATAAGACTGTTTCCATGGACAAACAGACGAAGGCAATCAAGAAGGTGAAAGCGTGGTGCTACTGCAAAGCTTTTGATGGCATAAAAGGAGTTTAGGGTTGGTATGTGGTATTTGAAGGTGTTGATCCTTGTTTTTTGTGGGTATGTTAAATAGTTTAATAGATTATTGCAACGTCCCAAAAATATGACATGCATTTCATAGAATAGGAATTCGAATTACATAAATAACTTGTCTTTAAATCGTCATTAAACGTACACTAAACAAAACTTGATAGCGGAAGTCTCTAAATCCACAGCCGAGAGCTCTATCTATAGTCATCAGTCCAAAACTTGGAGTCGCTCTAAGCTCCAAATCCTCCATGCCAACTCTTAGTTCTTATTAGAAGAACCCGTAACACGCTTACCTGAAAATGGTTTAGTTTTTGAAAAACGAGGGTTAGACCAAAAGGTCTAGTGAATTCCCTCCATAAAACATTTCATCACAGTATAAAATCATTTCAATGAAGACAATTCATATCCTTCACATAAGCATCAAATCAAGGTTCAACACAGGGTTCAGGGATTGCATAAACTACCACGATCGGGGCCTAACGGACACCCTCTCGGCTACACCGGAGTCCAAGTGGACCCCCTGTTCCTTCATGTAGGAGGAAACGAATTCCAACCTACAAGCTAACCTTCATATGCCCAAGGGATTATCAAATCCCCTGGTATCCTGACCCCACCGTGTAAACCTGTAACGTCCCAAAAATTACAATAAATTAGAACTGTTAAAAATACCATTTTTATTAAATTAAATCACAAGCGTTTAACTCAAAATAAACGTTTACACAAAACCTCGATATGTTAAACGGTCAACTCAACTAAAACAGCGGAAATGTAAAATAAATAAATAATACGAAGGTCTTCTCAACGCGCCAGTGTGTACCGTCACGCCTTACTGCCACTCGCACATGAAACAGTAATTTTATAGGGAAAGGGTAAGCACGAAGCTTAGTGAATTCAAGCACCAACATAGGATAGCAATCATATGAACACTACCCCTAACCACAGATAAATACAATTAATCCACACATGCCAGTTCAAGAACATATCCTAAACAGGCAACTCATGCAAGGACATAACAGTCCACCTCGGCACCCCGAGGTCTACATAGTCAATACAACCATCGGCCCCGCCGAACATCGGTCCAACCGAATAAATACAACCATCGGCCCCGCCGAATAAATACAACCATCGGCCTCGCCGACCATCGGTCCAACCGAATAAATACAACCATCGGCCCCGCCGACCATCGGTCCAACCGAATAAATACAACCATCGGTCTCCCCGATTATACAACACACTCGTGTAGGCATCCCTCAGTCTCCCCGAGTTCATCCCACACTTGTACACAATCCCTCGGTCCCACCGAGTTCACACAACACTAAAACACTATCCCTCAGTCCCACCGAGCCCTCAGTCCCATCGAGATGTATATAACACTCAATTATACTAGGCATTAATTCAACCTAGTACTACGCACCACAATTCAGCTAGTACACACAACAATTCAGCTAACACATACAAACTACCGTAATGTACATATAATCCCTATTCTACGTAGTGAGAGAACTCACCTCGATACGCAACGCAGATTCCACAAACAGCAATACGAGCCCGCCACTCCAACTCACTTCTTTCCACCAAAATAAGTGCTACCAAGTGTCAACACGAAGCCCCAACCCTCAAAAATAAACATAAGACTAAAAGAGTGACATTTCAGCTTTTCGGTCTAAACTGCAGGTCTGTTCGGGACCTGCTTATCCCTCTCTAGACCCACTAATCCAGAGTTATTAATCCATAAATAGAAGGTTCTATGTCTTAGGGTTCCAGGGACATATTATACGCGTTCTAAAAATTTTCCTATAATTCTATACAATTATTCTAAGATTGAAACGTCATTCCGGCAGATTCGGACCTGCTGTAAAAACGCCCTTTTGCACCTAGCTAGAGGCCTAACCAGGTTTTCGCTAAAACACGAAAAATGTGCCCGACACAGAATGTGAACCGTGGACACCAGTTTCGCCTCAAACCGAGCTACGACGGAAAAGTTATGAACGAACTAAAAAAACTGGGCAGAATGGGGTTTTTCACATAAAATGTTAACTTGGCTTAACCTTCTATTAAGCCAAGACTTAATCCAAACAGACCTGTAATTTAACTTTGGCTTAGGGTTTTAGGATTACCAAAGGCTGGACTAAACCACGCACCACCCACTGCCACCTCCGGCAGTTGTGGTCGGTGGCGGCAGCAGCCACCACCGGCGATGGTGGTGGTTTGGAAGGAAACTCCGGCGAGACTAACGGAATGAACCCGACCACCTCAACCCAGTCACACACGACCACACGTGCACCCTAATCGTCGTACACCAGCCATCACAACCACCGATCTGGTGGTGTGCGACGGCGCACCCGCCGGCAGCCAAGGCTGTGGCGGCGCTGTGGTTTCTTGGTGGTTTAGCAGCGGCGCAAGAAGAAACAAGAAGGGGAGGGAAACCTTACCTCTTGAAGTCGATACAGCCGTGAACACAACGAAACCCAGTTTGTCTCCCTCTCTCTCACTCTCTAGCTGATCTCTTCCTTCGCCGGCAGAACCCAGCGGCGGCGTACGACGGTGCTGGGGTGGTCTCGCGGCAGCAGCAAGGAAGGAAGGGGAATTGCGTTCTAGGTTTTCGATGATTTCTTGTTGGTGTGCGACCCAAGGAGAAAACGAGAAAAGTAGGGTTTCATGGTGTTGTTTG
This sequence comes from Saussurea involucrata, assembly GCA_033807775.1. Lineage (NCBI taxonomy): Eukaryota > Viridiplantae > Streptophyta > Magnoliopsida > Asterales > Asteraceae > Saussurea > Saussurea involucrata. The sequence continues at coordinate 159,646,801 of CM066319.1, forward strand.
TAGACGTTGCAGGAAGAAAAAAAACGAGGAGGGAGAAGGGTCGGTCCCTTGTGGGCCGATCCATGCAAGCTTTTACATAAAATGACACTTTTAGACCCTAGGTTTTAATGTAATTCAGTTTTATCCCAATTTTAGTTTAGGATTTTAATATTTAACCCCCCTTTGGACAAATGTTTACAATGATGGTTCTTCCCCAGCAAAACTTATTTAGTACGAGATCGAATAGAAAAACATATTAAATAAATAATTACGTAAAAAGATTAAAACCGTATCGGGACACGGGCTTTACAACTCTCCCCCGCTTGAATTAGACTTCGTCCCCGAAGTCTATGCCCGCGAATAGCTCCGGATAATTCTTCCGCATCTCAACCTCGGGTTCCCAAGTCCACTTGGAACCCTTTCAGTGTTGCCACTGGACTTTCACTAACTGGAACCTAAATTTTTCTATACGCTTGGCGACATCCCTAACTGGAATCTAAATTTCTCACACCGTCTAAAAATTGCTCGAATACTTTTCTTACCAATAAAACTCCTTCAATAACACTGAAATTATGATCGGAAGAACACTCCAACAACTGGATTCATTCATAGTCAAACGACTTCGGTTGTCTCCCAACCTTAGATATTCCATACATCCCGATTCAAATCTCAAGCTCTAACCATTCTAAAGTTGCTCACCAATATACCCTACTGGATACTCGAATCCGATCATTCCTACCATTAACTGTCGATTAACTTTCACGAGTTCTAATAGACTCCCAAAATTTATTTCACACGAATCATCAAACCAATAAGTTTATAATCACCCACGAAGGTCATTCCACCACAACCATTTATCACAAGTGAGCATTTCAGGGTTACTACTACCATCACCATAATTATTTTAAAATCGGCTACAATTATCCGATTACACTAAAGGTGTTTGGCCTCAAGCCCAAAAGTCGACACCTAAATATACCACTTACCTCAAAAAGGTTACTGCGCATTTATTCTCTTAATTACAAAGGGCATCATTCCCTTAGCCGATACTATTCGACCTACAGTACCAACACGCGTGGAATACCCAACCTTCCACCGTCGACGTATTTTCCACACTCGTTCTACGAAGCCAGGTTACACCGTATCGAGGATACACCTTGACGTCTACCTCCCAGGTAACGTCTCAAGGCCCAGCACATCGGAACTACCTCCCAGGTAAGTGCTCAAGGCTATATCCTCCTAGTGCCTACTGGAAAGTCAAGGTCATAACACATGAATACCGGGGTCCCACCCCGAGATACCCAACCGACCATTACTAACGACTGACTAACGTGTCTAAGGATCTAATGCAAAACAGTCTACCAACAACATGCCTATCCCGGAATGACTCACTTACCCAAACATGTAAATACTCACCATGCCATAAATACAAAACTGTGCAACAAAAACAACCCATCAACAAGACTCCACACCGAGCCACTAAAACCGGACAATTGACCCATGACTATCTAAAAGTGACACATAACACTTGAAAGCGCATTTCCCAAATTGTTTACAAAAATCATTTACAAAATATTTTCAACACCAAGATTTTTCATCTCAAAAAGATCATATGCAATAAAACTACTATTACCAGGTCGGTAGTTACGCAAAAATGGGCACGCTCGTCCTACATAAGAACATCACGTTGAAAATCATTCCATTGCAGTTCAGTTTACTTACAAAACACAAAGCGTAATGAATAATTTCTTTAAAACAAACCGCCACGGTTCTGGTATGGATTGACTCATGACATGCATGCAAGGTAACTGCTCAATTCAAACGGTGTGCAACAATTTTCACACGTACTTCAAAAGAAGCCCAAACGGCAATTTACTAAAAAATATTTTCTGACCATCCAAATGATATGGAACAAAGTTTACCAAATCAAAATTTGTGCGCGTCAGTTTATTATACAAAACAAGGAAACGATTCATAATTATACCTCAATCAAAACACAAAATAGCTTGTGTAGGTTCCAAGTTTAAAGACAAAACTAATTCGTTTCCATCATTTGAAAATATCGACTAAACATCATAAAACCTTAAATCGGGGTAGGTATGCAAACTAGTAACACTTCCATACAGAATTTTTTAAAATCTTCATCACGAAGCATTTCCTCAACAATTCGTACTTGGGACATATAACGTCAAAACACCAAAGTTTAAAATGTATTTGTCAAAAATGCTCAAAATACTCGCTCCCTCCAAAGCAAAAGTTTTTAATTTCAAAAAAATAAAAAATAATCGGCAATTCTAAATTAACCGAATGTCAACAATCTACGCATTTATATTTTCAAAATATAACACGTTGTAAACGTATGCATGATATTCACAACACTAAAACACCCACTTGACCAAATGGTCTTTCATTCTGACAAGAAGGAACTAAAACATTTTCATGCACGACTCGTTTATCAAAATGTCAAGAACAAAGGTTACCCAAATATGCATACCCTAAGTCGATAAAGCGCATTTTCATGGAAATGATACTAAAACCTTTAGCTGACTAAAAAACGCACCAAACAACTCATGATAAAATGTTACCAAAAAATTTCTTCCATGCATCATTTAAGTCACGTATGAATCAATCCATCCACTGAACTATTTGAAATAATATACTTAGTACACAAACTCATATTAAACAAATCACCAACAAAGTTTGTAACTCTCGTGATAAAAAGGTTTCATGCACTTTCAAAACCATAATTCGAAATCTTGTGTGTGTGCTAAACATTTTCCAAAATTCCAAAACACAATCCATATAAGGATTGGAAACACAAGAATTAGTTAATGCAATTTTATTTTCAAAATCAAACTTTGTGCATGACTTAGTCGGCATTCTACGTCTCGACTCATACTACTCCACATCCCTCCGATCCATTATCGTCATCCGGACATTTAAACCTCTTAGGGCAAGTTGGGAAATTACGTCAAATAATCGCTACGATTTTCCTCAATTCAAAGTCGGCTCTATAAGCCTATGATTCTAGCACAACCATCCATCTCGGCCCGAAATGGTCTACTTAAAACAAACGTCATCCTTATCGTCACTCCAAGTGATTAATACTAGAATCGTCCTTCTATTCCAACGACTACTAGTTCCGAACCTTTTCACTACCCCAACGATCATCACATCAAAGCAATTCAAGTACACACCTGTACTAGTAGGTTTACTATAGTTGTTCCTCCTTGTGATGGCTATTCCGGGTAGATATTACAACGAGTAATTAGTACATAATAACTCACACTAACAACGCTCACGCTCAACTCCTTGGATTCCTCGTGACTTTCCCCGACTCGAGCATTGATCCTGTGTTTCTGATAGTAGGATCTCTACTACTACCTTCCACACCTATCATCACTCGTTCCGAGTCCCATACGAAGTGTCCAAGTAGTTTCTCGCCGATAACTACACCCATATGCCCACACCAGCATATGTACACACTCTTCCTAGCTTCCTAGGAATTCCACCCCAAAACACTACCCTTGCTACAACGAAATCCCTACTGACCATAACGAGTTGCCTCGCGAATACCCCGTCACATGCAGCGTGAAACAAATAGACATTCGAATACAAGATTCTATCCTAGAACGGTTGGACTCAAACAAGAGCTGCGCAATAGAACTAAATCAAATATTCTAAGGCTATGTGATTCTTACTGCATACAACCTATAGGGCATTCACTTAACAACCTATTATGACTAGCATTAATTCCTACTAGCAAGCAATAACCATACAGTACAGTGTAACCAACACAAGCAATCTAGCATGCATACCCTATGATCTAGAAAGCAATAAATACACTAAGTACTGTACCTTTTCCCTTGGCTCCGGCTGATGGTACACACTGCGCCCTCGATCACCGTTTCTCAAACGGGTTTTCCTTTATTTTATTTTCCAAATTTTTTAAAAGAAAAATTTCATAGCCGCCACTTGAGATCAAACACACCGAGATGTGTTTGATTCACTCAAGCTGTGCTCTGATACCAAGTTGTAACGTCCAAAAAATTACAATAAATTTGAACTGTTAAAAATACCATTTTTATTAAATTAAATCACAAGCGTTTAACTCAAAATAAACGTTTACACAAAACCTCGATATGTTAAACGGTCAACTTAACTAAAACAGCGGAAATGTAAAATAAATAAATAATACAAAGGTCTTCTCAACGCGCCAGTGTGTACCGTCACGCCTTACTGCCACTCGCACCTGAAACAGTAATTTTATAGGGAAAGGGTAAGCACGAAGCTTAGTGAATTCAAGCACCAACATAGGATAGCAATCATATGAACACTACCCCTAACCACAGATAAATACAATTAATCCACACATGCCAGTTCAAGAACATATCCTAAATAGGCAACTCATGCAAGGACATAACAGTCCACCTCGGCACCCCGAGGTCTACATAGTCAATACAACAATCTGCCCCGCCGAACATCGGTCCAACCGAATAAATACAACCATCGGCCCCGCCGAATAAATACAACCATCGGCCCCGCCGACCATCGGTCCAACCGAATAAATACAACCATCGGTCTCCCCGATTATACAACACACTCGTGTAGGCATCCCTCAGTCTCCCCGAGTTCATCCCACACTTGTACACAATCCCTCGGTCCCACCGAGTTCACACAACACTAAAACACTATCCCTCAGTCCCACCGAGCCCTCGGTCCCACCGAGATGTATATAACACTCAATTATACTAGGCATTAATTCAACCTAGTACTACGCACCACAATTCAGCTAGTACACACAACAATTCAGCTAACACATACAAACTACCGTAATGTACATATAATCCCTATTCTACGTAGTGAGAGAACTCACCTCGATACGCAATGCAGATTCCACAAACAGCAATACGAGCCCGCCACTCCAACTCACTTCTTTCCACCTAAAGAAGTGCTACCAAGTGTCAACACGAAGCCCCAACCCTAAAAAATAAACATAAGACTAAAAGAGTGACATTTCAGCTTTTCGGTCTAAACTGCAGGTCTGTTCGGGACCTGCTTATCCCTCTCTAGACCCACTAATCCAGAGTTATTAATCCATAAATAGAAGGTTCTATGTCTTAGGGTTCCAGGGACATATTATACGCGTTCTAACGATTTTCCTATAATTCTATACAATTATTCTAAGATTGAAACGTCATTCCGGCAGTTTCGGACCTGCTGTAAAAACGGCCCTTTTGCACCTAGCTAGAGGCCTAACCAGGTTTTCGCTAAAACATGAAAAATGTGCCCGACACAGAATGTGAACCGTGGGCACCAGTTTCGCCTCAAACCGAGCTACGACGGAAAAGTTATGAACGAACTAAAAAAACTGGACAGAATGGGGTTTTTCACATAAAATGATAACTTGGCTTAACCTTCTATTAAGCCAAGACTTAATCCAAACAGACCTGTAATTTAACTTTGGCTTAGGGTTTTAGGATTACCAAAGGCTGGACTAAACCACGCACCACCCACTGCCACCTCCGACAGTGGTGGTCGGTGGCGGCAGCAGCCACCACCGGTGATGGTGGTGGTTTGGAAGGAAACTCCGGCGAGACTAACGGAATGAACCCGACCACCTCAACCCAGTCACACACGACCACACGTGCACCCTAATCGTCGTACACCCGCCATCACAACCACCGATCTGGTGGTGTGCGACGGCGCACCCGCCGGCAGCCAAGGCTGCGGCGGCGCTGTGGTTTCTTTGTGGTTTAGCAGCGGCGCAAGAAGAAACAAGAAGGGGAGGGAAACCTTACCTCTTGAAGTCGATACAGCCGTGAACACAACGAAACCCGGTTTGTCTCCCTCTCTCTCACTCTCTCGCTGATCTCTTCCTTCACCGACAGAACCCAGCGGCGGCGCACGACGGTGCTGGGGTGGTCTCGCGGCAGCAGCAAGGAAGGAAGGGGAATTGCGTTCTAGGTTTTTGATGATTTCTTGTTGGTGTGCGACCCAAGGAGAAAACGAGAAAAGTAGGGTTTCATGGTGTTGTTTGTAGACGTCGCAGGAAGAAAAAAAACGAGGAGGGAGAAGGGTCGGTCCCTTGTGGGCCGATCCATGCAAGCTTTTACATAAAATGACACTTTTAGACCCTAGGTTTTAATGTAATTCAGTTTTATCCCAATTTTAGTTTAGGATTTTAATATTTAACCCCCCTTTGGACAAATGTTTACAATTATGGTTCTTCCCTAACAAAACTTATTTATTACGAGATCGAATAGAAAAACATATTAAATAAATAATTACGTAAAAAAATTAAAACCGTATCGGGACACGGGCTTTACAAAACCGACTCCACATAGCATATACATAACATTTCGAAATCATGTTTAAGAAAACATTAGGCATTGCTTCATTTGCTGAGTAAATATGCATTTCATGTAAAACATGCATAATATTTATAAAACGATTCATGCTCGTAAAAGAAACCATATCAGTAAAACATAGTACGTCATAAAAGGGTTGAGAGAACTCACCTTAGGTTAATGCTGAACGCACTCCTTAAATCTCTCCCAGCTAATCAGCTAGAACACCTATGGCATTAGATTCGTATCAGATCAAGCAGCTCGACCCTACTGTCCGATTACACTTTCCGGATATCAAAACTTTCCGGATACCGACCCTTTCCGGGTACCGGAACTTTCTGGACATTCATACCCGGACGCTAATCCTTTCCGGACAGAACTACCCGGACACTAGACCTTTCCGGGCACAACCATCCGGACACGAAAACCTATCCGGACACTCCTTACATCCGGACACTTATGCAAAACACCTGGACACTAACTAACCCTACCCGGAAACCCCCACTGTCCGGACACTACTATCCGGACGGGGCGATTGTCCGGAAACTACGGGCTGTTCAAAAACCAAAATCCAAAAGTGATCAATAAACCCATTTTCAGCCAATAATTCAATTAGACACACCTAAGGGTTCATCCACCAAACTCAAACATCCACTTAATCCACTTTTAATCCCTTAAATCGGTTTTAAGAACAAAAACCCTCAAAATACACTTTTAGGAGCAATAGGTGAAGAACACAATGAAATCAAAGGCTTCTCACCAAAATACTTTGACCACAAGGAGGGGAAACATTAAACAATCAGTAACAAGAAGAATCATAGGAGGTTACCTTCACACATCTTCTCCTAAATGAAGAATTCATCCACTCTAGCTCTTTCTTCCTTTCTCTTCTTAGCCGCCACCCACAAGAACCAAATACTGAATTCTAAAATTTAGCCCTAGGGATTTGTGCCTTTAAATACCTTCTCACAAATTTCCATATTGATCCTCCACTATACTTTCATTCCTCATACAAGAGACACTAAACTTTTACTTTTTCTATGAAAAGCCCGGTTGTTACAACACTCCCCCCTTAAAAGAATTTCGTCCCCGGAATTCCTTATTGGAAAAGACGCGAGTATCATGCCCACACCACAACTGACACTCCCCCAAGGTAATGCCACTTCTGACTCAGTCAACCACCTCATTAAATTTGAACCATGGAACATTGGATGCATTCCCTTCAGTTCTTACGGTACTCTAACTCGTAGGCTACAGTTCCTATTCGACCGGTTTTAACAATAGTAGGTTAAATAAGGTTTCTCATGCATCTTTACTTCCTTTAAGAAGGAACCTGGCGGAATCCCCCGCTACAGCACGAGATTCATTTACTAAGAAATAATCACTCACTTGACATCTTGGCACAAGGTCCAGCCTGTACATCCCGACAACTCACAACCCTGCACCACCCAACAATCGTCTATGCAGATAACATCTCCCTCTTCTCGGACCACCTAGACCACAGTTCGTCAAACATTTCTCACATCCTCACTACTTCACCACCCCATACTTATGCGTAACTAAGAGTAGAGACCTCCAAACCCATCGTTGAAGTGTTCACCTACTCAAATTAAACTTATCCTGAAACACGTTAATTCCTCACTGATTGCCACGTTCGTTCATTAATAAAGAGCATAACTCCGGTTATCCTCACTCAACTGGGAGGAGTAACCATGGTCACACCACTGTTCTCATTAACTTAACTCATTCAGTTGTCTTATCCACTCCTTTTCTACACAAAATCATACACAATTCCCTCCCTCAAACTCTTTCCAATGGTTCGCACACTTATCAATGACAATCTACACAACACTGCACCTTTCGACATTACTGTCAAGCTTACTACTTCCAATTTACTCAATTATTCCGACATACTATCTACACCTCCACATGTTAGCGTGGAGCACTGCCCATCAAACATTACTTGCATAACCAAAAAGTTGCACCAAAATCCTAACTTAAGGCATTCAACCAAGTCGTCTTGAAATGACACCAGTGTTCGACGTCACTACACATTCTTTAATCTCCACCCCTTTACTTTCTCAGACATTTCTTTCACACATAAGCAACATCTCACATTCCTTAAGGATTCACATCTATTCCACCACATTTTGACTATCACATCCATCATCTCCTTTAAGCTTCCAATGATCCCAAAATATGCTTACTTAGCGACTCTTACAACTAGAAACTATTGGTTTCTCCTTTGGGTAACCACCCACCATCACTCCGTCATTCTATCCCGAACATAATCATCCCACAACGTCCACATACACCCTACGTACTCCGACAAACTGGTTAACAATTCGCACACCTCATCCGAAATCCCGAAAAAGGCTCCCCTCCAATGCTTCATTTTTCTAACACCAAGTTACTACAACGCTAACTGGCACATTTATCTTTGCAAATATTGCCACTACATGACCGTACATTCCTCACCCATAACATCACACTGCAGACCAAATCTCTCATGATCATTCACACAACTAGAACTTGCCTTCATATTCTCCCGAATACATAATTGAGTCTATCTCGCTACTCAGTCCTTTCCCAACTTGTTGAACTATAACTCACTAGTTCTCAATTAGCTCAAACACAAACATTCTAGCTAGCTCTTTACGATCCGAGCCCTTACATAAACAGGGCACAATCCCTCACTGAGCGATAAGATCTACACACCCACTACGCTCGTGCTACAAACCTTATCCTTCTACGAACTCTCCATACCTCATAAATAGGACGCCTATTCAAAACAACAGTTTCTCATCCTCTTAACACCCCTACAAGGTGCTCAATCAACTTTCAACCTCTTGGTTCAAGTCTTCGGCCTCGGCCACCTTACACAACTGCCGACTTCTAACAACAGGAAACCTGTAACTACTTTCTTAACTTATTCTTTAACATGGGTTCCTTACGGAACCTATTCCTTCCAACACATCCTAATCAACTTCATAATCCGACGCCCTTATTTCAAGACTTACTCATGTAACATCAACATTACAAGCTCACCTCAAAACTAATATCCCACACCGTGGAATTTTCTTTTCTGCCTCACAACACTACTCATAACGAGTTACTAAAATCAACACCTTGATGAGTTCTAGTCCTTCCCCCCGACACCATCGTTCCTCGACAACTGTATTCCCAGCCACCGAGCATGGGTACAGACCCTCATACACCCGACACTATAATCCATTCCCGACTCTTTCATTGTCCAACTCTCCTCTGGAACACATATAACAAAACTACATACGTTCTCCCCTGACCTGTCCAACACCTCTCCACTCTCGGAGTTCCTCCTTAGTTTAAAATGTAATACTCTACGACCTAGTGGGCTCAAATCCTTCATGCATGGCAATACAGTAAATAAATCTTTTCGCATATTTCATCATTTTAAATAAACAACGTTTGGAAAACACTTGGGTACACATGACCCCATCATTCTTATGACTTCAACGCCATGCACAACGATTCAAGAATCGTTTGCATGCATCTTTCCGTGAACCTTAATCTTACTCAATTCCGACAATATTATTATGACAGTAATACGTTGAATGAAAATTCTTTCATACGACACAATTCCAAAAGAAATTACCGACACTAAGTAAACCAGTCGGTTCTCACATTCTTTTGTATGATAACAACAGGTCAGTACTCATTTGATTGTAAAAGTTTTGCTGGCAACGATTTCTTGACCTTTTTGTAACAATTTAACTTATCATTAAAAGTGTGAAATACTTTGCAAATCGTTAAGCTCAAAATTTCAATGTACAATGTGAATGAAATCATCTTTTCTTTAAACATATGTGTGCACATTCTGACTCAATTTCTATCAAAATTTATATTTACACATTTGACTTAAGTCGTGAAAATTTCATGTTACATAAAAGAACGCCATGCATGAGACTCTACTCGTAATTGAGGGCTACTCACTCTAACAAGGTCAACCGCTTTACTCACACAACTTATCCTTGACACTCTACCTTAGACAAAAGGTCGCCCTCTCGGTTATGCAATAACTTGTTGTACATGCCTTCCACATCTCACTTACTCAACTACTTCATACTATTTTTGCTTTGGTCGACTATCTCACTTTCTACTTCTACATGCTTCAATTCACTATAGGTACCTTATTTCATTTATCCTGTCATTGCAAAGCTCGACTAAGAAGTCAGGGCTCCATTGATACTTTCAAGGTTTCGACACTGTCCTTCCTTATTATCTGAACTGATCTACTTCACAATCTCTAGAACTGGGACTCTCCTGAAATAGGAGTCTTACTCAAACTCAACATTCATCCTCTTCGAATCCACGAAGAGCTACCTCTAGACGACTCATAACATTCTATGCAATATTTCTTCTCTTCGATGTATACATACCTCACATCATATATGATCTTACACGATACCCCCCAAACACTGGAGCTCGGTCTATCCCTCAGGGATTTTGCTGACCTATTCCTCAACGTTCTCCTAGCCCTAGCGCTAAACTGAAAGAAACCGATAATTAATCCTTGGTAGACATGACACAACAAAATTTGCTATAAGTAAGGAATTGTAAGCACGCACATGTACCTGTAAGTTCATAATTACACTGGCCAGGTGTAATCCCAACTTACCTTACACGTTTGTCCTTGGCACCTTATTCCTAAGCGCATTTATAGTGATCGTTCTTAGAGGCAATCCTATGTCTCGGCTGTGTTCCTCATCTTACAGTTTAAGTTTAGGCCCGACTGGCCACCTAAATCCCTTAAACTAAGGCTCTGATACCATTTGTAACGTCCCAAAAATATGACATGCATTTCATAGAATAGGCATTCGAATTACATAAATAACTTGTCTTTAAATCGTCATTAAATGTATACTAAACAAAATTTGACAGCGGAAGTCTCTAAATCCACAGCCGAGAGCTCTATCTATAGTCACCAGTCCAAAACTTGGAGTCGCTCTAAGCTCCAAATCCTCCATGCCAACTCTTAGTTCTTATTAGAAGAACCCGTAACACGCTTACATGAAAATGGTTTAGTTTTTGAAAACCGAGGGTTAGACCAAAAGGTCTAGTGAATTCCCTCCATAAAACATTTCATCACAGTATAAAATCATTTCATTGAAGACAATTCATATCCTTCACATAAGCATCAAATCAAGGTTCAACACAGGGTTCAGGGATTGCATAAGCTACCACGATCGGGGCCTAACGGACACCCTATCGGCTACACCGGAGTCCAAGTGGACCCCCTGTTCCTTCATGTAGGAGGAAACGAATTCCAACCTACAAGCTAACCTTCATATGCCCAAGGGATTATCAAATCCCCTGGTACCCTGACCCCACCGTGTAAACCGACTCCACATAGCATATACATAACATTTCGAAATCATGTTTAAGAAAACATTAGGCATTGCTTCATTTGCTAAGTAAATATGCATTTCATGTAAAACATGCATAACATTTATAAAACGATTCATGCTCGTAAAAGAAACCATATCAGTAAAACATAGTACGTCATAAAAGGGTTGAGAGAACTCACCTTAGGTTAATGCTGAACGCACTCCTTAAATCTCTCCCAGCTAATCAGCTCGAACACCTATGACATTAGATTCGTATCAGATCAAGCAGCTCGACCCTACTGTCCGATTACACTTTCCGGATATCAAAACTTTCCGGATACCGACCCTTTCCGGGTACCGGAACTTTCTGGACAGTCATACCCGGACGCTAATCCTTTTCGGACAGAACTACCCGGACACTAGACCTTTCCGGGCACAACCATCCGGACACAAAAACCTATCCGGACACTCCTTACATCCGGACACTTATGCAAAACACCTGGACACTAACTAACCCTACCCGGAAACCCCACTGTCCGGACACTACTATCCGGATGGGGCGATTGTCCGGAAACTACAGGCTGTTCGAAAACCAAAATCCAAAAGTGATCAATAAACCCATTTTCAGCCAATAGTTCAATTAGACACACCTAAGGGTTCATCCACCAAACTCAAGCATCCACTTAATCCACTTTTAATCCCTTAAATCGGTTTTAAGAACAAAAACCCTCAAAATACACTTTTAGGAGCAATAGGTGAAAAACACAATGAAATCAAAGGCTTCTCACCAAAATACTTTGACCACAAGGAGGGGAAACATTAAACAATCAGTAACAAGAAGAATCAGAGGAGGTTACCTTCACACATCTTCTCCTAAATGAAGAATTCATCCACTCTAGCTCTTTCTTCCTTTCTCTTATTAGCCGCCACCCACAAGAACCAAATACTGAATTCTAAAATTTAGCCCTAGGGGTTTGTGCCTTTAAATACCTTCTCACAAATTTCCATATTGATCCTCCAACTATACTTTCATTCCTCATACAAGAGACACTAAACTTTTACTTTTTCTATGAAAAGCCCGGTTGTTACAACACTCCCCCCTTAAAATAATTCCGTCCCCGGAATTCCTTATTGGAAAAGACGCGAGTATCATGCCCACACCACAACTGACACTCCCCCAAGGTAATGCCACTTCTGACTCAGTCAACCACCTCATTAAATTTGAACCATGGAACATTGGATGCATTCCCTTCAGTTCTTACGGTACTCTAACTGGTAGGCTACAGTTCCTATCCAATACGTCTCTATGAAGCCTTTTTATTGATATTCCTTTATTTTTCATACATTTTACCATTATTTTTGTTAAATGTAGTGCAGTCAATAAACGTGAAATCAATATTTCCAACATACAATTTGTAAATAAAACCAAATATGGTATATTATTATATACGGTTTCACATGTGAAAATGAATCTATGAAACCCTATCTTTTTTTGGGTTTTTTTAGTGTTCATAAAGTATATGCAAAAGGGACTACATACATTATTTTGGGTGTTAATGTAAAAAAGATATTCTTAAAACAAGGGTCTGTAACCTATAAAATTTACATTATTAAAATAAACACTTATTTTAGATTTAAAATATCGTCATTATGTTTTATGAAATTTACTTTTTCAATATACCATTAACTTTTTAAATACTACAATTGAAATGCATATCACCAATCAAGTTTATATGATTCATCACAGAATGTAAAACTATGATTAACAAATGAAACCTCGTAGAAACCTTGCAAAAAAACAAACAAACAAACAATCTTGATATGAAATTCAATTCCAACATCCAAAAGAGTAAGTTTTAAGTGCCCATAAAATACCAAATGTTTAAAAAACAACCGATGCATGAAACTAAATAAACAGTTTATTACGCTTTTTATCTAAAACCATCGCCCCGGAACTCAACATTGCATCTAAAATCCGCGAATTCTTTGCTTTCTCGTCGCCGCTGCTTCTTCTAGTTTTTTTCCTCTCTCGTATGCAGGAACCATGCTGAAACCCATTGCCTCATACTTAACAACATCTCTCTTTTTGTTGCAATCGCTTAACAACATCTTCGCCATGTACTTCTTTCGGAGGAGTTCAAGTTGTTTATCTTGGCTCGGCCCTTCTTTGCACAATCCGGTGTACCATGTACGAACTCCACCGCCCATATAAGTTTCCATATGTCTCATTAAGAATATTCCACTGTCCATCTCGTTCTTACTCGTTCTCCATGGCATGCATACCTGTATCTTTCCCACTACCTTCATTTGCGTTTCCGCAGGGTGGTTTAGGTTTCTGAGGTGACGAAGGAACATTGTATGCTGTGTCCCATAAAGTCAGTTTTCAAACAAACGATTTAAAACATGTTAAATTAAATATTCATAGTTTAGGCTCCTACCAGGATATGAACATCATAGTGGTACAAGTCGTCAACATCTCCTTCATCTGCTGTGTTATCCAGAATATCTACTGTGTGGTACTTTAAGTCGAAGACCACACAGTAGAAATATTGCCTTCTTTTCATTGGTATGAAAACCTGTGAAATCATTGAATCCATATCATGTTATTCCAAACAAGCAATAGGGTACCATATCCATATTACAAGTTTTGTATATGCATTTAATTGTTTCATAGCTTACCATATCTATGTCTTTCATATGAATCCAGCTTGTATTAAAATCAGATGCCTTTGCAAAGTTACGCGAAAACCAATTGAATCTTGCATTAAAGTCGTGCATATCATATAGTAAAACACCGTCGTCCTGTTAGGATTAAAATGTTAGACTAGTCTACTAACTTTGTATCTTTCTATGTTATGAAGTTTTGACAATTACCGTTGTTCCTGTTTTCATGAACAATCTTTTTCGTGAAGATATACTCCGTAAACGCTCCTCACTGTTCAGCACGCTAGCCCACCCATCTAACACACTGCCAAATACCATTTCTCTTGATGCAAGTGTCTCTATCGCAACCCTATTTATTGTTTGGCCCGTCTCGGATAAGAATACTATCTCACTGTCAAAACGATACGAAAGAATACTTTAAACAATAAAACAAAATCAAAAAGTTTTCGTAAGTGTACGTAAAAAAATAATGCACGGTGTTTTAATGTTACCTGGGAATTCCATTGTTTGAGATTGCCCATTCATGTATCTTTTTCTCCTCCAATGTTATTCCTTTGCCCAAGATTACCTGTCTTTTCACGTACGGAGACTTCATTTTATCCCCCAACTTGGTCTCTCTCTTCCCTATCCTCCGTTCTTCGTTATTTTTTTCGCACTCGATTTTTCCCTTATCCGGCATGACACCCCCTGCCAAAGGCGTTAACTGGGTGAAACCAACATCAAAAGTTGGTGCAGATTCGTCCCTCATACGATCCACGGTCGATGTATCTGCTTGATCCCTTTTTGATTCAACCTTCTCGTTTGAGTTTAGCCTAACCGTTTCATCAATTATCCAGTACGTCGTTTGGCTATACCATATTTGTGAGAATGGGCTTTCCTTTTCCGGAGAGTCGGTATCATTGAATGCAAGCTTAACCGATGTCACTACTCCCACGGTATGATCTTCGTACACATTGTTGTGAACTTCATCTGTTTTAGCCTGTTCACAATCATCAGTCTCATTTTTCACGGGCTTCGTTTCCTCGTCTGTGAACATGCTTCCCAAACTTTCCTTGTAATGCGTGAATTGATCCTCGTATGGGAACAAACCTGATGCCTCTTGTATTAGTTCCTCAAGGTCCCACTTTATGGCGTACAACTCTAAGAACTTCTCGTCTATCCTCTCCATGTAGTCCTGTTAAATTACATGTGATTACGTTGGGTTGTATTATATTATATATTAAAAAATACAAAAACAATCATTTGTAATCGTAAAAACTTATTTAACTATGCTTTTGTATTTACCCGACTAAGCTCATCCTCATCATAACATAGTCCGTCCTCGTCATCGTCTTGGTTGACTCCACTTGTTCTTATGTCTTCAAGATCAATCCCTTGTTGTGTTGCACAGTGTTCCTCTTCATCCAGTGGTTTTTTGGGTTCTGCTTCACATGGTTTATCATGCCGATCTGTGTTGTCTAAATCTACTGCAATCGCCAATGTCGATGGACCTTCCTCTTGAACAGTTTGCGTACACGTAAGTGGCGCATATTCGTCCTTTACATCCCATGTAATTGTTGCCATATGAAGTCCCTCATTCCGAATCCCTTCGTTCTGTGTTTTTCTGAGCTCCTCCATGTTCCATTCCTTTGTTGGCAACGATATACTATTCACACAACCGGTGTCAACTCTTGTGCTATATACGTACAGAAGCTGACAAAAAAATCAAGTATATGAATCACATGTTATCTTAATGTTATTGTACGGAAATTTAATTAGTTACCATACCGTAAGGAATGTTAGGGCCCACAATAAAAGTTGTCGTAAGTGTCTCGCCTCCAGTTGCACTTGCTTCGTTCCACATAGTCGCAAATGAATTTGCACCAGTTTATCTGACTGATCATGCTTACGTCCTCAATCTTAGACATGAACGTTGAGTTGCATCCCCCGGTTGGGCTACATTCACCCATTGAATTCATGAACAACACTATTAAATTCCATTTGAACTCATCACCGATGCTCCTTTTTTGGATAATCGCATTACTAACATCTGTCGGCCTCATTTTATCCTTATGGTATGCTTTCTTCCACTTTTCATAAAAATGCATCCCCTTTGGTGTTACGTTTATAGTACTCCGATCGATGCCTCCTTTTGGAATTCCTAACACTATATGAACTGCCTCTTCCGTTATCTTTATCACTGAATTTCCAACTCTTATTGCCATACCCACTGTGTCTAAGTTATCCACAATGAAATAGCCTAGTTTCGACGGTATTCCATCGACTGTCATACCTAAAAGTGATTCAAAACCCATTTCGCATAAGCACTCCTTTTGTTCATCGTTCAAATCGTCTAGCGTCGATTGCAATATCATCGGTGAAGTCCGTGTCCTTATTCCTCCCACATTTTCTCGCTTGGCTGGCTTAGTATCTTTACCTTTTTTGACCTTCTTCGTTGCATTGCATCGTTCCATACGTGCATCTATATTATGATGTGGCTTTGAAACAAAGTCGTCGTCATCCCCAGGTTCTGTCGCGAAGAATTATAGTCAAAGACATTTTTATTGAATGAAACATAATGTATATGTTATAATGAAAGCACATCAACGATGTTTACTCACCTTCACCGTAACACACAATGTCCATACTCACTGCCCTTGGTCTTTTTCTTGTTTCACTATCCTTTTTGGATGTGCTTCTTGTTTTCCTCCTCTCCACTGTTTTGTCACATGTAAAACCAATCAAACTATCAAGTTAGCTTATGAAAATGTTATATTGTAACGCAATTAATACTAATGTAACTAAAAGTTTCATACCTTTGTTTCCTCCACCGTTCCCTTCATCTGCCAATGCCATGGTACTAAACCCCCTATCTAGTTTGTGCAATATGTGTGTCAAATCTACATTTTGTTTACATGTGAAATTATGAAAGAGGATCAAATTCCAAAAAACTCCTAATTGATTCATTGGATTTCATACCTTTTCTAGGGAGCTTCATACATTCATCATCGAAAACCCCTTTCCCAGTGCTGCTTCCCACTGTTATCAGAATGTTTTATGAAAAAAATTCATATACTCAGAAGAAACCTTATTTCTTGATATTAAATAACATACTATACAAATGTCGAATACACCATCCTAGGTATTTTACGATACAATTTCACATGTTTTCATAAATTTCCAAACAAATAAACAAAGACAGCCATACCAATGAAGCATTGCAAGTTTTGTACGACTTTCAAAGTCAATAATTGGAGCATTTCATACATGTGTTCTACAACATTAAAAAAGGTTACCAATTTCATACCTTCAATTATCGAACATTCTTTCGTCCCGTACACCAACTCCATCGGACTGTGTGCGTTCTCGCTATCAATGACACTCGATTTCATCTGCATTAATGCTTTCGTATAGTTTTCCCCTAATAATTATTCACACATATCGGAACATAAATTATATTACACTTTACAATAACTATAGTGATTTATATAATATGAGTACTTTTTCCTTTCATCGTCTCCGGTGATGTGCCGTCAAGACACACTGGGGTATCTGCTGTGTTCGTGAAGTTTGAAAACGATGTTTTCAGACGTATTCTCTCACTGGGTCGTCTAACTGTTAGGGTTTCACGTATTTATATTTGATTAAAATAGTTGATTTCGTACGAAGGTTCATATATTCCAAAAAAATATTCGAAATCTAACCTCTTCTTGGCGCAATTGCTTCATTGTCCGCCATTTTTCTTCAGTTTGAATTTTTTTCCTGTGGTGGGTTTCACTTCGTTTCTCCGATTTTCAAGTTTGTTTCTCAATATCTTTCGCGGTAGCAGTTATTTCATATTTTCCCGGCTATATCGGTGGTTGATATCACCGGAATCCAAATCAAGCCCTAATTTGTCGCAAGCGAGATTCTTTCCAAAACTACTTCATAAAATCGTTTTACCAAAATACCATTTCATACTTTATTAGTTGTCGATCGTGCCCTTAAGTTCATAGTTATTTACATGTTATGCCACCGCGCCCTTAATAGCCCTTGATTAGTTTACTCAACGGCTGAGATGAGGTTTCAGTGGTTTCATCATTTTGACTGGTTTCATATTATGGGCCCTCTCTCTCTCTCTCTCTATATATATATATATATATATATATATATATATATATATATAGCCTTAGGTTCAAATGAGAAGTGCAAATTTTTTGAGAAATAGAGAAGTGATCTTGGCCATTTATTCGGTCAAGATCGGTTATAATTGGTCAAAAGTTGCGGCTGTTCCAAAAATAGAAGGGCAATTTCATAACTTTTACAAAAAACACGGGCTGAGTTCATATATGAATTTGTGTGATTCACATATGAACTATACGTTCATATATGAACCGTTGTAATTCACACATGAACTCTTTATAACTAATTCATATATGAACCTTTGTGTTTCATATATGAAACTAATTAACTGTAGGTTCATATATGAATCAGTTGAACCAATTAACTGATTCATATATGAATCTTTGTGTTCATATATGAACCTTTGTGATTCATATATGAATTTTTTTAACTAATTCATATATGAACCTTTGTGATTCATATATGAACCTTTGTGATTCATATATGAACCTTTGTGATTCATATATGAACCTTTGTGATTCATATATGAACCTTTGTGATTCATATATGAATCACAAAGGTTCATATATGAATCAGTTAAAAAGAGTTTATATGTGAATTACAAAGGTTCATATATGAACACAAAGGTTCATATATGAACACAAAGGTTCATATATGAACACAAAGGTTTATATATGAATCACACAAATTCATATATGAACTCGTCCCTCGTATTTTTTACGAAACTACCCCTCTATCTTGTGTAGACCACGCGCAGACCACACGAGGAATTATCCGTTGCTTCTCGGTCAAAGCCGCCGATCTTGACCGAATAAATGGCCAAGATCACTTCTCTATTTCTCAAAAAATTTGCACTTCTCATTTGAACCCCTCCTTATAGGGTTTAGGGTTTAGGGTTTAGGGTTTAGGGTTTCCTTAACCTTATTTTGGTCCTCACTAGATTTAACCCCTATAAATATATATATATATATATATATATATATATATAGGGGTTAAATCTAGTGAGGACCAAAATAAGGTTAAGGACTTGAGGACTAATCTAGTCCATTGATTAGAATAAATCAAGGGTGATTAAATAAAAAGTCTATTTGTAATAAAAGCAAAAAGTAAGGGTATTATAGACAATTGGTATGATATTTTAGGGGTATAATTGGTGAAGAGATACCTCTGTGTCAGTTTACTCCGTCTCATCTTCTTTTAGAACAACTCAATATGAATGTTGCACAAATACCTGCATCTGCTACATGTTTTTGCAAAATTCGGCTTCAGGAATTGCAGATCCAGAGAGCAAACTACATGAATTCCATGATTATGTATTAGAACTGCAGATTTGATTGGCCTATGAATACAAAATTTCCAAAGACGATAGAGTCACGCCCTAGGGTTCAAAGTTGCAGGAATCGAGAGTTATGCGCGGATTGCACCAACGCAGAACGACAATTTGAGGAACCGCTGTTTCACTTGTGTGTTTATGACGAAGTCGTTGAAGGTTTTTTCCGGTCACCGACAGGACAGATTTCTAGAACATCTCTCTTGTGTGCTTTCGTGTGTGAGAAATCTTCCATTAATGCTCTAATTTGATCCCACCACCACAAACAATACATCTCCCACTGTAATTTCAGTAGATCTTCTTCTCTTTTCTTGTTAATTTGTTCCACTTCCTTTACAATTTCTCAAGTTTTCTATTTTTAATTTGTTCTCGTGAATATCAACTGAAGCTCCTCTGAATTGGGCATAATTTTTTTAGACATATGATTTGGGTTTCCATGAATTCTTCGATCGAATCCTGCAATTCATGTGGAATGTGAGATTGTGGGATCCAATGGGTTCTCTCAAGAACTTTTCCTGGACAAATTTCATTATTTGTTTCACATTTTCTTCATCTGCTTGCAGTATCATTGCATGTTTTCATATGATAAATTTATGTGTTTCATATGGTGAATTTGGGTGTTTCATATGGTGAATTTGGGTGTTTCATATGATGAATCAGTGTGTTTCATTTGAAATTTTTTGTGTTTCATCTGGTGAATTGTGCATGTGTTTCATATAGTGAATTAGTGTGTTTCATCTCGTGAATCCGTATGTTTAATTTGGTGAATTGTGTGTTTCATATGGTGAATTATGTGTTTCATATAGTGAATTAGTGTGTTTCATCTGGTGAATCCGTATGTTTCATCTAGTGGATATATATGTGTGTTTCATATGGTGAATTGTGTTACCAAAATGACAATTATGCCCTTTTCATGTGGTGAAACAATTTTCAATTAAAACCATAGGATCAAAACCAAATTACGGCTAAGATCGGTTTTCAATCTTTTTATGGTTCTCATTTGATTATCGTCCTATATATATATATATATATATATATATATATATATATATATATATATATATATATATATGTAGGAGTCAGTTTAAATAAGAAGATTAAATATCGTGAAAAGATACGATGGGAAGATTCATATGTGAATCATTAAAAAATCAGGGAAAAAAATACATCTGAAGATACATATGTGAAATTGTGAATCGACGTTACATATTATTTATATGGGTTCATATACCATTTTCGAATGAATTTTTTCAATAATTCAATATGAACATTCCGTTCTTAATTACGTTCTCACGATATTTAACCTTCTTATTTGAGCATTCACTATATATGTATTTGTGTATATGTGTATATGTATACTTATATAGAAGGTATTCTTTTAAGAACTTTCTAGTTATCCAATATAGACTACAAATTGGTTAAAAAATAAAATCTAATATATTTTAGAAAACTCCACTCTCCCCTCTCCTCTTTCCTTTCTCCTCTCCCTTCTCTCGTAACATACACACACATACACACAATTGAATGTGCACACAAGTTGAATACATTATGAACATTTAATTTCTTAGAAATACTATAATACTTTGTGAATATACTGTGAACACATTATGAATATACGAGATTTGTATAGCTTGTGAGCACATTGTGAACTACAACTAAACCAGCAAAACTAAAACTAAACCTACCACCTGGAACACATTGTGAACACCCACTAAGGAATTTCTAAGGTTGTTTACACTTTGTTCACATTAAATTAGGTGTGTCTGTGTATGTGTGTATTTGGTAGAGGTGCTCATGAGTTAGGTTGATCGGGTTGTCGACATTTGAACAAACCAACCCAATGTTAGCGGTTTGAAAATTTTAAGCACAACCCACACGGGTGGGTTGGTCGGTGGGTTGTGTTTAGATAAAGTAAAACCAACAATTGAAATACGATCAATCATTCAAAAGAATATACGTGTTCATCAAATATTTATGTATTACATATAACTGTCCATTAATGTCCTCTTATGAGTTCCATTGCTCGTTGTTGCCGAGTTATTTTTGGTAACTTATACATATTAAAGAGAAATATAAATAATTTTAGAGAAGGCACTAAAACTTTCATTAGGTTATCAAGTTGATTGTGTTACCTTGGGCCTTACTCAATATCAACCCAATATATTAGGTTTGCCCTAATTTTTTATCAATTATATGTCAGGTTACGTCTGGTTGATTTTTTTCCGGGTTGGTCGGTTTTTTGAGCACCCCTAGTAGCAGGGGTGTCCGTAGTCCATTTTAGGCGATTTAACCCCCTCAATCACAAACCAAATCGCAATGACGGTTCATGAAATTTTCCAAACTAAGCGGTTTGGCCACTTGCACTACAAAAAAGGGTTTGGTCTGACCGTTTAGACCATTTGAGCTTATTATGGGCTTTAAACCAAAAAACATAACATATATCTTCAAGATAAAATTTTAACCAATATAACATTTTCAAAAAAATAATATACTGAATTATAAAAGAAAAATCTATCTCAAAAATTAAAATAAAAACATTGAACAAATTAGGAAAAAGCTAAACAAGTCCACCAACAATATTTGAAACTTTGGACAAATATGGAGCAAGTCGAAAGACGATTTGAAAATTTGGAATTTTGCCGATTTAGAGAACTCGGATTATTGAGAAGTGAAAACCAAAAGGTTAACGTTCGGCAGTCTTTTTCTAATTGGACCATAAATTTGAGCTTACAAAATTAAAATTAAATATTATTAATACATGTATATTTTCGTGTTCGGTTCCGTACTTCTGTCCAAACCCCAAAAGACATTCAAACAGCGGACCGCCAAGCGGTTTGGCTATTTTTTTAGAGCGTCTGTACTGCCAAACCGCTTAAACCACCAAAATCGGTCCGATTTGACTTGTTTCGACCAATTTGAGTGGTCCAACAATTTTTTTGAATATCCCTAACATGAATGTTGCAACTATATACACATTTTTTTAAATTTGACTTTCTAAAAAATGTGTTTAATGTTTATTTAATAAAAACATTAGTAATTTAGTATGTGTTGGTCCTGCATCACAATGACTTTCACAGAAAGTGTTGTAGAAAAGGGGAGGAGGGTGAAGGGGGGGGGGGGGGGGGTAGTACAACCATAGTAAAATTGCACTTTTTAATTCTAGTTTATTTGAAACGTAAAATTACATATATGTTGCGTAAGCTAGGAGGCAAAACCTTTATCCTAAACAATCTGAGGGTAAAAATTTTACACACTGAAAGAGAGAAGAAGAAGGTTCTTTTTCAGATTAGAGAGACTAAGGTAGCTCTCAGCTATTGACGCCAGATTTATTTTGAAGCAATCACAGAGATGCCATTTCTGATAAAAATAATACATCGAAGATTTTTTGTACATGTAGGGCCCTCTTTATATCTCGCCCATGGCCTATAAAATGTCAAGAACGAGGTTGTGAGTTGATGTAGACACTTGTAGCCCTTCCCATATCTTCATATGTAAAGGGAACAGTAAAGTATGACTATAACTAATAGAATAATGTTTAGAACATACTTTGGCTGACATGCTCTTGCATGTTCCCATACTAGGATGGGATTCGGGGTGTGTTGGTGAAACAAACTTGTTGGACAAGTCTGTACATCAACATCCGACTTGCCAGTTGTAGTATTTGTCATACTACAAACCGACTATATCTTGAACTGATCTTCTTTTTCGCTAGATGACAAACCAATCCGCTTTGGTGACAAACTAACCACTTTTCAACTGATCTTCGACTTTGCTGAAGGTTTTTTTCTTTTGGATCAATTAAGATACTTATAAGACTTTTAGAAGTAAAAATCATATTTTGTCTATTCTATAGTATAAGCTATACAATAACTTCCAGTTATAGATGAGTATGTGAGATAGGCTTTGTTGGATATTAAAGGCTTGGAATAATTCAAAGGAGTATGTTAATCCGATGTGGATGGCAATCCGATAGTTGCAAGGAGGCTTCCATCGGATCGTATCCATTATTCACAAGTATTCAATCCGAGGGGTTTATAAATATGATGAGTTAAGGAACGAATCTTCTTTAAGTATTCATTGGATTAAGGAATGAATCTTCTTTAAGTATTCCCATGTAGCTGAGGCTTCCATCGGATCGTATCCATCCCTTTCCTTTCTTTTTCTTTTCTTTTCTTTTATCAGGTTATAGAGAAAAAGAAAAATATATATGTACAGAATGATAAAAATAGGACAAGTAACCAAACTTATTTTATATCATATCGATATCGTGATATAATCAAAGAATGATTAACATGTTTACAAAACCACTCTTCAACAATCATTAATTCGACAAAACTACCTTGCGAGTTTTCTCCTTTTGAACCGGTCTTCTTCATGAGTGAGTTTTCTTTTTCCTTTCCTTGCCCCCTCACTTTGTTGCTCCCCCTCAGTTCGATGTCTTTCCATGTTGTTGGAGAGATTATTCCATGTTTTCTCCTCCTCAGCAGCATGGCAAGAAGGAAGCCGACGTTGGATGTAAGCTTTTTGAGGAAATCGACAATCGAGGCATGACTTTGTTCAATATGGATTATCCGATCCCGGTCTTTGAGTGTGAACATGGTTGGATGCATCAATTCAGATCAAGGATCACCACAAAGTGTATGTAACTGATCGGACTGAACATTGATCTTGGCATGCAAGTTGTCGAACGAGTTAACTAGACAATATATGGGATGTGAAACAATCTTAGATTGTGTGTGTTCAACAAGTTGTGATTGTTTCATATATCTGTTTCTGAATATTGGAGATTTGTTGTTGAAGAGAAGAAGAAGAGGATGTGGTATTGTGGTAGTAGGCGGAGGGATGAAAGCCGGAGGTGGAATATTGATTGGTCTCAAATGGAATAGAAAGGTTATAGTCAGAAAAGAGGTATTCGATTCGTAAAGAATCCGAATAAAGGAATGGTGAGGTTGGTTTTCTGGGGTGAGAGTCAAAGGATTGATTGAGGAAGTTGATTTCGGATTCATCAAATCCGAAGGTAGGGGTTCAATTTGGTGAAATGCTGAAAGAGCGAGGTTATCAAATTCTTGGTTAGGGGATGGGAGCGGGGTAGATGCCAATTGGTCTGTTGGAACCATGATCTCAGAGAGAGAAGGGATTGGATCACCTTGTCCGAATGACCCAATATCCAAATCCGACAGTGGATCAATCAAGTTAGCATTGTCGGATAGGGAGGTTGAGTCAATATGGATAGTTGGTAAGGGAGAAGCAACTTTGAACAAATTTTCCCCGAGGAGTGCTATTTTGGCTTCAAGGAAAAGCCTGGGAGCATCTCGACAAGCAGAATCCGCCTATTCCATTTCTGGAGTTTGAGAGAAAGTTATCATACCTTTAGGGATGGAAGGATTCGATGGAAATATCTGAGTGTTAATATTTTGAAATTGCATCATAGCAACATGCAAGTCAAATGGGATATCTTCAGGAATGTTTTCTCCAACCTTGTGTAATATCATAAGAGAAATAAACCAAACATAAGGTATGTCACAATGTCTCCTTGGCATAATGATCTTCTTTTTAAGATCATCAAAGAAAAAAGTCGATATTTTTTTTGAAAAATGAGAGAGTATGCCAATTTCATAGTGTAACTGGGAATTTGGTCATACCCCATGGTTTTATTGCTCAAGCAGAATGTGAGTTGACAGAAGAAGAAATACCACACACTACTTAGGTATTTTCAGTTCAGGGTTCCTTTGGCAGACACCTTGGCACCGTTCTTCGATTGTCACCTCTTGGAAGTTTGAGGACTTTCGCTAGATCATCTTTAGTGAAAGCAAGAACGTTTTCTGAGAGAATGCTAGCACAAAATTCACGAGTATATAGCTTGAAGAAATAAGAATTCCAAAAGTTTTCAAGTAGAAGTTTACTCAATTTTGGTTTGACGGTAAGGGCGTATCAAAGAGGACATTTGGATAAAAAACTCCATGATAATGTGGTGATCAGGATAACCAGTGACTTTGTTGAGATACCTCACATAGTTTGTGAGTTTGAATTTTGTAACACCCGTAATTTTCGGATAAGTACAACTTCGAATCAGTGTGGAATCGATCTTTTAAGAAAAATATGAAAAATAGGATTTTGGGTTAAATCCTAGATTTTATGGTCTTGTTGGATGGGGAATTCAAATACGAGTCCAACGGTCCTTTCCGGAGCGAAATCGGAGCTAAAACGAAGAAATTATGGCCAAAACAACTTTCGGTACAATCTAGGCTAAAGTGACCAGCGAAAGTGACACTTGTGTCACTCTCGCGTGTCACTCTCGCTGGTTTTGTACCGAGAGCTATTTGACCACGGCGAGAGTGCCCAACGAAAGTGACACTTGTGTCACTCTCGCACGTCACTTTAGCCGTTGGGTACCTGGAGCATAAATACGGGATTTTTAGCCTTAAACTTCATTTCCTCATATCTCACTCATTTCACCTCCGTTTTTGGCGATTCAAAGTGCCATGGTTCCGATTTTGAGAGCTCTTCAAGGAACTAGAAAGATTTTTGAAGTTCATAGGAAGATTCAAGGGTGTTTGGTGGTGATAAGTCTCTCAAATCTCTTCCCTTTCTCTCCCAAATCGTTTTTCCTTCCTTCCTCACAAACCCTAACCGATTTTGGGGTTTTTCTTGGAGATTAATGTGTTTCTTATCCACTTTATGCTAGTGATTTCATTCATTGATGCAAGAGCAAGTTTCATCCACATAACTAGAGATGTTTGTGGTTTTCTAGGTTTTCATCAAAACCTAAGTGGTGAGTTCATCCTACTAGCTTCTATACTTTCATATGAGTTAGAAATGCTCCATTGATGATCTTCTAGTATTTTGCTTATCCAATTTCGGTTTGGATGATTTTGGAGAAGTTAGGTCAAATTGAGGTTTTGGGTATAAATGGAGATTTTGATGGTTGATGTTTGGAGAACAATTCTAAATGGTTAAATGTGGTTATTAATGGTGGGAAAATTTTGGATTTAGGTTTTGAAGTTTTGGTTTGAGGATTCATGTGCATCAAAGGAGCATACGTATGGGAAAATCTAGATTTAGCTTAATCTAGCGAGGTGAGTTCAAGTTACCTTGCGAAAACTTTGTACATGCCAAAATAGTATTTTTCAAATATTTATGTGTTTTACTTGAAACTATATGTGGTTGAGTTATTTGAATGGTTTAACTCTTTTGAAGTGTTTATCTTCATAAATGTGTAAACCACCCATATTTGGGGCTTTTGGATATTTGGATGGTTAGAAACCATAAATTGTCTTTAAAAGATTAATTGCTCAAAATGAGGTTTATTTGATGGTTTAATCATGTTAGTGTAAATGATTTTAATAAACCATTTGGGAAATGCACTTTTAGTGTTATGGGTCATTTTGAGAATATTAAGGGTGTGAGTCCTTTGGGAAAACCCCTTTTGTTTAACACGTGTTGAGTTTTGGGGTTAATGATTATTTTGGGATACGTGTTTGCTTAAACAATGTTTAAACGCGTTTTATGCGATGATGACCGACATTATGGGTCTAGCAAGCTTGGAGCACTTTGCTCGGTTCTGACTTTGAGATAGTCTTGTGACATTTGTCCGGTTTAAATGGCTCGATGTGGAGTCTTATTTACGGGTTTCTTTTATTGCACCGTGTTGCATATTATTGCACGTTGTTGATATTTACATGCTCGGGGTGGAGTCTAGGATGTGTTATATGCTTAATTGCATTTCACTTGCATGATTTGATGTTGATAAATGATCATTAGATATTTGAGCAGAGGGTCGGTTTTGGACTCGATTGAGTCTTGATGGCATTCGCCCGGTTTTATTAAGCTCGATGTGGGCTTGGGGTTTGCATTACATGAGTTGCAATTATGATTGAGATTTACATGATTTGAATGCATTCATTATTCTTTTGGAGTCATGTATTTATATTTAAGTCAAGTAAACTTGTTTTGGATGGTGGGTTTTCCCAAGGTAAAGATCCAGTAGGATTGAACTTGATGGCTTGGACTAAAGATCTAGTATGGTTGATGTTTAAGAAGGGCTAAAGACCTAGTTTTGGTTGATGCCGGAGATGGACTAAAGACCTAGTTTTGGTTGATGTCTAAAATGGACTAAAGACCTAGTTTTGGTTGATGTCTAAGATGGGCTAAAGACCTAGTTTTGGTTGATGTCTAAGATGGGCTAAAGATCTAGTATGATTGATGCCGAGGATTGACTAAAGACCTAGTATGGTTGATGTCATCTGTTTTCCACATCCAAGAAGCTTACATGCATTTATTTAATCGTGGTTTAATTTATGTGTTGCCACATTCGATGAGATCAGGTCTCCCCCGTCACCGAAGGGTGTTGATTTCGGGTATTTTATTTATTCGCATTTGGAGGTTATATTTTATGCATATGGATTGTTGTCCATGGTTGATGGACGGGTTTATGCTACATCTGCTTCGTATTATGTTTTAATAAAGTGTTATATCTAATGGATGGTTTTCATGTTTTACGGGTCGAGTATGTATTGTTAACCGTATTTGAAAGTTTTGCCTAAACTAGACTTATTCACGTATTTGAGTGAGTGGACACGTAATTCATTTTGGGAAAACGTATTATACCTTTCGGGAACCTTTCCATGGAAATGCGTGAGTTGAAAAATGGATGATTTGCAATTAAAGTAAACTCTTTCGAAATCATGACTAAACTACTACCTTTCGCTTTATGATTTTATATAGTCATAATAAAATGCTTGAACTCACTAGGCGTTAGCCTAACAATTTTTATTTGTCGGCATGTGCAACAGGCTCAGGTTGGGAATAGCTTTAGCTACACTGCGAAGTGGCGAGTGCTAGTAGAATGCACGAGAGATGGTTTTTGATTAAGTGAATCTTCCGCATTTAATTGGGACTAGCAACTTGTGTTGTATTAAGTAACGCCTGTATTAAGTTTTAGTTGTAGAATCGAAATGGCTAAATTCTGAGGTATTTTCAGGAATGAATTGTAGAGGTGATTTTATCTCCTTTTGATTATTTTATTGAAATTAAAGTTAGTTGCTCGTTCCAAATTTGAGGGTGTTACAAGTTGGTATAAGAGCATAAGTTTGAGAGATTTAGGTGTTGATTTTGGATACCTAGACTCAAACTAGTGTTTGTTTAAGTAAAAGAGAGTGAAATTCACCTTTAGGCACTTTTAAGATAGGATGTTTTGAAGTTGATGGATGTTATTAGAAACGAGAATCACGTTGAGAGTAACAAGGATAATCATGTACGGTGCGTTCATAGTGACACCTGGCCAGTGTCATGGTGAACCTACTAGTACATGTGCATAATTGAATTACTTTAATGTGATGATCGTTGGGGTAGTAAAGGAGGTACTAAGCTAGTAGTCGTTGGAATAGATGAACGATCCTAGTATTAGTCACTTAGAGTGACGATAAGCATGATGATTTCTCTAAGTAGACCGTTTCGGGTCAAGATTGATAGTTGGACTAGAACCATAGGCTGATTGAGCCGACTTTGATTTGAGGAAAAACCGTAAAGTTAATTGATGTAATTCCCAACTTGCCTTAAGAGGTTAAAGCATCCAGATGACAATAGTGGACCGGAGGGATTTGGAAGGGTATGAGTTGAGATGTTGAATGCCGACTAAGTCATGCACAAAGTTTATTTTGAAAATAAATTTCATCAACTATTTCTTGTGTTTCCTATCCTTATATGGATTGTGTTATGAATTTTGGGAAATGTTTGGCATACACACAAGATTTTGAATCATGGTTTTAATGTGCACGAAACCATTTTATTGCGAAAGTCGCAAACTCCTCCGGGATTTGTTTTGCCTTATTTCATTGTTGTTCAACATTTGTTTTGGAGACAATGATAATCATATTTTATGATGTTTAAGATGTTGGGCAATAACTACGGCTTGTGACTTTAACATTGGATCTCCTCCACATATGTTAGAGTTTGGACGGAAAGTTATTTTCCATTATGTCTATGTAAAGTTATTTTGGGAATTTGTTTAATGTGAGTTGTTAAACAATGTTGTTTATATGATATTACCCTAGAAGGGGATTTTTTTTTGGGATTTTGGCGTCGCATTCATGATTGTGCTTATAGCGATTTAGCTTTGGAAGCATGATGTTTAGTGTCGTTTTATTGACTTGAGGTCATTGAGTCCATTGAAGTTCATGGAGTTTTATTGTACGATGTTTTGTGTCGTGTGGGTACAATTTTACTATATGCATACTCTATTTGCTTATGTGAAAAGTTTACGAGTTATGTTGGGAATTTGGTCCTACTCGAGTTTTGGTGAGAAAAGTTAATTTTATGCCATAAGGCGACTAATAAGAGATGAGTTTGGAACTCTAGTGTCGCGTTACTTTTCTTTCAAGAGTTTGTGTTATTAAGTATTTCGTTGCAAATAGTTCAGTGTGTGGATTGACTTATACGTGACTTAAGTAATGCATGAAAGAACATTTTGGTAACATTCATAATAATTTGTTTGGTGCGCTTTCGGTCAGTTAAGTGTTTTAGTATTATTTCCATGTAAATGCGTATATCGACTTAGGGGTATGCATAGCTTGGTAACCATTGTTTTCTCGACACTTTGCTAAACGAGACGTGCATGAAAATGTTTTATGAACTCCTTGTTTAAATGAGAGACCATTTGGTCAAAGCATGTTTTAGAGGTGTGAGGATCACGGATAGTTTACAATACGTGATATTTGAAAAACACGAATGTATGAGTCGTTGACATTGGTCAATTTTGATTTGCCGAATATTTTTGGAAAATTGAAAACCTTTTGGTTTGGAGGAAATGTGTATTTTGAGTATTTTGACAAATACATTTTAAGCAATGACGTTTCGACGTTTTATGTTCCAAGTATGAAATTTTAAGGAATGTGCTTCGTGGTAAAGATTTTAGAAAACTTGTTTGTATAAAATTATGATGCGTGGAATTCTTATGTTTTGAACATTGATGCGCACCGTTGGTGCAATTTGGAATTTGAAAATAGGTTTGAACCCTTTTTGGTGTCAATAAATTATTAACACTTATTTCCTCGTATGTTTTGGAAATACGCATTGTTGTGTGCAAGTTTGCCAAAAACGTTTTATCCAAATGTCATTATAGGACCGGATGAGAAATCTTGGGAAATCAATTTAAAGGATTTCATCTCTTGAAATTTTGGTGTGAGTTATTTGGTGCATGTGTGTCATTACAAGAAATTTCTAAGAAGTGTTACAAGCTTGCATGTCTACCCCAATTTGAAAATTTCTCATGATGTTTTAGTCGATATTTTCAAATGATGGGAACGTATTGGTTTTGTCTTAAATATGGAACTTGCACAAGTTGTTTTGTGTTTTGATTGAGGTGTAATTATGAATCGTTTCCTTGTTTTGTATAATAAACTGACGCGCGCAAATTTGGATTGGTAAATCTTGTTCCATGCCATTTTATGGTTAGAAGGAAAATTTTGGAGTCAAATGTCGTTGGACTTCTTTTGAAATACGTGCACACCTTTTGTTGCACCCTGTTTAAAGTCGAGCAGTTACTTTACGTGCATGTCATGAGTCAATCCATACTAGAACCGTGGCGGTTCATTTTAAAGAAAATTGTTTATTGCGCTTTTGCGTTTTGTTGATAATCTGAACTGCAATGAAATAATTTTCAACATGATTTTCATATGTGGGACGAGCGTGTCCATTTTTGCGTAACTACCGAATTGATGATAGTCGAAGTTTATGCGTACGATTAATTTGACATGAAAATCTTTGTGTTGAAATTTTTTGTGAAAGGTTTTGTTGATTGGCATATTTATTAAATAATTCACTTGAAGAACCTTGAACTCATTAGGACCTTGGGAAAGGTTAAGTAACCCGATTTAGAGTAAGTTGTATAGAACCTCAACTGTGAAAAGTCGAGAGTTCGGGCACGTGTTGTGACTATAGACCGGATGATATCGGCAACAAAGTCGAGGTGCTTGTGGCAATTGGAGGGTCAGACTTGCGGTAACGCATTTTGAGGTTGGTATAACCGTTTTGTTGACAACCTTAGTTTCGTGGAAACACTCGGTAAACGGAACTCGTGTGTGGAGTCCTGTTAGAGTTCAAAACTTGGTGGTATAACTAGGTGTCAGCCTTGTGGGTCTGAGGTCGGAGACCGTTAGCGAATTCGGAGGGTGTAGTCTGAATCTAAATGAAATAATGGTAACGGTTGTAGTAACCTTAAGATGCTCAATTGTGACGAGTGGTTTTGATGGAATAACCTTCGTGTATGGTTACAGAACCTGTCAGTTTAATGATTAATGTTGGGATGGATTCTTGGAGTCTATTAGAATTCGTTGGATGTAGATGGCAATTAATGGTAGGAATAATCAGAATTGATGATTCTGTTGGGTTCGTTAGCGAACAAACCTTGGATTGACTTAGAGTCTGAAATCGAAATAGGGATGTATGGAAGTCGTCATACTAGGAATTATTCCAGTTGTCGGAGTGTTCTCCCGGGCATAAGTATAGTGTACGTGAAGGGGCTTTGTTGATAAGCAATTGTTCGAGGATTTGTATTTATAGACTGTGTGGAGGGAATTTAGATTCCAGTTAGGAACTGATAAATTATAGTCGGCGTTGAGTCGGTTAGCCTTGGGTTGCAAAGGATGTAGATTTCGAGGACGAAATCATCCTAAGGTTGGGAGGATTGTAACTCCCGTAATTTTCGGATAAGTACAACTTCGAATCAGTGTGGAATCGATCTTTTAAGAAAAATTTGAAAAATAGGATTTTGGGTTAAATCCTAGATTTTATGGTCTTGTTGGATGGGGAATTCAAATACGAGTCCAACGGTCCTTTCCGGAGCGAAATCGGAGCTAAAACGAAGAAGTTATGGCCAAAACAACTTTCGGTACAATCTCGGCTAACGTGACCAGCGAAAGTGACACTTGTGTCACTCTCGCGTGTCACTCTCGCTGGTTTTGTACCGAGAGCTATTTGACCACGGCGAGAGTGCCCAGCGAAAGTGACACTTGTGTCACTCTCGCACGTCACTTTAGCCGTCGGGTACCTGGAGCATAAATACGGGATTTTTAGCCTTAAACTTCATTTCCTCATATCTCACTCATTTCACCTCCGTTTTTGGCGATTCAAAGTGCCATGGTTCCGATTTTGAGAGCTCTTCAAGGATATAGAAAGAGTTTTGAAGTTCAT
This sequence comes from Saussurea involucrata, assembly GCA_033807775.1. Lineage (NCBI taxonomy): Eukaryota > Viridiplantae > Streptophyta > Magnoliopsida > Asterales > Asteraceae > Saussurea > Saussurea involucrata. The sequence goes on from CM066319.1 coordinate 159,679,779, forward strand.
AGGAAGATTCAAGGGTGTCTGGTGGTGGTAAGTCTCTTAAATCTCTTCCCTTTCTCTCCCAAATCGTTTTTCCTTCCTTCCTCACAAACCCTAACCGATTTTAGGGCTTTTCTTGGAGATTAATGTGTTTCTTATCCACTTTATGCTAGTGATTTCATTCATTGATGCAAGAGCAAGTTTCATCCACAACACTAGAGATGTTTGGGGATTTATAGGTTTTAATCAAAACCTAAGTGGTGAGTTCATCCTACTAGCTTCTATACTTTCATATGAGTTAGAAATGCTCCATTGATGATCTTCTAGTATTTTGCTTATCCAATTTCGGTTTGGATGATTTTGGAGAAGTTAGGTCAAATTGAGGTTTTGGGTATAAATGGAGATTTTGATGGTTGATGTTTGGAGAACAATTCTAAATGGTTAAATGTGGTTATTAATGGTGGGAAAATTTTGGATTTAGGTTTTGAAGTTTTGGTTTGAGGATTCATGTGCATCAAAGGAGCATACGTATGGGAAAATCTAGATTTAGCTTAATCTAGCGAGGTGAGTTCAAGTTAATTTGCGAAAACTTTGTACATGCCAAAATAGTATTTTTCAAATATTTATGTGTTTTACTTGAAACTATATGTGGTTGAGTTATTTGAATGGTTTAACTCTTTTGAAGTGTTTATCTTCATAAATGTGTAAAACACCCATATTTGGGGCTTTTGGATATTTGGATGGTTAGAAACCATAAATTGTCTTTAAAAGATTAATTGCTCAAAATGAGGTTTATTTGATGGTTTAATCATGTTAGTGTAAATGATTTTAATAAACCATTTGGGAAATGCACTTTTAGTGTTATGGGTCATTTTGAGAATATTAAGGGTGTGAGTCCTTTGGGAATACCCTTTTGTTTAACCCATGTTGAGTTTTGGGGTTAATGATGATTTTGGGATACGTGTTTGCTTAAACAATGTTTAAACGAGTTTTATGCGATGATGACCGACATTATGGGTCTAGCAAGCTTGGAGCACTTTGCTCGATTCTGACTTTGAGATAGTCTTGGGACATTTGTCCGGTTTAAATGGCTCGATGTGGAGTCTTGTTTACGGGTTTCTTTTATTGCACCGTGTTGCATATTATTGCACGTTGTTGATATTTAGATGCTCGAGGTGGAGTCTAGGATGTGTTATATGCTTAATTGCATTTCACTTGCATGATTTGATGTTGATAAATGATCATTAGATCTTTGTGCAGAGGCTTGGTTTTGGACTCGATTGAGTCTTGATGGCATTCGCCTTGTTTTATTAAGCTCGACGTGGGCTTGGGGTTTGCATTACATGAGTTGCAATTATGTTTGAGATTTACATGATTTGAATGCATTGATTATTCTTTTGGGGTCATGTATTTATATTTAAGTCAAGTAAACTTGTTTCGGATGGTGGGTTTTCCCAACGTAAAGATCCAGTAGGATGGAACTTGATGGCTTGGACTAAAGACCTAGTATGGTTGATGTTTAAGAAGGGCTAAAGACCTAGTTTTGGTTGATGCCGGAGATGGACTAAAGACCTAGTTTTGGTTGATGTCTAAAATGGACTAAAGACCTAGTTTTGGTTGATGTCTAAGATGGACTAAAGACCTAGTTTTGGTTGATGTCTAAGATGGGCTAAAGATCTAGTATGATTGATGCCGAGGATTGACTAAAGACCTAGTATGGTTGATGTCATCTGTTTTCCACATCCAAGAAGCTTACTTGCATTTATTTAATCGTGGTTTAATTTATGTGTTACCACATTCGATGAGATCGGGTCGCCCCCGTCACCGAAGGGTGTTGATTTCGGGTATTTTATTTATTCGCATTTGGAGGTTATATTTTATGCATATGGATTGTTGTCCATGGTTGATGGACGGGTTTATGCTACATCTGCTTCGTATTATGTTTTAATAAAGTGTTATATCTAATGGATGGTTTCCATGTTTTACGGGTCGAGTATGTATTGTTAACCGTATTTGAAAGTTTTGCCTAAACTAGACTTATTCACGTATTTGAGTGAGTGGACACGTAATTCATTTTGGGAAAACGTATTATACCTTTCGGGAACCTTTCCATGGAAATGCGTGAGTTGGAAAACGGATGATTTGCAATTAAAGTAAACTCTTTCGAAATCATGACTAAACTATTACCTTTCGCTTTATGATTTTATATAGTCATGATAAAATGCTTGAACTCAATAGGCGTTAGCCTAACCCTTTTTATTTGTCGGCATGTGCAACAGGCTCAGGTTGGGAATAGCTTTAGCTACACTGCGAAGTGGCGAGTGCTAGTAGAATGCACGAGAGATAGTTTTTGATTAAGTGAATCTTCCGCATTTAATTGGGACTAGCAACTTGTGTTATATTAAGTAACGCCTGTATTAAGTTTTAGTTGTAGAATCGAAATGTCTAAATTCTGAGGTATTTTCAGGAATGAATTGTAGAGGTGATTTTTTCTCCTTTTGATTATTTTATTGAAATTAAAGTTAGTTGCTCGTTCCAAATTTGAGGGTGTTACAAATTTGACATGGGAACACTATGATATCGGAGATCTCTGAAAACACCGACCTTGGAAGAGAGCTTGAAGAAGATGAAGATAGATTAGAGGATTCAAGAAGATTTGATTGACCGTGAGGATTAGTGAAATCTCCTCACACACACCATAAATTATAAACTCACAAATGATCATTATGAGCTTCATTGGGAAGAGAAGAAACAAACTAGAGGGGTGTGCCAACTCTTCCAATTCTGACATGCGATCATGAATGTGACGTTTAGATTTCACTAGGCTTTAGAACTGACGGTTGACATGACACTTTTTAGAGAGAGGCAGAATCTGACTGACTAGGTTGTCGGATCGAGAAAGAAGATTCGATTATACTCGGGGTTTGAGCAGGAAGTAAGATGAGGTTTTGTGAGAGAAAAACTATTAACAAGAACACGATGACATCACGAAAAGTGAAAAATCCAAGAAGAGTAATTAGGAAAGGATACCTTTTGAGTAATCCGATAAAAGGATTTACCAAGATTACTGAACACCTTATCTTTAACACAGTCTAATCACATTTTCAAAAGAAATGATGGTTATGCACAGGAAATGATGAAGAGATTTTGGCCACCTTTTTTAAAGACATCGAGATAAAATATATTTTAGTCATTAACTTACATAATTTAGAGAGTTAATACAAAAGTATTAATTTTCTAAATTTAGCATTCCCAATTCACTGATTAGAACATTGAATCTATATTCAACCAAATGTTTTGTGAATAAATTAGCTAGTTGATGTTCCATGGGAATAAAATCAATTTCCACATTTCCTTTGAAAATGTGATCTCAAATAAAATGATATCTTATGTCAATGTGTTTGGTTATGGAATGAAGAACTAGATTATTGGCAATGACAATATCACTGGAGTTGTCACACAAAGTTGGTATAACAGAAAATCTTATGTCATAATTAGCAAGTTGATATTTCATCCACAAGATTTGAGTTGTAGAGCTTCCAACAACAACATACTCAGCTTCAGCAGTAGAAGTGGATATCGAGTTTTGATTTTTGCTACACCAACTTACCAACAAAGTCCAAATGACATCCAACTTCCAAATGACATCCAACAAAGTCCAAATCCGAAAATCCTAGCTTGAATCCAATATTTTTAGGATACTAGAGGTCAAGATTTGGAGTACCTTAAATCTATGGGAAAAAATATTTGACGGCCAAAAACTGAAACTCTTTTGGGTTGGCTTGATAACGAGCACAAAGACATATGGAGAACCTTATATCTGAGCTACTGGCAGTGATATAAAGAAGAGATCTAATCAATCCTCAATAATTAGTTGTATCAACTCGTTTCCCATTTGGATCAGAGAATAACATATTAGGAGGAATCATTGGAGTTTTCATGGGAGAACATTAGTCAAAGTTAAATTTCTTTAGTAAATCCTTAACATATTTACTTTGATTAATGAATATGCAATAATTCATTTGTTTAACTTGTAAACCTAGAAAAAAGGTTAATTATCCCATCATACTCATTTCATATTTGCTATGCATGAGTTTCGAAAAAGTTTCACAAAGAGAAATATTAGTTGTGTTAGCTCCAATTCTATGAATAGAAGTATTGAAAAATAGGCTAAGTATAAATTCATCGACAGAGCCTCTGCCAAGACACCGATAGAAGATCCAAGCGAAGACTCGACTGAAGACATTCACAGAAGACAAGGCCACAGAGCCTCTGCCAAACTTGATAGAGCCTCTGTGGTATGAAGACTGAAGACTTAGAAGAATACTTGAAGATCAAGACAAAGACAATCGTGCTTCTCACGTTCTCTGCTGTACGAACATCCCGAAGATCATTCGTACAAGGCGTGCCCTGCACATTCCACGTGTCAAACTCTGATGGGTTACAACCTTTGCAGAAAACGACGCACTACATTAACGTTGTACCTATAGCAGTCCCACGATCGTGTCTTGTACCCTTTAGTCCTTATTGTCTAGAACTTGTCTCCTGGTGAATAGTATAAATAGAAGGCTCATGTTGAGCTCTTCTATTAAGCTTTGCACAACACACACACCCCTTTAGAGCAGAATTCTATTTAACCTTCGGTGTTCTTGGTGTTCCTATTTTGATCAATACAAAGTGAATCTTTGAGATAATCCAGTGTTTATTTAAACTTTGTTTACTTGATCTCGTGTGTTATTCTACCTAAAATTATCTTTTAGTTCGCTTAAAACGCTTCCGCACTACTATTTGTTTGAACTAATAGATATATAAATCATTGTTGAGTAAAATCGGAACCAACAATTGGTATCAGAGCCATCCTTGATTTTCTATATCAAGAGATCCTCTCTTACAATGATTTTTGGTAGAAACTTGGAGTGATTCTAACCTGTTCTTCATTTATTTCAAAACAGCCTCTGTTTTTCTGCCATTCTCGACAAGTTCGACTTTGGTAAACTTACAGAACCCGTTTTCTCGGTTAAACTCTCCATTTTAGTGCATTGCTCAAGATTTTTACACTCATAAGCTCTTTTCTAAAAATCTGACCCATCATCAAAAAGTTTTAGTTCATACTCTGTTTTCTGGTATTTTCCAAAACCATTTAAAATGGCGAACACCAACAACTACTTTTCTGCTGGTTCTTTAACAAAACCACCCACTTTGCTCAGAGATGAGTACCCTCAGTGGAAGATACGAATGATCCACTTCTTCGAGGGCTCTGACAAAGAAGTTCTGAAATATGTTTACAATCCTCCCCTCGTTCCTATGATCACAGTACCACGTGTACTTGCGACAGACGACACTCCAGAAATTCCTGAGCACGAGAAACCTAAGACAAAAGATAAATGGTCTACACCTGACTGAGAGCAATACGAACTTGCTCAGAAGGCCAAAAGACTTATGATAATGGCCATCCCCAATGACCTCTTCCAATCCCTAGATGCGTGTGAATCTGCATACGATCTATAGAAGGAATTGGAGAAACAATTGGAAGGAGGGGCTAAGACTCAGAAAAATCGCAGAGCCCAATGTATCAATGAATATTACTCTTTCAAAGCTCTGCCGACAGAGTCTCTGCAAGCAACTTATGACAGGTTTAACTCTTTGATAAACAAGTGCAAGAAGTTTAGGATCTATAGAACCTCTGAAGAAAACAATGTCATGTTCCTAAAGAGCCTCAACGAAGAATGGCTCCAGCTGTCTATGTCCCTTCAAACTAATCAAGACTTAGGCACCTGGAGTTTATCATATCTTTATGGAACTTTGGTAGCCCAAGAACCCCAAATCGCCCAGGCAAAAGCTCAAACTGCTGGGCCTCTGGCACTTGTTGGTAAGACTACAGAGGCAAAAGAGAAGCCTAAGAAGGAAAAAGCTGTGGAGGAGAAGAAGGAGAAAAAGAAGAAAGTGGTGATGGTTGATAGTTCTGAGGAGGAATTGGTGGAAGAGGAGGAGGCAACAATGGCCTCGATAGCTAAATCTTCAGCTATGTTGACGAAAGAGTTTGGAAGAGGAGGATACATGAAGAAAGGTTATAAACGTGATGGAAGGGATGATAGAGGAGAGAAGTATGAGTCAAGAAACCAGGGAAGAGAAGGTTCGAACGACCAACAGAGGTCGAATGACAGGAATGACAGAGATGGTGACCGACAGAGGTCAGACGACAGAGCTGGCAACACTTCCCAGAACCAGGGATGTTTCAATTGTGGCAAGCCAGGCCACTATGCTGCTGACTGCAGGAGCAAACCAAACCGCCCTCAGAGGGATTCTGCTTTCTACAAAAAGAAGGCAGAATTTTATGCTCAAAAGTCGCTCATGGTGGAGCAGGAAAACTGGCAGTCAGATACATCCTCTGACGAAGGCGAAAAGAAGAACGCCCTGTCCTGCGGAATGGCAGAGGTCAGCTCCTCCGACTCTGTGAGGTATCCACTTCTAACTCTTACTCTAATCAAGCAGAAGCTGATTTGCTTAAACTGACCATTGAATACACTGAACTCAAAAAGACTTGCGAAAGTGTCCAGAAAAAGCTTACATTCTTTGAGAGAGAAACCAGACTTCTCACTCAAGAAAAGGCAAAATTTTCAAGAAAAGGAAGAAATTGAAACAAATTGGAACAAACACCTAAATCCTTTGAAAGAAAAGATTTATGAACTCAACTCTGCCTTAAAATCTAAATCTAAAGAACTTATGGACGTTGAGAGCGACATAATGAATATCCTAGCTCTTAAACACTATTTTCAAAAGGAAAGAGAAGTCCTCTGTCAAGATCTACTCAGAAGAGACCTTCTAATTAAGAAATATCAAGATGCACAGAAGGTGTACGAGAAAATTAATACACAAATAGGGTGACAGGGAATTGGCTTCTGTGATATAGATCCATACACTGGAACCAAAAGAGATAACTCTCTGTCCTCTCTATTTCATATTGGAAGTACAAGAAAACCTGGTTTTCCAAACTTACTCTCTGTCAGCAAAAGGCAAAAAGTCTCTAGGGAACCTCACCAGAGGAAACCTCTGAAGATGATAAACGTGTGGTTTGAAAACACATATTTATCACCTTCAATCTCTGTCAAAAGAGAATCCAAACCTAAAAAATATCTGAAAACACAAGATCAGATAAGAATCTTCAAGTTTGGTGACCCCGAGACTCAAACACAGGTTGCTTTTGTCTGCATGATAGACTCTGAAAAGAAATTATCGGCAGAGGCCCCTGAATTCATGCCTGCTTCTTCAGAATAAAAACTTAAACATATTTATGAAAAAGAGTTGATGGAAATTGGGAAAAACAGCTTTTATGAAAACCTCTGTACATCCTCTGTCGAACAAAAACTCTCCGAGGAAACCCTGATAGACACTTATGTTGACTTAAAAGATAGTCTCAAAGAAAAGGATGAAAGCGAGTATGGCACATGCTCTGAAAGTCTAGCCTCTATCGACAGAGATCTAAGTGAATCAACCTCTGTATATGAGGACGATTCATCCTCTGACGAATCTGAGACTGACTCAAATAAGTCAGAGATAGTACCTTGTGATCTAGAGGGTTCTAAATGGAGTAACCAACAAAAATTCCCTCGTCGGATTTGGGATCAAATTTCCCAAGATGATCTCTATCGTTGAGGATGCAACAGACACATCCAATGACCTCAAGTTCTTAAAAACAATCTCCTGCCAGAATGGAAAGTGTTCGCTTCTCATATCAAACACAACAATCTGTTTGAGAACGTTCCAATCCATGAGCTTTATGAGATGCTCATGCAAGACGAGGATGAAGTCATCGAGATATTAAGCACTCAGAAATCATCCTCCAAATCTCAAGCCGATCCCCTCGCTCTTGTATCTTCAAAAAGCGGCAAGTCATCCAGCCGTCACTCCAAGAGAGCCCAAGTGTCCAGTGAATCAGAACCTGAAACTGAAGAAGCAGAGGAAAGCGACTCTGACCCTGAGTTGACTGAGATAAAGAAAGCAATGGCCCTGATCACCAAGTCATTTTAGAGAAAGAAGTTATTCAAGAAACCTTCTTCTAATAATCAACGCTACGCCACTACTCCCAACAAGCGCCATGATTATAAGGAGAAATATGAAGGAAAGAGAAAGTCTGATGAGCACAAGCATACAGATCATAAGGAGAAGAACGAACGAAAGCCTGATTCAAAGAACAAAGATGAGCCAGTCACGTGCTATAACTGTGGTAAATTGGGCCACTTTGCCAAAGACTGCCGAAAGCCCGTTGTGCGTAACGTGGAATACTACAAGGAAAAACTGCTGTTAGTAGAACAGAAAGCTGTAGGAAAGGCACTGTTAGTTGAAGACGACCACTGGCTGAATTGTTTCGACGATGAAAGAGATTCTGAAGATGCCGATGCTTTCATGGGCAACCACTCTCCTTCGCCAAAACAAGGAGATCTTTGTCAGGTATGTATCCCTATCTATCAAGGCTTAGTCGATCATATGCAACCACTTATTCAAAGAATAGACTCCTATAAGGCTTCCACTAATGAACAACTGCTTGAAATTAACTCTTTAAAAGAAAAGCTAGATATTCAAAAGAGAATCACTGATAAATATAAGTCCGACAATGCAAATCTTAAAGAAAAGTATGCAAATCTTTCCATTGCACCCAAAGATCTTAGGGCTAAGATATCTAAGTTAAATGCAAAGCTTGATCAGTGTGAGGATGAGAAAGCAGAGATTATATTTCAATGCTCCTCTCTTCAAATTCAACACAAAGAGTTTGTTTCTAAAGTAACTGATCTTGAAACTAAACTTCGTAAACGGGGTCAAACTGATCAAACAGTTCACATGAACAAACCTAAGGAATTCACTTATTTCAACAAAGAATGAGGAATTAGGTATGACAACCCACATTACTTGAAAAAGATTTTGACAATGAGACCTACTCTTTACGAATTTAACTTTCATGGTCTTGATAAAAAGTTTCCCGAATACAAAATCAAATGGACTGGACCTCTCGAAGTGAAGGAAGAGGAAATTGAGGAATACAAACGCGCACACACCACTAAAATGCAATTACCTTTTGCGTATGAACCTCGTAACTATTTCTACAAGAAAAATAAATCTAAGTATCTTTCGAATGACTACTTTGACGGCTATAAGGTTGCGAAGCCCAAGGATTCCTCTAAAAAGGATGAGGCCCCAACACCTGAACCCAAAACTGAGACGGACGAGTTTAAACTCTATGTTCCTCCTCTTGTTTTGGAGTAAAAAATGTCGAGTTAGAGGAGACACTCGAAAAGGAAAGGACTAATTTTCAAAAGGAAAAACAAGAGCTTCTAACTGAACTTGAGAAAATCAAATCCACCAAAACCGAACCTGCATCTGTTGATGTAACACCCCGAAAATTGGAATTTTGACTTTTGAGTTGTGGACGTCCGCATGGGGACAAGGCCGGACGTCCGTGTTGTAACACCTCGAAGTTCCGTTATATTATATTTAATATGAATGGGGTCGAAATGTAATTTAGTCTAAGATTTGGACTATTTGTAAATGTAAACCTTAAGGGTTGAAATTGTAATTGACCAAAGTTTAAGTTAATTGTGGAATCTTGAAAACTTCAGGGTAGGTTTTGTCAATGGGTGAAAGTTGCTTTGTATTTAACTTTGAGTCGGCTGAATGGGTTGAAAAAAAATATATCTCATTTTATCTCTGAAGTCGGTTCCAAGCAGGAGAGGGTATCAAACTAATTTGGTAAGGAAATTATTGAATGAAACTTTTACAATTCGATTTCCCTTAAGAAGTAGTGTTCATAGATTGATCTGTTTGCTAGTGGATTGCTGAAATATTGGTGATTCGGGTTGAAAATTGGAGTTTATCGCTTGCAGACTCTAATATCGAATTCAACAGGTGAGTTCATCTGACTATTTGAGTTAAATAAACCAATTGTAAATTGTTATCTGTTTGAAATGATCAATAGAAGCTTATTGGAAAGTATTGAATGGAAATTATTTGAACTGGTAAATTGAGTGAAGTCCGAAAGATGAATGGTACCGGATATGGTACTAGATTCCGGATGGTATCGGATTCCGGGTTGATACCGGATTCCATCGGATTCCGGATGGTTGTCCGGAATGTACCGGATCCAGAATATACCGGATTCCGGATGGGTCCGGAATTGAGGTTCCGGAATTGGGATTCCGGATTGAGATACCGGATACCGGATGGATCCGAACTTGAGAGTCCGGAATGTTTTCCCGGATTGAATACCGAATGTGTTAATTGGTTAAGTCGTTGAAGGGGGGACAATTGAGAATACGGGTATGTTAGATTATTTGGAATCCTTAGCTTTGAGAATACGATATGAAATGTTTTGTGCATTCGAGTGAATATACACGTATGCTAGTAAGTGTAATGGATCCATATGCACTAGTATTTTGTGAAAACGTGGAATAGGCGTGGACTAATCGTAATTCCCGTGTGTTAGATAAACGTGGAATAGGCGTGGACTAATCGTAATTCCCGTTGAATTGAAATGAGGAATAGGCGTGGACTAATCGTAATTCCCATTTCGTATTAAGATGAGAAATCGTGGAATAGGCGTGGACTAATCGTAATTCCCGATTTCCGTTGGAAGTTAAGAGATAGGCATGGCTTAATTGTAATCTCTACTTCCACTCCAAGAAATAGGCATGGACTAATTGTAATTTATTGGATATGAGCAATGATCTAGAATCCGTGGTAGTTCGTAGTGGGCTCTCGAACATGATACTATGATTGGCTCAGTGTTTGTCATATTCATGGAATCGGGTATGATCCCGTCATCGCAAGATGTTTATATGTACGGTAAGAATGATGGCAAACCAGGTTTGTTTATACGCTTTGTTTACATTGGTATCCAAGACTTATAAAGTTTTAATTTGAAATTGGATGTTCTCACTAGGTGTAAGCCTAATCGTTTCAAGTTAAATTTTCTTACCATGTTCTAGCTCGGGAAAGGATAAGCTGGGATGAGTGTCGAGAGGTTCCTGAGTTATACTTTGGATGACATTATGGAGAAGTTAATGGAAGTATTGATGTTTTGGAGATTTTGTATACAACCTTTATAATCTAATTGTGCATGTTATGGATTAGATTAGTAGGTTGTTTATAAAAGTAGGATGTATATATAAACCTTGTTATGACTTCTCCATTTATGTATGAATTTTTTTGGGAAATAGTTATTGTGGACCTTGTAAAAGTAAGGTTTAAATTTGTTGAAATTTTTGGACGTTTCACGTGTCCAGCCGGACGTCCGTGGGTCGTCCGCGGAAGCAACAGGGAAAAATTTGGGGTTTCGGTCAGGGCAAGGCCGGACGTCCGCATAAGCCTCCAGCCGGACCTCCGCGATGTGTCTGATGAGATATTTGTTTGTTTTTAAGACTTTTCCCTCTCTCCTCCCTCATTTCATCTTCAACACCCAATTAAGACTTCTCTCTCTCGCTAAACCGATTTTCTCCTAACAAACCCTAAATCCTTCATCTTCTCTTCATCCTTCTTCCCCAAAATCAAACCCCTCACCATTTTTATGAACCTTAACCTCTCAAGAACCCTTTCACTTCATCTTCTTCATCAAGTTTCTAGGGTTTCATCCAACCCTTTTTCTCCATTTTGAAGATTTGGAATGTGTGGTTCATTTTGATGATTCTAGAAGTATTTTGGTTGGTGGATTCAAGTTGTGGTTAAGGTAATATTCTCTTTTTCTTCATCTATGAAAGTTAGGGTTTTGGTATAAGTTTGGATTTTGATGTTTTATGTTGGGGAAATGATTTTAAGTGTTTGGGATGAATATTTATGGTTGGAAACTTGTGGATCTAGGTTTTTGGAAGATTTGGCTTGAGGATTCATGTTTCTTCAAAGGAGCTTACGTTTGGGAAAAACCTAGATTTAGCCTAAATCTAGCAAGGTGAGTTCAAGTTGATTTGTGAAAATGTTGTACATGCCAAAATGTTATTTTTCCATGTACTTATGTGTTTTACATGAAAATTATTAATTGTTGAGTTATTTGGTGGGTTTTGACCTTTTGAAGTATTTTACTTTGTAAATATTGTAAAACACCCATATTTGGGATTTTTGGGAAATTTGATAGATACATCATAAATGAAAATGTTTAGATGATTTATTTTATAAATGGTCTACTTGATACGAAAATGCATTTTAGTGTATATTTTGGAAATATGCATATAGTCCATTATGGGACGATTTGGAAATGTAACGGTGTGAGTTTCTTGGAAAAGAGGGTTGTCCTAACCCAACGTCTTGTTTCGGGTTTTCATGGATTCAAATTATGTATTGACAAAAGCGTGTGTTGCTACATTTAATTTCATTTTATGGATTTTCACGATTGATCCTTTGAGTTAGCCGAGCTTGTGACTCGGTAATGGATTTTGTTAAGTCTTGGGGACATTTGTCCAGTTTTGATGGCCTAAAGTTGAGTTTTGGTCGTAATTTATGTTTATTGGAGAATTACATGTTTTGAATGGTAAGTAAGATGTGGTAAGTAAGATGTGGGCCTATATGGTCGGGCATATTGTAGCACATAATAGGCATCGGGTTCCATGGTAAGTAAGATGTGGGCCTATATGGTCGGGCATCGTCCCATGGGCAGTAAGGTGTAATTCTAGATGTGCTTGGCACGTGATAGGCATCGGGTTCCATGGTAAGTAAGGTGTGGGCCTATATGGTCGGGCATCGCCCCATAGGCAGTAAGGTGTAATCCCAATGTGCTCGTTTTTGTGGACTTGGAGTGACCCAATGTATAGACCTGGAGTGGTTGAAGTTGGGGGCTCCCGAGTCTCCACGGGCAATAGACCTGGAGTGGTTGCGCTCGTTATTTTATGAGAATAGTCCACATGCTTGTTTTATTACATGGTTATGTGACCCACTTTTGTGTTCCGTCACGTGCGATGTAAACGAGCCTCCCCCGCCACCGAAAGGTGTTGCTTTGGGTATTTGTTTCTATCCATGTTTTCGGTGACGTATTATATTTATATGGATTGTTTTCCATGGTATGTGAGTTGTGGGTTATGCCTCATCCGTGTTTGGGATGTTTTGAATAATAGCGATTTATTCGTGATTTAAATCATTTTGGATATGAAATACTATTTCACTTTTCGAGTTGGTTTTGGGATGAGCCCATTATGAGGATCGTTTTATATTAAAGCTTGCATCTCGGAATTTGTGAGCATTGGAAAATGGGTGGTTTGCATCTTAAGTAAATTCTTTTGAACTCATGACTTAAATTGTATCTCTCTCTCATTTTATGAATTATATGGTCATGATAAAACTCTTGAACTCACTAGGCGTTAGCCTAACCCTTTTTATTTGTCATCATGTGCAATTGGTTCCGGTTGGGGAATAGTTCTAGTAACACGGTGAAGGGGTAAGAGCTAGTTGTATGCACGAGAAAGGATTAGCTCGGTGAAGTCTTGTGCATTTATTTTGGGATAGCAACTTGTTCTTGTGTTAAGTAACACCCGACTTTTGTAGTCTTGCTTAGGTTACGATTAGTGTTGAGGTTATTACGCTTTAAAATTTGAGGTGATTTCAAGGATGGTTTATAGTAAGAATTATATATGTCTTTTGTGTATTTAATCGAAATTTTATTTAGTTGCTCTTCCAATTTTGTGTGTGTTACAAGTTGGTATCAGAGCTTAAGTTTGAGAGAATTAGGTGTTGATTTTTGATACCTAGACTCAAACTAGTGTTCTTTTAAGTAAATGAGAGTGAAATTCACCAGTAGGCACTTTAAGATAGGGTGTTTTGAGGTCGATGGAGTTGCTAGAAACGTGAATCACGTCGAGAGTGGCAAGGATAAGCGTGTACGGTGCGTTCATAATGACACCTGGCCAGTGTCATGGTGAACCCACTAGTTACATGTGCATGCTTGAACTACTTTAATGTGATGACCGTTGGGGTAGTGAAGAAGTTTCTAAGCGAGTAGTCGTTGGAAAAGATTGGCGATTTTAGCATTAGTCACTTAGAGTGACAATAAGCATGATAATTGCTTTAAGTGAACCGTTTCGGGTCGGAGTTGGTGGTTGGATTAGAACCATAGACTTATTGAATCGACCTTAATTCGAGGAAAAATTGTAAGGTTAATCGATGTAACGTCCAATTTTGCCTTAAGGTGAGCATCTAGATGACGGTAGTGTGACCGGAGGGATTTGGAGGAGTATGGTTTGAGACGTTGAGTGCCGACTAAATTCATGCACAAAATTCATTTTAAAATAAATTGCATCCGTTATTTCTTGTGTTTCAAATCCTCATGTGAATTGTGTTACGAAATCTCAAAAAAATGTTTAGCACACACAATATTTTAAATCAAGGTTTCGAACATGCATGAAATTATTTTATTGCGGGGAGTTGCAAATTCTGTCGGGACCTCCTTTATTTTTGTCGTTGTCCAACGTTACTTTCGGATACAGTGATATCCATATTTTGATGTTGTTTAAGATGTTGGACAAGTAACTGTGTGGGTAAAAAATCACACCTCACGACCGATGCTAGGAAACTCAGATGACATTTACGCAAGACCACTCTTGTATCAAGATAAGGTTTTACAAGACGTTTACAGACGTATGCTCGGTCGTACGTTTTTATGCTGGTCGTACGTTCCGTACGACCAACGTGTGAGACTTAAGACGGTCGTACGATTATACTAACCGTTAACAGTCAAACATCCGTTTCTTTTGTTCATTAATGCAGGTCTACAAGCATTCATGGTGCAAACGGACAGTAACGGACGAGTCATGAATGGCATTTAAAACCCGACAGCGGTTACGAAGTGCGCCATAAAGCCACATTTAATGATCAGCGGAAGCTATATAAAGGCATGAGCTGCAACCGAAAAAGCAATCTGGTTCAATCTGTTCTCATCTGAATTAATATGATTTACCTCTGCTCCATCTACTTTCTAAGCAATTCTACATCGAGAACACAGTGATATACCAGGCATTCGAACAAATATCGCTGAAGCAACTTCGCACGACAGCAGTTCGAACCGCACGACAACAGCTTATTTCGCACGATTAACACACGGCACACGTCATTTACACACGACTAAGTCTATTTTTACATTTATCTGTAATCTGTTGTACACAAAACACTTGTTACAAAAGGACTTTCACCCCTGTTTGGCGACTATAGTGCACCGTCGACCCTCCCAGGTCGACCGCGGTTTTTTCCCTCGTTTTGGGGGTTTTCTGCGTCACCAAATCTCTTGCCTTACTTACTTTTTCCTTGCGACTGTGTTGCTTGGTCTCGAGATACGTTTCTTTAGTTGTTAAAAGTCCACATCAACCTTAAGTTGTTCTTTTGGGCGATTTTTGGCATTAACAGTTTGGCGCCACCCGTGGGACCCCATCTAGAGAAAATCTCAGACCATCGCACATATCGCTCTAACGATCTTGTGAAGTTTTTGTTATTTTCAGGTAAATGGCAAACTATCAAGATCCCATGATTCAACTTCAATCAGAATTGAATGCAACCCAAAGACAGATTCAAGCTCTGCACGAGCAAAATCAGAAAGCAGCAGCAGAAATCGCTTCTCTGAGGAATCCATCGATGGGCAATTCCTTTGGTCCTCGACCTATGGGTGCACCTATCATGAGGCCCCAATTCCAGACAGGTCCAGGGCCATTCGCTAGCAATCCAGGTCCAGGGCCATTCGTCAACAATCCAGGTTCGGGGCCATTTATCAGCAACCCTCAGCAGGGGCAATATCCCCCTCAGTATTTAAGGCCGCCACCTTTGCATAATGGTGCCCCTCTATATTTCGTCCCTCTCAACGGGGATGCCAATGGTTCTTCGTACGGAAATGGAACGACGACAGCTACGAATTCAGGTGTCAATCCTCAAATGGGTGTAAATTCCGATCCTAATGACCCCGTCGCCTAGCGACTTAGGTTATTGGAGGATCAGAACGAAAAGATGTTGTCGCTACTTTCCAAATTACCAGGTGCCACCGTCTCCGTCGACGTCGAACCCCGCACAGGATTTCAAGCGCCGCCTTTTGTTGACACGATAGCGACCGTCGACGTGCCAAAGAAATACAACATTCCCGCTTTCACTCCTAAGTACTCGGGAATAACTGATCCAACAGAACATATTGCACAGTACAAACAATTGATGTGGACAGTATCAATCCCACATCAATACCAAGAGGTGTGCATGTGCAAGAGCTTCGAGGCGACTCTTCCAGGTCCTACTCTCCAGTGGTTGATCAACCTCAAGCCCAAGTCCATCAGTAACTTCGCAGAGTTGGTCAACCAATTTTCACAACAATTCGACAGCAGTCGCAAGATGGAGAAGCAGACCAGCGACCTGTACTACGTCGTCCAAAAATCTAGAGAGTCCATCTGTAGTTATTTCAATCGCTTTAACGCAGAAATGATCAGCATTCGAAATTGTGAGTCAAGACTGCCATTGAAGCCTACAAGCGTGGTCTTGACGACATCACCACGGTATTGTACGTCGATCTTACAAAATACCCGCCTGAGAATTTCGAAGTCGTACGAGTCAGGACTCTAGCTTACATGAGGGTCGAAGACGACTTAGTCTTCCGCCGTAAACATTCCACTGATAAAAAGTCGCCTGGGATCAAGAAACCAGATTTCAAACCCAAACCAAGCGTCAAGTCAGAGACGTCGCGCCAAATATCGAACGTTCGGTTCGATAAGAAGAAGAGCAATCCTACGGCTCGATTCTCGCAATATGTTGATCCAAACCCTCAATGATTTGATAATGACTCTCTGAGAAACACTTAGTGAAAATTGTAAGTAGACAATATGTATTAGAGTTTCACTATCGCTGAAAAGTACTATGTCTCTACAGTACCGCTGATAGGAAACTCATAATCTTTAAATTACAAATTCAGCGAAACTGTTCATCAGCAAGCGTTGAGCCTGTTCGGTCTTACTGATGATCGCTGATAGTTTTAGTTGTTTACTTATGATCCCTGAAGACAAGTTTCACGTCAACAATGTTCTACGCTGAAGTCGAAGATCAAGCCAAAGAACCAGCGACAAGTCTACTAATGAACTGATGCGGATATCAGCGACGCCAAGACCTGTCCACTAAACATGAAGTTTCAAGTAGAAGACTTCAGCGAACGCTGAACTTTATCACTCTCTGATAAAGAACTATTCAGCGAACGCTAAATAGTTTCAAGTACAAGTTACTTTTGTCTTATCCCCTTGCACGTCTCCGTACAATTTGTCAGAATGGACATCCCTTTTGTCCAGAATCATACAACCAACTCTGATTCTACAATGTTCATCATGCGGCTACTAGGTTGTCTACCAAGGTCAAAACATGCAACCAATCAGATGCTGCCACGTGTAAAGTGATACTGATATGCATTAAATGCATGCAATATATAAAGGAAACCCTGCTTTAGAAATGAAGTGCTCGACCATTTCCTTCTTCTTACTATTTTGTGTGTTAGAATATTATCCTTAGTATTCTTATCTTCTTTCTAGCTTAATTATAGTGCAAGAAATCTTAGTGATTCTCTTAACTTGTTTAGATTAGGATTATTCCTTAATCTTGTTCCGCAACAAGTTGTAAACTGTTTGATACATATCAATAAACAATTTAGAAAAGTAAAAATCGTGTGTTTGTATTCAACCCCCCTTCTACAAACTTGTATAACCCTTCAGGACCAACAAGTGGTATCAGAGCAGATTGTTTAATCTCATAAACAAGATCTTGCTTATACTAATCCTTTCTCTTCCTTGCTATTTTCCAAATTGGCTAACAACACAAACACAAACTATATCGACAATGGTTCTCTTGCAAAACCCCCTAGATTTTCTAGAGATAACTTTAATCTGTGGAAAAATATGATGATACTCTTCTTAGAAGGTGTAGACCCTACTATGCCTAATTACATCGAAAATGGTCCATATATCCCTGTGAGAATTGATCCTGAAGTTCCAGGCACTGCTACTAGAGCTGCCATCCCTGAAAGGATCATTCCCAAGGAAGTTCATAACTGGTCTGATGAAGACAAGAGGAAGGTGGCTATCGACACTAAAGCCAGATCCATCCTCTCTATGGGTCTTCCTGACGAAGTCTATCATTCCCGAATGAACCTAAAAACCTCCAAAGCCATGTGGGACACAATCTGTGTTCAATATGAAGGTACGTCTGAAGTACAGGACTCAAGAAAATGAATCTCTCTCTGAAGTACATCAGCGGTTCAATTGTTTAATTATTGATCTAAAAACCGTTGGTAAGGAATATTCTAACTTTGAAATTCTGACAAAGTTCCTAGAATGTTTACCTGAAAGCTGGGAAAGTTATTCAATGTGTCTCAAGCTATCAAAGGATCTAAAATATATGACTCTCTCTACCTTATTTGGCACTATGCTCAATCACGAGCAGTCGTGTCATCTTAAGATAAATCTTGTAAAAGATTCCAAAAGCACACCTGTTGCTTTACTCTCAGAATTACCTTCCACTCAGCGATCAACTGTCACTATCACTGAATTAGAAACTAACTATGAATGCTCATCAGATGCTGATTTTTCAGATCTTGATGAATCTATGGCACTCCTAGCTAATAAGTTCAGGAGATTCGCCAGAAAGAATAATTTCAGAAGGAATAAACCTCTCGCACTCACTGACAAGCCAAGATCATCAACCCCTGTTGATAAGGCTACTGCTACCTGCTTTAACTGTGAGAAAGCAGGACACTTTGCTAGTGAATGCAGGTCAAAGAAAGTCTTTAAACCCTCAGCTTTTTCCAAGCAATCCTCTAACCCCAGGGCTAGAGATGACAAGTATCAAAAGCTGAAAGAAAAGTATGCAAAGCTGAAAAGCTTTTAGAAGAAAGGCAAAGGCCTAATGGCTGACTTTGACTGGGCTGCCTCTGATGAAGAAGAACAACCTGACTCTGAAGATGATGATGAGGCCAATCTCTACCTCATGGGAAAAATTGAAGAAGAGGAAGAAAATCCTGACATTCCCTCAACTTCAACCACTAAGGTATCAACTTCTTTCTTTACTAATATTTCAGATATTGATGAAGCTGATAGTCATTGGAAAATCGATCTACTGGAAAGACCATAGTTGAAAATCAATACCTTGATCTAGCTGAACAGCTTAAAAACTGTCACCTTCAAATAGAAAAGCTTTCTAAAATTGAAGAAGATTTAAAAGATCAGGTCCATATAAATCAACTAGTCAAAATCGAACGTGAAGAAGCTATCGCTGCATTAAAAGCTGAAAAAACTACTGTTGAAGGATGATGTAAATCCTCAACAACGATCACTGAGATTATAAGGTCTCAGATACCCCTGAGTGATAAGAGTGGATTCGGTTACAAAGCTGATACTCTAGAACCAACCACTGATCGTTCCATGCTTAAATTCGGAACGTTCGTATCCTCAGTCCCTGACACCTCCTCATCTCAGTGTTCCTCTTCAAAAACTCCCATCCCTGAGGAAAAAATCCTACCTTAATCTCTAAAGGTAAAGGAAAATAAAAAATTTTCAATCAAAAACCTCATAAGGGTACCTGTGTACCTAAGCTGAATTCTTCTAAAGCATCAGTGACTTATCCCTCTACTTCTAAGAACAAGATCCATGGATTTATTCAGCGATCTACTGCTAGACTCAGAGTGGATATTATTGGTAAGAAATCTGAAGAACTGATTGTTCCTCCCATTTCCAATGCCAAAGGTATACTTGGTGATGGCCCTGCTCATTTAAAATTCTCGGCTAAGCATACAAATGGTCCTAAAGCTACTTTTAGCTATAAGAAATGTTATCACTGTGGACTTACCGATCACATTGCTAGTAAGTGCCCCACGGCCACCAAAGCTGAAAAGTTAGCTAAGGTGAAGATCAATGCCTCCAAGGCAAAGAAGACCAATCCTGGTGCAAATCAGGTTAAGGCGAAACCTACCACTGAGGTTAAGAAATTAACCAAAGTGAAGACTAATTCTGAAGCTGAATCTTCAAATGCTGCGAAGATTGATGAACCTTCCACCTCCTCTACCACCACTGATTAGTGTGGGCCCATGGTAAAATGGGTGCCCAAGTCAAACTAATCTTCCTTTGTTTGCAGGTTCAGAAGGGTATCTGGTATCTTGATAGCGGATGCTCTAGACTTATGACTGGAAAGAAAAACATGCTCACTGAATACAAGGAAGAGAAGGGTCCCTCAGTGACCTTCGGTGGAAATGGAAAAGGCTATACCCGAGGGTTTGGTGTACTCTCTAATGGTACAACAACCTTAAGAAGAGTCGCATATGTTGAAGGACTGAAACGTAATCTTCTAAGCATCAGCCAGCTCTGTGACAAGGATAACAAAGTGATTTTCACTAAGGAATCCTGCTTTGTCACTGACAAAAAGGAGAAGATAGCTCTCAGCGGATACCGTATGGAAAATGTTTATGTTATAAACATGGACTCTACAACCACTGAGAACTCCTGTTTCTTCTCAAAAGCCTCATCTGATGTCAACTGGCTATGGCATAAGAGGGTCTCCCATCTTAACTTCAAGACACTGAATACTCTTTCTTCTAAAGAGTTAGTTACTGGTCTACCTCAACACTCATACGCTAAGGAATCTCTATGTTCAGTGTGTGAGAAAGGGAAACAAACCAAGGCAAGCTTCAAATCTAAACAAGTTTCCTCAGTGTCATCTCCTCTACAACTTCTCCATATGGATTTGTTTGGCCCTGTTAATAAACAAGCCATCGCTGGAAGGAAATATACATTGGTCATAGTTGATGAGTTCTCTCGCTATACCTGGGTAATGTTTCTCTGTTCTAAGAGTGACACCCCTGAAGAACTCATTACTTTTGTCAGGAAAATGGAAGTCCTGAATAACATGATTGGTCGCTCAATAAGGAGTGATCATGGGACTGAATTCAAAAATAGTTCTCTTGATTCCTTCTTTGAGAGTAAGGGTATTTCTCACAACTTTTCCTCAGTGAGAACACTGCAACAAAATGGAGTCGCTGAAAGAAGAAATCGAACTATCATCGAAGCTGCACGTTCAATGCTCAGCGGTTCTCATCTACCTACTCAGTTTTGGGCAGAAGCTGTCAACACTGCTTGTTTTACTCAAAACAGGTCGCTGATTGTCAATAGATTCAAGAAAACAACCTATGAACTTTTCCATGGGAGAAAGCCTTCAATTAGCTTTCTTCACATCTTTGGATGTCAGTGTTTCATACTGAACAACAGAGATGCCCTTGGAAAGTTTGATCCTAAGGCTGATGATGGAATCTTTCTTGGATATTCTTCAGTTTCCAAAGCCTTCAGAGTCTTCAATCGAAGAAGACAAACTGTAGAAGAAATAATCCACGTCACCTTTGACGAATCCCATTCACCGAACTCTAGACCTTCTGCTGATACTGAAGAACTGAATCAATGGATGTTTTCTCATCTTGGTGATTCAGAAGATGTTTCCACTCCTCCATCTCATACTCATCCCGCTGAAGATGATGATCCTACTATCATCCCAAGCATGCAGACAAGTGAAGCTGAAACATCATGGGTCTCAGTTGTTCCTCTTAACACTATGCCTGCTTCTGAACCTTCTATCTCAGACATACCATCTACTTCTCAGCAATCAGTGAATGAAATGACATCTGAACCTCTTCCTCTCTTGGCTGATATACCAGAAGTTGCTGAAGCTTCATCTTCAGCTCCTCCAGAAGTTCAGGTTGAGTCAGCTACTTATGCTCCGGCTCAGCGATGGACTATAAGTCACCCTATTGATCAAATCCTTGGTGATCCAAACGATGGTGTTCAGACTCGACGAAGTGCAGGTAACATTTGTTTAATTGTTAACTTTATTTCTCTGATTGAACCAAAGAAAATAGATGATGCCCTCAGAGATCCAAACTGGGTCAGCGCTATGCAAGAAGAGCTGATAGAACTCGAAAGAAA
Organism: Saussurea involucrata; assembly: GCA_033807775.1. Lineage (NCBI taxonomy): Eukaryota > Viridiplantae > Streptophyta > Magnoliopsida > Asterales > Asteraceae > Saussurea > Saussurea involucrata. The sequence goes on from CM066319.1 coordinate 159,701,690, forward strand.
CAAAGTTTGGAAGCTCGTTCCTCGACCATCCGACAAGTCAGTGATAGGCACTAAATGGGTCTATCGAAACAAGTTGGATGAACATGGAACTGTAACCCGCAACAAGGCTCGTCTTGTTGCTCAGGGATACAGACAAGAGGAAGGTATAGATTATGACGAAACATTTGCTCCAGTGGCAAGACTCGAAGACATTCGTCTATTCTTAGCTTACGCTGTACACAAAGACTTCAAGGTTTATCAAATGGACGTTAAATCAGCGTTCGTCAATGGAAAGCTGAATGAAGAAGTCTACGTGGAACAACCTCCAGGATTCTCAGATCCTAAGCATCCAGGTTATGTTTATAAACTGGATAATGCACTTTATGGCTTAAAGCAAGCTACTCGTGCATGGTATGACACTCTTTCTTCTTATCTCCACATTGAAAAATTTGAGCGAGGTAAAATCGCAAAACTCTATTTTTCAGGAAAGTAAAAGGTCATATTATTCTTGTTCAAATATATGTCGATGATATTATATTTGGTTCCACTAAACCTAACTTATGTACTCGTTTTGCTGAAAGAATGAAAGATGAATACAAAATGAGTATGATGGGTGAGCTAACCTATTTCCTTGGTCTTCAAATCAAGCAGAGTGAAAAAGGAACTTTCATTCACCAAGGAAAGTATGTTAAAGATATGCTGAAGAAAATTTTATTTCACTCAGAGCTCAGCTATGAAAACCCCTATGGCACCGCCGCTGACACTAAACAAGGATCCTTCTGGAAAACCTGTTAATGTCACAGCGTACCATGGGATGATCGGCTCTCTTTTGTATCTTACAGCTAGCCGACCTGATATTATGTGAGCAACCTATTTGTGTGCACGATATCAAGCTGAACCTAAGGAATCTCATTTGATCGTTGTAAAGCGAATATTTCGTTACCTTAAGGGTACTCCTAACCTAGGTCTTTGGTATCCCAAAGACTCAGGGTTTCATCTAATCGCCTATTCAGATAGTGATTTTGCAGGATGCAAATTGAATAGGAAAAGCACCACAAGAGGCTGTCAGCTCCTGGGTGGAAAGCTGGTGAGTTGGACAAGTAAAAAGCAAAACTCAGTGTCCACCTCAACCGCTGAAGCTAAGTATGTAGCCGCTGGAAGCTGTTGTTCTCAGGTCTTGTGGATGATAAATAAACAACTGGACTATGACCTTCAGCTCTCAAAGATTCCAATCTATTGCGACAGCGCTAGTGCCATCGCTATAGCCAATAATCCAGTGTTACACTCAAAGACCAAACACATCGAGATCAGGTATCATTTTATTAGAGATCATGTGATGAATGGTGATATAGAACTTCATTTTATTCCAACTGACTTTCAGTTAGCTGATCTGTTCACCAAACCTCTTGATGAGACAAGATTCAACTTTCTCATCAACGAGCTTGGAATGCTGAACTTAGAAGAGTAAAATCTTCAGCGGTTCACATTTGATCAGTGCTTATAAAATGAACTTGTATAACTCTATCAATCACCTTCTCTCTGAACAAAATTGATTCACTGATATCAAGGTATGTTCTTTCTTACTCGCTGACGTTCGCATATGAATGTAAGATTTCAAAACAAATTGCATCGCTGAATATCTCTTCCTTTTCAGCGTTTCTTTTGAAATTCTAAAACTAACACTGATACTTCTATTCAGTGCTTCATGTTTTAAAAAAAATTTCCCTGAGTTTTCAAAATCCTCAGAGACGCCCTAAAATGTGAAAGGACGTTTGTGACGTCATCAAAACGGATAGACCATGGCACGCTTTTCTCTGACACGTTCACCCCTTTTCGTTTTCCTTGTCCAATAAAATTCAAGGGACGTGTACGTGTCATCATGAAAAACTTTCCCGCTCATAGTTTTTCTCTCTCTACTCTCACTATATAAACCTATTGCGTTTATATTTTTACCTTTTACGCGAACATCATCTCCTTCGAGCAAGAACAACTGTTGCATTTGAACTCATTTTCTCCAGAAACTGTTCATCTTCATCTTGAACATCAAAGGTTAATATTCTTGTTATTTACCTTTACAAACTTGTTTTTAATCTTATTATTGTTTTTACAAGATCAAACAAAAGAACTTTTTAAAAGGAAATCATTTCTCTTCATGATTTTCAGAACACAATCTGTTTCTTAGATTGTTCTTCAAGTTTAAAACAAAAATCTTAAACTTGCATCTTCATACGTTTTTCCAGAATCCCTTCTTTAAAAGGAAACTGGAAAACAAGAACATTCAGTATGTTTTGTATTTCTTTTCAAAACTAGCAAAACCCTAATTTCCATTTCTTTCTCTAAATGGCAATTACAAAACCCTAAAAACCCTTATTTTGGAAAATTTATCCATTTTAAGAACTTCTCTTTATCCTCTTCATGCTTGTACTTTGATAAACAGAAATGGCATCTACTGACGTTCCTACTGCTCAGTCCCCCACTACCTATGAAAGTACTGAGCTCGTCAAAGCTCCTCATGTCGAATTTAAACTCGAGCAAGTTACCTTTCAAAGCAACAACCCTTATGCCCTCTTCAACTTCCCTCCAAGGAAGCAGATCAAACACCTTGATGACGCTGTAAACTTCCTTAAGACCTGTCCTCTATCCACAGCTCTGACCATCACACCTCCCGCTCATCGGAATCTACTAGCTCAGTTCTGGTATACTGCCAGAAGAGCTAAGATCACCTCCACAAAAGACCCTAAAAAGGAAATTGATGTCATTCTCTTTGACATCGAACATGGTTCCTCGAAGATCACCCCTGGCGCTATCAGGTGTGCCCTAAACCTCCCTGGTAGTTCCAAAGGAAAACGATTCGTCCCTCTACCTGACCCTAAGAACCCTGCTGACAGAGAAACCCTCATTGCCTTCTTTGATGCAATGCAATACGCATGGGAAACAGGGAGAGACAAACTCCCTGAGAAGAAGCTGACCGCCATCAAGAAATAAAAAATGCCCAGCAAGATGAACTTCATCTTCGCTCATCTAATCAGCTGCATGACAGCTAAGGTTGGGTCAATTGACCAAGCATTCAAACCCCAATAGGCTATGGGGTATGCACTGCTGAAAGGCCTTCACATTGATTGGGCAAAGATCATATTCGACGATATGATGCTCTGGGTGGATGCAACAGAGAGGCCAACAACTGTTCCATATCCCCGGTTTGTCAGCGCTCTCTTCAAACAAGGGCTGAAAAACTAATACCCAAAGGTGGGCGACATGAAGCTCTCACAGGTTTGCCCTAAAGTTCTCGACTTCAAGCCCCTGCCAAACGAGGTACGTCTCTCTACTCTTTTACCTCTTCTTAGACCTAACTATTCTTCTATTTTTGCGGCTACCACATCGGCAGCGGTAATCCCAACCGCTGATACCCAGGCTGCAACATCCACTCCTTCCAGTAAAAGGAAACCCTCTAGTACCTCACTTGGCGCTCCTAAGCCCAAGAAGTCCTCCAAGGAGCAACCCCCTAAGTCTACCCAGGTTGAAGACTCCACGACTCTTTCTCCACAAGAGCCGTTGGAAAGTTCCGTGGTACGCTCTGCCACAGCTGCTGAATCCACCCCTTCCATACCCACTTCAGCGTCTCTAAACGCTGAAGTTAACTTGGAACAGAACCTCCCCTCAGTACCTCCAAGTACTGCGGAAGTAATTCTCAGGGGATCCCTCTTCTCAACTCTTACTCCTCCCACCATTTTTTTGGACACTTCACCAATTGTCCCCCCATTCTCTACAACAAACATCATCCTCAGCGATACATCTGCTGAAGTTCTACAGAGGATGATGAATCAAAGCACAGGACCTGCAAGCACTTCTATGCGTCAAGGCTCCCTGGAAGGCGATATGGAACATTACTCAGGTTTTCGAAGCTTCGATGACTTCATCAACCATCCTGCAAGTATACATAAAATACTAAACACTCCTCTCTCTGGACCCCAACTTCTGAGCTTTCCTTTGTTCATAAGTTTTTAACTGTTGCAGGTCCTAATTTGGGAGATATCGACAACTCCTTAAAGGATTTGACAACAAAGGTGGAATCTCTCACCACCGCTATCTCCTCAAACTCTTCAGCGGTTACAAACGCTGGAGATGCTCTGAAGACACTCACCACAGAGGTGAAGGACAAAGCTTCTAGTGCTGATCTGGAAAAGGTGAACAGATATCTTTCCACCATTGCTCAGGCTCTTGCTAACATTCTATGCAGATTCGGAATTTCTTTCGAGATCATACACGATAACGATCTGCAAATGATCGTACGTTCGAAGATCGTAGTGTCGAATCTACGACTACAACCCCACGTCGCTGGACTATAATACATTTTTTTGATTTCGGTTTATTTCAACAAGCGATTACTGACTTAAGCATCGGAGGGTCGTTGGTCAAGCCAACAACCACCCCTGGATCTTATATTGCTGGTTCGCATGATCGAACGAACACTAGTCTTACGATCTACATCGTGAGAAGACAAAGTCATGACCCGTAACTCATGACTAGAAAACCGAATCTTACGATTCGACACATATATCTTACGATCACAACAGGTGCATTCAAAAATTGAGTCATAAATACGAAGTCTTATGACTTAGACTCTATGATTTGGAATGTATGTTCGGCTCAGTCGCCTGAATACTTCCAAAACCATCCTTCAAATGAAGTCTCTACGACTTAAAGCATAAGTCCTACGGCGACTAAGACACAGGTCTTACGGTTTGTTCTATGATAAACCAAAGTCTATACGACTTAAATAAAAGTCTTACGATCTTCATCGTGAGGAACGAAGTCCTTGAAACTTGCAGAACAGGAATCTTATGATTCATCATATGGGTCTTATGACCATCACAAATGTTCTTTAACTAAGTATCGGAGACACAAGTCTTATGACTTAAATTCCATACTTGGAATATTTCTTCGGCCTCAGACGCCCGATTACTTCGTAATTATAAGTATCTAAGTCGTACAGTTTTTTCTCGTACGTCCTATGACTCGTACATTCGTCCGTTCAGTTTTGTTATCTTTCGTGTTATTTTGTTCAATTGCAACAAAGTAAAGTATACGACAAGAGCATAACAAAAGTCTCACTTGTATTTCTACGATCAAAACTATACAAGTAAAGGGCACGACCGATTATAGTCGCCCCACATCAAAAACAAACTGAAAAGGTCAAGGCAGAGGGGAGTCCTCAGCGACCTCCTCATCGCCAGCCACGTCGACCTCAGCGTCTGTCGGGTCCTCTTCTTCAAGATTGTCTTCTTGGCCGAGTTCATCCTCGTCCCCGACTTGCTCTAAGAAGGTTTTGACCTCCTCCTCGGCTCCGGCCATAGGGTCTAACCCCTGCAAATGCCGACGCATAATCGCTGCTCGAACCCTCAGACGGGTTAGAGCTTCAAAAGACAGAAGTCGCTCCTCCAAGGAGACGACCTCCTTCTCCTTCGCCTCGACAAGAGAACTAAGGTCCCCGACCTGTTTTTCGCTCTTGGCTAGGGAAGCCTTAGTTGCTCCTAACTTCGCCTCCGCCGCAGAGGACTTCTCCAAGGCTTCCCTTAGATGGCGCTGAAGGTCTTACTTTTCCCTCGACGATTCCACATACAAGTCCTGTACTTCGCGGAATTTTTCATAAAGGACCTCCGCCTTCTCCATCGCCGCCCTCTCCTGCTCCCGTGCCACTCGAGTTTCCTCCTGCGCCTGGCGCATCTTCTCTAAGGCAGCTGGTGTGACCCTGCGGATTTTTTCCATATGGGCATACAGGCAGAGAGACGTCTGGAACGCCTGTAGCGTACGAATACATAAAAACGTCAGAAAACAACGACGAAATAAAACATTGAATATACAGGTCGTACATACCTTAAAGGTCAACCCTGCAACATACGATCCCATGTTGTCGACCGTAACCCCCTACAACCGTTCCCGAAAACAGGGAAGGAGGAACTTCTCCAGGACAGGGAAGAGTTTGTCGCTGTCCATCTCCTCCCCGACCATGAAATCCGACGGCAAGGTGAAATTCACTGACATAACATCAGTGGACTCTTCCGCCTCTTTTTCCTTCCCTTTGTCGACCGACGAGGGGGAAGGAGCGTCCTCTCCTGTCAAAGGATTGGCCACCAGTGCCGCGTCAGCCATGACCAGTGGCGTCTTCACCTTCTAAGCGTTGGCGACCCCAGACGAGTCGCCACCCTTCGACGATGGTCCCTTCCGGGCGGTCGTCTGTTGTTTCTTTATCCCCGATGACGGGGATAGGTCAACCTTTCGCTTCAGTTTTTTGTCCTGACGGGCCAAAAGGAGATGAGACTCTTTCTTCGATAAACAATGGGTAGGCATATCTCCTAACCCATCTGTAAAAACGATAAAGGTCAAGAATAAAAAAGACAATGAAAATCATACGACAGAAAACAGATAGCAATTTATTACCTGTCGCTTCATCTTCCTCTTCTCTTCTCTCAGACTCTTCCTCGGCGGGGATCTCCGTCCCCCCAAGGATGACGACCTCGTCATCCCTAGAAATCCGCTGAAAGGACCTGTCTTCTAGAGAATAGTCCCGAAACTTGTCGATCTTCGCTGCAGATTCGAAAAGATCAGCGTCAGGAAACGTGATGGCTGAAACAAAGATCAAATACATTAGCTAAAATGCATGATTTAAATAAAAACACACGATCTTAAGGAAAAAAAGCTTACAAGCGATGTTCCATCCAGGTGCAGCCCACGTCGTATCCTCCTGCAGGAGATCGAGCGATTGTGTCTTTCCGAAGACATACCTCGCCTTCCACCCACGGTCGTTGACCTGGGTATTCTGCACAAGTACCAAAGCACCTATGTGCTTCGATGATAGGCTATAACGGTGGTAACCATCCACCTTCACCGTGTACGCCGCCAGCAAGTCGTCTATATTGAACGACGGCACCCACTCGTTGGTGATCCTGTCAATCACGAAAATGATTCGCCAGAATTGCAGCATCATTTACGTAGGAGATAGGGAAAACCTAGCCAAGAAATCTCTGGCCAAAAAGGAAAACGACCACTTAAAACCCGCCTTAAACGGGTATTCGTACAAAACAAAGTGTCCACTTGGACAATCTGCCGGTCGTAACTGACCCGACGAATATATCTGAACGACGTCAGGGATGCCGGACAAGGTCCTAAAAGCCTCTAGGCTCTCCCGACCCTCAATGGTGCTCGTAGGTTCGATCGACATTTTTCTAAAATTTGAAGAACACGAAAAACTTTCTTCTAAATTTATAGACACTCCAAACGCACGTAACTGTTTGGGTAAAATTTCACCGATCTCGACCACGACCAAAACAAGGAAAACATTTATTACACTTTTCCATGATGAGACAAAATCATAAACACTTTATCATCTGACCAAAATAAAATCGAAAGTTGCTCACGACACTCGACCGTCGTATGGAACCTCACGACCTCGACCGACTAACATTGATATTTCTGTTATGTTCTCACTGTTTAATGCAGGGTCAATGTCATTGATGAACAACGGCTATAACCGACGAAGGCCATTAACAACATTAAACTCAGCGTCAGTTACGACCGTTATTTGAAGCTTTTAAGGAATCATTTAAAGCGCTCGAAGACTATAAATACAAAGGCTCAATCATCATCTCTGGGATCTTGAATCATCTGAACTCTCAAGAACACTCGAAGCAAAGAATTCTCTCTCGAAAGATCGCTCTTGACGCACGATTTCCACGCACGTCTCTTAGTTCCTACACACGACGCACTAGTTTTTACATTCGATACACCTGTTTTACTTTACATCTAAAGTCTTTCTTTCATTTATATTGTAATCGTTGTACTCTCGACACCTGAAACGCAAGGACGTCGCCCATGTTTGGCGACCATAGTGCAGCGACGACCTCCACAGTCGTCCGTGGGTTTTTTCCTCGTTGAGGTATTTCCCGCGTCACCAAAATCTTTGTCTTATTTACGTTTTCTGTCTTTGTCGTACGGTTTGTCGAATGATTCCCATTCTTTAGTTGTTAAGCTCCACAATCAACCTTAAGTTATCCTTCTGGACGATTTTTGGCATTAACAGTTTGGAGTTCCTTCTTTTTCTAACGGTTTCTTCGACAAATGTGCGTCTTACTAACGGTTTCTTGGAGTTCCTTCTTTTTCTATTTCAGGAAAATGGCAGGTAATGGAAACCCGGAGCAGGTCATCGCCCAGATGCATTAGGAGCTTGAAAATGTGCGCCGTCAGATCGACGCCCTTGCTGATCAAAGTCGAAGGGCAGCCAAAGAGATCGCGCGACTGAGAAATCCACTCGGACTACAGAACGGTCCTAGACCATTCGTGCAGAATCCGGGTCCAGGATCGTTCTGTCAGAATCCAGGGTCCGCTCCCTTTATCCAGAATCCAGAATCGGGTCCATTCGTTCAGAATCCAGGACCAGGGCCATTCGGTCAGAGTCAGCAGCAAGGTCCATTCATGCAGAATCCGCAGCAGGGACCGTTCATCCCAAATCCCCAGTTCGGGTCGGTTCCTCCTCAGCATCTGAGACCACCACCCATGCATAATGGGTCCCAGCCGTATTTCGTCCCTTTCAACAGGGACGCCAATGGCTCGTCGTACGGAAATGGTACCAGTTCAGGGGTTAACCCTCAAATAGGTATGAATTCCGATCCTAACGACCCCGTCGCTCAGCGGTTGAAGATGTTGGAGGACCAGATCAAGGCTTATTTGAAAGGCTTACCAGCCGATATGATGTCTAGAGTCAGAAATTATAAAGCCTTAATTCTGAGAGAGACGATTGAGGAAGCAAATATCATGGAAGAGGTTTATGCAAAAGATAAAGCTGAAAAAGCTCACATAGGAGAGAAAAGAAAAGGGGAAGGTCGATTGGAATCTTCGCATGGGTCGAAGCCCTTTATTGATAACACTTATTTTGAGCCTCGTCAGGAGCTGAATTGGTGCCAAAAATGTAAAAGTAAACACTATGGTCCATGTAGGGTGACTTGGCTAGAATGTTTCAAGTGTGGCAAGAGTGGTCATACCATAGGGAATTGTCCCATACTAGGACCGACATGTTTTGAGTGTAAATAGCCTGGCCATTATCGAAAAGATTGCCCTCGTGTATAGTATGTTCACAATTTCAATTAGCTACTGTTATTATGAATATATTATTACACAAGTATAATTGTTTCTAAATTGTTACAGTGACTAATGAACGGTAAAGTACGTTTCGCGTGTTTGGATATGTGTAACCATTTTTTATGGTTATTTCTTGGTGTTATGTCAGAACGATGGTGAATACGCCACCAATGTCCCCTATTTCTTCGATGGATCGGGCCATGATTGATTGGTCAGTGAAAAAGCGACCTGAAATAGGTGAAACTCATGAGAGTCCGCCGAGGTTACCTTCTATGGGAGAAGCGGACAGTCGGGTATACATAACGAGTACCAGTACTATTAACACTGAAACGACGGAGCCTACGATAGAGTCTCACATGATGGAGAACATGACGCGAATGATGAATACAACAATGGCACAACAAGCAGAAATGTTCATGAAAGCGTTGAATGATCGAAGTACTGAGTTACGACGACCAGAGCCGAGTACTGGTGTAGTAACTCCACCGCGTAATCCTGTAGTGAATGTAAACAGGAGTGTGGAGCGAGTTTGCTCTTATAAAACATTTCTGATTTGTAAACCGCCAGAGTTTACTTGAGCAGACAATCCAATAGCATGTATGAACTGGCTTAGAGAAATGGAACAGGCGTTTCGAGCTTGTGAATGTGATGAGGAATCGAAGGTCAGGTTTGGTTCTCAATTGTTACGAGGCAACACCTTCACTTGGTGGAACATTGTGACGTCGACAGTAACAGCCCCGGTTTTGGCTGCTATGACGTGGGAGTCTTTTAAGAAAAAGATTCAAGAAGAATACTGTAACGAAAATGAAAAGGATCGAATCGAAGAAGAGTTTCGGACTCTTAAGAAGGGTACTTCGTCCGTTCGAAAGTACACAAAATTATTCATGGAAAAGCTGAACTTGGTGGGGCATGTGGCTCCAACTGAAAAGGAAAAGATCAAGGCTTATCTGAAAGGCTTACCAACCGATATGATGTCTAGAGTCAGAAATTCTAAAGCCTTAACTCTGAGAGAGACGATTGAGGAAGCAAAGATCATGGAAGAGGTTTATGCAAATGATAAAACTGAGAAAGCTCACATAGGAGAGAAAAGAAAAAGGGAAGGTCGATTGGAATCTTCGCATAGGTCCAAGCCCTTTATTGATAACACTTATTTTGAGCCTCGTCAGGAGCTGAATTGGTGCCAAAAATGTAAAAGTAAACACTATGGTCCATGTAGGGTGACTTGGCTAGAATGTTTCAAGTGTGGCAAGAGTGGTCATACCATAGGGAATTGTCCCATACAAGGACCGACATGTTTTGAGTGTAAACAGCCTGGCCATTATCGAAACGATTGCCCAAAGCTAAAGAAGAGTGGAAATCAAGAGAAGAAACCCAATATCTCAAGGCCAACGGGCTGAGTATATTACATGATGGCGGAGGGAATTAAGGAATCGTCAGGTGTACTTCCGGTATATATTTCTTGTTAATCATATACATGCGTGTGTATTATGAAATAGTATACTAGCTTGTCTTTTTGTACTAGAATCTTTTGTTAAAAGTTAGCTATATCAGTTACTATTTTGAAAGATGCTTAAATGGTTAAAATAAGATCAAGTTATAGTTGGATAATGATTTGATGATTGTATAGTTACCCCAAGGAGATCCGCAAAGTTTTAAGTTGGGGAGCGGATAATGTTGAAGGATATAAGATTCAGAAAATATAGAAAGTTGAGTCCTTGTTCTTCTTGGACTTTTAACTATGATTAAGTATGTAAGACTTAAAATTCAAGGGACACATGACATATTTCGTGTTGGTATGATGTGATTCCACTTACTAAAGTGAGAGTGGATGAGAAGAGTAGTTGTATGGAGGAACCGTAAGTGATTATAGAAAGATCAGTTAAAAGTTACGACCTAAGGATGTGGTTAGGTTGAAGGTACAATTGAAACATCAATAATGTACTAACGTGATGTTAGAATCGGAAGAGGATATGAAGATTAGATATCCTCACTTGTTTACCTAACTTTGATTTCGGGGACGAAATCATTTTCAAGTTGGGGAGTATTGTAACATCTCGATTTTCTATATAAAATGTTACGTCTGGTTATTGAATAATTTGAGTACAATTATGTGATAGATTAATTTTAGAGTTTAACCCCGAATAAATTACGTTATTTGTTTTATGGAGTTATAAGTTAAGGGGTAAACCTTATTTTTAATTTATAAGTTGGAGGGTATATTTTGCCAATCCTTAGATGTGTGGGGTTTGTTTGGTGAGATTGGTGTGTTGGACAACCTAGGGGGGGGGGGGGGGGGGGTAAGGTTGTATTTAAAATCTTTTACTTTCAAAAATTCTTTTACAAATAAATACAGTACAGAAACAGTATAAATAAATCAGAGTATACAAATAATAAATATACAACAATTATATAAACAGATATAATTAAAAGCACAGCGGAATAAATAAAGAGATAAAGGTTAGAGATACTTGACACGGAGATTTACTGATTTACCACCAACTGTGATAAACCAGCAGCCGAGACACTTCTCGACACGATCCAATAAATGTATTCTTTACGGTAGAACACAAACCAAATACAAAGGAATTTGTAATAGTTTCTCAAGCCTCTGCTATGAGATAAACAGGATCACACACCCGTTATTCAAATACTTACAAGAGGAGTATAACTCACAATGGGTAATCACTCTTGTATAATATCTCACACTTGGATATTTAAAAAATATTTTATATTAAAAGAGAGAGCTGAGAGAATGGTGTTGTTGCTGCTTATTGTTGTTTGTGTGGTCTTCTCTTTCTTCACCATCAGCATGCAAATATATAGCATGAAGCTTCCAACGGATATGTGCATCCGCGGTATACCGCCAAATGCACGCGGTATACCGTGCAGTAATAGTACACTGACACTCCAACGGCTCTCATGCAAAGTTGACTGGAATACGTACGTGGCGGTATACCGGCTAGGACTCGCGGTATACCGGCTAGTAAAAGTAGCTTCAACCAATCAGAGATGCACACCGAGCCTGCCGCGGTATACCGGCTGTACCGCCGCGGTATACCGGCGTCAGAAAAGGACAGCTTCCAGGACGCAACCAATCTTGCTGGATCTTCTCAAAAAAAACCTTATTTAATTAAAATCAATTATGGTTTTTAGAAATATCCAAGTGGTATATTATTTTAGGGTGTTTATCATTATAAATTATAAACACTAATGACAACGTAAATCTTCCGTCTTGAACTCTTCAGATAAAATCTTCGTGTTCTTCAAGAACTGTACACTTGGATTAGATTGTTAGATAAACAATAATACGGTGTGTTTGTAATCATCAAAATAAATATATATAAATATATAGAGATGTGGTACACTTGCACCAACAATCTCCCCCTTTTTGATGATGACAAACACAACCGCTAAGCATGAGCATATGCGGTTTCTCTCCCCCGTTTGTCGAAACAAAAAGGGTCAAGAAAGACGGTATGCTTCCCCTCGAGAGATGCTCCCCCTCAAAATATGCATAATTGAGGTAGCATAAACTCATGGGTAAAGATAATAAAACGCTCCCCCTCAAATTAATAACGATATTAAATTGAAGATTTTATAAAATTTGAGGGATAAAATAAAATGCAAAAAGCAATAGAGACAAAGATATACAAACCAATACGAAACACTTGCACCAAAACGGATCTTAAGGCTTCAATTTTCGGTTAATTTTATGTGATAAAAAAAAATCACCACGTATTATGACCTCGTCAGGTAACCACGTATTATAACCTCGGCAGGTAACCACGTATTATAACCTCGGCAGGTAACCACGTATTATAACCTCGGCAGGTAACCACGTATTATAACCTCGGCAGGTAACCACGTATTATAACCTCGGCAGGTAACCACGTATTATAACCTCGGCAGGTAACCACGTATTATAACCTCGGCAGGTAACCACGTATTATAACCTCGGCAGGTAACCACGTATTATAACCTCGGCAGGTAACCACGTATTATATCCTCGCCAGGAAACACGTATTATATCCTCGCCAGGAAGCACCTACAAAAGGTAAAGAAAATTTTCGTGGTACCCTTTTCATATGGGTCCTTTTAACAGTTAGTATAAAACATAAACTGCAAAAATAAATAAAGAACATGTTGTCGACATAAAATAAAATACGACAACATATAAAACCATAAAAATGGTTTAAAACCACAAACGCATCCCACCGGGATTGTCAACATTAAACATTCCTTTCGGAATCCATTTTCTAACCATTTTTATTTTACGATCGTATTTATCATATACGTAAAATGAAGCATTTATATTCACATTATTGTTAGGTCTAGAAAAGTTACCATTATACATACGAGCATGCGGTTTCCTTGGCATATAATTCACATTATTCATTTTGGATACATACGGAGGTTTTTGCACATAAGGTTTTCTCGTTTCAACTTTAGGTGGTTCAAAACACCTTTTAATTTGAATACACGAGCACGTATCAATACATGTATTAGAACCAATGCCTTTTCTACAATTAATGCGATTAGACATATTTAGCATTTTTAACACTTTATCATTGCTATTTTGAAATGCATTAGCTAACAGATTATCTTTTTCATATAAATCGCATTTAGCTTTTAAACATGCATTATCATTTTCAAGTATATCGCATTTTGTACATAAAATATTTTCACATGTTCTTTTCTCTAAACATGCAATTTTATCATTTAAGACAATGCAAGATTTGCAAACAATATTTTCGCATGCTTTCTTTTCTAAAGTGATAACTTTATCATTTAACTCATTTTTGATTTTATTATCACATGCAATGGTTTGTTTACAATTTTTCAACTCATTTTGACATAATAATAATTCTTCTTTTAATTTAGCATTCTCATTTTTAAAACTATTTACGAGAACAATCAATTTTTGAAAAGAGACATTTAACATATCAATATCATCATCGTTATCACTACAACTAGAATAACTTGAGTATGAAGTACATACCTCTTTCTCGCAGTCGACGATGAGACACGTTTCTTCATTTCTTTGATCTCGGGTTTCGTCTCTCTTTTCTTTTGAGTTTCCACCATAGGTGATGTTCAAGTTCTCCCAAATATCACGAGCAGTTTCAAAGAGATAAACACGCTCAATATCATCGTTAGTAAGAACCGAAAAGAGAAAATTTTTGGCTTCATAATTTAAACAATAATTAGCCTCATCTTCGTCGGACCATTCCGAGCTAGGTTTTTCAACAACTTTGTTGTTTTGAAATTTTGTGGGTTTGAAATTTCCTTTAATAATAATATCCCAAATTTTTTGATTTATCCCACGAACATAACGTTCAAAAGAATTTGCCCAAAGATCAAAATTTTCGAAATCAATAAGAAGAGATTTAGAAAACCAAGCATTTTGTTGAGCCATAACAAAAACGGATTTTAAAAAAATTAAATAGACGATTTTTGAAAGCCCTGCTCTGATACCAAATGTTGGACAACCTAGGGGGGGGTAAGGTTGTATTTAAAATCTTTTACTTTCAAAAATTCTTTTACAAATAAATACAGTACAGAAACAGTATAAATAAATCAGAGTATACAAATAATAAATATACAACAATTATATAAACAGATATAATTAAAAGCACATCGGAATAAATAAAGAGATAAAGGTTAGAGATACTTGACACGGAGATTTACTGATTTACCACCAACTGTGATAAACCAGCAGCCGAGACACTTCTCGACACGATCCAATAAATGTATTCTTTACGGTAGAACACAAACCAAATACAAAGGAATTTGTAATAGTTTCTCAAGCCTCTGCTATGAGATAAACAGGATCACACACCCGTTATTCAAATACTTACAAGAGGAGTATAACTCACAATGGGTAATCACTCTTGTATAATATCTCACACTTGGATATTTAAAAAATATTTTATATTAAAAGAGAGAGCTGAGAGAATGGTGTTGTTGCTGCTTATTGTTGTTTGTGTGGTCTTCTCTTTCTTCACCATCAGCATGCAAATATATAGCATGAAGCTTCCAACGGATATGTGCATCCGCGGTATACCGCCAAATGCACGCGGTATACCGTGCAGTAATAGTACACTGACACTCCAACGGCTCTCATGCAAAGTTGACTGGAATACGTACGTGGCGGTATACCGGCTAGGACTCGCGGTATACCGGCTAGTAAAAGTAGCTTCAACCAATCAGAGATGCACACCGAGCCTGCCGCGGTATACCGGCTGTACCGCCGCGGTATACCGGCGTCAGAAAAGGACAGCTTCCAGGACGCAACCAATCTTGCTGGATCTTCTCAAAAAAAACCTTATTTAATTAAAATCAATTATGGTTTTTAGAAATATCCAAGTGGTATATTATTTTAGGGTGTTTATCATTATAAATTATAAACACTAATGACAACGTAAATCTTCCGTCTTGAACTCTTCAGATAAAATCTTCGTGTTCTTCAAGAACTGTACACTTGGATTAGATTGTTAGATAAACAATAATACGGTGTGTTTGTAATCATCAAAATAAATATATATAAATATATAGAGATGTGGTACACTTGCACCAACAATCTCCCCCTTTTTGATGATGACAAACACAACCGCTAAGCATGAGCATATGCGGTTTCTCTCCCCCGTTTGTCGAAACAAAAAGGGTCAAGAAAGACGGTATGCTTCCCCTCGAGAGATGCTCCCCCTCAAAATATGCATAATTGAGGTAGCATAAACTCATGGGTAAAGATAATAAAACGCTCCCCCTCAAATTAATAACGATATTAAATTGAAGATTTTATAAAATTTGAGGGATAAAATAAAATGCAAAAAGCAATAGAGACAAAGATATACAAACCAATACGAAACACTTGCACCAAAACGGATCTTAAGGCTTCAATTTTCGGTTAATTTTATGTGATAAAAAAAAATCACCACGTATTATGACCTCGTCAGGTAACCACGTATTATAACCTCGGCAGGTAACCACGTATTATAACCTCGGCAGGTAACCACGTATTATAACCTCGGCAGGTAACCACGTATTATAACCTCGGCAGGTAACCACGTATTATAACCTCGGCAGGTAACCACGTATTATAACCTCGGCAGGTAACCACGTATTATAACCTCGGCAGGTAACCACGTATTATAACCTCGGCAGGTAACCACGTATTATATCCTCGCCAGGAAACACGTATTATATCCTCGCCAGGAAGCACCTACAAAAGGTAAAGAAAATTTTCGTGGTACCCTTTTCATATGGGTCCTTTTAACAGTTAGTATAAAACATAAACTGCAAAAATAAATAAAGAACATGTTGTCGACATAAAATAAAATACGACAACATATAAAACCATAAAAATGGTTTAAAACCACAAACGCATCCCACCGGGATTGTCAACATTAAACATTCCTTTCGGAATCCATTTTCTAACCATTTTTATTTTACGATCGTATTTATCATATACGTAAAATGAAGCATTTATATTCACATTATTGTTAGGTCTAGAAAAGTTACCATTATACATACGAGCATGCGGTTTCCTTGGCATATAATTCACATTATTCATTTTGGATACATACGGAGGTTTTTGCACATAAGGTTTTCTCGTTTCAACTTTAGGTGGTTCAAAACACCTTTTAATTTGAATACACGAGCACGTATCAATACATGTATTAGAACCAATGCCTTTTCTACAATTAATGCGATTAGACATATTTAGCATTTTTAACACTTTATCATTGCTATTTTGAAATGCATTAGCTAACAGATTATCTTTTTCATATAAATCGCATTTAGCTTTTAAACATGCATTATCATTTTCAAGTATATCGCATTTTGTACATAAAATATTTTCACATGTTCTTTTCTCTAAACATGCAATTTTATCATTTAAGACAATGCAAGATTTGCAAACAATATTTTCGCATGCTTTCTTTTCTAAAGTGATAACTTTATCATTTAACTCATTTTTGATTTTATTATCACATGCAATGGTTTGTTTACAATTTTTCAACTCATTTTGACATAATAATAATTCTTCTTTTAATTTAGCATTCTCATTTTTAAAACTATTTACGAGAACAATCAATTTTTGAAAAGAGACATTTAACATATCAATATCATCATCGTTATCACTACAACTAGAATAACTTGAGTATGAAGTACATACCTCTTTCTCGCAGTCGACGATGAGACACGTTTCTTCATTTCTTTGATCTCGGGTTTCGTCTCTCTTTTCTTTTGAGTTTCCACCATAGGTGATGTTCAAGTTCTCCCAAATATCACGAGCAGTTTCAAAGAGATAAACACGCTCAATATCATCGTTAGTAAGAACCGAAAAGAGAAAATTTTTGGCTTCATAATTTAAACAATAATTAGCCTCATCTTCGTCGGACCATTCCGAGCTAGGTTTTTCAACAACTTTGTTGTTTTGAAATTTTGTGGGTTTGAAATTTCCTTTAATAATAATATCCCAAATTTTTTGATTTATCCCACGAACATAACGTTCAAAAGAATTTGCCCAAAGATCAAAATTTTCGAAATCAATAAGAAGAGATTTAGAAAACCAAGCATTTTGTTGAGCCATAACAAAAACGGATTTTAAAAAAATTAAATAGACGATTTTTGAAAGCCCTGCTCTGATACCAAATGTTGGACAACCTAGGGGGGGGTAAGGTTGTATTTAAAATCTTTTACTTTCAAAAATTCTTTTACAAATAAATACAGTACAGAAACAGTATAAATAAATCAGAGTATACAAATAATAAATATACAACAATTATATAAACAGATATAATTAAAAGCACATCGGAATAAATAAAGAGATAAAGGTTAGAGATACTTGACACGGAGATTTACTGATTTACCACCAACTGTGATAAACCAGCAGCCGAGACACTTCTCGACAAGATCCAATAAATGTATTCTTTACGGTAGAACACAAACCAAATACAAAGGAATTTGTAATAGTTTCTCAAGCCTCTGCTATGAGATAAACAGGATCACACACCCGTTATTCAAATACTTACAAGAGGAGTATAACTCACAATGGGTAATCACTCTTGTATAATATCTCACACTTGGATATTTAAAAAATATTTTATATTAAAAGAGAGAGCTGAGAGAATGGTGTTGTTGCTGCTTATTGTTGTTTGTGTGGTCTTCTCTTTCTTCACCATCAGCATGCAAATATATAGCATGAAGCTTCCAACGGATATGTGCATCCGCGGTATACCGCCAAATGCACGCGGTATACCGTGCAGTAATAGTACACTGACACTCCAACGGCTCTCATGCAAAGTTGACTGGAATACGTACGTGGCGGTATACCGGCTAGGACTCGCGGTATACCGGCTAGTAAAAGTAGCTTCAACCAATCAGAGATGCACACCGAGCCTGCCGCGGTATACCGGCTGTACCGCCGCGGTATACCGGCGTCAGAAAAGGACAGCTTCCAGGACGCAACCAATCTTGCTGGATCTTCTCAAAAAAAACCTTATTTAATTAAAATCAATTATGGTTTTTAGAAATATCCAAGTGGTATATTATTTTAGGGTGTTTATCATTATAAATTATAAACACTAATGACAACGTAAATCTTCCGTCTTGAACTCTTCAGATAAAATCTTCGTGTTCTTCAAGAACTGTACACTTGGATTAGATTGTTAGATAAACAATAATACGGTGTGTTTGTAATCATCAAAATAAATATATATAAATATATAGAGATGTGGTACACTTGCACCAACATGGTGAAACCTAATCCACCCACCGCCTCATTCTATCTAAAAGAGATAAGATAGATGAGATATTTCATTTTTGTGGGTGTGTGTGTGTTCTTCACGGCAAGAGAGAGAGAGAGAGACAGAGAGAAAGAAAACATAAATTGAGAAAAGAAGAGAAGAAGAACAGATTTCTGCTGCAAATTAAGAACTCAAACTGGTATAAACAAAGGTGCTGTTCATTCACTCTTTTTGTTTAAATCCATGTTTTCAGTTAAATTAAGCATTAAGACAACTGTATAAATGGTTTTGGGGATGAACGAATGTGTTTAAACAAGCTGAATGGAACAAACATGGATTTGGATTGTAATTTTAGGCTGCAGGTCGAAGTTACCGGGTAAAATGGTAGTACCCGGTAACCTTTGTATGAAGGTTCTCGGACAAGATAAAGTTATCCGGTAAGTTATTTATTTTGTGGTTACCGGACGGTATCCGGATTATTTAGTTTCCGGATGCCATCCGGATTGAATATATATCCGGTAAGTATTGTATCAGGAACGTATTGTATCCGGTAAGTATTGTATCCGGTACGTATTGTATCCGGTAAGTCTGCATACCCGGTAAGTTTTGTATCCGGACACTTTTAGGTACCCGGAAACTTTGAGTTTTGTTAATTTCTGAACAGGGTATGATGGAAGAACTGAAAGTAGCTTGAACACATCTACTATTTAATGGTAGTGAGTTAGGCTTAGAGGTTGTTTTAGTTTGATACTAAGCAGGTGTGTAGTAATTGATATAAATGTGATTTGCTCATACTGAATGCTATGAGGAATCTATGTGATATTGAATATGATTTGCTCATACTGAATGCTATGGGAAATCTATGTGGTATAAATGTGATTTGCTCATACTGAATGCTATGAAGAATCCATATTAAGCAATAACCTGCACGAGTACGAATAAGTGTAATGGATCCATAAGCACTAGTGTTTTGTAATCACGTGGAATAGGCGTGGCGCTAATCGTAATTCCCGTGATTTGGATAAATGTGGAATAGGCCGAGCTCTAAAGGTAATTCCCATTTTGTGTTATGATGTAATAAACGTGGAATAGACCGGGCTCTTAATGGTAATTCCCGTTGGTTGAAATGAGGATTAGACCGGGCGCTTAATGGTAAATCCCATTTCGTTTTATGATGTGAAATCGTGGAATAGGCGTGGCGCTAATCTTAATTCCCAATTTCTATGGAAGATAAGGGATAGGCCGGGCACTGAATGGTAATTCCTACTTCCACTTCAAGAAATAGGCATGACACTAATTGTAATTTCTTGATATGAGCATTGATCTAGAATTCGTGGAGATTCGTAGTGGGCTCTTGAATGTGATATCATGACTGACTTAGTGTTAGTCATATTCATATTCCTGTTGACTAGAAATGAATGAATAGGCAAAATAGAATTGCTATTCATGTATAAATGAGGGAATAGGCAAAGTATAGTTGCTATTCGTATTTGAGATGTGGAAACATGAATTAGACGAAGTGTAAGTGTTGTTTTCCTTTGCTTTTGGCGGATTAGAAATAGGCAATATATAAGAGCTATTTCTGCTTTCATTTCAAGAAGAAAGTATGGCGATTGAATGTAAGTCTTTAGGCTTGATCGATAAACTAGAATCAGTGATGATTTGTAGTAGGATATTGAATATGGTGATATGACTTTTTGATAGTAGTCATACTCATGGGATTGGGTATGATTCCGTTATTTTGAGATGAGAACGAGTATGGTAAGAATGAGGGTAAACCAGGTTTGTTATGCCTTGTTTAATTACAATGATTTTAAAAGTATTATTTTGAAACTGAATGTTCTCACTAGGCGTTCGCCTAATCGTTTCAAACTATATTTTCTTACCAGGTACGAGCTTATGGAAGAAATGGGATGAGTGGAGATTATACAGTGGTGACAAGTTTGATGTAAATTGACTCTAGTCATTATTTTCATATGTTAAGAATGTTTATTTATGGATATTAGTTATGTAAACCCTTTTAATTCAGGTTTAAATTTGCCCTGATTTTTAGGGTGTTACAGTGCCCGTCGATGTCGAGCCTCGTTCGGGGTATCAGGCGTCGCCTTTTGTTGACACGATCGCGACAGTCGACGTACCGAAGAAGTATAATATCTCCTCTTTCACGCCCAAGTATTCGGGAATAACCGATCCGACGGAGCACATCGCACAATATAAGCAACTAATGTGGACGGTCTCGGTCCCACATATGTATCAAGAAGTCTGTATGTGCAAGAGTTTTGGGGTGACCCTCACAGGTCCTGCCCTCCAGTGGTTGATTAACCTCAAACCCAAATCCATCAGGTCGTTCACTGAGTTAGTCAACCAATTCTCCCAGCAATTCGCCAGCAGTTGCAAGATGGAAAAGCAGACCAACGATTTGTACTATGTCGTACAAAAGGCTGGAGAATCGATCCGGAGCTATTTCAATAGGTTCAACGCAGAGATGATCAGTGTCCGTAATTGCGACGTCAAAACCGCGATCGAAGCCTACAAACGTGGTCTAGACGACAGTTCGGGTCTGTACACCGATCTGACCAAGTATCCCCCAGAAAATTTTGAAGATGTATGTGCCAGAACCCTAGCATATATGGGGGTGGAGGACGATGCTGCCTTTCATTGTAAGCACACCAATGACAAAAGGTCGTTAAGTGTAAGGAAGCCAGAACCATCCGGATTGTTTTGGTTCCTGGGTAAATTTAATCGGACACCTCGAAGTTTCCGGATAAATTTTTTCCCGGACAACCATCAAATTTCCCTGATAAAACAAAGAGTCCGGATAAATCTCTTACTTACCGAATGCAATAGTTTCCGGATGCAATAGTTTCCGGATGCAATAGTTTCCGGATGAAACTCTCTTTCCGGACACTCACAATTCCGGTCACTTTTGTGTATTCCCGGAAACCACAACTCCACTTAGCCTACTGTCGTTGACCTTATTGCCACGTTTGACCATGCATGTCATTCACATTCATTATAGCCGCTGCATTCGACATTAATATATATATATATAGAGAGAGAGGTGGGTTCAAACGAGGAGCTTACCTATTTAAGAGAATGCGATGAGCATTCTCAACCACTAATAGTTTTCCACCACTTGTGCGCGCCACATTTCCTTCAATATTGATTTATAATTTGAAATTTACATTTTTAACCCCTATACTTATTTACTAACTTTACTTTATACCTTTTACTTTCCTAATTTTAATTTTACATTTAACACATATAATCGTTTATGAACTAAAATACGTTAAAAAATACGTTTTAATTTTAATAAGTTAAACCATTGTACTCATCTCTTCGATACGTTCGAAATGAGCTCAATATTGAATATTTTTTGATTTATTTATTTTAATATATATCATATATACTACATAAAAATATTTTTAATATTTACAATTCATACTCTTATAGTTTTGATGAGATTTTTGTTAGGAACACCTATCAAATCATATATGATTAGGAAAAAATAGTAAATCATATGTGATCTATAAGACTGTTATCTGATATCACAAGTTATTAATCATATATGATCTTGTTTTACATTCTGATATCACTTAGTTATTAATCATATGTGATTTTATTTTAGTTGGTAAATCATATGTGATCTATAAGACTGTTATCTGATATCACTAGTTATTAATCATATATGATCTTGTTTTACAATCTGATATCACTTAATTATTAATCATATGTGATTTTGTTTTAGTAAATCATATGTGATCATAGATGATCTTGTTTTACAATCTGATATCACTTAGTTATTAATCATATGTGATTTTGTTTTAGTAAATCATGTGTGATCATATCTTGTTTTACAATATGATATCACTTAGTTATTAATCATATGTGATTTTGTTTTAGTAAATCATATGTGATCATATATGATATTTTTTTACAATCTGATATCACTTAGTTATTAATCATATATGATTTTGTTTTAAGTCGCGATTTTGGTTGCGACTTAAAGTGGAGGGAAAAGTCGCGTAATCATATATGATTTTGTACATGAATCATATATGATTTTATATACATAGCGGTTGTTTTCTTGTTTTCTTAAATATTTAGCGTTCTCATATGAACTCACCTCTTGTCAACTAAATATCAATCAAAATTTATATAAAACGACGATTTTAAATAGTTAAAAAAAATCTAAGAAATTGTAAATAAAAGGATAATTTTTAGCAAACTATTTTAAAGTTGTTAATTGCGTAAATGCGAAATAATTTCGATCAACACCAAATTTGATTATATGGATGGATGATTAGAGCGAAGAAAATAAATAATGATATATAATAATTTCGATCAACACCAAAAAATTATGTAGTATATATGATATATAATAAAATAATTAAATCAAAAAATATTCAATATTAGGTTCATTTCGAAGGTATCGAAAATAGGATTACAATGGTGTAACTTGTTAAAATTAAAACGTATTTTTTTAACGTATTTTAGTTAATAAACGATTATATGTGTTAATGATGAATGTGTAAAATTAAAATTAGAAAAGTAAAAGTTATAAAGTAAAGTAAGTAACTAATTATAGGGGTTAAAAGTGTAAATTTCAAATTATAAATCATGATTTAATGTGGCATTTAATGTGGCGCATGATGGGCTGAGGTTTCGCATGCTTTTGTTTAAACTCCTAATTAGTGGTTGAAAATGCTCATCGCGTTCTCGTAAATAGGTAAGCTCCTCGTTTTGAACCTTTCTCTCTCTCTCTCTCTCTCTCTCTCTCTCTCTCTCTATATATATATATATATATATTGGGAAATTAATTAATATGCCAAAAGTTTGACCATTTGTTACCAAAATGCCACAAATCTCTCCCATCTTACCGAAATGCCACAAAAAACCGCGGTGGGCCCCGCGATCGCGGGCCCCAGGCCCACGTGTCACCAAACTTTGCCCACTTTGCCCGCGTTGGTCCCTCAAGAATGCCCGCGACCCAGCTTTCCCCCCCTCAAGAATGCCTGTGTTGGGAGTTTTAGTCCCTGCCCGCGTTGAGAATCCGCGATCGCGGGCTAACCCGCCACGCGTCGGCACAGGGTTAACCCTAAAAAAATTTTGAAGCCAAAAACCCTAATTTTATACTCATAGCCGCACTATATAAATGGTGGGGGGGGGGGGACCAACTTCGGCCACCTCTCATTATTTTAAACCATCTCAAATTTTTTAATAACTCTATCTCAATTTTCTCCACTCTCTCAATTTTGTCGTGTGGAACACGTGTTCGAGTTTTGTGAAGATGTCTCGTATTACCTCTATGGTATGTTTTCCTTATGTTTTTTGTTATTTTTTGTATGTTATTTTAAGTTAAGATATATGATTTGTATGTTTTTAGAGTGTTTATAACTTTTGTTATGTTTGAATATGTTCTATGTTTAACATTTTTAAGATATATGATATGTATGGTTTTATGTTTGAATGTGATATTTGTATTTATAATGTGTATGTTGTTATAGGAGTATTTTTATAAAAAATTTGTTAAGAGTGTGTTTTTATAAAAATAATTCTTAAAAGTGTGTTTTTATAAAAAATGTTAAGAATGTGTTTTTTTATAAAAAAGTTGTTAACAATGTGTTTTTATAAAAAAAATTGTTAAGAGTGTGTTCTTATAAAAATAATTTTTAAAAGTGTGTTTTTATAAAAAAATGTTAAGAATGTGTTTTTTTATAAAAAAATTGTTAAGAGTGTTTTTATAAAAAAATTGTTAAGAGTGTTTTTATAAAAAAATTGTTAAGAATGTATTTTTTATAAAAAAATTGTTAAGAATGTGTTTTTATAAAAAATTGTTAAAAATGTATTTTTTTATAAAAAAATGTAAAGAGTGTGTTTTTATAAAAATAATTCTTAAAAGTGTGTTTTTTATAAATTTTTTTGTTAAGAATGTATTTTTATAAAAAAAAACTTGTTAAGAATGTTTTTTATAAAAAAATTGTTAAGATATTGTTTTTATAAAAATAATTCTAAAGAGTGTGTTTTTATAAAAAAATGTTAAGAATGTATTTTTTTATAAAAAAATTGTTAAGAGTGTGTTTTTATAAAAAAAATTGTTAAAAATGTGTTTTTATAAAAAAATGTTAAGAGTGTGTTTTTATAAAAAAATTGTTAAGAATGTGTTTTTTTATAAAAATTGTTAAGAGTGTGTTTTTATAAAAAAATTGTTAAGAATGTGTTTTTTTATAAAAAAATGTTAACTTAGGTCCCTACGGTTTTAAGAATGATAACTTAGGTCCCTAAACTTTTAAGAAAGACAATTTAGGTCCCTAAACTTTTAAGAATGCCAATTAGGTCCCTAAACTTTTAAGAATGACAACATAGGTCCCTACGGTTTTAAGAATGACAACTTAGGTCCCTAAACTTTTAAGAATGACAATTTAGGTACCTAAACTTTTAAGAATGCCAATTAGGTCCCTAAACTTTTAAGAATGACAACTAGGGTCCCTAAACCGCAACATCTATATATAACACTATGATACGTTGAAATAAAATAAACCGCAACATCTATATATAACAATATGATACGTTGAAATAAAATAAACCGCAACATCTATATATAACACTATTATACGTTGAAATAAAATAAACCGCACTTTATCTATTTATAACACTATTATATGTTGAAATAAAATAAACCGCAACATCTATAAATAACACTATTATACGTTGAAATAAAATAAACCGCACTTTATCTATTTATAACACTATTATACGTTGAAATAAAATAAACCGCAACATCTATATATAACACTATTATACGTTGAAATAAAATAAACCGCACTTTATCTATTTATAACACTATTATATGTTGAAACAAAATAAACCGCAACATATATATATATAACACTATTATACGTTGAAATAAAATAAACCGCAACATCTATATATAACACTATTATACGTTGAAATAAAATAAACCGCAACCTCTATATATAACACTATTATAGGTTGAAATAAAATAAACCGCAACATCTATATATAACACTATTATACGTTGAAATAAAATAAACCGCACTTTATCTATTTATAACACTATTATATGTTGAAATAAAATAAACCGCAACCTCTATATATAACACTATTATACGTTGAAATAAAATAAACCGCAACCTCTATATATAACACTATTATACGTTGAAATAAAATAAACCGCAACATCTATACATAACACTAACTATAACATCTGTGAATGACTATGTAGAGGGATTTCTTTAACATCGACTTGACGCTAAAGTGCAAAGTTGCCTACATCGAGGAGTTAGGATCGCGCTTTAGGAGATTAGGTGATCGCGCGGATACCCTTGAGGCCATCTTTAGAGGGACACCGTTCGGGCCATGGATGGATGTGTCTTACTCTGCTGGCGAGCCTACGCTAGCACACATGTTTCTATAGTTGGAGGTCGAGGATGCCAACGTTGAGCCGGAGGAGATGCATTTTGATTTCTTCGGCGATCGATTGCATTTTGGGCGTCGTGAGTTCTGTCTAATTACAGGACTACGTTTTGGAGAGGCTCCCCCTTCCTCCCTTAGCAGACTGCTCCTTCGTTCCTAGGGTTTGGGGCATTTCAGCATCTCGTTTGAAGCTGAAGGCAGCCCGGGACATGATGAAAGAGGGCCTTAGTGCCCTAAGCGACGCCGATGCTGTCCATGTATGCTTGGTGGTGATCGTGCATATGGGCTTCATGGGCCGTGAGTATAGCCAGTATGCTTCCTCGACGGTCCTTAGGGTCGTCGAGGACCTTGAGCTGTTTAACAGCTACCCGTGGGGTAGCCATATCTGGACACATTGCTACTCAATCTTGCACCGAGCCATAACCAGACGCGACTCCGATCGACATGGAAAGATGAACCTTTGTGGTTTTACATACGCCTTCAAGGTTAGATACGTAGTATAACAATTGTTAATAATACATACAAACTGTTTGGCTTTTCTTTTTACGTACTTGCTCTTCTTGTCTAATTCCAGATATGGATCTTGGAGATGTTTCCCGCATCAATCAGATATTTCGTCAAGCGCGACGACCGAGTACTTAGGGGAACCCGTTGGGACAAGCGTGTTACCCTAAGTAGGTCGCTTTGGGTTCAGTTCTTCAATGAATCTAGAAATGTAAGTTCTTTTACTATGTTTACAATTTGCATACGTTAGTCCCGCTTATTAATTTTTTTTTTATGTTTTATCATATATTTAGCTGCCACTCTTGCCTTTCGCTCGCCTTGAGCCTACTGCCGACGAGATGGACACGGATTGGTACAGAGACGGCGTGGCCTTTATTGACGCAGATGCGGCAAGGGTTCGACGTCCCTCTCCTTCCACATCTCACGAAGATGAGGAAGACGACGACAGGCCCCCTTCCGGTGGATATCAGCAACCCCCTTCCTCCTCCTATCCGCCGCCCCCTTCCTCCTCCTATCCGCCGCCCCCTTCCTCCTCCTACCAGCCGCCCCCTACGATCCATATCAGGCGGCCCCTTCCTACGGGCCACATCGTGGCTGTCATGAGTACCTGTGGGACTACGTCCACGGGCCGCTAGAGTCACGTGTAGAGTTTCTGGAGGGAGTCTACAGACAGTTTAGCGCTGTCCATGTTAGTGTTTAACTTAATTTGTTGGCCACGTTTATTTAGTTTGTATATTAATATTACGTTCTAAATTTGTTTTAGCTGTCGAGTACGACATCGATCCCCGCTCCGTTCGGACAGGGGGCACATGCGACGTTTGCCACTACATCCTATCCGTCATTCCTGAAAATGTAAGTGACATTGAGTAACCATTAGAGTTATATGTTTGTTCCTAAGTTTGTAACTCATATAATGATCAATGTCACGCAGGCCGGGATGTCGGGGGCATACACCTCCCAAACGACGTTCGCCACCACATCCTATTCTACTATCCCGGAGAGTGTAAGTGACACTGAGTAACCATTATAGTTATATGTTTGTTCCTAAGTTTGTAACTCTTATAATGATCAATGTCACGCAGGCCAGGATGTTGGGGGCATACACCTCCCAAACGACGTTCTCCACCACATCCTATTCTACTATCCCGGAGAGTGTAAGTGACACTGAGTAACCATTATAGTTATATGTTTGTTCCTAAGTTTGTAACTCTTATAATGATCAATGTCACGCAGGCCGGGATGTCGGGGGCATACACCTCAGCATTCACGGACATCTTTGGCGGTTCG
Organism: Saussurea involucrata; assembly: GCA_033807775.1. Classification (NCBI taxonomy): domain Eukaryota; kingdom Viridiplantae; phylum Streptophyta; class Magnoliopsida; order Asterales; family Asteraceae; genus Saussurea; species Saussurea involucrata. The sequence goes on from CM066319.1 coordinate 159,729,778, forward strand.
GCCAGAGAATATTACAGGCCGGAAATGTCGGGGTCGACGTTCGTCACACAACCACCTTCCATACATACTGTAAGTTATTTTGGTAGTTTTGGTTTAATTGTGAACATTTCCTAAATTGTACTTAAAACATCTAATAACTTAATTTTCAGACGATGGGGTCTCCTATTCTCGAGGAGCACTTCTCGGAGCCGGAAGATGACCCGATGGATGTTGTAGATCCACAGGTGACCCCGCTCCCTCAAAAGCGGCAGCATAAACTTTCAAAATGGTTGAGTTACCCGTTTGGACAACAAGGATCTACGACACCACTGCCCCCTAAAAAGCAAGCAAAGATTGCGGGGGGAAACAAGGGAGGAAAGAAGGCGGAAAAGAGAAAGGGAAATGTGGCTTCACCGGAGCGTCTACCGGCATCCGATATATTGAGGATGTGCAAGACTGCTCACCTCCCCCCCATGATATTCGTCCCTTACTTGAGCCTGGAAATCACCCCCCGCTTTTTCCAAGTATTGCTGGCGGATGCCCCTTTGGAGTCTGAGTTACAGGATGTGGTTAGTATGAAGTTTAACTATAGTCAGATAATCAAATATATTTATATTACATGTCTAACCATCTATTTTTTATGTATAGCACATGGATTGTTGGGTCTCGCTGCTCCAAAAATCTCGTGGAACAGACACGAGGTGGACCATGATGTACAGTATTTTCTTTCCCTACCTGGTGCTCCCCCATCAAGGTCCCGCCTCCGTGGCCAACTCATGCAATGGCGTGGAAGGGGTTTCTTGGGCTCTCCTCGATGTGGTATGTAAATCGTTTTACTCTTATTTTATTTAAGTTGTTTTGTTGCTAACTAAGTTGTCTAATATTGTAATATTTCAGGTGTACATCCCAATATGCATTCATCCCAAACATTGGCTGCTTGGAGTGTTTGAGCTTGACGCTATGACCATGACCATATATGACAGCGACAGTGCCAGTCTCTTCAAAGACCAATTGGAAGACCAAATGAGAAGGTTTAAAGCTGTGCTATTTGACTTCTTTTGTCGGGTCAAGGACACGAGGCGTCGCGATAGGTCAGAGCTCTTTCGCCATAAGTTCGCCAAGAATACACCCCAGCAGGCCGGGATGAATGTGGATTGCGGTGTCTGGGTATGCCGTAATGCCAACATGTTGATAAATAACGATGTGGTATTTGTACACCCTGACCACACCGTGGCCGAGGCCAATGCATTTCGCATACATATGGCGGAGTCCATTTATGCACATTGTCAAATAAAGCAAAGTTAGGTTGTTTATGTAACATTAAATAATTGTTATTTTTAGTATTAACTTGTTTTGTTAAAGTATTGTGATTGACTTAGTGTTTACTTCATTTGGTTTTTGCTAATTTCATCCAATTACTCAACTTTGAGTATCGATATCTCTTTCACACATACTCCATTTTGGACGCATTATATATCGTTTCGAAGCTTTCATATAAGAGAACATAAACCTACTAAGAGTTAGTTATATATAACATATATATATATATATTTAAATGTGTCCAAAGTTTTGTAAAACCCATATATATATATATATGCTACTGAGTGAACTCAATGAACCGGCGAAGGGGTTTTTGTTAAATGGAATTCTTATTCTCGAAGCCGAGTTTTCTTTGGTTGGAATGCTTAAAAATATCATCCCGACCATTTGGTGTCTTCCTTCTGATGCAAAAATTGGTATTATGTAATGTAGAACAGTGTCTATATTATAGAAACTTGCATTTGACAGTACCATATAAATCTGATCTAAATTCTCATTAATTAGCTATGTTTGACTACTTAAAGACTAATTTTCTGCCTAAAGAAAGACCTTTATTCAAGAGCAGACGAATATTGCAATTACCTTTTCAGTCGAATCTTACAGGCTCTTTTCAAACGAATCTTGTAGTGAACTATTCAGACGAATCATGCAGTGAACTATTCAGACGAACCATGGCTGGAGGTTCAAGATCAAGGGGGAACAGGTCGGCGAATGTGGCTGGAACTTCACGTTCGGGAGCCTACCAACCACTGAACGATGGAGGTCGCCGGAGTACCTGGAAGGTACCAGAAACAGAGGAGGAGTGGACAAACTGTGGGCGAATTGCGGCCGATTTTCCATTCACGCCTAAGGAGGAAGCAGACTGGGAGATGGCATTCGACAATTACTACTTCGATAATGGCATGAGAACCCCACCAATGTATGATTTTATGCCGACGGGTCTTCGACAAAGTCAACGAATTACTCCCGCAGTACAAAAAGCCATTGATGAGGCGAACGCCGGTATCGAAAAGGTAAAGGGTATGTGGAACCATAACAGTGGGATTCAGCAAGGGAAAATGGAGTATCTAGCGGAGAAGAAACGAGAACTGGACATGACTAGGGCTCACGTTCGGCAGCTGCAACGAGAGATTAAGGAAGCTGAAGAGGAACTAGAAGAACTCGAATCGGACTACATAGGAATGGAGGACGTGATCAAGGAAAAGGTTAACTTGATCACAGGACTCCAGGACGCCTTCCAGTAATAGATTTCTTTGTTTACATGCACTGTATCCGTTTCGGTTGGGAAGATGATTTGCAATAATTTTTATATGATGTTGTTAATTATTTTCCTTGTTAAATAACTTAAGTGAATTTCTATATTAAAAACATTAAAATGGAAAGGAAACAATACATTAAAAACCACATAAAATGATAACCTAAAAACTTTAGGGACCATTAATGTTTTTTTAAATTTGCAACAAACTTCAGGGACCAAACTGTAAATTCGAAAAGTAGCGGGTTAGCCCGCGATCGCAGGGGCCCAACGCGGGCAGGGACTAAAACTGCCAACACGGGCATTCTTGAGGGGGGAAAGCTGGGCCGCGGGCATTCTTGAGGGACCAACGCGGGCAAAGTGGGCAAAGTTTGGTGACACGTGGGCCTGGGGCCCGCGATTGCGGGGCCCACCGCGGTTTTTTGTGGCATTTCGGTAAGATGGGAGAGATTTGTGTCATTTTGGTAACAAAGGGTCAAACTTGTGGTTGAACATCACTTGCTCACAACTCACGATTGCATACATACATACATTGCTGTAGTGTGTTTATCTTTTTGTTGCTTTTGACCATATCAGTTTTTTCCCGGGTAAAATTTCATCGAGAAACAAGTTCATCCGGTAAGCCTAATTGGTCATCCGGTAACTACCTTTGCCGGAAACTCCATTTGTCCGGAAATTGCCTTATCCGTTAAACCAACTTTATCCGGTAAGTGTTCTTTTGTGCGGAAAGATATTCATCCGGAGTATTCATCCATCCGGTAAAGAAGTGTTATCCGGTAAACTCATCCGGTAAGTACAGTCTTCCGGATACCTTGAGTTTGGCTAATTGTTTCCGAAAACAATCCCATCCGGCAAGATTAATTCGCCATTCGGTAAGCTTCTCATACGCGAATCAACTATCCGATAACTTTCATCCGGTAAGTTTTTTTTGTGGCTGATAAGTTTTGATCATAAGTTTTGATTGGTAAGTTCTCGTCGGTACCCGAATTACCGCACGTCTCGTGATTGAGAATTTTAGCGAAAGCTGCTATTTTTAACGATAGGATTGCGAGTTCTTGTGACATCTTTAAGAATATTTGCAACAATTTGATCTTATTTTCGACGGTTATCATTTGTGTGATTTATTTCACCATCATTGATTTAACCGTTTGCATTTATCTTGCAGGTTTCATTCTCGAGTTTGATTTTGTTCGTTCCGGTTAACTAATCAGTTTTTAAATTGTGAAAACAAATTTATTTTATAGATTTGTTTTTCTGATTTATTTTTTGATTGTTCTTCCGCATTTTTGATTCTTCAAAGTAACACCAATTAACGATCAAATTTTTCAGGTAACAATGAATTATTTTAATTCAGAAGACATGCGTTATTTTCTTTCGTATCTACCTTATGATACACGAGACAAAATTAACGATTTACAAAAGAAGTTTCAAGAGGCTGATAGAAAGTCGGAAGTTTTTGAAGCTAACAACGTTTGGTTAAGAAATAACCATGCTGAATTGACAAAGACATTCACTGAGCTTTAAAACCAAGTGACAAAAGACAAAGAAGAGTTTGAGTTGACTGAGAGTTTGTTAGAAACTGAAAATACTGAGCTGAAAAGGAAGATTTCTGAGTTGCCATCACAAGACGAAATAAAGCCACTTGAAGAACAGGGAAAGGCCTTAGAGCATGAAAATCTTGAGTTGAAGAAAAGGATATTTGTTCTTGAAAAACAGATTCATGTTTTTGAAAAAGAAAAGAGTGACTTCTCAAATGAGAAGAAGAATTTTGAGAGAAAAATTCTTGATCTTTCAAAAAGGATTTTTGAGGAAAGAAAAGAATTTGAGCTTAAAAATGCTAAACTTTCTAAACAGATTTCTGATTTTGAACAGGTTTTAGTGCTTGAGCGAGAAAATTTTCAGAATCAAAGAAAATCCTTTGAAAGTGAAAAGAAAGAGCTATACAAGAAAAACGTTGTTGTTTTCAAAGAAATATCTGATAAACGCAACTCCATTGAAAAGGATTTTGAATATAAAAGAACCGTTTTTGAAACAGAAATCCATAAGCTTACACAGCGATTATCTGGATTAGCAACCGAGATTTTGAAGGAACAAATGGTTAAATCTGATTTACAAAAGAAATTTGATTTAATTCTCGAAGAACGAAATGTTTTATCCTATAAAGTAAAAAAACTTGAAGAAAGCAAGTTCAAAGGTGTTCAACCTTCTTATGCTTCAAGTTCAATTTCTACAAATCGTTCTTCAATGCAATGACTTCTAAGATCAGGACTCGTTCTTAAATGCAATGAGTTCTAAACATTTCAGTTTAGAACTCGTCCTTCACTGTTTACTTAACTGATTTACTCGATGCATGAAAGGAGTGTTAGGAATTACATCGTTTCTATAGTCTATCCAGAACCGAAAGGACCTACCCAAGAAACACATCCCTTAGAGACAACAGTGAGGGGTCTAGATTGCTAGATGAGTTTGAAGTGAAAAGAATATTGGTGAGGCTGTGACAGGACTTAAAAGAATTATTGGTCTTTACCAAACCGAGTCAGTTATCCGGGTAACCACACAATCTATTCATTCTCGTTCTTTGGAGATGAATATTGAAACAGACATGGACCCAGTGTTGATAACTCTTGTCACCCCACCTAGCCACTCAAGTGTCTCACAATAGATGCTTGTTTCATATATTCACGGAGATTTAGCATATAATCTATCTATTCCTCACTCGGAGGTCTTAGATATTGAAAAAGGAAGACATCAGCTCCGGTCTCCGAACTTCACATTCTATTCACTTTGTCAATTGATTTTTAACTTGCGTCCCAATTTAAATCAATTTTTGAGCCAAAACAGATATACTTTAATTCTTTCACACATGCACGAGTCTTTGTGATTCCAATCGCATATCTTCGTGATATTGCCGGAACAGTTTGAGAAGTATTTTTTAAAATTTTACTTCTGTGATAACTGGAAGTCCTATCAGAGATACCACATTGCCAACTCTGAACATAGGCCACACAATTTTTTAAATTGTTGTGATAACAGTTACTATTGTGTTTCTGTGTTAGATATTTACCCCATTCTGGTTACTTAACATTTTATCCGATACTTTGCTACTCACCAGTATTGTCTTTGAAAGTAAATGATGCTACAGATGCTCCTACTCATTATGAGGGGGAGTAATGATACATATTCAAAGACACCGAAAATCAAGTTTAGGGGGAGTTAGCAAAAGCCGAGGGGGAGTAATTGTTGATTGATCAGTTCCGTTATTTGGTCAAGTTCCGAAATCCGAAAAGAGTTCAAAGTGCATACAAGTGATCAGTTCTTCTCATCCTTCGTCAAGTGGTGTTCGCTACAATTCAATATTTCCTCCTTCAAGCATATTGGTTCTACAAGTTCTTAAAGTTGAAAGCCAATTCAACTCACGGCCAAGAGCAACTCGCAATTCAAAGACTGATTCATTGAAGACCAATAGCTTTATTCAAGGGGGAGCACTGAAAAGACATGAAGACAAGCAACATCATTGCATTTCAAAGATTCAAAAGGAAGATAAGATCAAGACTTGAAGATTTCAAGACCGATTTTTCTTTATATATCTTTAGGGGGAGATTGTTAGGACCATAAATGTCCTACATATTAGAAAGATATATAAAGAGATATATAGAGCTTAATTAGTTTAATTAATTATTGTAAAAGCTCTTAATTGCATTAATTGGGCTTAGTTTAGCCTAATGGGCTTAGGCCTTGCTTGTCTAAAGCCTTAGTATATAAGGTTTTATTAACCTTTAGTTTTAGGTTAGAGCAATTCATTAGAGCTTATTGTTTAGTAATCGTTCCTTTACTTTGAATTGTAATATTCTCTGAACGATACTTTGAATGAATACGAGTTGTCAATTTCCACTTTCATACGCTTTGTAATTCTCTATGAATTGATTGAAAGTGAGATGGATGACAAGTTGAAATCCACAATTGTTATTGTTATTGCTCATTGATTATATTGTTACCTGTCAATCTGGGATCTACAGCCACCTTGTTTTGGGTCTTGGTCAATTTTCGCATGAGGGACCGTTTAGACACCATATTAATAACATTGGTTTGTGGGAATGCTCGTCGAACGGAACTCGTGTGTGGAGTTCTGTTGGGGTTCAAAGCTTGGTGGTGCGACTAGGTGTCAACCTTTTGGTTTCAAGGTCAAAAACCGCTAGTGTATTTGGAGGGTTGTAGTCCAGATTTAAAGGAATAGTGGTAACAGTTGTAGTGATCTTAAGAAGCCCAATTGTGATAAGTGAGTTTAGTGGGATGACTTCCTTGAATGGTAAAAGAATTTACAGAGTTGATGATTGGTAATGGGAAGTGCCTTGGGAGTTGTGTAATCTTTGGGTCATGGATGACCGGCTGTTTGGAGCCTAATTGTACTCGTTATAGCTAAGTAACAACCTAGTAGTGAGAACGGTCGAGTTTGAGAATTTTTATCAATTTCGGTAGTGACCGTACCTTAGATTGGTTGGAGAAAGGATTTAAAGGTGTTTAGATCAGGACTGACTGGGAGTCGAGTTTTGCCGTTGGAGAAGTATGGATCACCTAAGGTTGGGAGGCAACCGAGGCCCTGTGGTCGGAAGCTACTCTAGTAAATTAGGCTTTCACTTGGATGTAAGTGTGAAATGCCTAAGCGGGAACTCGTTGTGAGTATCACCAAGAAGTTTGTATGTACAGTTCTGTGGGGAATGAGAATTCGAATCTGGTCGAAGCCGAGGGAACATGGAATGTGATGGGCGCAGTAGCCATTGGTTGTATGAGAACTAGATTTCGAGGACGAACTCTCTTTAAGGTTGGAAGGATTGTAACACCCTGAAAATTGGAATTTTGACTTTTGAGTTGTGGACGTCCGCATGGGGACAAGGCCGGACGTCCGTGTCCAGCCGGACATCCGTGGGTCGTCCGCGAAAGCAACAGAGAAAAATTTGGGGTTTCGGTCAGGGCAAGGCCGGACGTCCGCATAAGCCTCCAGCCGGACGTCCGCGATGTGTCTGATGAGATATTTGTTTGCTTTTAAGACTTTTCCCTCTCTCCTCCCTCATTTCATCTTCAACACCCAATTCAGATTTCTCTCTCTCTCTCTCTCTAAACCGATTTTCTCCCAACAAACCCTAAGTCCTTCATCTTCTCTTCATCCTTCTTCCCCAAAATCAAACCCCTCACCATTTTTATGAACCTTAACCTTTCTTGAACCCTTTCACTTCATCTTCTTCATCAAGTTTCTAGAGTTTCGTCCAACCCTTTTTCTCCATTTTAAAGATTTGGAATGTGTGGTTCATTTTGATGATTCTAGAAGTATTTTGGTTGGTGGATTCAAGTTGTGGTTAAGGTAATATTCTCTTTTTCTTCATCTATGAATGTTTGGGTTTTGGTATACGTTGGGATTTTGATGTTATATGTTGGGGAAATGATTTTAAGTGTTTGGGATGAATATTTATGGTTGGAAACTTGTGGATCTAGGTTTTTGGAAGATTTGGCTTAAGGATTGATGTTTCTTCAAAGGAGCTTACGTTTGGGAAAAACCTAAATTTAGCCTAAATCTAGCAAGGTGAGTTCAAGTTGATTTGTGAAAATGTTGTACATGCCAAAATGTTATTTTTCCAAGTACTTATGTGTTTTACATGAAAATTATTAATTGTTGAATTATTTGGTGTGTTTTGACCTTTTGAAGTATTTTACTTTGTAAATATTGTAAAACACCCATATTTGGGATTTTTGGGAAATTTGATAGATACATTATAAATGAAATTGTTTAGATGATTTATTTTATAAATGGAGTCTACTTGATACGAAAATGCATTTTAGTGTATATTTTGGAAATATGCATATAGTCCATTATGGGACGATTTGGAAATGTAACGTTGTGAGTTTCTTGGAAAAGAGGGTTGTCCTAACCCAACGTCTTGTTTCGGGTTTTCATGGATTCGAATTATGTATTGACAAAAGCGTGTGTTGCTACATTTAATTTCATTTTATGGCTTTTCACGATTGACCTTTTGAGTTAGCCGAGCTTGTGGCTCGGTAATGGATTTTGTTAAGTCTTGGGGACATTTGTCCAGTTTTGATAGCCTAAAGTTGAGTTTTGGTCGTAATTTATGTTTATTGGAGAATTACATGTTTTGAATGTGTTCGTTCATTCGTTTGGGGCCGTGTAATGTTTTAGACCTTATTTGCTATGGATCCATATGCACTTGAGTTTTACGTTCAATGATGAGACGCTAGTTTCTCTTATTGTAGCACGGAATAGGAATCGGGTTCCATGGTAAGTAAGATGTGGGCCTATATGGTTGGGCATCGTCCCATGGGCAGTAAGGTGTAATTCCAGATGTGCTTGGCACGGGATAGGCATTGGGTTCCATGGTAAGTAAGGTGTGGGCCTATATGGTCGGGTAGCGTCCCATGGGCAGTAAGGTGTAATTCCAATGTGCTCGTTTTTGTGGACTTGGAGTGACCCAATGTATAGACCTGGAGTGGTTGAAGTTTGGGGCTCCTGAGTCTCCACAGGCAATAGACCTGGAGTGGTTGCGCTCGTTATTTTATGAGAATAGTCCACATGTTTGTTTTATTACATGGTTATGTGACCCACTTTTGTGTTCCGTCACATGTGATGTAAACGGGCCTCCCCCATCACCGAAAGGTGTTGCTTTGGGTATTTGTTTCTATCCATGTTTTCGGTGACGTATTATATTTATATAGATTGTTTTCCATGGTATGTGAGTTGTGGGTTATGCCTCATCCGTGTTTGGGATGTTTTGAATAATGGAGATTTATTCGTGATTTAAATCATTTTGGATACCAAATACTATTTCACTTTTCGAGTAGGTTTTGGGATGAGCCCATTATGAGGATCGTTTTATATTAAAGCTTGCATCTCGGAGTTTGTGTGCGTTGGAAAATGGATGGTTTGCATCGTAAGTAAATTCTTTTGAACTCATGACTTAAATTGCATCTCTCTCTCGTTTTATGAATTATATGGTCATGATAAAACTATTGAACTCACTAGGCGTTAGCCTAACCCTTTTTATTTGTCGGCATGTGCACAGGTTCCGGTTGGGGAATAGTTCTAGTAACATGGTGAAGGGGTAAGAGCTAGTTGTATGCACGAGAAAGGATTAGCTCAGTGAAGTCTTCCGCATTTATTTTGGGATAGCAACTTGTTCTTGTGTTAAGTAACTCCCGACCTTTGTAGTCTTGGTGTATTGTTTAGGCTACGATTAGTGTTGAGGTTATTACGCTTTAAATTTTGAGGTGATTTCAAGGATTGTTCATAATAAGAATTATATATGTCTTTTGTGTATTTAATCGAAATTTTATTTAGTTGCTCTTCCAATTTTGAGGGTGTTACAAGTTGGTATCAGAGCTTAAGTTTGAGAGAATTAGGTGTTGATTTTTGGATATCTAGACTCAAACTAGAATTCTATTAAGTAAATGAGAGTGAAATTCACCGGTAGGTACTTTAAGATAGGATGTTTTGAGGTCGATGGAGTTGCTAGAAACGAGAATCATGTCGAGAGTGGCAAGGATAAGCGTGTACGGTGCGTTCATAATGACACCTGGCCAGTGTCATGGTGAACCCACTAGTTACATGTGCATGCTTGAACTATTTTAATGTGATGACCGTTGGGGTAGTGAAGAAGTTTCTAAGCGAGTAGTCGTTGGACAAGATTGGCAATTTTAGCATTAGTCACTAGAGTGACAATAAGCATTATAATTGCTTTAAGTGGACCGTTTCGGGTCAGAGTTGATGGTTGGATTAGAACCATAGACTTATTGAATCGACCTTAATTCGAGGAGAAATCATAAGGTTAATCGATGTAACGTCCAAGCACAAGACCGGAAGGAGGGAGATGCTCACGAACTTCAAAGAAAAATACTGTGGAGACGTGAGGTTTGGGAACGATGACAAAGTGCCGATTATGGGCTACGGCGACATAGTTCAAGATAAGATCACAATCAATAAGGTGTCATACGTCGCGGGATTGGGACACAATCTGTTCAGCATCGGACAGTTCTGCGACAAAGATATCGAGGTCAACTTCAAAGCTAAAAGGTGCAACGTCCGTACTGAAGATGGAAAGGAATTACTCGTTGGAACACGGAAAACCAACCTCTATGTAACATCTCGAATTTTCGCTATATTATATTTTAATATATGAGGTCGGTTTGTAAATTTAGTCTAAGTTGTGGACTAATTGTAAATATAAACTCTAGGGTTGAAATGGTATTTTAACCAACGTTATAAGTTATTATTGAAAATTAGAAATGTGAAGGTATGAATGGTCATTTGGTGTAACTTTGAAGTTGAGGGTGTGTTGGGTCATTACTGAAAAATTGAGAATACTTAAGGTAAGGTTAGCTGATTTGAGATATTATCTCAAATCAGTTTTGCTGAAGTCGGTCATTTACAGAGAAAAAAGAAGAAGAAAGCTCTGGATCCTTACACATCAGATTAAGCTTGGTTCGTGTAGAAAGAAGGGAGTTCATCTTCTTCAGGTGAGTTCATCCTTTTCATTCTAAAAGTTCACAGTTGAAATTGAATCAGATTAAGGGTATAAATTGTCTGAATGAACTGGTATAATTGGTTAGAAATGGAACCGATCAATAAGCTGAATTTTTTTAAATGAGCTTTAGAACACTTTGACGTGAATTGGATAAAACAGTATTGTAGTTCCGGGAATTAAAATGAGTTCCGGAAACTGGGTTTTGGATTCGGAATATGGTGGGTTCCGGAATTTGGTTCGGTTCCGGTATAGACCAATTCCGGAATTGGGTCCGGATCCGGTATGGTGATAATTCCGGAAATAGGAATTCCGGAAATGGGTATGGATGTCGGAAATAAGAATTCCAGAAGATGGGCCTTGGTTTAAGGATCCGGTATCGAATTTTGTTTTGAATTCCGGAACTGGGCCAAGCTCGGTATTGATTTAATTGCTTTGGATTCCGAAACTTGGGCCAAGCCCGGTAAGGATTTAAATTGTTTGGATTCGGTATTAAGTTCTAGAATGGGCTGTGAGTTAAATCCCGTATTATTTTTTGGAAATGGCTTTGAGTTGGAATCGGTATTAAGGTCAGCCCGGTATAAATTAATTCTGGAAGTTGGGTTTAGGGTCCAATATGGTTTTCATTATTAGGATAAGTTACTGTCTCATTTTGGATCGAGGTTTCAGAATACTTTTTCTAAATATAAATTTTAGAGGAAGAACAATTGAGGGTACAATAGATTATCAGGTGTTATTTAATTCCGAGAGATTGGGCCGGGTTCGGTATTGTTGTAAATCCAAAAGTTTGGGCCGATTCGGTATCATTTTAATTCCGTAAAATCGGGCTTGGACAGGAATAGTGTAATTCCGGAAAGGGATTGGGTCCGAGATGGATTTAATTTATTTATTCTAGAATATGAATTTGATTTAAGTTACGATCTCAACTTAAGTATCGATTTTGAATATTTCCGTAATTTGAATTGGAATACGATCTGATTATAGTAATTGGAAGGGAAACAATTGAGAATGAAGAAGCGATGAATTGTTTAATATTCTTAGAGTTAAGAATATATTATAAGAGGTAGTTTGATGTGTTATTATACATATACACTAGTAAGTGTAATAGATTCATAGACACTAGTAGTATGTGAAAATGTGAAATAGACCGGGTTCTTAATGGTAATTTCCTTTGATTCGATAAATGTGGAATAGGAGGGGCGCTAATCGTAATTCCCGTTGACCTAAAATGTGGAATTGACATAAAGTAAATTGTAATTCCCATTTCGAGAGGTGGTTAGTAATGTGGAATATACATAAAGTAATTTGTATTTCCTGCTGATTCGATAAACGCGGAATAGGCCGGGCTCTAAAGGTAATTCCCATTTTGTGTTATAATGTGATAAACGTGGAATCGACTTGGCTCTTAATGGTAATTCCCGTTGATTGAAATGAGGACTAGACCGGGCACTTAATGGTAAATCCCATTTCATATTGTGATGAGGAATCGTGGAATAGACGGGGCACTAATTGTAATTCCCGGTTTTGTTGGAAGTTAAGGGGTCGGCCAGGCACTTAATGGTAATTCCTACTTCCGCTACAAGAAATAGACATGGCATTAATTGTAATTTCTTGATAAGAGCAATGATCTAGAATCTGCAATGGTTCGTAGTAGGCTCTTGATTGTGATAATATGACTTTTCGAATGTTAGTCATAGTTATGGGATCGGGTATGTTCCCGTCTTTATGAGACAAGTATGAGTACGTTAAGATTGGTGGCAACCCAGGTTTGTTATATGCTTTGGATATCTGAGTTTTCAAAGCTGTTAATGTTTTAATTTGAATTTGGATGTTCTCACTAGGCGTAAGCCTAATCTTTCAAATTAAATTTTCTTACTAGGTACGAGCTCAAGGAAAGTAATGGGATGTGGGACGAGAGCTTTTGAAGTATTCAATTTTTGAGATAAGCGGAGAATTTAGCTAACGCGACGAGGCTTTTGATGGATTGCTTAGATAACCCAGTTGATCTGATTATAATTGACATGATTAGATTAATAAGTTATTTGAAGAATTCAATATTTGAAAATATGAACCCTCATAGTTAGTTCTCTTCTTATATATATAAAGTTTGGATGTTATTCTGTAATATTCTGTTAAAAATTTGAGGTTCAAATTGGCCCTGATTTTAGGGTGTTACACTCTACACCATCGACCTCTCCGCCCTGAAGACCGATGATTCAGTCTGCCTCATGTCGAAGGCCAACTCTCAACAAGCGTGGATCTGGCATCGACGACTCTCGCACCTCAACTTTAAGAACATCAACAAATTGGTTCTAGGCGGACACGTTAAAGGCATGTCCGAGCTCAATTTCGAGAAAGACAGACTCTGTGGGGCATGCGAAATGGGCCAGATGAAGCGAGCCACTCACAAGCCGAAGGCCGCTTCGAGCACGTCTCGGTCCCTCGAACTCATCCATATGGATTTGTGTAGACCGATGCATGTTTAGAGCATCAACAAGAAGAAATACGCCATGGTAATGGTCAACGACTTTTCACGCTACAAATGGGTAAAGTGTTGGGATTTTATGTTCAAAAACCGGTTTCAAAAACTCATAAGAGGTAAAAATTATTACGCAACGGAAGCAAAAATAAAGTTTTTGAACAAAAACATAAAACCATTTTACTCCCACCAAGGATCTTGTTACATGCAAGAAAAGATAAATAAGAACATATCAAGAGAGTTCAAGATAATACAACCTTTGAAGACTTTGAATCCTCATGGGAGGTTGGAAATTGATGAAGAATGTAGAACCCAAAGAGAGTCCCTCTAGAGAAGTCCACCAACAAGCTCCAACACCTTTGTATGCTAGTACTTCTCTTGAGATGAGATGCAAGAAATCACTTCTTTGTAAATACTACACTAGTATTTAAAAAAGGAAGAAAAGAAGAAAAATACACACACTAGGTGTGTGTGTATTTCGGCCGAAGCCAAGAGGAGAGGGAGAGAGTGAGAGCAAAAATTGCAAGTATCATTATACAAGTGTGTATTACTTTCAAGTCTTCTCATCTCTTTTAATCTAAAAGCACAATCTTAGTGAGTCATTCTCATTGGATCATTAAAAGAGGTCCAATAAGAACACATGCAATTTTACAAAAACAACCCTCTAGATTTAAGATGTTTAAAACAAAGTTTAAGTATCTTAAACTTTCTCCTCAAGTCCCTCCTTTCAATTTTAGTTATAAAATAAATCCATCATATGTATTATTTTATATAACCAAAATTTATTATTTGCATCTAATATTATAAACTATATTCAATAATATAATTAATAATATTTATCAAGAATATAATTAATATTTATAAAGAATCAAATTCTTATAAATATCAATTCGGTGTTTACTTGCTATATGGTGTGACCCTATAGGATCATATATTACCGGTAATATTATTTTATAATCATTCTTGAGCATATAGAACCAACAATCTCCCACTTGCTCAAGATTGTATTATAGAATAATATAGACAGTGGTGGACGTCTAGCAACATCTCACTGCCCCCAGCAACGTATGACTGTAAGTGCCATTCAACAACATCCAATTCCCACGAGCTCATAGCTTCAATTGATGTATTAGGTGTGGTATCAGTTATCCCTTTGTTTGGACATCCTGTTGAACATGAGACATGGATCACTATCATTCTCATCTATTGTTCAACTTTTGGTAAGGCGCCTTAGATGTCATACTCTTAAAACATTAAGAGGAACAAATCCCCTCTTGAATACATACGCCTCTCATGCAGCTCATGCCATGCCTAATGATGGTCTTTATAACTGCCTTGTTAAAGATCATCGTTTAACCATATCAAAGCATAGTACTCCCTACACTCAAGTCCCTAATATGCATCTCAGGTCAAAGGATACAAAGATACTACCTTTATTCAAGAATCACTTATGACGACGATCCATGAAGTGATCTTGAAGCGGGTCAGGTCCAGTACTCGTTCCCTAACAAGTACCTATGAACTTGGTTGCAACACTTTGCCACTTTTACTTTTAAAAGTCAACCAATCCAATTCACATTAGTCTTACTTCATAGTTGCTCCCACAACTATGATCGACTATGGACATTTAGAATAACTAATTTATTCAAGGATTTAAACATGCTAATATAGAACACAACGAGTATGAAAAGATTATATCCTATATATCTAACTAAATACTATACTTGTTGCTTTACTTGTTCCAATATCCAAATACTAAATTCAAATCAAATCCCATCACTAGAATAACGAAGTCCTAAAGCTCAAACATGATCCTTCAAGTTTAGCTTATATAAGGAGCTTCATGAATGGGTTCATCCAGAAACTTGATTTGAGTAAACTTTGTGAACACTAACATCTCCATTTTTAACTTTATTCCAAATATAGTTAAATGTTTGGAGTAGATGCTTGGTACTCTGTTGTGAGATAGGGTCCTTTAGCTTGCGTAATGGCACCCACATTCTCACAAAGGATTTCTAGGTGATCCTGAATGGGAGGCGTCTACCTAGCTTTTCAATGAACTCTTTCATCCAAACATCTTTCTCTTGCGGCTTCTAAAGCGGCAGTGTGTTCTTATTTGTAGTGTATTATGCAATTTGACCTTCGCCTTGAACCTTTTCAAACGAACTAGTTCTTCATTCACAATGAAGACATTTCCCTTTTGTGATTGAGAACCTTCCCAATCTTTATGGAAGCTATCATTAGTGCAACATTTTGCTATGATCTTCTTCCATCCCTCAGTTAAAGAACACTTCCTTGGTTCTTTCTAAGTACCTTAAATCGTTCTTTATAGTCATCCAATGACCTTCCCTCGTTTTTCGTTGGTATTGTTTTCTAATGCTCTAAAGCATTTTGACACGCTCGATCTAGTGCATGTCATGGCATATATGATAGATCCAATTGCCGAAGCATAAGGAATACTAATCATTTTATCTAGCTCATCTTTTGTGCTAGAATATTGAGACATGCTCAAAATGATGCCATATCATATTTGCAAGAAACTACCTTTAGAGCCTTGCATCTTGAATCTTTCAAGATCATGTCTACATATGCACTTTGACTTAAACTTATAAGTCGTCTTGATCCAATCTTTAAAGATCTCTATTTCAAGAATAAAATTAGCCCTTTCTAAGTCTTTTATTGAGGAAATACTGTCCGAGCCAAAACATGATGTTTTGCTATGTCGGAAAGTTAATTTCCAACTACTAGTATGTCTTGCACATACAGGATTAGGAATTTTACTGCGCTCCCACTAGTTTTAGCAAATACATGAGTCATCTTTTATTTTGATGAAAATTAAACTTTTAATTTTCCTGTCAAAATGAAGATTCCAGTTTTGAGATACTTGTACTGATCCATGAATGGATTGTATCTCAGTGTTCATGACTCTAAGCCACTCACCAGATTCAGAATCTGACATAGCACTTAAGTAGTTGATGGGTTTACTAGAACCCAGTCATACATCATTCTTTATAAGAAATCGATATCTCTCGAATTTCTGAATGATTCTACTAGATTTGCGAACACTTGGTGTTATTACTAAGTTTCTGATCAATCAAATCGCTCAGTTTCAACGACCTTTGTTTGATAACTAGTGCCAACCAATAAGTGCATTAGGTTATGAAGTTCTTGATTCCCTTCAAGTTCCTTAACACTCCCACATGCCTTGCCAAAAGAAAATCTTGCTTTCTAAGAACTTGGCTTTGGAACAATAAACAATTTTATTATTTGTGGGTTTGTAGAATCGGTATATAAAACAATTTATAGTATATTCTACAACATATGCATTTGGTAGATATTGGGTCGAGTTTACTTGACGCTTATTGTCTCACATGAGCTTCATAAACCCACGCCTTCAACTAAGATTAAGGATGAAAAAACTTTTCATACGAAATCTTATAAGGTGTTTTGTCTACCTTTTTGGTTGGTGTCAAAAAGTACGGATTACTTTAACTAGGGCATAATTCCGAATTTGATATAGGAATAGTACTTCTACTCATCATAGAGAGAACCATATTTGGTTCATCCTTTCGGATGTATACAACTTCTATGATGATCCAAGAGTTCTTGGTTTAGTTACTATCCTCATATATCAGAAAAGACTTTAATGGTCCTGCTGAGTTGTAATATTCTCTGAACGATACTTTGAATGAATACGAGTTGTCAATTTCCACTTTCATACGCTTTGTAATTGTCTATGAATTGATTGAAAGTGAGATGGATGACAAGTTGAAATCCACAATTGTTATTGTTATTGCTCATTGATTATATTGTTACCTGTCAATCTGGGATCTACAGCCACCTTGTTTTGGGTCTTGGTCAATTTTCGCATGAGGGACCGTTTAGACACCATATTAATAACCTTGGTTTGTGGGAATGCTCGTCGAACGGAATTCGTGTGTGGAGTTCTGTTGGGGTTCAAAGCTTGGTGGTGCGACTAGGTGTCAACCTTTTGGTTTCAAGGTCAAAAACCGCTAGTGTATTTGGAGGGTTGTAGTCCATATTTAAAGGAATAGTGGTAACAGTTGTAGTGATCTTAAGAAGCCCAATTGTGATAAGTGAGTTTAGTGGGATGACTTCCTTGAATGGTAAAAGAATTTACATAGTTGATGATTGGTAATGGGAAGTGCCTTAGGAGTTGTGTAATCTTTGGGTCATGGATGACCGGCTGTTTGGAGCCTAATTGTACTCGTTATAGCTAAGTAACAACCTAGTAGTGAGAACGGTCGAGTTTGAGAATTTTTATCAATTTCGGTAGTGACCGTACCTTAGATTGGTTGGAGAAAGGATTTAAAGGTGTTTAGATCAGGACTGACTGGGAGTCGAGTTTTGCCGTTGGAGAAGTATGGATCACCTAAGGTTGGGAGGCAACCGAGGCCCTGTGGTCGGAAGCTACTCTAGTAAATTAGGCTTTCACTTGGATGTAAGTGTGAAATGCCTAAGCGGGAACTCGTTGTGAGTATCACCAAGAAGTTTGTATGTACAGTTCTGTAGGGAATGAGAATTCGAATCTGGTCGAAGCCGAGGGAACATGGAATGTGATGGGCGCAGTAGCCATTGGTTGTATGAGAACTAGATTTCGAGGACGAACTCTCTTTAAGGTTGGAAGGATTGTAACACCCTGAAAATTGGAATTTTGACTTTTGAGTTGTGGACGTCCGCATGGGGACAAGGCCGGACGTCCGTGTCCAGCCGGACATCCGTGGGTCGTCCGCGAAAGCAACAGAGAAAAATTTGGGGTTTCGGTCAGGGCAAGGCCGGACATCCGCATAAGCCTCCAGCCGGACGTCCGCGATGTGTCTGATGAGATATTTGTTTGCTTTTAAGACTTTTCCCTCTCTCCTCCCTCATTTCATCTTCAACACCCAATTCAGATTTCTCTCTCTCTCTCTCTCTAAACCGATTTTCTCCCAACAAACCCTAAATCCTTCATCTTCTCTTCATCCTTCTTCCCCAAAATCAAACCCCTCACCATTTTTATGAACCTTAACCTTTCTTGAACCCTTTCACTTCATCTTCTTCATCAAGTTTCTAGAGTTTCGTCCAACCCTTTTTCTCCATTTTAAAGATTTGGAATGTGTGGTTCATTTTGATGATTCTAGAAGTATTTTGGTTGGTGGATTCAAGTTGTGGTTAAGGTAATATTCTCTTTTTCTTCATCTATGAAAGTTTTGGTTTTGGTATAAGTTGGGATTTTGATGTTATATGTTGGGGAAATGATTTTAAGTGTTTGGGATGAATATTTATGGTTGGAAACTTGTGGATCTAGGTTTTTGGAAGATTTGGCTTAAGGATTGATGTTTCTTCAAAGGAGCTTACGTTTGGGAAAAACCTAAATTTAGCCTAAATCTAGCAAGGTGAGTTCAAGTTGATTTGTGAAAATGTTGTACATGCCAAAATGTTATTTTTCCAAGTACTTTTGTGTTTTACATGAAAATTATTAATTGTTGAATTATTTGGTGTGTTTTGACCTTTTGAAGTATTTTACTTTGTAAATATTGTAAAACACCCATATTTGGGATTTTTGGGAAATTTGATAGATACATTATAAATGAAATTGTTTAGATGATTTATTTTATAAATGGAGTCTACTTGATACGAAAATGCATTTTAGTGTATATTTTGGAAATATGCATATAGTCCATTATGGGACGATTTGGAAATGTAACGTTGTGAGTTTCTTGGAAAAGAGGGTTGTCCTAACCCAACGTCTTGTTTCGGGTTTTCATGGATTCGAATTATGTATTGACAAAAGCGTGTGTTGCTACATTTAATTTCATTTTATGGCTTTTCACGATTGACCTTTTGAGTTAGCCGAGCTTGTGGCTCGGTAATGGATTTTGTTAAGTCTTGGGGACATTTGTCCAGTTTTGATAGCCTAAAGTTGAGTTTTGGTCGTAATTTATGTTTATTGGAGAATTACATGTTTTGAATGTGTTCGTTCATTCGTTTGGGGCCGTGTAATGTTTTAGACCTTATTTGCTATGGATCCATATGCACTTGAGTTTTACGTTCAATGATGAGACGCTAGTTTCTCTTATTGTAGCACGGAATAGGCATCGGGTTCCATGGTAAGTAAGATGTGGGCCTATATGGTTG
This sequence comes from Saussurea involucrata, assembly GCA_033807775.1. Taxonomy (NCBI): domain Eukaryota; kingdom Viridiplantae; phylum Streptophyta; class Magnoliopsida; order Asterales; family Asteraceae; genus Saussurea; species Saussurea involucrata. The sequence goes on from CM066319.1 coordinate 159,749,474, forward strand.
GGCATCGTCCCATGGGCAGTAAGGTGTAATTCCAGATGTGCTTGGCACGGGATAGGCATTGGGTTCCATGGTAAGTAAGGTGTGGGCCTATATGGTCGGGTAGCGTCCCATGGGCAGTAAGGTGTAATTCCAATGTGCTCGTTTTTGTGGACTTGGAGTGACCCAATGTATAGACCTGGAGTGGTTGAAGTTTGGGGCTCCTGAGTCTCCACAGGCAATAGACCTGGAGTGGTTGCGCTCGTTATTTTATGAGAATAGTCCACATGTTTGTTTTATTACATGGTTATGTGACCCACTTTTGTGTTCCGTCACATGTGATGTAAACGGGCCTCCCCCATCACCGAAAGGTGTTGCTTTGGGTATTTGTTTCTATCCATGTTTTCGGTGACGTATTATATTTATATAGATTGTTTTCCATGGTATGTGAGTTGTGGGTTATGCCTCATCCGTGTTTGGGATGTTTTGAATAATGGAGATTTATTCGTGATTTAAATCATTTTGGATACCAAATACTATTTCACTTTTCGAGTAGGTTTTGGGATGAGCCCATTATGAGGATCGTTTTATATTAAAGCTTGCATCTCGGAGTTTGTGTGCGTTGGAAAATGGATGGTTTGCATCGTAAGTAAATTCTTTTGAACTCATGACTTAAATTGCATCTCTCTCTCGTTTTATGAATTATATGGTCATGATAAAACTATTGAACTCACTAGGCGTTAGCCTAACCCTTTTTATTTGTCGGCATGTGCACAGGTTCCGGTTGGGGAATAGTTCTAGTAACATGGTGAAGGGGTAAGAGCTAGTTGTATGCACGAGAAAGGATTAGCTCAGTGAAGTCTTCCGCATTTATTTTGGGATAGCAACTTGTTCTTGTGTTAAGTAACTCCCGACCTTTGTAGTCTTGGTGTATTGTTTAGGCTACGATTAGTGTTGAGGTTATTACGCTTTAAATTTTGAGGTGATTTCAAGGATTGTTCATAATAAGAATTATATATGTCTTTTGTGTATTTAATCGAAATTTTATTTAGTTGCTCTTCCAATTTTGAGGGTGTTACAAGTTGGTATCAGAGCTTAAGTTTGAGAGAATTAGGTGTTGATTTTTGGATATCTAGACTCAAACTAGAATTCTTTTAAGTAAATGAGAGTGAAATTCACCGGTAGGTACTTTAAGATAGGATGTTTTGAGGTCGATGGAGTTGCTAGAAACGAGAATCATGTCGAGAGTGGCAAGGATAAGCGTGTACGGTGCGTTCATAATGACACCTGGCCAGTGTCATGGTGAACCCACTAGTTACATGTGCATGCTTGAACTATTTTAATGTGATGACCGTTGGGGTAGTGAAGAAGTTTCTAAGCGAGTAGTCGTTGGACAAGATTGGCAATTTTAGCATTAGTCACTAGAGTGACAATAAGCATTATAATTGCTTTAAGTGGACCGTTTCGGGTCAGAGTTGATGGTTGGATTAGAACCATAGACTTATTGAATCGACCTTAATTCGAGGAGAAATCATAAGGTTAATCGATGTAACGTCCAAGCACAAGACCGGAAGGAGGGAGATGCTCACGAACTTCAAAGAAAAATACTGTGGAGACGTGAGGTTTGGGAACGATGACAAAGTGCCGATTATGGGCTACTGCGACATAGTTCAAGATAAGATCACAATCAATAAGGTGTCATACGTCGCGGGATTGGGACACAATCTGTTCAGCATCGGACAGTTCTGCGACAAAGATATCGAGGTCAACTTCAAAGCTAAAAGGTGCAACGTCCGTACTGAAGATGGAAAGGAATTACTCGTTGGAACACGGAAAACCAACCTCTATGTAACATCTCGAATTTTCGCTATATTATATTTTAATATATGAGGTCGGTTTGTAAATTTAGTCTAAGTTGTGGACTAATTGTAAATATAAACTCTAGGGTTGAAATGGTATTTTAACCAACGTTATAAGTTATTATTGAAAATTAGAAATGTGAAGGTATGAATGGTCATTTGGTGTAACTTTGAAGTTGAGGGTGTGTTGGGTCATTACTGAAAAATTGAGAATACTTAAGGTAAGGTTAGCTGATTTGAGATATTATCTCAAATCAGTTTTGCTGAAGTCGGTCATTTACAGAGAAAGAAGAAGAAGAAAGCTCTGGATCCTTACACATCAGACTAAGCTTGGTTCGTGTAGAAAGAAGGGAGTTCATCTTCTTCAGGTGAGTTCATCCTTTTCATTCTAAAAGTTCACAGTTGAAATTGAATCAGATTAAGGGTATAAATTGTCTGAATGAACTGGTATAATTGGTTAGAAATGGAACCGATCAATAAGCTGAATTTTTTTAAATGAGCTTTAGAACACTTTGACGTGAATTGGATAAAACAGTATTGTAGTTCCGGGAATTAAAATGAGTTCCGGAAACTGGGTTTTGGATTCGGAATATGGTGGGTTTCGGAATTTGGTTCGGTTCCGGTATAGACCAATTCCGGAATTGGGTCCGGATCCGGTATGGTGATAATTCCGGAAATAGGAATTCCGGAAATGGGTATGGATGTCGGAAATAAGAATTCCAGAAGATGGGCCTTGGTTTAAGGATCCGGTATCGAATTTTGTTTTAAATTCCGGAACTGGGCCAAGCCCGGTATTGATTTAATTGCTTTGGATTCCGAAACTTGGGCCAAGCCCGGTAAGGATTTAAATTGTTTGGATTCGGTATTAAGTTCTAGAATGGGCTGTGAGTTAAATCCCGTATTATTTTTTGGAAACGGCTTTGAGTTGGAATCGGTATTAAGTTCAGCCCGGTATAAATTAATTCTGGAAGTTGGGTTTAGGGTCCAATATGGTTTTCATTATTAGGATAAGTTACTGTCTCATTTTGGATCGAGGTTTCAGAATACTTTTTCTAAATATAAATTTTAGAGGAAGAACAATTGAGGGTACAATAGATTATCAGGTGTTATTTAATTCCGAGAGATTGGGCCGGGTTCGGTATTGTTGTAAATCCAAAAGTTTGGGCCGATTCGGTATCATTTTAATTCCGTAAAATTGGGCTTGGACAAGAATAGTGTAATTCCGGAAAGGGATTGGGTCCGAGATGGATTTAATTTATTTATTCTAGAATATGAATTTGATTTAAGTTACGATCTCAACTTAAGTATCGATTTCGAATATTTCCGTAATTTGAATTGGAATACGATCTGATTATAGTAATTGGAAGGGAAACAATTGAGAATGAAGAAGCGATGAATTGTTTAATATTCTTAGAGTTAAGAATATATTATAAGAGGTAGTTTGATGTGTTATTATACATATACACTAGTAAGTGTAATAGATTCATAGACACTAGTAGTATGTGAAAATGTGAAATAGACCGGGTTCTTAATGGTAATTTCCTTTGATTCGATAAATGTGGAATAGGAGGGGCGCTAATCGTAATTCCCGTTGACCTAAAATGTGGAATTGACATAAAGTAAATTGTAATTCCCATTTCGAGAGGTGGTTAGTAATGTGGAATATACATAAAGTAATTTGTATTTCCTGCTGATTCGATAAACGCGGAATAGGCCGGGCTCTAAAGGTAATTCCCATTTTGTGTTATAATGTGATAAACGTGGAATCGACTAGGCTCTTAATGGTAAATCCCGTTGATTGAAATGAGGACTAGACCGGGCACTTAATGGTAAATCCCATTTCATATTGTGGTGAGGAATCGTGGAATAGACGGGGCACAAATCGTAATTCCCGGTTTTGTTGGAAGTTAAGGGGTCGGCCAGGCACTTAATGGTAATTCCTACTTCCGCTACAAGAAATAGACATGGCATTAATTGTAATTTCTTGATAAGAGCAATGATCTAGAATCTGCAATGGTTCGTAGTAGGCTCTTGATTGTGATAATATGACTTTTCGAATGTTAGTCATAGTTATGGGATCGGGTATGTTCCCGTCTTTATGAGACAAGTGTGAGTACGTTAAGATTGGTGGCAACCCACAAGCCGAAGGCCGCTTCGAGCACGTCTCGGTCCCTCGAACTCATCCATATGGATTTGTGTAGACCGATGCATGTTTAGAGCATCAACAAGAAGAAATACGCCATGGTAATGGTCAACGACTTTTCACGCTACAAATGGGTAAAGTGTTGGGATTTTATGTTCAAAAACCGGTTTCAAAAACTCATAAGAGGTAAAAATTATTACGCAACGGAAGCAAAAATAAAGTTTTTGAACAAAAACATAAAACCATTTTACTCCCACCAAGGATCTTGTTACATGCAAGAAAAGATAAATAAGAACATATCAAGAGAGTTCAAGATAATACAACCTTTGAAGACTTTGAATCCTCATGGGAGGTTGGAAATTGATGAAGAATGTAGAACCCAAAGAGAGTCCCTCTAGAGAAGTCCACCAACAAGCTCCAACACCTTTGTATGCTAGTACTTCTCTTGAGATGAGATGCAAGAAATCACTTCTTTGTAAATACTACACTAGTATTTAAAAAAGGAAGAAAAGAAGAAAAATACACACACTAGGTGTGTGTGTATTTCGGCCGAAGCCAAGAGGAGAGGGAGAGAGTGAGAGCAAAAATTGCAAGTATCATTATACAAGTGTGTATTACTTTCAAGTCTTCTCATCTCTTTTAATCTAAAAGCACAATCTTAGTGAGTCATTCTCATTGGATCATTAAAAGAGGTCCAATAAGAACACATGCAATTTTACAAAAACAACCCTCTAGATTTAAGATGTTTAAAACAAAGTTTAAGTATCTTAAACTTTCTCCTCAAGTCCCTCCTTTCAATTTTAGTTATAAAATAAATCCATCATATGTATTATTTTATATAACCAAAATTTATTATTTGCATCTAATATTATAAACTATATTCAATAATATAATTAATAATATTTATCAAGAATATAATTAATATTTATAAAGAATCAAATTCTTATAAATATCAATTCGGTGTTTACTTGCTATATGGTGTGACCCTATAGGATCATATATTACCGGTAATATTATTTTATAATAATTCTTGAGCATATAGAACCAACAATCTCCCACTTGCTCAAGATTGTATTATAGAATAATATAGACAGTGGTGGACGTCTAGCAACATCTCACTGCCCCCAGCAACGTATGACTGTAAGTGCCATTCAACAACATCCAATTCCCACGAGCTCATAGCTTCAATTGATGTATTAGGTGTGGTATCAGTTATCCCTTTGTTTGGACATCCTGTTGAACATGAGACATGGATCACTATCATTCTCATCTATTGTTCAACTTTTGGTAAGGCGCCTTAGATGTCATACTCTTAAAACATTAAGAGGAACAAATCCCCTCTTGAATACATACGCCTCTCATGCAGCTCATGCCATGCCTAATGATGGTCTTTATAACTGCCTTGTTAAAGATCAGCGTTTAACCATATCAAAGCATAGTACTCCCTACACTCAAGTCCCTAATATGCATCTCAGGTCAAAGGATACAAAGATACTACCTTTATTCAAGAATCACTTATGACGACGATCCATGAAGTGATCTTGAAGCGGGTCAGGTCCAGTACTCGTTCCCTAACAAGTACCTATGAACTTGGTTGCAACACTTTGCCACTTTTACTTTTAAAAGTCAACCAATCCAATTCACATTAGTCTTACTTCATAGTTGCTCCCACAACTATGATCGACTATGGACATTTAGAATAACTAATTTATTCAAGGATTTAAACATGCTAATATAGAACACAACGAGTATGAAAAGATTATATCCTATATATCTAACTAAATACTATACTTGTTGCTTTACTTGTTCCAATATCCAAATACTAAATTCAAATCAAATCCCATCACTAGAATAACGAAGTCCTAAAGCTCAAACATGATCCTTCAAGTTTAGCTTATATAAGGAGCTTCATGAATGGGTTCATCCAGAAACTTGATTTGAGTAAACTTTGTGAACACTAACATCTCCATTTTTAACTTTATTCCAAATATAGTTAAATGTTTGGAGTAGATGCTTGGTACTCTGTTGTGAGATAGGGTCCTTTAGCTTGCGTAATGGCACCCACATTCTCACAAAGGATTTCTAGGTGATCCTGAATGGGAGGCGTCTACCTAGCTTTTCAATGAACTCTTTCATCCAAACATCTTTCTCTTGCGGCTTCTAAAGCGGCAGTGTGTTCTTATTTGTAGTGTATTATGCAATTTGACCTTCGCCTTGAACCTTTTCAAACGAACTAGTTCTTCATTCACAATGAAGACATTTCCCTTTTGTGATTGAGAACCTTCCCAATCTTTATGGAAGCTATCATTAGTGCAACATTTTGCTATGATCTTCTTCCATCCCTCAGTTAAAGAACACTTCCTTGGTTCTTTCTAAGTACCTTAAATCGTTCTTTATAGTCATCCAATGACCTTCCCTCATTTTTCGTTGGTATTGTTTTCTAATGCTCTAAAGCATTTTGACACGCTCGATCTAGTGCATGTCATGGCATATATGATAGATCCAATTGCCGAAGCATATGGAATACTAATCATTTTATCTAGCTCATCTTTTGTGCTAGAATATTGAGACATGCTCAAAATGATGCCATATCATATTTGCAAGAAACTACCTTTAGAGCCTTGCATCTTGAATCTTTCAAGATCATGTCTACATATGCACTTTGACTTAAACTTATAAGTCGTCTTGATTCAATCTTTAAAGATCTCTATTTCAAGAATAAAATTAGCCCTTTCTAAGTCTTTTATTGAGGAAATACTGTCCGAGCCAAAACATGATGTTTTGCTATGTCGGAAAGTTAATTTCCAACTACTAGTATGTCTTGCACATACAGGATTAGGAATTTTACTGCGCTCCCACTAGTTTTAGCAAATACATGAGTCATCTTTTATTTTGATGAAAATTAAACTTTTAATTTTCCTGTCAAAATGAAGATTCCAGTTTTGAGATTCTTGTACTGATCCATGAATGGATTGTATCTCAGTGTTCATGACTCTAAGCCACTCACCAGATTCAGAATCTGACATAGCACTTAAGTAGTTGATGGGTTTACTAGAACCCAGTCATACATCATTCTTTATAAGAAATCGATATCTCTCGAATTTCTGAATGATTCTACTAGATTTGCGAACACTTGGTGTTATTACTAAGTTTCTGATCAATCAAATCGCTCAGTTTCAACGACCTTTGTTTGATAACTAGTGCCAACCAATAAGTGCATTAGGTTATGAAGTTCTTGATTCCCTTCAAGTTCCTTAACACTCCCACATGCCTTGCCAAAAGAAAATCTTGCTTTCTAAGAACTTGGCTTTGGAACAATAAACAATTTTATTGTTTGTGGGTTTGTAGAATCGGTATATAAAACAATTTATAGTATATTCTACAACATATGCATTTGGTAGATATTGGGTCGAGTTTACTTGACGCTTATTGTCTCACATGAGCTTCATAAACCCACGCCTTCAACTAAGATTAAGGATGAAAAAACTTTTCATACGAAATCTTATAAGGTGTTTTGTCTACCTTTTTGGTTGGTGTCAAAAAGTACGGATTACTTTAACTAGGGCATAATTCCGAATTTGATATAGGAATAGTACTTCTACTCATCATAGAGCGAACCATATTTGGTTCATCCTTTCGGATGTATACAACTTCTATGATGATCCAAGAGTTCTTGGTTTAGTTACTATCCTCATATATCAGAAAAGACTTTAATGGTCCTGCTGAGTTGTTTTCTTAATCTTGAAACAACTTGAATTACATCAAATGCTTCATCTTTATGTTCCATAAACTTCAACAATTGAAATCGTCAGTGAAGGTATTATCTATCACCATATCTAGACTTGGTTTTGAGAGACCATATACATCTATATGTATTAATTCTAAAAAAAACTTTTTCTTCTTCTCTATAAATTAGAGAAAAGAGCTATATTCAACTTTATCAAGATCGCATATATTAAATGAAAATATTTATATTTAGTTTCAAAAATACCACAGTTTTGAAATTTAGATACGCGTATAAAGTTTCTTGATTAAGTTGACTATTACATGTGTAGACTTGATTCAAATCACATTTGAGTCTTATGGTGTTTATATAGAATTATGTTTTAGAAGACTTTTGAGATTCACTTTATTATTCAATTAAGAGAACTATTTCTCGAAATAGAATAATTCATTTTGAATATGAATATAATCGTTTCCAAAACGGTTAAGTGAATTTCATTCAATCAACAAACATATGACTGAAAAATAATAATTTAGTCAAACTAAATTTAAACATTGTTCGAAACAAACTTGTTTAACAATACAAGCCATATGATTTCATAATAAAAACTCCTATAAGCTTGGTACGCAATCTTGCTTCCTTGCTTATATGGATCACCATTTTGCTTGTCTTTCAGTCATTTACCTTTCTTGATTATTTGTAACATATTACAAAAGTGAGTTCTATACTTAGTATCAAATACACAAGTGTAAGATAGAAAGTAAAAGTTCTATCTTTAATATTGATACCTGAAGGACTTTCCTTCGTTAGAAAACATTTATTTCTCAGAAGGACAATCTCCTCTTCTATGACCAATGTTGCCTCATCTATCACTATATTTAGATTCTCGACAAAAACATCAAATGCGTTGGTCAGAGATTTGAGGATCACATCTACGGCTCTCCCATTGGAATAAGGATAGCCAAGTCTATCCAAATAGTCAAGGTGCGTCCTCATTTTGTGAATATGAGAGCTTACATATTGGTATTTGTCCAATTGTATCGAAGCGTTCACGGACCATATACTTTTCGTAATATTTTGGTAATCGGTTTACCATGTCAAATTCCCTCAGTGGAAATGTTTCCATTTTTTTTTGTAAGGATGGAACCATGGATTCAAGCATAAGACGTGATTGAATCATCATTATGTTTCAATCAAGTATCGTGAGCTTCTTTGGAGGTAAGAGGAGGTTCTTGAGGACGAGGTACGATAAGTGCGTATGATTTGTTTTCACATCTGAGAACGTGTCTCAATTTGTGAAAGCAAATCGGGAAGTTCTGAGTGTTTAACTTTTCTTCGTTAAGAAAAGCTCTTAGGGGTGTACTAATCGTAGTGTTTGCATTATCTACAAAATTTAACAAAGTTAATATAGTATTTTCAATATTAATTTTTAGCAAATTAATTACCCTTTAGTTTTCTAAAAACATTAATTTGCATAAAATCTAGGATCCAACGTTGCAAAACAAATGAAACGGTTAGGTGACCTTTATCCCGTCCATTTAATCCAACAAGGTAGATAACGTTTATCGATTACATCGAATGTAATTCCTAGCGTTATGGGATCCTTAACAACTTGTTTGTTAATTGGCATGTTTGATCCCATCTATGCCTTGGGTTTCTAATGCTTAGGTGACCTTTATCACAAAAGATTCTCAATCAAGTCATCCTACTTGAAACAACGTGTGAAACTTACATCCATGCGGTTAGGTGACCTTTATCCCACAAAGACATAAGAATCACCTCATCCATCACAAGACAATCCAAGTGGTTAGGTGACCTTTATCCCACAAGGGTGTCATAGTGACGTATTGAGTGTTTCTCAAAAGGACGGCATATGACTTGCGTTTTGAAAAAGGGATTTATAATGTTTTATAATTCTAGTTTTAAAAACATTTTAGTATTGCATGCATTTAATAATATATGGTACAAACTTATTTCTCATCAAATGGTTCCTATTAGTTTAAATAAAATCTAAATTTTATCAACTAATTATGTGTCATCAATTTTTAATATCAAATATTAATTTTTGAGTTTGAGCACTATAAGAACCATTTATAGTCTCTTAATAAACATTTTTATTAATACTAGACTATGAGTTTGTATGATTTTTGAAATTTCCATTTAAAATCTCAATTTAATTTTTTTTAAAACTCATGGTACCATATTATTGCATGCATCCAATATCACATGACACTTGGAGTTTGTAAGAGTTTTTAAAATCGTCATTTTAATTTACTTTGACATTTCAAAATTTTATGGGTTTTTAGAATAAAACTCATTTTATTTATAAAACCCATTTTAACCATTTTACTTTTAAAATGTTATTTTGAAAGCCAAAATCCAAAAGATGATTTATTTTATGTTCAAAATATTATCTAGTATGCTAGAACCTATTTCAATCATACATGATAATATCAACATAAAATATAAACATATAAAATATGTAGAAAAAGTACAAACCAACTTACTAATGTATTGGTCAATGATGTCTTTTATAAACAAGTGTCTAGCAAGTATATTAATAAAATATACTTGCACATGCCATCACATTGCCTCCCAAAATGACCAATGAGATAACATGCAATCTTTCATTTTAACCCTTCTAGTTTTGAGATAGTTAAAATTCATTTTTAAATAAACAATTTTACATAAAATGTATTTGAACCAATTTGCATGTTATCAATTTTAAAATCTCCATTTTAAAAATTGGTTGATATAAAATCTCTATTTTAAACTTGGTTCATTTAAAATCTAATTTTAAAACTTGTCGCTTCAACTTTAAACGATTTTAAATAAGCGCGTTTGAACCAATTTTATGTTCTTTACTAGCATACAATATCCTATATTTTAACGCATCAAAAGAACATAATCAACCATAAGCATGCAAAAGAATGTGCATAAAACAAAGCCATTTCTAATGACATTTCTTGTGAGCCAAAACAAGAAATGTCAAGTCCATTCCTAAGGGACAAAAAAATAAATAAAAAAACTTCAAGCTCCCACTTGCTCTAGCATCTCCATGCAAACAAGAACATCAAGCTCCATCTTCAAGCTCCATGTTGGCCTTCTTCTTGTTACATTTTATAAAATAAAAACTAGTTCTAACAACTAATCTAATACTTACAAAATGAACAAAAGAAACATGAAATAATAAAACCTATTTACTATTACAAACCAACATGAATAATAAAAAAAATTATAACAAATTTAAAAACAACACAACAACCAACATATTGGTCCATGGCTTGTTTATGCACATTTTTCATAAACAACAAAAATAATAATTAAACAACACTTTGTTTTTCTAAGGCAACATTTATGTAACAAAAATGCATGTTAAAATTTTGTTACATAAAATATAAAATTTTCACAAACAAGTTGCCAAAGAAGCCATGCATGGACTTTTCATACCAAAATGAAATTTTATCCATGGCTTCCAAAAACCAAGTTTTACCCAAAAAAACTTATTTACTAATCATGCATTATAACATAGGCTCTGATACCGCTTGTTGGGATTTTATGTTCAAAAACCGGTTTCAAAAACTCATAAGAGGTAAAAATTATTACGCAACGGAAGCAAAAATAAAGTTTTTGAACAAAAACATAAAACCATTTTACTCCCACCAAGGATCTTGTTACATGCAAGAAAAGATAAATAAGAACATATCAAGAGAGTTCAAGATAATACAACCTTTGAAGACTTTGAATCCTCATGGGAGGTTGGAAATTGATGAAGAATGTAGAACCCAAAGAGAGTCCCTCTAGAGAAGTCCACCAACAAGCTCCAACACCTTTGTATGCTAGTACTTCTCTTGAGATGAGATGCAAGAAATCACTTCTTTGTAAATACTACACTAGTATTTAAAAAAGGAAGAAAAGAAGAAAAATACACACACTAGGTGTGTGTGTATTTCGGCCGAAGCCAAGAGGAGAGGGAGAGAGTGAGAGCAAAAATTGCAAGTATCATTATACAAGTGTGTATTACTTTCAAGTCTTCTCATCTCTTTTAATCTAAAAGCACAATCTTAGTGAGTCATTCTCATTGGATCATTAAAAGAGGTCCAATAAGAACACATGCAATTTTACAAAAACAACCCTCTAGATTTAAGATGTTTAAAACAAAGTTTAAGTATCTTAAACTTTCTCCTCAAGTCCCTCCTTTCAATTTTAGTTATAAAATAAATCCATCATATGTATTATTTTATATAACCAAAATTTATTATTTGCATCTAATATTATAAACTATATTCAATAATATAATTAATAATATTTATCAAGAATATAATTAATATTTATAAAGAATCAAATTCTTATAAATATCAATTCGGTGTTTACTTGCTATATGGTGTGACCCTATAGGATCATATATTACCGGTAATATTATTTTATAATCATTCTTGAGCATATAGAACCAACATAAAGTTCCTATACTTGAATGACGAAACTTCGGAGCTGATTATTACCCATCTGAAGACCATTTAGCTGAACCTCCGACAGCTAGTTCAGTCACTCAGGACGGACAACGGGACGGAGTTCAAGAACCAAACGCTGGACGAATACCAGACTTCCGTAGGTATTTCACACAACTTTTCTGCCGCAAGGACTCCTCAGCAAAACGGAGTGGTAGAACGGCGGAACCATACCCTTGTCGAAGCCGCCCGCACGATGCTGTCACAATCCAAGCTGCCACTATTTCTCTGGGCTGAAGCTGTTGCAACTTCTTGCTACACACAAAACCGCTCCATCATCAACAAGCGGTTCAAAAAAACCCCGTACGAGATCATCAACAACCACATCCCGAATATCAAGTACTTCCATGCATTCGGGTGCACGTGCTACGTCTTAAACGACAAGGATGACCTCGTCAAGTTCAGTCCAAAGGCAGATGAAGGAGTATTCATCGGATACTCAATGCAGGCTAAAGCATATCGCGTTTACAACAAACGGACCAAAACCGTCATCGGAAGCGTAAACGTGACTTTTGACGAAGCCGCAGATTTAGCTTCTGAACAAATCAGTTCAGAACCCGCTTTAACTGGCGTGTTAGCTTCTGAACACTCTCGTTCAGGATCTACACAAATCCCAGTAAATCCAAATCATGCATCTACATCAAAATCACATCTCTCTGATTTAGATTTACACAAATCCCAGTAAATCCAAATCATGCACTTTTACGATGAATTCTTTAATATGCCTAATCCTCGTGTAATTGTGCAATATAGGGATGGAGCTGTTCAACTCGAGAACTCGGCGAATCTCTCCGGTCCGCCACCATCAACCAGCACTCCAACTCTAACCTTGGAATCCCCTCAAAGTTCAACGGACACGACTACTGAAATGGCTAATCCCTCGGAGGAACCTGTGCCAAATCCAGAACTCATTCCGGAAGATTTGTCCTCTACAACTCACAAGGATCAACCTCTGGATTTCCCGGAAGTTGCTCAACCAACGACGAATCCCGCTCCGTCTCCTCCAAGGAACCGTTCGTCATATCTTAAAGCCGTTCAAGACCTTCCCCAGTGAGTATGTGGACCCGGACACCTCCCATGTGACTCATAAACCGCTTCCACACATCACCAAATGGACAAAAGCACACCCTCTCCATCAGATAATCGGCGATCCTTCCACTCATGTTCAGACGCGAGGTGTATCTGCCAATTTCTGCTTGTTTTCCGGCTTCCTAAGAAAAATCGAGCCAAACACCGTCTGTGAAGCTCTCAATGATCCAGGCTGGGTAATGGCGATGCAAGAGGAACTCAACCAGTTGGAAGCCCTCAAGGTATGGTGACTTATCCCACGTCCGGTCAACAAGATGGTTATCGGAACCAAGTGGATATTCAAGAACAAGAAAGACGAAGATGGCATCGTTGTCCGCAACAAGGCACGCCTCGTGGCCAAAGGATACCGCTAGCAAGAGGGAATCGACTACGACGAGACATACGCTCCGGTAGCAAGAATCGAGGCAATTCGTATGTTCCTTGCATACGCCGCGCACAAGAATTTCACGGTGTTCCAAATAGATGCCAAGACTGCCTTCCTCAACGGCGTTATCAAGGAAGAAGTGTACATCTCGCAACCGGACGGGTTCGTGGACGACTCGAAGCCAAACCATGTATACATCCTCGACAAAGCTTTATACGGTCTTAAGCAAGCTCCACGTGCCTGGTATGATGCTCTGTCCAAATTCTTAATCAAAGCAGGTTTTTCAAAAGGTAAAATCGACACTACTTTGTTTATTAAGAATGAAAAAGGTCATATAGTTTTAGTCCAAGTCTATGTTGATGATATCATTTTCGGTTCCACTAACCCTCAGTACTGTAAGAATTTTTCAAAACTCATGGGACAGTATTTTCAAATTAGCATGTTAAGTGAAATGAATTTTTTCCTCGGTCTTCAAGTTAAGCAACTGTCGACCGGGATATTCATTAACCAGGCTAAGTACATCCGGGATATTCTTCGAAAATACCAGATGGAACAGTCCTCACCTATGAAAACTCCCATGACCCCCGGTACGCAGTTACACACCGATCCTAACGGAAAGGATGTGGATACCAAGACCTACCGAGGGATGATAGGTTCTTTAATGTACTTGACGACGAGTAGACCGGATATCATGTTCTCAACATATTTATGCGCCCATTTTCAGTCAAAACCAAAAGAGTCTCATTTAATTGCGGTCAAACGAATATTTCGTTACTTAAAAGGTACTGCTGATCTTGGCTTGTGGTACCCGAAAGAGACAGGTTTTGAGCTCACGGCTTATTCGGACGCGGACCATGCGGGTAGCATGCTGCAGAAAAGCACACCAGGACATGTGCAGTTCCTGGGCGATAGCTTAGTCAGCTGGGCATCTAAGAAGCAGCAGTGCGTCTCCACATCTATTGCTGAGGCGGAGTACGCGGCCGCCGCGAGCTGCTGTTCACAAGTGATCTGGATGCGCACCCAGCTCAAGAACTATGGCTTCACCTACTCGAAGGTGCCCATCTAATGTGACTCGAAGAGCGCAATTGCCATTTCAATCAATCCGGTCCAGCACACAAAGACGAAGTGCATAGACATTCGGTACCATTTTCCCAAGGATCACGTCGAAAGAGGTACAATCGAACTCTACTTCGTTAATACAGAACATCAGTTAGCTGACCTCTTTACAAAACCCTTGGACGAAAAACGCTTTAACTACCTTGTGTCCAAGCTAGGTATGCTTAATCTGAAGATTTAACCTGAATATGCGCCCGATACAAGTTCCATACACGTACAGGAAACTGTCTATTAATTATCTAGTGCCTAGTCTCCAGATGATCGAGTATACACTTCCTCGTATCTGTATCCTACTTGTATCGCGCACATCTCAATTTAAATCTTTGTATTAATTAGGTAGATTTTGTTTGTTTGCTTTTAATTCTTTTGTGATTTCCTTTCATTTTTCATTATTGTCGTCTACTATTTTGGAAATATCTGTGCGTTTCACAAAGCTAATCATGTGTTCAGGAGGAGCACATTCGCCTAAGTCCAATCAGGTAAGTTTATTCTATGTTTGAGGGGGAGAGTCACACAGTTTTTTTTCCTTAATGATATTAGTTTTTTTGTGGCTTAACCCAAAGTTTTTCTCAAAAAGCACATTTCTTGCACAATCCGAGGGGGAGCATTTTCTTTATGTGCAAAATTTGAGGGGGAGCGTGTTTTTTAAAACTCTCTAAATGTTTTGGGAAAGAAAAGTCAATTTTGAAAATCCCAGGGTCCTGTTTTTGAAAATTTCCAAATGTATCTGGACAGGTATCCGGAAACCGTCTTATCCGTATAGGTATCCGGACCGGGTAGGTTTCCGGACGACCCACCCGGATACCTAGTCCCCTATACATACCCATATCCTTTCTCTTTTCTACTTTTTCCGGAAACTCTCTCAAAAACCCTCCACGCTCTAAAACTCTCGGATAGCTCTAATCTCGGTCATTTCAGTCGATCTTAGTCTCCAAAATTCAGGTATGTACTCGATTTCTACTCTCATTTGATTTCCGTACCCTCACACACACAAATCGTCCCACCAATCGACCGATTAGTCGATGATTGGGTCGTTCGGAAACCGACCCTACTGTCGGTTCATATTCGGCCATATTGGGGTTATGTTTGGCACTCTTGTTGATCGATTACTGCTTCTACAATCATTTTTCACTTGCTAGAGTAGGTAGTTCTGTGATTAGCACCCTATTTGGCTTGATTAGATCTAACCGGATGTCGTCCAGATAGTTTCAAACTATCCGGACACATTCAATGTTACCCGAACACCATCATTACCCGGTAAGCTTATTTATCCGGGAACCATCTCGTCAAGTAACCATCTCATCCGGTAAGTCCTTCTATCCGGAAAGCATCTCACCCGGTAACCCAAGTTGTCCGGAAACCTTCATGGTCTCTGGTAAGTTCAACTATCCTGGTAAGTCATGCTTTGTCCGGTAAGTTGCATGTGTCCGGTAAGTTGCAAGTGCCCGGTAATTTTTATTTTGTCCGGTAAGTGCGTGTATCCGGATAACTAATGTACCCGATAACTTCTGTTATCCGGTGACCATTGTATCCGGACACCCCATCTTATCGAATACTCATTGTGTCCGGACACCTTGGCCATTCCAGTTCCATGTTCCTTACTTCCATTCCTCAATGCGTTCCAGATTGAGCCGATCATCGCCAAGGTACGCACTTTCATCTTGCAAACAACCGTCTACTAATAACATGTCTTTCAGATACACATATGGCGGATCAACAACAATAAGGCAACCCTCCTCATGAGGAGTTCATTGACGAGGAGGCTGACAACGCCTTATTATCACCCGACTACTTTTCTGAAATCGAGGGTAACAACCATCACCTCGACGCTGCCGAGTTCCGACCACAACATCGAGTGGTCGTGGACATCCTCCTCGACCACCCACTTCGATACGCACTCACGACGACTACCGACGTGCCTGTCCTATATTTACAACAAGTCTGGCAGACCATCCGAGTCGTCACTAGCCACAACACTCAGACGATTACTGCAACAATCGATCACCATCCGTTCGTCCTCACGCCAGACACTTTCCGACGACTTCTATCTTTGCCAGAAGCCACTGACGGCGGCTGAGCTGCATACGACCCTGCCATCGACGACGACACCCTTTGTGCCGAAATTCGGGTACTCGGATACAACCACGCACTGAACCGCCCATCCGCCTTAAACCTCAAGTATCTGGCACCTCTATGGTAAACCCTCTTCACTATCCTGAATAGGTGCCAATCCTCAAGGTGGAAAGGGATAGACCAGTGCACCGGCAACTTCCTACGCCTCATTCACGCAGTCATCTACGACCGTCACGTGGACTTCTTCATCATCATCTGGCATGAGCTGGTGAACACCATCCGGGCCATCGACGGAACCAAAGAGCACAAGTTCATACCGTACCTTAGATTTCTGTAGCTTGCCATCCGTCAACACATGGATGCCAACCCCGACATCCCTCGCCGCGCCAATCACCCGGTATGTCCCCAATTTAGCCTTCGTTATCTTGTAATTCGCAATCCATAAAAACACAAGCCATGCGTATACCCGAAGCCTTATTGGCATATGCGAATCCTCAAGCACCGAGTGTGGTCCAGCCAGAGACGGAGGGACCTCCCCAAGGAGCTAGGCCCGAGTGACGTGAGGGTCCTAGGACAAGAGGCGGTAGGGTCCGGGTAGCTGGGGCTCCCGGACGGGGCGTGCTGAGAGTACATTCTGTGAGGGGAACTGAAGCGGGCGGTGATGAGGATTCGCAAGCCGGTACAAGCCATACCCGACCTTCCTCAAGCCAACCTTCCCGACCATCTACAAGCCGGCCACCTACTTCCCACATATTCCCTCAACCCCCCATACCACCGATGACGCCGGACCGACGACTACTGTACATGAGATCCCGGTCGTCACTGCCCCAATGCTTGACCAAGACCCCGGAACCGACACCACTGAACCCATATCGCCATACACCCAAACAAACGTCCTGGAAACAATCGACTCCGATATGGAACGAGCCATCCGTATATCAATGATATCACCCCGTATCGGACGTCGCCCACCTATGACCGAGGAAACTCCATCCAACTCACCCACACCCTCCGAAATCCCTACATCCAAGCCTTTTACGGGAGACATAAGGAGAGAGGAGGGAGATTTAGTTGAAAATTTGGAACAGGTGAGGCGGAGAGAATGGATATCTAAAAAGCATAACGAGAGACAGAGTCTCCTAAATAGATCGGAGAATGAGCGTAACTGAGCCCATGTCGCCCAGGTAGCCACATCTGCTATCTCGTCTCATCCGTTGGGACGAGGTATTGAAGAAGCCGTCATGGACCTAGCGACGCAATTGTACAAACCCCCCAACCACTCAACCAGCTGTCAACAGTTGGTTGTTTCAATTTCTCACGGGGACTTAGCACAAAATCTATCGTTCTCTCACTCGGAGAGTTTTGATATTGAAAATAGAGAACAGCCTCCCTCGTTCTCGACTTCTTTTATCACACCATCGAGTCTAGAGCCACTTGATACATTATTACATTCTTTGGCTAGGACACAGATTGAGACTGCTAACATCGGTGAATTAAGTGAACCGATCGGAACATCCGTAGTAAGTCTGCCCTTGAGCGGATTACGAGTATCGGATGGAAATCCTATCATAGTTAATGTCACGCCAACTATGAACGTAGGTGGTACTTCTGTTGATTCAATAGTTGTATCCTCAACGGGCAATCTAACTGATCCCGGTGGTGACTTACCCGACTTTGTGTCAAGGAAGTACTTAGACGTCGCCATAAAGGCTGTCCGCGAAGCGATGGCACAGGAGTTCAAAACGGATCTCGAGAAGGTCAATAGCTTACTAAAAGGGAAGGAGAGAGTGGTAGCACCCGAAACCGCAACAACACCTCCATCGGCACCTGCTCAGCAATCCGACTCGGTGGATGACCTAAAGACCATGCTCCTAGCCCAACTGCTCCAACACACCAACATTGACTCCTCAACCGAAGCAGATCTAATTTCCGTGCTCCGATCACAAGCATCTGCTCAACCATCATCCGACACTAGGCCTATGCATCGGTCGGGTCGGGTCGGGCCCCAAAAAACCCCAACCCGATCGGGTTTCGGGTATACGGTACAGGCCCGAAACCCATCCAAAGTGTTGTTCGGGTTTTGGGTGGCGGGTCTGTTCGGGTTTCGGGTCGGTCGGTCGGGTTTAGCGGGTTGGGCCTGATCCAAGCCCTGTTGTCAGTCCAGTTTGTAGCCCAGTTTTTAGCCCAGTTTTTCGTGTTTTTAGCCCTGTTTTCGGCCCTGTTTTTTGTTAAGCAACAATAATACAAATATAAAATTACAATATGACTTAAATTTAAATAAACAAGTATTTTTGAAGTTAAAAATTAAATAAACTTAAAAGTTAAAAGTTAAACAGCATAACTAATTAACTAAACAACAAATGTTCCAACATTAAAAGTTAAGACTTAAAAGTTCCATTGTTCCAATTCCAACTAAAATACTAAATGTCCAAATCAAGTTCAAAGTTCAAACATCAAACAAAATGTCCAAAATACCAAATGTCCAAAATACCAATTAATTACCAAATGTCCAAATGTCCAACACTCCAAAGTCCAAATTACCAACCGACCAACCGACTTCCAAGTTTCTTTTCTTCCACCAAACCGACCAACGTCCAAACCAATCCTATAACAAACTAACAACAAAAACGAATAAACAATACAACAATCATGAATGATGAATCATAAATGGGATTTATTTATAATAAAAGTCATACCTTTCTCAAAGATCACGAATCGAATCATCTTCATAAAAATCCCCCAAATCATTTGAAGCTTGAGTGCTTGGACTATCTTCACGAGCCGAAGCCGAAGGAGTTCCAATCCTCAAATTTTCCATTTCTGCAAGTTTTAAAATAAAAAGTAACAAATTTTAAAGTCGTAATTGTAATTTATAAGTTATTAAAATCATAAATTAATGTCGTACTCGTACCTTTCTCAAACTTCTCGAGATCCTCCAAGTTTTCTTCCACCGCAATTGGTTCAGTAGGTCCTCGTAACCAATCTTGCGTACGTATAAGTGCTTCAACTATTTTAGGAGTTAGACAACTCCTAAAGTTATCCAACACTCTCCCACTCGTACTGAAGGTAGACTCGGATGCAACCGTAGAAATGGGTATGTCAAGGACATCTCTCGCAACTTTTGAAAGGATAGGAAACCGTGCACTATTCAACTTCCACCACATAATCTTTAAAATGGCCTTACCTAAGTATATGTCGAGCTCATTTTGTTTGCTATCTAAGGCCCCACTTTCAAACTTTTGCTTCTTCAACAAGGTTTTGAACTTAGATTCTTTTTGTGACCTTCCAAGAGGGGGGAGACCTTTTCCCGATTGGGATTGGGATTGGGGTTGGGGTTGGGAAGCTTTAAAATATTGTTGCACGTAATCTTTAAACAAGGCAGTGAGTTGAGACTTTACCTTTCTAAAACATGCTTCACCTTTTTCTTCCCCAAACAACTGATTGAACTGGGATGGCATGTACTCAACTTTATCTCTTGGATCAAGAATATTTGCAAAGAAAATAACCAAGTTCAACTTCTCCGGATCACCCCAATATTTATCAAACTTCTCCTTCATTTTCAGACCCATATTCTGTTTATAAATATATAAATAACAATGAAAGAACAATATATAAATAACAATGAACAATATATAAATAACAATGAATGAACAATATATAAATAGCAATAAACAATATATAAATAACAACGAACAATATATAAGTACCAATGAATGAACAATATATAAATAACAATGAACAATATATAAATAACAATGTACCTTTTCAGTTAAATTCTGAGAAGCAATCATCTCCGTAAGCGTGTACCCCAAATCACATATCTCTGTTAAGTAACAATTAGCTGTGACATATAGAGAGCGTGAGATTCTTAGTGTCATCTCATAGAAGGTCTTCAAAAGGCTAACAAAGCTCCCTAAATACACCCAATCATAATCAGCAAGCACCGAATCACCCAAATCTATCTTGAACGTGGCATCATGTCCGTTATAGGCGTCAAACACGGTTCTGAAAGGAATGGCATTCCTGATCATCATGTAAGTTGAGTTCCATCTAGTTGGAACATCAAGACAAAGTGAACTTCTTTCTTCTACCCCAAGTAACGTAGCTAGCTCTTTAAACTTGAACAACCTAGCCGGAGATCCCCTCACCCACCTAACAGTATCTCTCAGCTTCTTACCCGACGAATCTGCCATCTTTAATCCATCTTGCACAACCAAATTCAAAATATGTGCAACACATCTCATATGCAAATATTGTGCCATAACGGATGAACACCCCCAAGAAACTAGCTTACTTTTCAAGAACCCAAGTGCAACATCGTTTGAAGATGCATTATCTACAGTGATGGTAGAAATGTTCTTTACGCCCCACTCAACCAAACAATCCTCCAAAGCTCTGGCTATTGCATCCCCTCTATGAGATTGGATTGGCACAAAAGAGATAATCTTTTGTTCAATCTCCATTGGACATCAATATAATGTGCAGTTAGGCACATGTAATTGATCCATTGCACGGATGTCCAAGTGTCTGTGGTCAAACTAACCCGCTGTGAGTGTTCTTTAAAGAACTTTTTCAGGCTACTCCGCTCTTCATAAAAAATAGCAAATATGTCCCTATTAACCGTCCATCTCGACGGTATTTTAAACATCGGACATGCTTCTTGCACCCATTGTCTCCACCCCTACCCTCTACAAACTTAAAAGGAAGTTCGTCCATGATTATCATCTTAGCGGTTGCTTTCCTAACTCTCTCTTGATTAAAAACCCAGTTAGTCAAGACACTTTCATTCACAGAGTTTGAAGTGAATGCTAGCATTGTTTGTCTAGTCTCTCTAGACTGAGGGTTTTTTAGACATGCAAGGGAATGGTTTCTTAAAGAGGATGTGTCGTGTTTTTTGGGGTCGGCCGCATATGTTTTATCACAATATTTACATTTTGCTTGCACCAAATTCCCCCTGTTAGGAGTAATCAATCATATAATTGATTTTGTATATAAATAACAAAGAAATGGGTAGAAATTTGTATAGAACAAATCCTTTACAATCACAATTCCAATACCAAAACGACAATAAACGTAAACCTTACTTGAATTTCGTAGATAATTGAAGATAACGTGTCGATTGAGGCCTGCACGGAAGCAGTGTCCTAAGACAAAAATTCGCCGGTGGTATTGGCGTTTGTCCCGAGGATATAACAATCGTATTCAAGTCTTGTGCATGAATCTAGCGAATCATATCATGTTTGGAGATGAAAAAGATGAGAGAGAAACCCAGAAAATCGTCAAATTTCGTGTCTGAATTCGTGTGAAAACGAAGAGGAGAGGTGTGGCATTTATAGTTTTCAAAACCAACCGACAAAAACTGTCAGGCGGTCCGCGCGAGTGGCGGCGCTACTGAACTCGCACCGGGAGTCGCGCCGAGCACTGTTAGCCTACACCACATTGATCCTCAATCGTTAATCTCGACCCCATCGAGACCCAAGGCCCAAGGCCCAATCTTTGACATTTAAATATGTATATTTATGTCAAAGAGAGCCCACCAAGAACACCCCCCTCCAAGCCCAAGCAATTAAATGATTCATTTAATTCTCTCTATCTTGGGTTAATTAAGTGTTCTAAACTTTGCCTTAGCTCCTATGTGGGACAAGGTTTCTCACATCTACACTAAGTTCCAACAATACCCTACATTTTCTATTTAAACCCAAATAATATCCCACATTTGAATAGAAAATAAGCAATATCATGGAACTTATGTTTCTATGTAACACCCCGATTTTTGTAAAGTGTTACAATTAATTTAATTGGGTATAACTATTTGATAAGATTAATTTTAGAGTTTATCCCCGAGTAAGCTTCGATAATTTATTTAAATGGAATTATAAGTTAAGGGGTAAGCTTTAATTTTAATATATGTTAGAGGGTTAGACTTGCCAATTTATGGAAGTTGAGGGGGCTGTTTGGTTAAGGTGATTAAAGTAACCACCCTCACCGCCTCTTTTTGGTCAAAAGAAGAAATTGGGATATTTTGTTTAGATATCCTGTATGTGTGTGTGTGTGTTTTTCGTCAGAGAGAAAGAAGAGAGAAAATGGAGAGAATAGAGAGAAAGAAGATAAGGAGGAATCAGGCTTATGGATCTTCAGTTCTGAATCTTTGGTGTTTAAAATCATCACAGCAGTTTGGAGTTTGATTGTGCAAAGAAGTGGGTTTATCTCTATGAGGTGAGTTCATTTCTCTCTTTCTTATGAAAACTGTTTTAAGCATAAAATTGATGTTTGGAATATGTTAGAAAACTCATTTACAAAGTACTGGTATGTTTGGTTTGGAAGAAGTGGGTTTCAATCGATATCTGGATGGGAATTTTGGTGAACAGATCGAAGTTATCGGACAAACTTGATAGTGTCCGGTAATTCCCCTTTGATGGTGTCCGGTAGTTGGAGTATCCGGAAACCCCTGTGCTAAGGTATCCGGAAGAGACAAATATCCGGTAAGTTTCTCTTTTCTGTTGTTTCTGAATGAAATTAGATACCGGATGGTGTCCGGATTATATTGGTTTCCGGATGTCATCCGGATTGAGTATGTTTCCGGTAAGTATCCGGACAGTGCTAGTATCCGGTAAATGTTGATGACCGAAAAGATTCATACATCCGGTAAGTTGTGTGTATCCGGAAAGTATGTTGTCCGGATAGTTTCATGGTGTCCAGAAACTTTGGTTGTCCGGTCACTTTTGAGGTTCCAGATACTTTTGAGTCTCCGGTAACTTTGTGTTTTGTCGTCTCTTGGATAGAGTATGATTGAGGAATGGAAATACAATCCCAGTAGCTTGAACATACATACTGTTGGATTGTAGTGTGTTAGGCTTAAAGGTTGCTTTAGTTTGATACTAAGCAGGTGTGTAGTATATGTTATATAAATGTGATTTGCTCATACTGAATGCTATGAGGAATCTATGTTATATAAATGTGATTTGCTCATACTGAATGCTATGAGGAATCTATGTTATATAAATGTGATTTGCTCATACTGAATGCTATGAGGAATCTATGTTATATAAATGTGATTTGCTCATACTGAATGCTATGAGGAATCTATGTTATATAAAAGTGATTTGCTCATACCGAATGATATGAGGAATCTATATGATATATATATATATATATATATATATGATTTGCCCATACTTAATGATATGAGGAATCTATATGATATATATATAAATATATAAATATATATGATTTGCCCATACTGAATGATATGAGAAATCTATATTAAGCATTAACTTTCACGAGTAGAAATAAGTGTAATGGATCCATATGCACTAGTTGTTATGAACACAGGGAATTGGCGTGTGGATTAATCGTAATTCCCGATTTCTAAGGAAGAGGAGAGATTGGCCTGTGTAATTGAAATCTCTACTTCCTTTCCAAGAAATGGGCATGTGTAGTTGTGATTTCTTGGATATGAGCATTAATCTAGAATCCGTGGAGATTCGTAGTGCGGCTCTGGAATATGATATGAGCATTAATCTAGAATCCGTGGAGATTCGTAGTGCGGCTCTGGAACATGATATCATGACTGACTTAGTGTTAGTCATATTTCCGTTAACTAGGAATGAAATGAATAGGCAAGTAGAATTACTATTCATATGGAATGATTGAATAGGTAATATAGAATTACTATTCATATAGGAACGGTTGAATAGGCAAAAGCATAACTGCTATTCAGGTTGGTTGATTGAATAGACAAGGTAGAGTTGTTATTCGTATTTGAGATGTGGAAATATGAATTAGACGAAGAGTAAGTGTTGTTTTCATGTGTTTTCGGTGGATTAGAAATAGGCAATATAAATGCTATTTCTGCTTCCATTTCAAGAAAAGGTATAAGGATTGAATGTAAGTCCTTAGACTTGATCGATAAGCTAGAATCCATAATGATTCTTAGTAAGCTCTAGGATATGATGATATGACTTCTCGATTGTTAGTCATAGTCATGGGACCGGATATATTCCCGTCCCTATGAGTCAAGTACGAGTATGGTAAGAATGAGGGTAAGTCAGGATTGATGAGCCTTGTTTACTTTGATGTAAAAGCATTATTTTGAAACTGAATGTTCTCACTAGGCGTTAGCCTAATCGTTTCAAATTATATTTTTCTTACCAGGTACGAGCTCAGGGAAGTAATGGGACGAGTGGAGAGTTTATAGTGGCTACAAGTTAATGTAAATTGATTCTTGTTATTATTTTCACTCATTAAGAATATTTATGTTATGGATAGAAGAAGACTAAACCCTTTTATTTCAGGTTTAAATTTGCCCTGATTTTTAGGGTGTTACATTCTATCTCCAAGCTAGTTATAATATGCATCGGAAAAGGTGTCTTTTGGACTTGAACCATTTGTAGTGAATACCCATCGGATCTACTTCGTGGATAGTGAACTAAAGTCTTGAACTAGCCACTTTTTGTAGTAAATCGAGACAATAGGCATCACACATATTATAGCTATACATAATTTTATTCTTACCGTTGTGTTCATTTCGGTCGTGAACATATCCTTTCTTCATGAGAGTTTTAGAAGACATAGCCACATTAGTCTTCAAAGATGCAACCACACATCAGTCTCACATAGGTAATGCCGATCAAGAATACTCCGTTGTATTCCACCATAATAGCTATCAGCATTATTAAGAATATAATATTCACCCCTATATCATCAACGGAAAACAAAGGAAAACATCATAGGAATAGGCGTACCTTTGTTTAATTGCTTCTTGAGTTGTCCCCGACTAGTTTGCCTATTGAACCTAGACCATGGGATCTCCAATTTTGCTAGGTTAGGTTGCCGCCGAGGAAACTCATTTTGTTGGCTTTAAGCCCATTCCCCTCGATGTGAAGGATACTTGCTCTCTACATAGGCCTTTTGTCAAAGGATCGGAAATATTCTCCTTTGACTTTACGTAGTTAATGGAAATGATTCCATTTTTCAGCAAGTCCTTTATAGTGTTGTGGCGCCTTCGTATGTGTCGGGACTTTACATTGTATATTTGATTCTTCGCTCTAGTGAGAGCGGCCATACTATCACAATGGATACCAATAGCAGTCACCGGTTTTGGCCACAACGGAATACCCTCTATGAAGCTTTTTAGCAATTCGGCTTCTTCAGCGGCTTTGTCTAATGCGACAAATTCTGCTCCCATAGTTGATCTGGTATTCACGGTTTGTTTACAAGATTTCCAAGATATCGCTGCACCACCAAGTGTGAATACATATCCACTTGTGGACTTACTATCTGAATGGTTGGAAATCCAATTAGCATCACAATGCCCTTCTAGAACGGGAAGGTATTTCGTAAAATGTAACCCATAACCCATTGTGTATTTCAAATATCGAAGCACCCTTACTATTGCATGCCAATGGTCTTTTCCCGGGTTATGTGAGTACCGACTAAGTCTACTCACACTATATGCTATATCCGGTCGTGTACAGTTCATGATATACATCAAGCTCCCAAGCACTTGAGTGTATTCCAACTGAGCAACACTATCTCTTTGATTCTTCTTCAAATGGTTTGAAGGATCAAAAGGAGTCACAACCGGTTTTTCATCATAATGACCAAACTTTCGCAACACCTTCTCAATGTGGTGAGATTGGGTAAGGATGTAACCATTTGTATTCCTTTGAATCTTTATACCAAGGATAACAGCAGCAACTCCCAAATCTTTCATATCAAATGCGGAGTTTAACATCTTCTTGGTTTGGTTTATCACATCCAAGTTTGATCCCATGATGAGCATATCATCAACATATAGACATATGATAACATAAGCATCTTTGTATTGTTTCACATAAACACACTTATCACATTCATTTATGTGTTAACCATTTGACAACATAGTGTTGTCAAACTTTTCATGCCACTGCTTTGGCGCTTGTTTAAGTCCATAAAGAGACTTAATCAACTTACAGACTTTGTTCTCTTGTCCTTTTACAACAAAACCTTCCGGTTGTTGCATATATATCTCTTCTTCTAATTCACCATTCAAGAACGCGATTTTCACATCCATTTGATGTATTTCTAAGTTATGTATAGCAGCTATCGCAATCAACGTCCTTATTGATGTGATTCTAGTAACTGGTGAATATGTATCGAAGAAGTCTCGACCTTCCTTTTGATGGTACCCCTTGGCGACTAGTCGAGCTTTGTATTTCTCTATAGTGCCATCGGGTCTCAACTTCCGTTTGAAGATCCATTTGTGGCCAATCACTTTGTGACCCGGAGGCAAATCAACCAATTTCCATGTGTTGTTTTGCACAATGGAATCAATTTCGCTGTGGATGGCCTATTCCCAATAAGGTGCCTAGGATGATTCCATGGCGGCCTTATAAGAGAGAGGTTATCCTGCAACATTAAAAGCCATAAAGTCCGGTCCAAAGTCTTTGGCGATTCTTCCCCTTTTGCTTCTCCTAGGTTCCATCTCTTCTTGAACCTTAGAGGTATCATCATTCCCCGATTGATTACTCTTAGTTGAATCAATGTTCACATGAGAGTGTGTATCATCAATCGGTCGCTTACCTCTATTAGAGGTATTTCCCTCTTTTTCTCTGTATGGGAAGATCGTTTCAAAGAACTCCGCCTCAGCGGATTCTATAATTGTATTGTTCCTTATGTCATCCACATTAGATTTATAAACTAAAAATCTATATGCAGCACTATTATGAGCATGTCCAATATATACACAATCAACTATTTTAGGTATAAGTTTAGTCCTTTTTGGTAAAGGGACTTGAACCTTAGCAAGGCAACCCCACACTTTCATCCTTTTGTAGGATGGAATCTTTCCTCTCCAAAGTTCATATGGAGTTTTATCACTTTTCTTGTGGGGGATCCGGTTAAGGATCAAATTTGCAGTAAGGCACGCCTCACCCCATAAATGATGTGGAGCTCCGGACGTAATCAACATTGAATTCATCATGTTCTTCAATGTTCTATTCTTCCGCTCGGCCACTCCATTTTGTTGAGGAGTGTAAGGAGCGGTAGTTTGATGTATAATGCCATGTATTGCACAAAATTCTGCAAATTCGTTGGATTCATATTCTCCTCCACGATCAGACCTCAGAATTTTGATTTTCTTTTCAAGTTTATTTTCAACTTCAGCCTTATAAGTCTTGAACATGCTTAAGGCTTCATCTTTAGTATGTATAAGGTAAACATGGCAATTATTACTGCAATCATCAATGAAAGAAATGTAATAATTCTTTCCTCCTCTTGTAGGAGTTGCCTTGTAATCACACAAATCACTATGGATTAACCCGAGAACTTCATTGGATTTTTCTACCGATCTATGTGGGTGATTTGTGTATTTAGCTTCTACACAAACCTCACACTTAGATATTTTATCATTAGAACATTTAGGAATCATGTCAAGTTTGATCATTCTTTGTAATGATCTAAAGTTAACATGTCCTAATCTAGAATGCCAAAGGAAAGAAGGATCCACAATATACACAGAAGTAGTGCTAGTGTCTGCCTTATTTCCATTATGTACCATGGCGGCATCAACAGTATTTACAGTGCTATTTACAAAGAGTTTGAAGAGTCCCTCATTGAGGTAACCCTTCCCCACATATGCACCACCTTTGGTGATGACAAATTTGTCCGATTCGAATACAAGTTTGAACCCTTTCTTGCTAAGAATAGGGCCAGAAATTAAATTCTTAGTTAAACAAGGTACATGCAACACATCCGATAGCACAAGATCCTTTCCGGAAGTCAACCTCAACGTGACCTTCCCCTTTCCTTTGATCATCGCGGTAGAAGCATTTCCCATGAACATCGGTTCCTCTTCCTTCACCTTTAGATAAGTATCAAACAAGCTTCTCGAATTGCAAATATGACGGGTTGCCCCGGTGTCGACCCACCAATCCACAGCATTGGTTACCATGTGTGCTTCAACGACTCCAATGAATTGGTTTGGGGAGTGAGCGAGGTTTGCATGATTATTTGCCCCACCGGCTCCTCCACCACCGTTTCCACCAGCACCACCATTATCTCGTCTATGTCGACAATCCTTGGCCCTATGACCCGGTTTCCCACAAACCCAACAATGCATGACTTTCTTGAAAGGTTTCCTTTGAGGAGCCATAGTGCCTTTCCCGAAATTGAAAGGCCTTTTTGTCATGATGTTTTTCCCTTTGAATTTAGGGAACTTTTGCCTCGAAGTACTTCCTTCAACCATGTTGGCGTTTGGTTCCAAAGGGTTGGCATCGGCTTTATCGTTGAGTCGATTATCTTCCTCCACTCGTAATTTGAGGAAAAGTTGTTCAAATGTTATGTCCTCCGACAAATGCTTTAAGTATAGTTTGAAGTTTTTCCATGAGTGAGGCAATTTATCGATTATCGACCCAACCAGAAAATTGCTATTTATTCCCAAGCCTTCCACTTCTAGTTCGTGGGACAGAATCTGCAATTCTTCGACTTGCTTCATCACCGGTTTTGTATCCACCATCCGATAGTTCAGAAATTTCCCAACAACGAATCTTTTGGAACACGCAACTTCAGTTTTGTATTTCGCGTCCAAGGAATCCCATATCTCCCTTGCCGTTCGAAACGAGGAGTATATGTCATATAGGGAATCGTCGAGAGCGTTAAGAATATAGTTTTGACAAATATATTCGTTAGACCTCCAATTCTAAATAGATTTCTGATGCACGGAGACTTGTATCTGCGTTGACGTAGCCCCGTTCGCTCCTACCGGTGGATTTTCCGGTGGTTCTTCTTCCGTTAGTACGTTGGCAACCCGCAAAGTTGTCAAGTAGAACAACATCTTTTGTTGCCAAATGACGGAAGTCCGAATCCTTTAATTTCTCGGGTTTCTCTACATGATTCTTCAACAATGATTGATCCATCGCTCCTTAACAAAAAAAATTGTCTTAGATTGTTTGGAGTAATCAATCATATAATTGATTTTGTATATAAATAACAAAGAAATGGGTAGAAATTTGTATAGAACAAATCCTTTACAATCACAATTCCAATACCAAAACGACAATAAACGTAAACCTTACTTGAATTTCGTAGATAATTGAAGATAATGTGTCGATTGAGGCATGCACGGAAGCAGTGTCCTAAGACAAAAATTCGCCGATGGTATTGGCGTTTGTCCCGAGGATACAACAATCGTATTCAAGTCTTTTGCTTGAATCTAGCGAATCATATCATGTTTGGAGATGAAAAAGATGAGAGAGAAACCCAGAAAATCGTCAAATTTAGTGTCTAAATTCGTGTGAAAACGAAGAGGAGAGGTGTGGCATTTATAGTTTTTGACAGAAACTGCCAGGTGGTCTGCGCGAGTGGCGGCGCTACTGAACTCGCGCCGGGAGTCGCGTCGAGCCCTATTTGTCAAATAATCCAGTGTCTCGCGCGCATGGTGCCGCGGCTCAAACCGCTCCGTCGTCCACGTCGGGCTCTGTTCCAGAGATCCACGTGCTTCCCCACGCGACCTTGGTTGTGCCGTGAACCGCGCCAAGCGCTGTTAGCCTACACCACATTGATCCTCAATTGTTAATCTCGACCCCAAGGCCCAAGGCCCAATCTTTGACATTTAAATATGTATATTTATGTCAAAGAGAGCCCACCAAGAACACCCCACTCCAAGCCCAAGCAATTAAATGATTCATTTAATGCTCTCTATCTTGGGTTAATTAAGTGTTCTAAACTTTGCCTTGGCTCCTATGTGGGACAAGGTTTCTCACACCTATACTAAGTTCCAACACCCCCCTTATCTAGAATTCAATAAAAGTGATCCCATACAGCTGACCTCTTCTCGATAGCTTTTATTTTCTTTGTTTCAGGCGGTGGTGGTGCACTACTATTCGCCATAGACATATATGCCAATCTAGATATGTAAAATTGTAAACACATGTGTTATTCAAGTTATACAAAAATTACCGTAAACACATAATAGAATTATGAATTATCAAGTAACATCAAAGTCTCAAAGTCTAAACTCTAAAACATATAAATATATAATTAACTTAATATGTTAATGTAAAGTAAACATTAAACAAAGTAAACATTAAACAAAGTAAACTTAATATGTTAATGTAAAGTTCAAACACACAACAGTAAACAACTAAAGTTCTAAACAGTAAACAATATGTTCATACAGACTAAATTACTAATTACTAAACCCAAAACTACCAATCAAAACAGTAAACAAATTACAAATGAACAAAACTATCGAAAAGAGTAAACTAATTAACTAAACACAAAACTACAGTAAACTAATTAACTAAAGAACAAATTACAGTAAACTAACTAACTAAACACAAAACTAGCAATTAACTAATTAGGAATTAAGATTAAGAACAGGAAACAAATTTGAGTTCAAACAAATCAGAAACTAACAGGAAACTAACACAAATCTGAGTTCAAACAAAAGTGAGAAAGAAATCAGAAACTTACCAAATCAGAAATCTGAGTTCGTTGATTCGTTCCAGCCTTCCAGGTTCGTTACATGTAACACCCTAAAATCAGGGCTAGTTTGAACCTCAAATTGTAACAAGTTATGACAAAATAACATCCAAACTTTTATATAAGAAGAGAATTAACTATGAGGTTTCGTAATTACAAACATGGAATTCTCCCAATAACCTATTAATCTAATCATGTCCACTATAATTAGATTAACTGGGTTATCTAAGCAATCCATCCAAAAAGCCTCAATGCATTAGCTAACTCCTCCGCTTATCTCTTAAGTTGGATACTTCAAAAGTTCTCGGCACACATCTCATTTACTTCCCTGAGCCTGTACCTGGTAAGAAAATTTAATTTGAACAATTAGGCTAACGCCTAGTGAGAACATTCAAATTCAATTTAAAACATTGACAACTTTGAAAACTCCAATATCCAAAGCATATAAACAAACTTGGTTTGCCACCATTCTTACCGTACTCGCACTCATATCATAATGACGGGAACATACCCGCTCCCATGAACATGACTATCATTCAGAAAGTCATATCATCAACTTCGAATGTCTACTATGAATCATCAAGGATTCTAGTTTATCGATCAAGCCTAAACACCTACAATCAATCGTCATTCCTTTTCTTGGAATGGAAGCAGAAATAACAATTATATATTGCCTATCTCTAATCCACCGAATAGTAAGTGAAAACGACACTTACACCTCATCTAATTCATGTTCCCACATCTCAATCACGAATAGCAACTATATTTTGCCTATTCCACTATTTCAATATGAATAGCAGTTTTACCTTGCTTATTCAATTATTTCCTATAGCCTCCCGAAATGAGATTAACAATCCACATTATAGGCTATGAATAGCAATTCTACTTTGCCTATTTAATCATTTCATATAGCCTCCCGAAATGGGATTAACAATCCACATTATAGGCTATGAATAGAAATTCTACTTTGCCTATTCAATCATGTCATATAGCCTCCCGAAATGGGATTAACAATCCA
The DNA here is from genome assembly GCA_033807775.1 of Saussurea involucrata. NCBI lineage: Eukaryota > Viridiplantae > Streptophyta > Magnoliopsida > Asterales > Asteraceae > Saussurea > Saussurea involucrata. Next base: position 159,781,807 of record CM066319.1, read on the forward strand.
CATTATAGGCTATGAATAGCAATTCTACTTTTCCTATTCAATCATTTCATATAGCCTCCCGAAATGGGATTAACAATCCACATTATAGGCTAACGGGAATTATCCATTAAGAGCCTGGTCTATTCCACGTTTCTCATTTCCTTAGAATCAATGGCCCCAATGGGATCAATAAATCGCGATTCATAATCGGGCCCCCGATGATTCAAGGTACGCTCATTCATTAGAAATTACACCATGTGGTCAATGGTTAGTATTCGGCTCCCATAAGACCGTACTAAGTTGCCCTCGATGACCCGATGCCTATTTCTAGTTACAACATGAGAACAACCGTCCCATTAAAGACAAATAAGATTAACTTACATGCCTTATGGATCCATTTCAAATTTTAAGTGGATATGTATAACAACATATCACCACTTCTCATATCATATTCTCAACTCTAAGAATGCTACATAACCTATCGTATCCTCATCCTCAATTGTCCCCCCTTCGACGACTTAGCACGGGGGTTCCGCTACCCGGTTAGCGGATGGGGTCAAGGGGCAACGTCCTTGTGGGGTCTGGGGCAGCGCCCCTAGAAAATTTTCAAAACAACTTAATCCAATAATACATCCGGAAACTATACACGGATATTAAAACTTACCGGTCATTACAAGACTTACCGGATACCACTAAACTTACCGGATACTATAAAAGTTACCGGGTACATAAAACTTACTGGATACTCGCCACTTACCGGGTACAATCAACTTACCGAATACATACAATCTTACCGGGTAACTAGAACTTACCGGGTATTCAACAATCCGGATACTATCCGGTAACTACAAAATAAATAGAACTTACCGGTATCTTTGCGTTATCTGGAAACCTTCATACAGAGGTTACCGGGTATTATCATTTTACCCGGTAACTTCGGCCTGCAGCCTAAAATTACAATCCAAATCCATGTATGTTCCATTCAGCTTGTTTTAAACACATTCATTCAGTCCCAAAACAATTTATACACATGTCTTAATGTTTAATTTGACAGAAAACAAGGATTTAGGTCAAAATAGTGAATGAACTCACCTTTGTTTCTTAGACCCACTTCTCTGCACAATCAGACTCCAAATCAAAACAGCACCTAGATGAAATCAGATTATGTTAAGGATACTATCTTGCTACTGGAATCAAACTTACAAAACCCTTTGTATTCTTACCAAGATTTCAGATTACTTTCTTCTTTCTCTCTTCCTTTCTCCTTCTTTCTCTCTTCTCTCTTCCTTTCTCTTTTTGACCGACTCCAAATAATCTGATTGAGATATTTTCTCAATCAGGTTTCCTCCCCTATCTATACCTCACTTTTCAATTAATAACCAAACACACCTTCTTATTTTCATATTATCAAGATTAGCTCCAACTCTGGTTTCTCATGTTTTTAACTCCTCATGAGTTATAAACTTGCAATGTGATTCAACTCTTAATCTAAATTACAAAATTTCCCCATTCATATTAAAATATAATATAACAAAATTCAAGATGTTACATTACAGATTGACAGAATCGTCCCCTTCGGCCTTCGTTTGAGTTCGTTCCAAGTTCAGTACCGTGAAATCAGAAATCCCATCTCACCGTCGAGATTCTTCAGTCTTCACCGTGAAATCGCACCATGAATTGAAATCGCAAAATTAGGGATTGAGAGTTGAGAGAGACGAGTGTTTATGTGTTTGAGGGTCTGGACCGAGAAATAGAAGTAGAAAGAAAATAGAAATTTAGAATTAGATATATATATATATATATATATATATAGTTATTTACGATTTATAATTTGTTTTAAAAAAATATTTTTAAAAACTTCGGGTTCAGACGGGTTCGGGTTTGGGAAAACCCAACCCAAACCGAACCGTAATACCCAATATATACTTTCGGGTTCACGAAAGTTCGGGTTTCGGTTCATCGGGTGGCTCAAGTTTGGGTACATCGGGTTCCTGTCGGTCGGTTTTTTCGGGTTAGTCGGGTTTTGCTCACCCTTATCCGACACCACCTGATTGGACCAGCTTGACTCGACCCTAAAGGATGTTCAGAACGCCCTTACAACTTTGTCCGACAGGGTCGCCTCACTCGAAGAAACCTGCAAAAGTCAAGCTGGCGGACACAAACGCTCGCACGATGACCAGGATGATCCTGATCACCGTGAGGAGGAGAACAAGCGTCAGAGATTATCAGAGTCCGAAACAATCTCAATCGATACTACTCTAACGGTTCAACCGGAACCATCAACTATGGAACCATCAGAAGATCAACCAGTAACCCAACTAAGTTTAGCCGAGATGGTCATCGGCATGGACATCTCAGATGAAGAAGACCCAATGGTTGAAAAGCCCGAGGGAGAATCCCAAGAACTGATCGTCTACACCGCACCGGATAGGCCAGAATTCGAAATGATATATCTTGACTCGGAAATCGACCCGGAAACGGAAAATGCATGGTATGAAAAAGTCGTTAGTGCAATAAACTCCAAGGTAAACTTGATCTTCCCAACCGATGCCGACGACGATTTTGACTATGATCAGTTCCTGCTGCAATCCATTCAGAGTACACCCGCTTATGTTGAACTGATTCCCGAGACTTCTACATCAGCACATCTGACATCTCCTCACCAAGAAACAGCTTCAGATCAACCTCCATAACCTGTCAGATGGGAGAAAATCATAATCCTGATTTCGTTCCTTGAAGACTCCCTGAAGAGGTTGTTCGTCCACAAACTGCGAGTGCTTGATCCAGCCTTCTGCCTCGGATTAGAAAAGTTTGAAGATGCTTACAAGAAACAGTATTTAGAGGTCATGAAAAGGTGTTTACCGGTCAGTCAGGTCCGAACCAAGCACAAGATTACCGAAGTTATCAACATCAGGTCCGGCCGCATTTTGAAGATCTGGTACCCAGTCTTTACTGTTAAATGAGAAGACGGGAAAGAATGGATATTTTCTGAAGCAGACTTCAAGAACCTCAGGCTGAACGACTTCCAAGCCATCCTCAAAGACCTCCAAACCCGAACGATCCAACCGCTCCACATCACCAAAGCGCTTGAAGTCGTCAAGCGATTCCTGAAATTCAAGGTAACAATTATCATATATTACTGATTTTCAGATGGGAATCGAAACCGGACAAAGAAGATCAACCTGCTTAAACCCGATCAGAAAACCCCAGAATTGAAGATGTATCTAGTGAACACTCTGCTGTTACAACCAGAGTTCGGAATCATCTATCTCAACGAACATAATGAAAATAAGTTTCTCCACTTTAGTCAAGTTGAAAGATTCTGCGACGGAACCTTGTTAAAGGTCAGAGACGCGTTAAGAGAAATAATTACCAAGGAAAAAGAACTCCGGAAATCATATGTCGCAAGCCTTAACGAGGTAAACGCCCGAGAAGCCTTTGAAACTGTTGAAGACCGTATGGAGTTCCGCAAAGCCATCCGAAGCTTCGAGATTCTTTTTGCACTCCGAAAGAGATATGTTCCGAACTGGCGCGAGATTGAACTTTTATTCAAAGGGGGAGATTGTTGGGAATAAAATCTAGTTGAATAGAAGTTCAAGGGATTAATTTGTAACATTATATATGGGCTTAAGATTGTAATGGGCCATAAGCCTTAGTATATAAAGTGTTGTTAGCCTAATAGTTTAGGTTAATCGTCCATTTAACCATTGTAAACATACACTCTGAATTCTCTGAATGGTTATGAAATAGATGGATGACAAGTTGAAATCATATTGTTCTTATTGATTATTATTCGTGATTTCTACTTTATTGAACTAATTTGGGATCCACATGCCAAAACCAACTTTGTTCAGAAGTAGCTTTTGAAAGTAAATTGACATTTAGAGAAGACGAGGAATTTGCAGAAGACATTGTTGTTCCTAAGACCTCAGAGTATTTCAATGTTTTCTGAAGAAAAGATAGAGCATTTATCTTCAAGAAATTTAACAAAAAAACCTTTGTCACAGAGGTTGCTAATGCTTAAGAGATTATGCTTAAGTCCTTGAATATAGAAAACTTTACCGAAGGTTATAGAGCCGTTTGAGAGGGTTCCATAATCGAGATTATATCCTTTAGAGTTGTCACCAAAAGTGTTGGGAACTGAAGATATGCTAAGTATGGTTAGTACTGCCAAGACAATTTTACTACTGCCAGTTCTTCGTTACTACTGCTAGACAAGGTTACTACTGCTAGTCAAGGTTACTACTGCTAGACAAGGTTACTACTGCTAGACAAGGTTACTACTGCTAGTCAAGGTTACTACTGCTAGACAAGGTTACTACTGCTGGGCAAGATTACTACTGCGTATATACGGTTAGTACTGCTAGACCAAATTACTACTGCAAGACATGGTTAGTACTGCTGAGGTGAGATACTACTGCTAGAAGACTGTGAAGGTTAATACTGCTGAAGGTCGTTAATGCTGCTAAGGCAAATCATTGTTAATACTGCTGAGTAGATATGTATGGTATGAGAAGATAAAGAAGGAAAGCTGAAGATAAGCATGGAAGTATATTTTGAAGATCGTTTTATTCTTAGTAGTTATCTTGTACTTATTCTGTTATATATATAGATAGCTATTAGGGTTTTAAACAATAGAGAACAGTTTTTTCAAAAAAGTTGTTTAGCCATTCAGAGAGAATTAACCTCAAGATCGTAGATCCTATTTCTAGAGAAGTAGAAGTCGTCTTGGTGAGACCTGTTCATCAAGATTGAGGTTTGGTGTAAAGCTTGTGAGTAATACAGTTTGATATATACAGTGTGTTGAATTCTATTGATTGTTCTTTATTTGATTTAGAGTTCTATTCCGCAAGATTCTCTAAATTTTGTTTCTAAGAAGTTTAATTCTTGTTAAGAATCGATCCTGACAAGTGGTATCAGAGCATTGGTATCTTAGAAGCTATGGACAATTCAATGGATACTCACAGTACTCTTGTTTCAATGGTTCCCATGCTCAAACCCAATGAATTTGACATGTGGAAACTGAGAATCAAGCAGTACATTCTTCTTACTGATTATGCAATATGGGACATCATAGAAAATGGCCCATGTAATGAAGGAAAGATTGGAGCAGATGGAAAGAGACCTCCTCCCAAGACAGATGCTGAAAAGAAATTCAGACAAACAGAGATGAAGGCCTTAAGCACTCTGCTTTTGGCTATTCCTAATGAGTACCAACATCAATTCCAACACTGCACAGATGCACAGATGTTGTGGAATGCTCTGGAGAAAAGATTTACTGGCACAAAGAGCACAAAGAGAAATCAAAAGGCTATTCTCAGGCAACAATATGAGAACTTCATGTCTGCAAAGAATGAGTCTATGACTCAAACTTTTGACAGATTTAATAAGTTGATTGGAGAATTAGCTACTATGGGTGTACACATGGATGCTGATGATGTCAATAGAAAGTTCCTTAGGTCATTGGGAGAAGAATGGACCATGTACACAGTCTCATTCAGACAGAATGACCAATTGGAGGACAAAGAGCTAGATGACCTCTACAATGATCTGAGAGTATTTGAGGCTGAAATTGAAGCCAAGAAAAGGCCATCTGGATTTGTTTATAATGCTGCTTTATTATCTTCATCCTCTGATAATGCTGCTAACCCTGATTCTGTTAATACTGCAGGTTCTGTTAATGCTGCTGGTGGAACTAACCAAGAGAAGACTACAGATTCTGTACTAGAAGCATTCTTTTCTAGTCATGTTCACTCTTCTCTAATCAATGATGACTTAGAGCAGATTAATGCTGATGATCTGGAAGAGATGGACATCAAGTGGCAGATGGCTATGCTATCAATGAGGGTGAAGAAATTCATCAAAAGGACTGGGAGAAACAACTTTTCCCAGAGAAGAGAAGATGGTGCAGGCTTTGACAAGTCCAAGGTTGAGTGTTATAAGTGTCACAAGATGGGACACTTTGCCAGAGAATGCAGAAGTGGAGGATCACATCAACAAGCTCCAAATGGAAACCAAAACAGAAGCTCCTCTCAAGCCCTTGTTTCTCAACAAGGAATGGGATTTGATTGGAGTGATCAAGCTGAGGAAGCCTGTCAGAATCAAGCTCTTATGGCAGAAGTATCTGATATTCCCACTGAGGTACAATCTAAACTCTGTTCTCAAGCTTGCATTGATGCTGTTAAAAGATATAGGGATCACAATCAGGGTATGTGTGATAACCTTAAGAGGCTAGAGAAAGATGTGAAAGATTATGTTAGGATTGTAGAAAGGTTTGAGGAACAGATTAGAGCTTTTCAAGCTAATGAACTTCAACACTCCTATGATACTAACTATTGGAAGTGGGAGAAGAATGAGTATGAGATTAAGCTGAAAGTGTCTGGGGAGGAGAATGAGAAATTAAAAGAAGAACTTAAGAAGGTTAAACTTGATGTTGAAAAGTTTACCTGTGCTTCTAAAACCATGGAAACCATCATTAAGGCTCAAATCCATGACAAGATGAAAGTAGGGATAGGGTACAATGCCACACCTCCACCCTACAATAACAACTACATACCTCCTAAGTCTGATTTGTTAGAGACCAAGGATAGGAAGGATCCTGAATTAAAGATTAATATAGATCCTTGTGAAGAAGAAGTAGTAGTTAAGGATAAAACAGAGAAGGAAGAATCTAAAAAGAATAAGAGTGTTAGTAGTAAGGTTCCCTTAGACAATGAAATTGTGACCAATGAGAAAGATGGAAATCCTTGGGGAAAGAACAATGAGATCAAAAGGACTGAAAAGGAAAAGGGAGTTCATTACACACAGACCACAGTTGTGAACTCCAATACTTGTGAACAGTGTTCTTGCAGGAAATCTAAAGAGAACAAGCCCCAAAAACATGATAATCAGAGGGGAAATCAAAGGAACTGGAATAACCAGTGGGCTATGAGACAAGGAGTTGATCTGAACAGAATTAACAGGCCAAAACCTTGTTTCATCTGTGGTAAGCTAAATCATTTAGCCAAACACTGTTATTTCAATCCTGTTAACCAAAGGTTTAATGCTCAAAGATCTTTTCAAAAACCTGGTGGTTACAGAAAGAATGGTGGCTATAAAAAGTCTGTGAGGAAAGTTGTGGCAAAGAAACAAGATAAACCCAAAAGCCACATAAAGAAAACGACTGAAAAGGAATGTGGTACTATGTGGGTTCCAAAAGGCACTAAAAACAATACTGCTGATAGCAGTGTTAGTACTGCTAACACTGTTAGTACTGCTTCAAAAGTTGGTGCTGCTAGCAGTGTTAATACTGCTAGTAATCATTCCAAAGTTAGTGCTGCTAGCAGTGTTAATACTGCTAGTAATCAGTCCAATGTTAGTGCTGCTAATACTTTTAGTGCTTCTTCTTCAGATAGTACTGCTGCTAGCAGTGTTAACTCTGTTAATACTACTTCTAGCAGTGTTAACTCTGTTAATACTGCTACCTCTGTTAGTACTGCTGATACTGCTGCTAACAATACTGCTGCTCCCAGTATTAGTACTGCTAGCACTGTTAGTACTTCTGAAGTTAATACTGCTTGCAGTTAATACTGCTCAGTAGTTAATACTGCTTGTGCAGTTAATACTGCTTGCAGTTAATACTGCTTGCAGTTAATACTGCTTGCAGTTAATACTGCTTGCAGTTAATACTGCTTGCAGTTAATACTGCTTGCAGTTAATACTGCTCAGTAGTTAATACTGCTTATGTCGTTAATACTGCTTTTGTTAATTCTAGGGTTAATACTGCGTATAAATACCCTGTAAGCCCGCCTTCGCTCATAACGTCTCTTTGAACTCGATTCTCTCTCACTCTCTTTCTAACCTATTCTCCCAAGAATTTCTGTGTTTGCTCAAGGATTTTCAGATACAATGGCTCAAAGAGAGTTTGTTGATGAACACAATGAGATTGCAATGCTTCAGAAGCCGAAGCAATCTGCAGGATTCCATGAAATTGTCGATTTTCTCAGGTCTTCGCATATCTCCTATGCACTAACAGTGGCTCCCAAGATATTCATTGAACATCAAAAACAATTTTGGGATAATGCTACTGTGGTGACAGAAAACGGGCAAACGGAGATTCGAACCAGGGTTTGTGATAAACCCTTGACAGTAACAGAGGAGATTATTCGCATACATCTTCAGTTGAATGATGCTTCAGGTATATCTTCTATTCCTAATGAAGAACTCTTTTCTACCATACAAAGAATGGGGTATGAAGGCTCTATTGGTATTTTCAAATTTTTCAAGTCAAAATTCTTTTCCCAATGGAGATTTCTTGTTCATACCCTTATGCACTGCATCTCAAAGAAAACAACTGGATGGAGTGAGTTCAGCAGTACCACTGCTTATGCTCTGGTATGTTTGGCCACTTCCAGAAAGTTCAATTTCTCCCAAATGATTTTATCTGATCTTGTGTCAAACTTGGAATCCAAAAAGAGCTTTTACATGTATCCAAGGTTTGTGCAAGAAGTTATTAACAAGGAATTGATGGACTTACCTCAGTTTACTGAGGTATATGTACCCAAATCCCCTAAAGGGAAGGTTTTTTCAAATATGAAAAGACTTCCTAGGGACTCGGAAGGAGTTGACACACCATTGTTCTCTACAATGATGGTTGTGTCCCACCCCTCTGAAGGTATGGCATCAGGATCAAGGCCCTCATTAGATCATCCCACTGATGGCCAAACCCCACCTTCACTCACTATAAATATCCCTCAGCACATACTTCAAAAGCCCACTCCTGTTTTATCCAACAAGTTTCAAAGAAGAAAGGTGCACAAGGTTCCTTCCCTTGATGTACCTACTCAGAGCCCTAAGCCTTTAAGCCCTCAGTTGGAGCATTCTCCAATTGAGAATATCAACAGGGAAACCACAGGGGTGTCTCCCAACCCCAAGAAGGTGCTCTCTAAGGAGAAGGATGAGCATATGGGTGCTAAGGCTGCCACTACTTCTGCTAGCACAGAGAAGGACAGTGGTAACATAAATAAAACCTTCCCCATGGCAACTCTAAATGAGAAATCATTAGGAGGACCCAGGTGCCAAGAAACCAAGGGGGCAGTTAGTGCTTCTGCTAGGCAGAAGGCTTCTGCTAAAACTTCCAAGGATCCCTTAAAGAAGGTAAAAACTTCTAAAAAGGGTGAGGATAGACATAACAAAGAGGAATTGATGGCTACTTCCAGTGATCCTTTAAAGAAGGTAAACACTTCTAAACAAGGTGAGGATAGATATAACTATGATGAATTGATGGAAACCATTGGAAATGTCAACTTGGATGTTATGGCACATAAGAAGGAGATTGAGCAACTGAAGGCTGTGGTCACCTACCAACAGTCTCAAATTGAGAAGCTCAAGAAGATGGTCACCAAGTTGTTGCACAGAAAGAAAAAGGCAAGATTTGTGCTGAAAAGAAGAATTCCAACTGATGATGCTCCCAAAAAGGGGGAGTCAGAGTCAGAATCAGAAGCAGAACTGAATATGAAGGGTCTACAAGTTGAGGGGGAGACAGTTCAGATGGAGACTGAGATGGAAATTGATAATGCACAGTTTAAGGGGGAGTCCAGTACACAGAATAAGGGGGAGACAGAAAAGGTGGAAGAGTTTGTTAAAGAAGCAGAAACTGAAAAGGCAGCAGTAACTGAAGTTCCAAAAGAAGCAGTAACTGAAGTTGAAGAAGAAACTGTTAATGCTGCTGACTCTAAGCAAGCAGCAGAAACAGTTAATACTGCTCAATCTACAAAGAAAGCAGTAACAGAAACAGAAGCTGAAACAATAACAGAGAAGCTTACAATAGAAGAAGTGGAGGTTGCAGAGGCTTTAATCAAAGCCAAACATGATACACCTCCAACTGCCAAGAAACAGGAAGAAACTAAGGATGCAAAGATAGTTTTCAGCAGAAAGAGAACAAAGTCTGTGGCTACTAAAAAGAAGTGTGTAAAGAAGCAAAGGGTAGAACCTGTTGAGAAACCAGTGGTAGAAGAGAAAGAAAAGGAAGAAGTTGCCAAGGATGAAGGACAAGGAGATAGTAAGACAGGTCAATCCAGTAATGCACAATCACTTATCAATGAACAATGTGACTTGTACATCACTATGGTTGATACTGAACCAATCAAAGTGACTCCATTAGATTCAAAACCTCCTGAAATCAGTCACTGGGATACTTTGATAGATGAGAGAAAGGAGTATATCAGACTCAAGAGAGCTGATGGGCAGTTTGAAGTCTACAGAACATGGGGACAAGTTATAAGAAGATGCTCAAGATCTGACTTGGAAGAGATGTTCAAAGTAGGCATGCAGATCTATGGTAACATGTTGACAGAAAGAGGTATGTCTATCACAAAGATGGTGTTAGAATACCTATGCCTAATGTTCAGACCAGAAGTAGTTCAGCACATAACAGCAAGACCTTTTCAAGCAGTAACCCACTGGATGCTCTATGAAAATTGTGGAGTGTATGTTATATCAATTGACAACACATATCAGGAGTATTATCTGGTGGATGAAATCTACAAACACTGCATGAAAAGACTGAACGGGATGTTACATGTAAAATTGGTCTGCAACAAAGACTCTGCTATGGGAAGATTCTTGGTAAGAAGGATTGCAAATCAGAGTCTAGGTTTAAGTCCTGATCTATGCTTATATGATGACTAAGTTTTGGTAGCATCATCTGAAGAACTTGACTTCTTTTCCTAAAAGTCAAGTTAGGGGGAGATTGTTGGGAACTGAAGATATGCTAAGTATGGTTAGTACTGCCAAGACAATTTTACTACTGCCAGTTCTTCGTTACTACTGCTAGACAAGGTTACTACTGCTAGTCAAGGTTACTACTGCTAGACAAGGTTACTACTGCTAGACAAGGTTACTACTGCTAGTCAAGGTTACTACTGCTAGACAAGGTTACTACTGCTGGGCAAGATTACTACTGCGTATATACGGTTAGTACTGCTAGACCAAATTACTACTGCAAGACATGGTTAGTACTGCTGAGGTGAGATACTACTGCTAGAAGACTGTGAAGGTTAATACTGCTGAAGGTCGTTAATGCTGCTAAGGCAAATCATTGTTAATACTGCTGAGTAGATATGTATGGTATGAGAAGATAAAGAAGGAAAGCTGAAGATAAGCATGGAAGTATATTTTGAAGATCGTTTTATTCTTAGTAGTTATCTTGTACTTATTCTGTTATATATATAGATAGCTATTAGGGTTTTAAACAATAGAGAACAGTTTTTTCAAAAAAGTTGTTTAGCCATTCAGAGAGAATTAACCTCAAGATCGTAGATCCTATTTCTAGAGAAGTAGAAGTCGTCTTGGTGAGACCTGTTCATCAAGATTGAGGTTTGGTGTAAAGCTTGTGAGTAATACAGTTTGATATATACAGTGTGTTGAATTCTATTGATTGTTCTTTATTTGATTTAGAGTTCTATTCCGCAAGATTCTCTAAATTTTGTTTCTAAGAAGTTTAATTCTTGTTAAGAATCGATCCTGACAAAAAGTAACATAATGGACTTTTTTCTGACACAAAGTCCTTAAGCAAGGATACAGAAAAAGCATATGCCTTGAACAACCACTGTCCAAATACCATATTTGAGTATGACTTGGTGCCTTTTGCATGGGAATCTGAGCATTTGCTAGAGATAAGATCAATTGGAGAGTTGTCAGGTCTTAATATGTCTGATGACGTAAGTTTAGAGAGAATATTCATAAAACACAAATTGTCGTTTTCTTAAAATAATTTATTTGGTATTTCTAGACATGTCCTTCAGCTGTTAAATCAAAATAAGAAGGTTGTTTTAAAATAAGAATCTATGGAATTTCGATAACATTACGAGAGGAAAAGTCTTGAAGAGCGATCAAGGTAAATGGAGAAGGGTATGGTCAGATCCGATGGAGTCGTCGGATTGGGCGAAGTAATCTTCATTTTTTAGAGCACATAATAAGAGGGATAGAGGTTTTCTGTTGAACATTATATAAGACATCTTAGATCTTGTTTATCAGAATAAACAAACGGCCCTAATAGCACTTGTTGGTCCTCGACCATATTGACTTTCACAGAAAGTGTTTGTAGAAGGTGTGTATGTGTATGGGGGGGGGGGGGGGGGGTTGAATACAAACACAGAAAAATTGCTATTTTTAATTTTAGTTTATTTCAAACGTAAACTTACAAATATGTTGCGGAAACTAGAAGGCAAGACCTTTATCCTAAACTATCTGAGGGTGACAAATTACACACTAAAAGAGAGAAGAAGAAGGTTCGATTTCAAATCTGAGACACTAAGGTAGCTCTCAGATATTCACTCCAGATTTACTTTGAAGCAATCACATAGATGTTTTTTCAAAATAGGTGATTTGTAGGTTAACATAATGTAGACCTTTTATAGCGATCAATGCATTAAATGCTCTCCTTCAACTTTAATACGTGTCTTCGTCGGATTTGATGATCTATGCATGCTTGTACTTTTTACTTTAGCCTTTTGAGTTGATGTAGACACTTGTTAACCCCTCTCATCTCTTCGTATGTAGAGGGAATAGTAAAGTACGACTAGCATTAATAGAATAATGTTTAAAACATACTTTGGTTGACATGCTTTTGCATGTTCCAATACTAGGATAGGATTCGGGGATAGTTGGTGAAACAAACTTGCTGGATAAGTTTGTACTTCGAAATCCGGCTTTCCAGTTGTAATATTTGTCAGACAACAAACTGACTGTATCTTGAACTGGTCTTTTTTTTGGCTAGATGACAAACCAATCCGCTTTGGTGACAAACTATCCACTCTTCAAGTGATATTCGACTTTGCTTAAGGCCTTTTGCTTTTGGATGAATTAAGACACTTATAAGATTTTTACAAGTAAAAATCCTATTTTGTTTATTCTATTGTATAAGCTATACAACAGTTTCAGTTATAGACGAGTATGTGAGATAGGCTATTTTAGATATTTAAATGCTTGGAATAATTCAAAGGAGTATGTTAGTACGATGTGGATGGCAATCCGATGGTTGTAAGGAGGCTTCCATCGGATCGTATCCATTATTCACAAGTATTCAATTCCATGGGTTTATAAGTTCATTGAGTTAAGGAATGGATCTATTTTAAGTATTCATCGGATTAAAAACCTTAATTCTTGTGAAATCCGATATGTGAAGTTGTATCAGATTATACCTATTTTTTGACAAAGAATATAGATTTATTTCTAAGTGATTGTACGTCAAATGTCCATGTATTATATACAACTCCGATGTTGAGGCTACCAATCTCCCTCTTTTGTATATAATACAAATAGATGTCTTTTTTACGGTAAATACTTAGAAATAAAAATGGTACTGAAACCCAAAAAGAATATGGAATTTGAACACATAGTTTCTTTTGATTAGGGGTGTGCATCGGGCGGGTCCGACGGGTTCGAGTGGACAAACTAAAAACCTTATCGGATTTCAGATATGGAAATCAAGACCCGAATTTTAGTTTCATATTTCGGATTGTTTCGATCGGGTTCGGGTTGGTCAGGTTTCGAATTAATGTCGGTCGGGTTCGAGTATTATTATAATGCAAAAAAGTATATATATAAATTCAATCGATTTTGAAATTAAATTTAATCGATTAAGAGATTAGTGAAATTGATAGTAAGTTTAGAAATCAGATATTCGACCAATTAAAATTTACGATTTTAAAAATATAGTTAGATAAATAAGTATATTTATATAATATTAAAAATATATATGTATATTATTTCGGGTTTCGGTAACACCCGCACTTTTGCAACCGTTAAGCCCCGTTATTATTAAGGATTATTGGGTTAGTTAACCTTGGTACTAATTAATCGTGAAAGTATTCATATACGTATATCGTTGCTCTAGCCTTTCAGCACGCATGCAAGTCGTTCGGGTTTGTTTTAAGTGTTGGGGCTTGCGGTACAGGTCATGTGAGAGTGACATGCGAGAGTGCCACTGGGCACAATCGCCAACATTGTACTGAGAGTGGATAGGGGTTGAGCGAGAGTGCCATCAGGGCACAATCGCATGGCATAATCGCGAGTTTTGTACCGAGAGATTTGGGGCTAGCTGCGATAGTGACCGGCGACCTTGACACATGGCACAATCGCCGTGTCATAGTCGCCTACGAGGTATGTGGATATAAAAACTCTTGTCCGATTTTCAGCCGCTTTTGACCAAAATGAGATTCGTGTTTGTTTGGAGAACTCCTTTGGACGATTTTCTCCTCCATTTGGCCTCTCTCTTCATTTATTGAGCTAGGGTTTCCTTGGTTGCTTTTATTTCACTTCAAGAAGCATCTAGGGTACATTTAAGAGCTTTCACTCTTGCTTGGAAGCTATAACCTCAAGTGTCCTTCTCCAACTTCTAAGGTTTCATCTACTTTTCTAGTTTTGGCTTAAAAACCTAGATTGTGAGTTCCTAAACCTTTGATAACATTAAATACAAGTCTTTTATTAGTTTCTCATCTTATTCACTAACATTTTATTGAAAAGCTTCACATTTGTGGTATTAAGCTCATATCATTACATTTTGGAGATAAGGTGCTTAATGGAGAAGAAAAGGGTTATGAGGAAGTATATTGTGCATGAGACTTTCATTTTACATGATGTTATCTATTTTAAGAATATTATGTCTTAACTAGGGTTTTGAGCTTAAAGACTTGGCATAAGGCTTAATGAGAACATGCTTAGCTTAATGATGATATGTTGTCTTAAAATGGGTGTTGCTACATGTATTGATACATTTAATGCTATAACTCATGTTTATACATGTATATGTATGAGGATATGCTTTGGAAGTATATATATATATATATATATATGAAGTTTATGTGCTTAATGAGCTTGTAAACGTGGTTTTAAGATTACCATGTGGAAATACACGTTATTGGGATGGTTGGACCATGTCTTGATGGAATGTTATACATTGGTGTATATGTACTACTTGGAGTAGTTGTTTAATGGTATTGACACTTTGGATGAATCATTAAGTAGGCACTAGGAGGATATAGTCTTGGACACCACCTTAGAGGTATGTGCCTAGATCTCCGCCTTTGGGGTAATGCCTTAGAGGTAATCCTCAGTGTGCCGGGCCTTAAGGTGGTAGACAGTAAGGTATATCGTCTCTTGCGGTGTAACTTGATTGGTGTTTGGGTCTCCCTTATTGATTCCAATGGTGAAAGACCATTTGTATGAATCGTGCTTATGAAATGTTGCGTGCTATATTATTTGTTCATCTCACTAGGCTTTTCGGCCTAACACTTGTTTGGTGTTTAATGTGTGTCTCAGATTCTAGCGGAGCAACCTCTAAGAAAGTTTAGGCGGGAGCATGTGAGCTTAGGGATACACTTTTGGGTTGCCGGTGTTAGAAGACTTAATCGTACTAGAGATGACAGCCCTTTTGTAATCTTATTTCTACTTCAAAAGAATAGATTAGTTGGTTGTCATTTACTTTCCGATATTATACATTTGTATTTAAACAAGCAATTGTATTTTCCCCTTTTTGGGAAGCTCGTGCTATGGCATTATATACCGCTCTTCTGTTTTATGGAAGTTTTTGTTTACCCCTATTTTTAGGGTGTTTCAAGTTGGTATCAGAGCTCTAGTTTAAGCGAACTAGGTGATGACTGTAGCATACGTAGACTTAAGCTAAACCACCAATGCTGGGTAAACGTCATAGGATGGGAGAGCGTTAGGACTTACGGAATTACGTTTGTTGAAAATTATGATGACGGTAACGAGGATTCTTGTGTATAACATGTTCATAATTTCATTTAGCTAATGCTATTATGAATGTGTTGTTACGTAAGCGTGCTTGAATTGCTCTTATTGTGATGATTGATGAATGTACTAGTACGTGACTTTAGTCTGCCTCTTATCTTTATTCTCGCATGTTTGAAAGACTGAAATGGTAAATACGAGGAGTAGACCTCAAGCATCACCAAAAGGTCACGCCGTAACCGAGTCTACGACCGACCAACCAAATAATGAAATGGCAGATGTAATCCCTCAAATACCGCTGCTCTTACGAGGAGGGGTGGAACGCGTGCCAAGAACCAACATAGCCACTTCCAACCCCATAATGGACGAGGTTACTCTCGAAACTCGGTTAAGGGACAGCATGATGCAAGCCATGAACTCGGCCATGGCTTAATAACAAGAAACGTTTATGAAGTTACTAGAGGATCGGGACAATAGTCACCGACACCCGAGACGGTGGCGGAGAACGTCGTGAATGGGTCAGGAGGTCTTGTGAATGGGGTTGGTACTAAAGATCAAGCGATCGCGCGAGACAAGAGAAAGGAGAGGGGGTGCTCGTATAAGAGTCAAGTTTGCTTCTCATTCGCTCAAGGGCGACGCGCTTACTTGGTGGAATCTCACCCGTTCCTCTGTCACACCCGAAGTGTTGGCCAAACGTTCGTAGCCAACATTTAAGAAGAAGATCCTTGACAAGTACTGCAGCGAAAGAGCTCTAGACAAGATAGAAGAAGAGTTACGAAGTTTGAAGAAGGGGAGTATGTTCATCGTCGAGTACTCAAAGTTATTTCTCGAGAAGTTAAGTTTGGTGGAGCACGTGGCTCCCGATGAGAAGATGAAGATAAAGGCATACCACCGGGGTTTGCCAGCTGAAATGAAGACGACCGTGAGAAACGCCAAGGTGTCGACATTGGAGGAGACGATCGAAGAATCACTGTTGGTGGAGGATGATTTGGCCCAAGGAAAGTTGGAGTGTGGGCAGGTTGGTGAGAAGAGGAAATAAGTAGGGTCATCTGGACCCGTTCGCCATTCCAAACCATTTTCCGAAAATAGATTTGGGGATGCTCGTCGTAACGCAAGGTGGTGTCACAAGTGCAAGAATATGCATGTTGGCCTGTGTAACTCAGGATAGCACTCGGGTTCGCCCGAGTGTTTCAAGTGTGGAAAAGAGGTCATCTTAGCCGGGATTGCCCCATGAGGGGACCAGTTTGTTTTGAGTGCCATGAACCGGGGCACGTGAAGAGGGATTGCCCAAAGCTTGTGGGGGGCAATCGAGGGGTTTCAAGTGGATCGACATCAAGATGGGAGAATCCGCCGAAGACACCGAGTAGAGCCTTTCAGATAACCGCCAATGAGGCAAGGAAGACCGCCGATGTGGTGTTGGGTACGTTTCTTATAAACTTCTTGCCTGCTCGTGTATTGTTTGATTCTGGTGCAAATCGCTCTTTTGTGTCGAGTTCTTTCTGTAAGCAATTTTTTACTCCCATTAGTACTCTTTCCGATGCCATGGTCGTAGAAGTGTCCAATGGAGAGCAAGTGTTAATTTTACAATGCTATAATGGATGCACCTTGGAGATCGATGAGAATTCCTTTGAGGTGGACCTACTACCTATGGTCATAGGTGGTTTTGACGTGGTAATAGGCATGGCTTGGTTGAGCAAAAATAAGGATGACATCTTTTGCTCCAAAAAGATGATCCGTTTGCCTTCAACGAACGGTGGAATGGTTACCATATACGGGGAGAAAGGGGATAGAAGTACCTCTATCATTTTGTCGTTAAAAGCTCAAAACTTTCTAGCAAATGGATGTTCATCGTATTTGGCATACATAGTGGATGCAAAGCTTGAGAAGAAGGAGATTGTGGATGTGGAGGTAGTAAGAGAGTATTCGAACGTCTTTCTGGAAGACCTACCCGGGTTACCCCCGGAGCATCAAGTGGAGTTTCACATCGACCTTACACCGGGAGCGGCCCCGATAGCCCGTGCTCCCTACCGGTTAGCTCTGACGGAGATGCAAGAGATGATGGCACAACTCCAAGAACTTCTAGAGAAGGGGTTCATAAGGCCAAACTCGTCGCCGTGGGGAGCTCCGGTCTTGTTTGTAAAGAAGAAGGACGGATCTATGCGGATGTGCATAGATTACCGAGAATTGAATAAGGTCACGGAAAAGAACAAGTATCCCCTTCCCCGAATTGATGACCTTTTCGACCTATATGAAGGAGCGGGATGTTTCTTCAAGATCGATCTACGGTCCGGGTACCACCAAGTTAGAGTAAAGGAAGATGACATTGCAAAGACGGCCTTTAGGACAAGGTATGGACACTACCAGTTTTTAGTGATGCCGTTTGGTTTGACAAATGCCCCGACCGTGTTTATGGATTTGATGAATCGTGTGTGCCGTCCTTTCTTAGACAAATCGGTCATTGTCTTCCTAGTTGATATCTTGATCTACTCGAGAGACGAGATCGAGCAAGGTAAACACTTGAGAGAAGTGTTAGCGATACTTCGCAAGGAGAAATTGTTCGCTAAGTTCTCCAAATGTAAATTTTGGTTACGCGAAGTTTAATTCTTGGGGCACGTGGTGTCAAAAGATGGGGTGAAGGTGGATTTGGCAAAGATCGAGGCAATGATGACTTGGGAACCGCTAACAAGTCCGACGGAGATTAGGAGCTTCTTGGGTTTGGCCGGATACTATAGAAGATTCGTTCAAGATTTTTCGAAGATCGTTTCGCCGCTCACTTCCTTGACGAGGAAGAATGTTAAGTTCTTATGTACCGAAACGCAAGAGAAAGCCTTTAGAACTCTCAAAAAGAAGTTGTGTGAGGCACCAATTCTATCTCTACCCGACGGAACGGATGACTTCGTGGTGTATAGCGACGCTTCAAAGATGGGTCTTGGTTGTGTATTGATGCAACGAGGTAAAGTAATACCGTGTGATTCACGTTAACTCAAGGAGCATGAGGAGAACTACCCAACACACGACTTGGAGCTAGCGGTAGTTAGGGGTGAGCAGCGAAACTGGGTACCCGTCTTTGGAACCGAAACCGCTCCGAAACTGCCGGTTCCGGAACCGGAATCGATGTGATTGGTTCTGGTTCTGGTTCCTAAAATACGGAACCGATCAAGACTGGTTCCGGTTCTCATTTTTTTGGAACCGTTACCCGCTGGGTACCCGCCGGGACAAGTTCCGGGACCGGGTACCCGGCCCTGCTGGTACCCAGAATCGAAACCGACGGGTACCCGGTGTATTTTAACAGAAAATATTTATATATTTATCACTTTAGATTTATATTTAATAAACTAAAAAATAATAATAAGGTTACCTTTTAGGGTTTAATTGTTTAGACTTTTACTTGCCCTCTTTCTCTTCTCTAAGCCGCCACATCTCTCTGGAAGTGGAAGTCGAACAACAGCTCTATAACACCATTTTCGATTGAAGATCTCCTTTCTCAGGTATTTGATTTTCTTTTCTCCTTTCGATTTTCTCTTCTCCTTTCTATTTTCCAATTTATGTTACTTCGCTTAGTATTTGCTTCACGATTTTCCAATTTCTGTTACTTCGATTAGTAATTTCTCTTCTCCTTTCGATTTTCCAATTTCTGTTACTTCAATTTCTGTTATTTCGATTTTCCAATTTCTTGAAGTGAGTTGGGTGGTTTTCTTCCACTTTTAACATTACAGATTAGGAGTTATAGTTTTATTACCTATACTATGGACCCAGTTGAGTCCAACTGTTTTTGGATGAATCTGGGCCGTATAAACTCATTCCAACTTTCAATCTGGACCACTCAAATTCATTCAGCCATTTCATTCAGCCCATTAAGCCATCTCCCTCAAGCCTTTCTCTCACACGAACTCTCACGTGCAGTTCTCTCCCTCTCCTTTCAACCTCCACGTCCGGTTTTCTCACACGATCTCTCCCCCTCGCCTGATTTCTCTCACACGATCTCTCTCCCTCGACTGATTTCTCTCACACGAATAGCCTCACGCACTGATATTTCTCCACAATTCTCTTCCCCTTTATAAAGATGATGACGAAGATAATTTCAAGTTTCATGGTCGTCAAGCCACACAAAATCTCTCCTGCTTGCGGTGCTCCTGTCACCGTATGCCTTTCTTTCTCTCTCTCTAAAACTGTGAACTGTATGATTGATGATTCTATGTGTTTGATTCTGTAGTTTTATTATTTGGAATCGGTGAAATTCGAAGATCGTTCTATTCTGGTAGGTTTTTGTTCACTGTGCTATGATTTCTGCCATTTTTGATGAACTTTGTTGAGTTTTAATTTCGTATTTTACTAATTGCGATGTATTTGTAATGATTTCGCCTTATTTTTACCTTTTGAAGTGATTTTTCAGATTCCTCGCCATCACATCGCGGAGTAAATTACCCCCATTCTTTCCCGTCGCCAGGTTGTAATACCCCCTCCTCTAAAGTCACCAACTCATTTCCTCTGGATGACGATTAGGGTTTTGTTCAAGGCTTTATCATCCCGATGTTTGTTGGTGTTGTGTTTGTAGGGGTTGTAAGGCATGTGGGAAAGCAGAGACAGAGAGAGGATGTAATGGTGAAGGAAGGATTCAAGGTGGAATTGCATCCGTACCAGGCTTTGGTTGGGACAACCTCTCATACTCGATATCAAGGTTTTGTTAGTTTTACAATTTGATATGCTTTTTATTGTTATGTTTGGATATTTGCTTATTAATCATGCTAATAAAGAGCACTTTTCTGCAGAGGAAACTTGCTCAAATATTAGAAAGAGTAAAATCCATGGATCTGCATTCAACGAAGCCATGGTAAATATATCTGTTTCTTGTAATTGAGTAAATCGGAAAGAGTAGTGTGTATTTTTTAAAGAGGAGTCCAGCATACCTGGACATTGATTACGGTTGTGGGGAAAATGAGCAAACAAATTTTCATTCATTTATTAATGGACATTGGTACCTTTGTTTTACAGGATACTCACATGTTTATATTCAAGAACAATCTGCATCTGGGATTACTCAGGTATGAAGTTGAAGAAGTTGGGTAAAGAAGACAAGAGTGTAACATACAGGATGTAACTTGCTCTCTTGAACAAAAACTAAAGAAATTATACATATTACTGACCATAGTGATAATGTGTATATATATAATATATAATATATATATACATATTACTGACCACGGTGATAATCTGTATATAATATATATATATATAATATATGCTTAATCTCAGCCTTTGCGGACTACCTGATTTCGATACCCTTTTTGACGTTTCCCACAAATAATGTAATATATTTTCCAGGTAGTTTCTCTCTTTCTTTTTCAATTGATTTCATCCTCCCCCTTTTGTTTCGCATGTGTTTACGGGTGATGTCGATTCCACGAATTGATGTTGCTTTTCATTTTTGTTCGACCCTTTTGATGGATTTGGGTTTTGTTGTAATATGCCTTTTGGGTGTTCGACGAATTGCCATCTTTCTCAAAAAAAATTGCAACATTTTGTTGTGTGTAATTGGGTTTTTGCGATGAGTTTAATTGGGGTTGGGGATTTAGTCCATTTCTTAAAACAATAGCATTTTTTCCCTTTTTACACCATGAAGAAGATATCGGCATCTGTTTTCCATTTGATTTCTTCCTTCTTTTAGAGTCTTTGTCTGTTCTTCTATGCTCCACTGGAATATTTATCCATCATGTGTGTATATATATATATATATATATATCTTGAGCTTTAAATATCAAAATTGTAATTTTGAATATCAATTTGGGGCATTGTATATATACAATTCATTAAGACAATGTGTCCACAAAAAGCAGGTTTTCAACCATCAATAGGTAGATTGCAGGTAGATTGTTGTATCTTAATTCAAATCCGACCCCTCAAGGAATTTCAAATTAAACATACATTTGGAAGGATTGGCCTCAACAGTCGAATTATGGCCTCTTATCTTGGAATTAATATTTTTCTCCATTCTCTGTGCAAGTGGTTGAACTAATTGTTATTGTTGGCATCTCAATTTCAAAAGGTTACATTTTTTTTGATGCACATCATATACAGGCTATAAGCTTCATTGGTATTATCAAATGACAACATTATGTTTTA
Organism: Saussurea involucrata; assembly: GCA_033807775.1. NCBI lineage: Eukaryota > Viridiplantae > Streptophyta > Magnoliopsida > Asterales > Asteraceae > Saussurea > Saussurea involucrata. The sequence goes on from CM066319.1 coordinate 159,803,638, forward strand.
TCAACTGTTATATATCTGACACTTCTGTATTGTTTTTTTTAACTTACTCTTAACTTAATTGTTGCTTAAGTTTTCTCAACTATTTTTTCTGTTGGCCAAGAAAAAAAGGAGTCTTACTTTTGCTGCTCAGACTTGAGATCAGGCCAATATATGCTTCTTAGTTTCGTGGAGCTGATTGGGCGTGAGGAAAGAGAAGAGGACCATGTCAACACTATACACAATGGTTGATTGTCTTAACATATTGATAGGTTCCATGGCTTTTGGGCCTGTGAAGGAACCAATCATAAGCCCATTTTCAAGTTTTCTTTCACCTTTAATGTTACTGATTTTCAGGTTTTACCAAATATGGCATCAATTAATATTAGAGCAGTGTCTTATAATGTTTGTGGCTTAGTGCAAACTGTTGATTCTGGTTACAAAGCAAAGGTAATTCCAATATTGTCTTTAATTCATAGATTGCATCTGTTCAGTTCATCATGGATGGTGGCAAGTAAATAAAGGGGTTTAATTTGATGGTCGTTGGAAGTAGAAGTGGCGGCAAAGCTTAAGCTATTTTTCTATGTTGGTCAAGTTGACTTAAATAAATTGGTTACGCAAAAGGGTGTGGTTGTTTAATGAGTGATTTGTTTTGATTGTGCGGTTTATATGTGCAGTAGTAATAACATTGTCAGTTAGGGGCCGTTTACCAAATACTTACCCGGGTAAGCGTTTACCAAGTCACATTACCTACCTCATTGTTATGGCAAGGACCGAAAATCTTACCCGGTAAGAGTGAATGAAAGGATCGAGAGTCTTACCCCGGTAAGTGATGTCGACGACTCTTACCACGGCTAGCGCTTACCGGGTTAATTGTTGCATACGAAACCGATTTACCGGACTAAAATCTTACCCGGTAAGTAAGTGATAGTGTTAAATTTGATTGGTAAACGCTTACCCGAGTAAGCGTTTGGTAAACGACCCCTTAGACTTCTGGTTCACTCTTTATCCACTTCTTTCTTCAATAGGATTAGGGAAAATATGTTTATCTTTGGTTAAATTTTAAAATCTTGTGCACTTGGAGTATGTATTTATAGAGTTGTATGTTTCAATTACAATGAATATATCTACTTATAATTAGCGTTTGGTAGGGGTATGTGCTGATATACATGCTTTGTTGTCAACTCACCCAGTATACCTTTTCGAGGTGGCTCTTACTCATGGATCACAAGATGTACAATTGAAAAAAGACCAAGGGCTATTTAACTATTTTAGTTTTGAGGTACAAAATCCCCAGTAAAGAGAAAATATTGTAACTGTTATTTATGATGACCTCACTTAATTTTGTTTGTGCCAATTGGGCCATAATTGAATAGCTTCATGGTCACTTGGTTTAATCTTTTGCGTAATGAGGGTAATTGATAAGATACGTTTGAGTTTGTGGCTATTGTGACTCGGAGTTGCAATAAGAAATGGATTTGGCATGTTGGAGAAGGAAATAAGAGTTGCATAATTTTATGTTGTCTTGATTTAGAAACTAATTACCTTTGGCATATAAAAAATGACTTGGTAAGAATTAATCTATATAGTTAGTTGATCTATTTGTAAACTGGACATTGAGATTGTTATAGTAGCTAAGGGGCGTTTACTAAACGTTTACTGTGTAAATGTTTACCAATATTACTTACCGATTGAGCTTGACTAGACCGATAATCTTACCCGGTATGAAGCATAGCAAGGACCGAGAGTCTTACCCGGTAAGTGAAGGAAAAACTCTTAGCCAAGCACCTGACAAGTTTAATATGCTTACCAACAATCTCATTTTAAATGATTAAGTCCCTAAACTATTTTGTTGAATGAAAAACCTTTAAAACTTCTCATTTTGACTGAAAAAACCATTAAACTTTCTCATCAAACTCAATTTAGTCATGGAACCGGTTGCTTCGCCTATATTGCCATCGCTTCAATTTCAACCGATTTTGCATCCAAATCAACCCTTTTTGTCCTCACAATTCCCGTCCCCGATGTAGTTACCGTATCCGAATATGGTTTCCGATTATTGTAGATACCAAAATCAAGATTTCTTTATAGGACCAGGAGCTCGATTCGAACCTTTTAGTCATGAAATCACAAGTTTTCTGAAGATTGTTATATCCCATATGGGAATTTTGGATTAAGATGAAGAAGAGATGGAATCTCATAAAAAATTTGTCATTATTTCAGTAAAGGGCATTGTATAACATGGCAATGAGTGACTAATCAAAGAACTGAATCTAGATTAACGTCATATTATATACCAAACTTTGTTTTTACATTTATTAGAATTTTACGTCATGTTGTATACTCGGCTACCGGACGGGTATAGCACTAGTTGTTAATTGTTAGCATTTGAGGTTTGATTTCCAATTTATGGGGACTCAGACAAATCTTAAATTGGTGCAAGTAGCTGAAACTTTTTAGTCATGATTATTTCTCTAAGCACTCTTAATAAGCACTCTTAATATGCATATAATTGGTGCAAGTAGCTGAATGGAGGTTTGATTATTTTAATGAAACTTCTGGGTTCGTATTTAGTTTTATTTATCATTTTATAATTGGTGCAAGTAGTTGAATGGAGGTAGAATACATATTGTCGTGTTTTTTATATCATTAACATGTTTTAGAATGCATACTTGTATTTGATAATTGAAATGAGTGGTTGTGAAGGTCCAAACTTTTTAGTGTTGTATCTGTTAACATAAATTTGTTTATGGAAGAATCCGTGTCTCCTAGTAATGTGAAAAAAATACACGGTTTGAATATTCTAAATATGTGTTATGCTAAAAAAAATGCTTATGGAAGAATCTGTGTCGCCTGTTTGAATTTTTAATCTCTATTTTTGGTGGTTTTTAATGTCTATTTTTGGTGGTTATTAAATGTTGATAAATTCTCTATTTTTTGTTAGGTTTAATAATGGACGTAGATCCCATAGACGTGGATGAAAGTGAGGCTGTTGAGCAAAGTCAAAGCCAAAAAAATATGTCCCAAGTCGGAGACAAGAGGAAGTCAAATGTTTGGCATCATTACGAAGACATTAGAGATCCAAAGACGGGCAATGTTGTGAAGGCAAAATACAAGTATTGTTCCAAGTTATTGAACGGGAGCACAAAGAACGACACCTCTTCTCTCTCTAAACATCTTGGTTCATGTCCGAAATACCCGGCAAATATCGATAAAAAACAAATGAAAATTAGTACTTTTAGAACTAGTCAAAGTGCTGCGACTATTTCTAATTGGGAGTTTGTTTGATCAAATTGCCATTAGACTTGCTTTAGCTAGAATGGTTATTCTTGATGAGCAACCGTTTTCTATGGTCGAACGTGATGGATTTAGAGGTTTTTGTAGTGCCGGCATTCTACAATTTTGTATTCCATCACGATTCACGGTTGCTAGAGATCGTAGTAAACTATTTCTTAGTGGAGGGAGATACTAAAAAATACCTTCAAAAGTTTGAACTCTAGAATTTCACTCACAACTGATTGTTGGACTTCTGTGCAAAATTATAATTATCTTTGTTTGACTGCACACTTTATTGATGATATTTGGAGATTGCATAAAAGGATTTGGAATTTCCGGTTAATGGATAGTCATAAAGGGAAGGAAATTGGAAAAGTAGTAGAATCATGTGTTCTTCAATGGGGTATAGAAGATAAGTTGTCTTGTCTTACTGTAGATAACGCAAGTTCTAATGATGTGGCTGTTGCGCATTTAAAAGATAATCTTAGTGAAAAACTTGTTTTAGGGGGTGAGTTTTTTCATATGAGATGTGCTGCCCATATTTTAAACTTGATTGTTAAAGATGGCTTGAATATGGTTAAGGATTCGATTAATAGTATTCGGGGTGCGGTTAGATATGTGAGGAGCTCTCCGTCAAGAGCTAAGTTGTTTGATAAGTGTGCTTTAAAGTGTAAAATTCCGTGTAAGGGTTCTGTTTGTTTAGATGTGCCAACACGGTGGAACTCCACTTACATTATGTTAGATTTTGCTCTTAAGTTTGAGAAAGCTTTTAAAAGAATGAGACAAGAAGATCCCGATTTTGTAAAAGAATTCAAAGATGGATTTCCATCCCAACAAGATTGGGAAAATGCTAAAGCGTTATCACTTTGTTTGAAACAATTTTACGAGGCCCCAAAAGGATTTTCGGCACTTTATATGTTACAGCTAATATGCATTTTCAGGAGATCTTGGGTGTCCTTACTTCTTTGTTAGAGTGGAGAGAAGATGATGAACCTAGTATTATTCGTATGGGTGATGAAATGAGAAAAAAGTTTGACAAATATTATGGAGGTTTGTGAAACAAATGTGATGGTTTTAGTTGCAGTAGCTCTTGATCCACGTTATAAGATGAGGTTTGTGAAGTTTTCATTAAAAAAAGATTTTTCCTTTGGATTCCGATAAAGTGAGTGATATATATGGTCAAGTGTATGAGGTTTTGAAAAAATTGTATGACCATTATGCTTGTGTTTCTTCATCAAAGAATGATTCGTATAGTTTATTTGTGAATGATGATGGTGACCAAAATTTTGTTGGGACAGTGAAGAATAAACAAATGCGAAAAATCTATGATGAGTTTTATGAAAATGATGTTGGGGATGCTATTGAGAAATCTGAATTGGATGAATATCTTGAGGCTCCGCCTGAAAAAATGGATGTTGAGAAGTTTGAGATTTTGAGGTGGTGGAGTGAAAAATGTATTACATACAAGGTATTGGGATCAATGGCAAAGGACATTCTAGCCATTCCAATTTCTACAGTTGCTAGTGAGTCTGCTTTTAGTACATCCGGTCTGATAGTGGATGAGTTTCGGAGTAGTTTCGGTCCAAAGACGGTGGAAGCTTTGATATGTGCTCAAGATTGGTTGAGAGCATCAACAATATGTTTGGACATGGAATAATATTTGGAGGATGTGCAAAAGTACGAGGAAGGTATTGGTTTTGTTAGGTATCTTATTTGTTTTGACTTTGATCCAAGTGTTTTATTTGTTAGGTGTTGACGAGAAGTGTCGTGAACTCGTGAAGTGCCGTGAAGACATGAAGTGTTTTATTCGTTTTGTTGATGTTATGTCAAGACACAAGAACTTTTAATTTGTTTATGTAATAATTTCTTTGTCGATCCCAGTTTGATCAAGTAACAATGTAAACACGAAACGATTAAGCTTTGTATTGAACGAATAGAGAGTGTTACAAGATTGGAATGGAAAACACTCTCTATCTCTAATCACTATTAGGCGCACTCTGATTAATCTAACAAAGCTTCTAACCTAAAACTCACTAAACACACTTTAAATACCTAGGCTTGACACGCACAAGCTCATTAACCTCTAAAGCCCATTAACATAATAAGGACTTTTACAAATAAATAACTCTATTCATTTTTCTTTATAGTACGTTTATGGTCCTAACAATCTACCCTTAAAGTTATATAAAGAAAAATATGGTCTCGAAAACTTTAGATATTGATCTTCTCTCCCTCTTGAATCTTTGAAACACTTTAGTGTTGCTTGTCTTCATGTCTTTCCAAGCTCCCCCTTGAATTATGCTTTTAGTCTTCAGAGTATCAACTTTATCAGTGACATTCCACAATGCTACTTCAGTTTAAGAATCCGTCTTTGTACCGCGAGTTGAATTGGTTTTGAAGAACTTCAGAATTTGTCGAAACAATATGCTCGAAGGAGGAAACAACATGTAGCGAACACTGCTTGGTAAGGGATGAAAAGAACCAATGCACTTGTAATCTTTTCTGTACAGATCATAAGTGCAATAGATCTTTGCTCGGTTTAAACTGATCAGCTTAGCTATAGGGTAAACATAAGCAGGTGAACCAATATTGGAAGTAAAAGACTTTGTATCAACTACAGAAGAATTATGAGAATTATTTCTATCACAGTCTTCTGTAGTTGATTTCTTTCTCCATACCATTTTTACTTTTCTGAAAACATGGTTATCTGAAGAATCATTAAGCGCACTGTCAGAAGAACTTGAATAATAAGATTGTCTTTTGTGAGAATTACCGGTTTTTGAGCGTTTCTTTGACCGTCTTTTGGATTTAGATTTTGAAGATTTTGGTTTAGAAACGGTTTTGGAACACTCTCCTTTCTCAAAATTTACCGGTGAAGGCATTTTGTCAAGAAATTGAACATGGCTCACAAGCTTTGGTTCAAAATCGATTTTAGCGATGTCACCATCAAGACAGACTGTGGAATTCATAAAGCCGAGAACCGTTGTTCAGAGTCAGATGGATAATCATTGTCAGAGTCGGATGAGAAACAATTAAAATTTTGGAAGGAATCGGCAACGAAAGGGTTTTCAAAATCAGAGAAAATATTCCTTTTTACAAAATCGGTTTGAACCTATTTATTAGAAAAGCTCAAAACCTTTTCATCGGTGTCGAGAGACACACCTAAGAAGGCTTTGCACGAGGAACTATCTGAATGTGTGGTGGACGGTTCAACCGAGATTGTGTCGGGGATGCTAATTTTAATCGGAGTATGATCAGTTACATCCTTAGCAACCCTTTCCTTTAGAGCTTCTGCCGCCAATGCGGACAGATGAGACGTCAGTCTAGCAATCTCGGTTTTGTAAGCCGTTCTTTCAGATTCATATAATGTCTCGATTTTGTTTTGTTTAAGCTCGTGAAAGGTAGATAAAAGAATGGTCCTTTCAAAGTCAAAAGCAGTCTTGTCCCTTTCAATTGATTCTTCGAGTTGAAAAATAATGTTTTCCAATATCAGAGGTGGAACATATTGTTTAAACTCTGATTGATCATAAGATCCTACATCTGGTGTTGCCTCGACTGGAACGGGTGTTTCCGCAGCTTTGGCAAGAGAACAAATGTCGAAGTAATCATTTGAAAGATAAGGTGTTTTGTTTTTCAAATAAGAAGCATTAAGTTCTTCATAAACAAAAGGAACCTGAACATTAATGTTCTTTCGAGGTTGTTTATCTTCCGTATTTGGACCGACATTCTCAGGCTTTTCCCCTACTTTTGGTAATGGAATACCAGTTTGTCGCTTAATGGTTTCTTTTTCCTCATCCTCCAGAGACAATTTGGTCCATTTGATCTTGTACTCCGGATAGCTTTTATTGAGTCCCAAAAAGTTAAATTCATAAAGAGTGGGGATTCTTGATAAAATTTTCTTTAGGTAACACAGATTGTCATATCTGAGTCCCCAAAGGGCGTTATTATTTTTGAATTCCTTTGGTTTGTTCAAATGGATCGTTTGGTCCGATTGACCTCGCTTGTATAGTTTGGATTCAAGATCCTTAAGCTTGTTAGTCAACATATCATTTTTTTTGAACGGTTGAACGAAGATTGACAATCTTATTATACTCTTCTTGAGACTCACTTAGCTTTTCTGTGATTTCAGATAATTGAGTCTCTAAGGATTCTGTCCTTTTAGAAATGGTTGTACATTTGGTTTCATAGTTTTCAATTATGCACTTATGTTCAGCCTTTTCAATCGCTAGCTTGCCTATAGTGTCGTATTTGAATTTGGTATCGGCTTCTAGCTTAGTGATTTGGGCTTCTAAATGAGAAACTTTCTCTTTGAGCTCAGAGTAAGTTGGATAAGACATTGTTACCTGGAAAAAAATTGATCGTTAATCGGTGTTGCTTTGAAGAATCAAACAAAAATGCTGAAGAAAATCAAAATTAAATCTGAAAACAAATCTAGAAATAAATTCGTTTCCAAAGATTAAATTCTGATTATCGAATCCGGACGAACAAACCTCGAAATTAAAATCTGATTGATGACCGAATCACCAAAAAATAACTGCACTACGTCGAACAGAAAACGAGAACCTTTTGGACCTCAAACGCCGATCTCCACCGTTCAAAATGTAGAGCAAGATGTCATGAAGCTACTGTCCAAAAATCGCGATGATCCGACGATTCAAATTCCGATAATATGCAAAACGACACGACTGCGTTTTCCAGAAAATTGTATACGAATTTTTCTTTTCTTTTTCTCACTTTCGATTGGCTTCTTCTATTACTACAAATCACCGATTCGGCTATGATACCACATGTAGATCCCAATTTGATCAAGTAACAATGTTATGAAAGCAATAATCTTTATTGAACGATTGTAGAGAGTTACAAGATTAGATTGATGAACAGAACTCTCTCTCTAAACTCAATTAGGCGCACTCAATAATGATCAATCCTTTATCTAACCTAATTTCCTCTAAACACACTTTAAATACATAGGATTGACACAATAAGGCCTTTTACAAATAAATAACTATATTCATTTCTTTATATCATTTTCTATTTTATAGGACATTTATGGTACTAACAATCTCCCCCTAAAGTTATATAAAGAAAAATATGGTCTTGAAAACTTTAGGTCTTGATCTTCTCTCCCTCTTGAATCTTTGAAACACTTTAGTGTTGCTTGTATTCATGGCTTTCCAAGCTCCCCCTTGAATTATGCTCTTAGTCTTCAGAGTATCAACTTTATCAGTGACATTCCACAATGCTACTTCAGTTTAAGAATCCGTCTTTGAACCGCGAGTTGAATTGGTTTTGAATAAATTCAGAATTTGTCGAAACAATATTCTCGAATGAGGAAACAACATGTAGCGAACACTACTTGGTAAGGGATGAGAAGAACCAATGCACATGTAATCTTTTCTGCATAGATCATAACAGTTACTCCCCCTCAACATTTGCTTACTCCCCCTTAACTTGATAATCTGGGTCTTTGAACTTTTATTTACTCCCCCTCAACTTTTATAACGTTTCTCTCCCTCATGATGATTAGGAGCATCCTGAGCATCATATAACTTCAAAGACAACACTGATAAGTAGCAAAATACCAGATAAGACGTTAAGTAACCAGAATGAGGTAATCAACTAACACAGAAACACAAAAGTAACTGTCATCACAACAATTAAGAAAATTGTGTGGCCTATGTTCAGAGTTGGCATTGGGGTATCTCCGATAGGACTTCCAGTTATCACTGAAGTAAAATTTTAAAAATTACTTCTCAAACTGTTCCGGCAATATCACGAAGATATGCAAGTGGAATCACAAAGACTCGTGCATGTGTGAAAGAGATAATTCATAGATTTGGCTCAAAAATTGATTTAACCTGGGACGCATGTTAAAAATCAATTGACACAATGAGTAGAATATGAAGTTCGGAGACCAGAGTTGATGTCTTCCTTTTTTCAATATCTAAGACCTCCGAGTGAGGAATAGATAGATTATGTGCTAGACCTCCGTGAATATACGAAACAAGCATCTTTTATGAGATACTTGAGTGGTTGGGTGGGGTGACACGAGTTATCGACACTGGGTCCATGTCTGTTTCTATATTCATCTCCAAAGAACGAGAATGAATAGATTGTGTGGTTACCTGGATAACTGACTCGGTTTGGTAAGGACCAATATATTCTTTTAAGTCCTGTCACATCCTCACCATTTTTCTTTTCACTTCAAACTCATCAATGCATCTAGACCTCTCACTGGTGTCTATAATGGATGTGTTTCTTGGGTAGGTCCTTCCGGTTCTAGATAGACCATAGAAACAAAATAAATCCTATCACTCTTTTCACACTCTTTTCATATACCAAATAAAAACAGTTTAGTAAACATTGAAGTACACATTTCAAAACGAGTTCTAAACTGTAATGTTTAGAAGTCATAAAAAAAATTAAGTCCGAGTTCTGATCTGAGGTAATCAGAAGTCATTAAAAATGAATTTCGAGTTCTGATATGAGGTAATCAAAAGTCATGATAAATTGAAATAATTGAATTTCAAATAACAAATTCAAGCACGAACTAGAATGACTCGGTAAGCACATTATAGTAAAAAATCAAACAATGAATAGAAAGTTTAATTGTGAAGAACAATTCACAATTAATATATCAGAAAAGAATTGAATCATTAACATGAAATGACGAACTTTGAAACACAAGTAGGAATTCAAGCGAGTGTATTTCCATCCAAAAATCAACAAGTATATGAGACATGGAAATAACTAAGTCAAGAAAATATAACACGTGGCATTCATGAAAGTTAACATTGGAGAATAACAAACACAAGTAAGTTATCCAGAATGAATTACCACGGTTCTTTGAATTCACTGAAAAATTCATGTATATGTCAAATACCTGATGCTCCCCCTCAAAATTGGCGTAACCTTTTATTGCTGTCATGTGAAAAGGACTATTCTGAATTGTGTTACACATGACATTCCTGCAAAACAAGCTAGAAAGATTTTGGTATCCATGCTTTGATGGATCCTTGATGGTTAGATGCCTTAACTGTAAAATGGGGATTGGGAATGCTATAGGTACCATACCGGTTGTTCACATCCTTTGGATGTACGAAGTCACTCTTTCCACAATAAGTGCAACAGATCTTTGCTCGGTTTAAACTGATCAGCTTAGCTATAGGGTAAACATGAGCAGGCGAACCAGTCTTAGAAATAAATGACTTTGTATCAACTATAAGAGAATTATGAGACTTGTTTCCATCACTGTCTTCTGTAGTTGATTTCTTTCTCCAAACCATTTTTACTTTTCTAAAAACGTGATTATCTGAAGAATCATTAAGCTCACATGTCAGAGGAACTAGGGTAAAAAGATTGTCTTTTGTGAGAATTACCGGTTTTTGAGCGTTTCTTTGGCCGTCTTTTAGATTTAGATTTTGAAGAAATGGTCTTAGAAACGTTTTTGGAGTTAGAACATTCTCCGTTTTCAAAATTAACCGGATTGAGCAAAGTTAATTTTTGAAATTTCTTCATCATGGCAAACCGTTGAATTAATAAACTCAGAAAACCGTTGTGCAGAATCAAGTGGATAATCTTCATCCGAGTCAGATGAGGGACAATTAAAGGGTTGGAAGTGATCAGGCGCGAAAGGGTTGTCAAAATCAGAGAAAAGATTCATTTGTATCGATTCGGTTTGAATCGCCTTACCTTTATTTTGAAAACTCAAATCCCATTCATCGGTGTCAAGAGACACTCCTAGAAAGGATTTGCATGAGGAACTATCCGAATAGGTAGTGGACGGGTCAACCGAGATGGTATCCGGAGTGGTAGGCTTCATCGGAGTATCCACGAGACTTTCCTTAGCCATCTTTTCGGTTAGAGCCTCTGCCGCCAAAGCAGACATTTTAGAAGTCAGTCTAGCAATCTCGGTTTTATAACTCGTTCTTTCTTATTTGGATAATGACTCGGTTTTGTTCTGTTTGAGTTCATGTAAAGTGGATAAAAGTACAGTTCTTTCTGTCTCAAAAATAACCTTATCCCTCATAATTGATTCTTCGAGATGGAAAATAATGTTTCCAAATTAGAGGTGGAACATATTGTTTGAACTCCGATTTATCATTAGATTCTACATCTGGAGTTGTCTCAACTGGTACTGGAGTTTCCACAGTTTTGGCAAGTGAGCAGATGTCGAAGTAATCATTTGACAGGTAAGGTGTTTTGTTTTTCAAATAAGAAGCATTAAGTTTTTCATAAACAAAAGGAACGTGAACGTTAATGTTCTTTCGAGGTTGTTCATCTTTTGTATTAGGATCGACATTCTCAGGCTTTTCCCCTACTTTTTGGTAGAGGAATACCAGTTTGTCGCTTAATGGTTTCTTTTTCCTCGTCCTCCGAAGACATTTTGGTCCATTTGATCTTGTACTCCGGATATTGCTTATCTAGTCCCAAAAAGTTGAATTCATAAAGAGTGGGAACACGAGATAAGATTTTCTTTAGGTAACGAGGATTGTCATATCCTAGTCCCCAAAGGGCGTTGTAGTATTTGAATTCTTTCGGTTTGTTCAAATGAATGGTTTGGTCTGATTGACCGCGTTTATAAAGTTTGGATTCGAGGTCCTTGAGCTTGTTTATCAAGTCAGTATTTTCCTTTTGAACATTTGACCGAAAATTGACAATCTTAGTGTACTCCTCCTGAGACTTGTGTAACTTTTATGTTAATTAAGATAATTGGGTCTCTTGGGTTTCAACTCTTTTTGAAATGGTTGAGCGTTCAGATTGATAGTTTTCTATAACACACTTATGTTCAGCCTTTTCAATCGCTAGCTTGCCTATAGTGTCGTATTTGATTTTGGCATCGGTATCTAGCTTAGTGATTTGGGCTTCTAAATGAGAAACTTTCTCATTGAGCTCAGAGTAAGTTAGGTAAGACATTGTTACTTGAAAGAAATGATCGTGAGACAAAAGATATGATCCAATAGTGTATCATAGAATACACAAAAGTCCCCCTTCGGCGACTTAGCACCCCGAGAAAAAAATTTAAAAACTGAAGGGTCAGAACACTCCTGGATTTGTGATCCGGGTGTGGTTTCCCGGATAAACAATCCGGGAAGTGGGATCCAAAAAAGAAGTACCGGGAAAAAGAGGATCCGGAAATGGAAACCGGGAATTGGGAATCTGGTACTTGGAACCGGGATTAGCGAACTCGGGACAAAAGAAAATCTGGAACCGGGAGTGAATCCGGAACAAGAACCGGTGTGGAATCCGGAACTCGTGAGAGACTCGAAACCGGTGTGGAATACGGAACTGGTGAGAGACCCGGAACGAATCGAAAACCGGATTGAAATCCGGTATGTGTCGGAACCCGGTGCGAAACCAGAATCGGTAGAGGCCGGAACCGGTAAACTTCCGGAACCGGATGGGGAACTGGAGAAATCCAAGTCCCGATAAACAAAACCGGGAGTTCAATCCGGACCCGGGTAACTTGGGATCCGTCAACAAACTTCGGGAAACTAAAGGAGACCGGGACCCAACAATTTTGAAGTCCCGTATTCAACAAAAAACAAGTAAACGGACGTACCTGGGTTTGCAAAAACCATGATTTTGACGAGATTTCTTCAAGAGACCTTCTGTAAACAATTTTAATACCACACATACAACTAAAAGAACACAAACAACGAACCAAATCAAATTTAAACCCACTCTTGAGCAATAAATCAAGAAAAATTGTAAAACAGAGACTATAAAACCAAGAACAGGGACTCAAAACCAAAGAGTCAACTTTAAGCAATTGGTGGTCAAAAACTTCAAAATCGATTGTGAAAAAGTGCAGAAATCAGTTTAAGAATGTCATGAGTGGATTGGTAAACAACGATTTCACTTTTAACGATAAAATCAACAAACCCAAAAATCAATATGAACACATCGCCGTTTATCCTGATTTGAAGAACACAGATGCAAAAAGTGATACCTTTTAGATTAATAGCTTTGTCCCTCTGCTCTGATACCACTTGTAGATCCCAGTTTGATCAAGTAACAATGTAAACACGAAACGATTAAGATTTGTATTGAATGAATAGAGAGTGTTACAAGATTGGAATGGAAAACACTCTCTATCTCTAATCACTATTAGGCGCACTCTGATTAAGCTAACAAAGCTTCTAACCTAAAACTCACTAAACACACTTTAAATACCTGGGCTTGACAGGCCCAAGCCCATTAACACAATAAGGCCTTTTACAAATAAATAACTCTATTCATTTCTTTATATCATTTTCTATTTTATAGACATTTATGGTCCTAACATCTTTTATCGTATTAGTTTTCACCGTTTGTTGTATGAAAACTATGTTGGTATTTTAACTTGTTTTTTTCTACTTTACAAGTGCTTTAAAATTACGTTTTAGTTTAAGAAATGTTAAAAATTAAAAAAAATTGACAGGCGGGTACCCGGAACCGGTTCCCAACGGTTCCGGGACAGGTTCCAAAATAATGAGAACTGGCGGGAGCAGTTCCGGTTCCGGTTCTTTCTTTTAGGAACCGCCGGTTCCGGTTCCATGAAAATTGGCCGGGTACCCGGTATTGCTCACTCCTGGCGGAAGTGGTCTTTTCTTTGAAGTTGTGGCGACATTATTTGAATGGCACAAAGTGTACTCTCTTCACCGATCATAAAAGCGTCAAGTACATTTTCGACCAAAAGGAACTCATTATGCGGCAAAGAAGATGGGTTGAGTTGTTTAAGGACTACGATTGTGAACTCCTCTATCATACGGGAAAGGCTAACGTGGTAGCGGATGCCCTAAGCCGAAAAAGTCATGGGAGTGAAAATATGATAACTCTCACAAGGATTGATGTAATATCAAGTTTGATGGAGAGCATCAAGGCATTCCAAGAAGAGGCACTCCAAGAGGTTAACCTTAAAGAAGAAGTAATGGTGAAGTAAAAGGAACACCTAATGGAGGATAGTCGTGGGCTCAAACTCTTCCAAGGACGAATTTGGGTGCCGAAGTTGGGAGGAAACCGCGAGTTACTCCTAGACGAGGCGCATAAATCTAAGTACTCCGTTTATCCCGGTAGCACGAAAATGTATATGGACTTGAAGTTGAATAATTGGTGGCCGGTGATGAAGCTCGACGTCGCCAACTATGTGGAAAGGTGCACCACTTGCCTTCTAGTCAAGGCGGAACATCAAAAGCTGTATGGGAATTTGCAACCTTTGACGATTCCAGAATGGAAATGGAACCGGTGTGGAATCTGGAACTGGTGAGAGACCCGGAACGAACCGAAAACCGGATTGAAATCCGGTATGTGTCGGAACCCGGTGCGAAACCGGAATCGGTAGAGGCCGGAACCGGTAAACTTCCGGAACCGGATGGGGAACTGGAGAAATCCAAGTCCCGATAAACAAAACCGGGAGTTCAATCTGGACCCGGGTAACTTGGGATCCGACAACAAACTTTGGGAAACCAAAGGATTCCGGGACCCAACAATTTTGAAGTCCCGTATTAAACAAAAAACGAGTAAACGGACGTACCTGGGTTTGCAAAAACCACGATTTTGACGAGATTTCTTCGAGAGACCTTCTGTAAAACAATTTTGTTAGGGTCAATTTATGTTGAATTAAAGTTCAGGGTTTAATTTGTAATTCTTGTATTTGAGCCTTATTAGTGAACGGGCCGTGGGCTTGTTAACCACGGGCCCGCCATATATATATAGTTCATTAGCCTTAGAAAAATAGGCTAGTGATCTCATTTGCTTTTCTTAATTGTATTGTAAACACTCTGATTGAAAAGCTAATACAGGGATGACCAGTTGAAATCATATACTTCATTGTTTATTGTTTGATTTCATTGTTCGTTGCACGGATCTGGAACTAACAATTGGTATCAGAGCAGACGGACAGATTCGATTCAAAGTTCTTCTCATTGATTTCTAGTAAGTTTGACTTTTTTACGTATGTATTCATATTGAAAAATCAAAATCTTGATTTTGGTAAAATTGTTCAAATTCGTTTATTGGGTTGTGTTAGCATTATTGTCATAAGTGTTTCTGCAAATTTTCACACCCTAATTCGATCATTTGAGTGGTTAATCTAGCAAATTAAGTTTAAAATTTTTGGTTGTGTTCTTCAATAAAAATCAAATTTTTACCATCAAAACGTGTTCTCTTTGCTTAAAAATCGATTGGGTAGTGTTAGTTTTGTGTTTGTTAGTGTTTCTAATCTTTCAGGAACTTTCTTGAGCAACCCTAATCGAGATTCGATCGAATTGAAAAAGTCAGCCGTGGTTTCCGGATAGATCAGTCGTGGTTTCCAGACAAGTTCAAACTTTCCGGACATCTGTGTTATTCCATCCGGATTCATCCAATCTGTCCGGGTACATCACTCTTTCCGGGTAAGCAAACCATTCCGGGTAAGTTTCTTAAACTCAAATCTCTCCGGGTAAGATTGTTCCGGATAACTCAAAGTATCCGGTAATCAATTTCATCCGGAATCCTATTTTACCCGGTGTTAATGCCAAAAATCGCACCAAAGGGACAACTTAAGGTCGATGTGGACTTAAACAACTAAAGAAAGAATCTTTCAACGAGACGTGCGACGATAAATAAAATAAAGAAACAAGGGATTTGATGACGCAGGAAAAACCTCAATCGAGGAAAAAACCTGCGGACGACAGTGGGTGTCGTCGCTGCACTATGGTCGCCAATCAGGGGCGATGTCCTTGGATACTGGTGTCGATCGTACAGTGATTACAATACAAATGAAGAAAATGCTTCGAAATGTAAAGTACAAGTGTTTGAAGGTAAAAATAGGTGTTTGTCGTGTACAAAACAAAGTGTGAACTGCTGGTCGAGGGTTGTTGTCGTGCGTCGAGAGCGATACTTAGAATAATGGTTCTTCACTTCAGGTGTTCTTGAATAATGCTTCGGTTGTTAATCGCCGGATATTCGATGTGTTGAAATGTTGATTGAGCTTGATATTTATAGTCTTCGTGTCCTTAGCTTCACCCATGAATGCTCCTTTAATGGCTTTAACGGTTGGAAACGGTCGCCGGAGTAATGATCTTCGTCCGTTACGGTCGCCGGCTGTTTAATGATTGCGTCGGTTATAGTCGTTGCTCCTTAATGACTTTGACTCCTGCATTAAACACTTAACAAACGGTTATGGTTAACGTCATCTTTGGTCGAGGTCGCGCGTCTTTATATAATGGTCGTGCGGATCGGGCGACGCTATGGTCGAGCGTTGTGAGGAACTCTCGACTTACCTTTTATGAGGGACGACGATGGTGTTCTGGGTCTTTGTCGAGACCTTATCTTAATACAAGATATAGTCCTTAATCATACGTCTTACCTGTTCTGGTCGCGGTCGAGCGACGTGATTTTTAGCCCAAACAGTTTGCCCCCAAAATTTGAAAATTGAATGTCAAATTTAAGTTTTAAATTTTGCTTGTCGAACGCTTAGACTTGTGACCTGGGTTGAGGGACTTACCTGGTTGTCGTGGAACTAGACCGGTTCGCCTTTAACTGAACGAGAAGTTGAAAAGTTATGACGACATACTAACGCGCGATGATGCTTACCAGCTGTCGAAGACAAGTGTCGAAGATCCGGGCGGATATACGAAAGGACATGGACGCGTGTTGATCATCAGCGGACTCGACTTGTTGCGATTTCCTGCATAAATAGAGATCACAATGGGTTGTTTTCTTTAGAGATTTTCTTTAAAAGTTTTCTGTTTCTGATGAGGCCCTTCTCTAGAATCTCGACTTTGTTCAAATCTTGGGTGGTTGGAGATCTATCAAGGGTTGCGATACCCGAATCGTTGACGATGTTGGTTACAATGAACACGATGTCTGTGTATTCTGCACACCTGGCGACGATGTCTTCTGCCACGTCAACCCTTTCGTCAGCCGACAGGGGCGGGGGTGTAAAAACGGGAGAGAGCGAGGAGGAACTTATGGTGATCAGCTTTGCGCTGTCGCCGTCCATCTCTTTTGACTACGTCCTCGTCAGGATTAAGTCACTTCCGCATCTAGGGAAACATCAGCCCTTAGTTTCCGAGGAGTGTTTTCAAAGGATCTCTATTGAAGAGATAGGGCTGTGTTTAGCCGAACTGGCGTTCCTTGTAAGTTTTTCTTTCAAAACTTGTGTTATCGATGTTCTTTCGTTTTTATGTTTTGCTAACGTGTTCCCTTCGTATTTGACAGATGCTTCTGTTTCTTTTCATTAAGTGTGTCAGGACGGGAACAATATTGGAGTGGAGGTCACTCATCAGAAAACAAATGTTCCAGCCTTAACTTTAATCTTAAGAGCCACATTCTCAGAATATTATGGCGTAAGGAGTTGGAAAACAATTCCTAACATACTCGTTTGATCCTTGCATTAACATGTTTTGATGCTGCCACGATCTCGAAGGTCAAGACTCCGGGCAGAACATACGACTGACACTCTTCTCCACATTTTTTGTTTTATGTAGTTTACGCTCGAGCTTATTAGTGTGTAATGAGTTTTAGTCTGTCTTTGTATAACTGTTTGTTTTGTGAACATGTTATCGTCTGTAAAATGAGCGAAGAATTGTGCGACTTAGGCATTCTTTGCAATATGATGAATATAACTCAGACATTTTGTATTGTATTGACAATCATGAATATATATCATCGATGAATATGAAAAAATTTCAAAGTTTAGAAACTTTTATTGAGAGGTCATTAAAACCTACCAATCGTACGACGAAATTTAGATGCCCCCGTGGTAAGACGATCGATTCGTGAACTTGGGCATCTATGTTGTGCGTTCCCGTAATTATCTTTCGATCCTATGATGTTTATTTTCAAGTAAGAATTTGTATGAGAAAGAAGTAATCTTAAAAGAAATATCTATTGAGATGCGTCGCATTCCAACTACGTGGGATCTCTTGATTGTCGAGGGTCTGGAGTCGTGTTGGTTCCCGATTTGCTTATACAAGATTGTCAGATCTATTAGTTCGAATTTATGTTTGATGCGGAAGCGTATTTGAATAACTAACAGATATGATTGATAGATTTAGAACATAACATAAATAAACAGTGAACAGGAAATAATATCTCAAAGTTTACTGAATATATATATTAAGAACAGATTCAAGAAAAGTGAGTAAGCAAAGCTTTTAAAACAGATATGACTCTCAAAGTGTTTAAAGCTATGTGTTCTTGTGATGTTTTTCTCTCTTGAATTCTTGTTTCGATTTTCCGATTGATCGATCGATGGATAGGAAGAACTCAACATGAGTCTTCCTTATATACTACTCTAAGGGGACCATAAAGCATATGCTACTATTCACAAAGGACGGTATGAATAGTTGGACGGATGGCATGAACAGTTGGACGTGCTGTATTGCATTTAATGCAGCAGACGTCTATTATGTACTAAGCCCTATTGAATCCAACCAGAGTTTGACACGTTGCAGTTGGACAGGGCATGCTACCATGCATGTTGATGAACAGGTCCTGTAACAGTAGCAAGATATTATAAATATATTTTAAGTCTTTGTTGAAGACCGCAGAGGCTCTGTGAAGTGCCACAGAGGTTCTGCGGTTTGGTCCTTAGAAGAACAGTCTTCACCGGATTCCGAGTCTTTGGTCTTCTTTGCGCGTATGACAGAGCTTCTGTAGGGCGCCTCTTTAGCTTCTGTAGCTTCTTGACCTTGATCTCTCGGTAAGTTCGGCAGAGCCTCTGTAAGAGGCTTTCTTCACTTAGCCTATTTTTCACTACTTCTAAATACTTCTATGATTAGGAAGATTGAAGCTAACAATCTTCCCCTAAGTAGTGAAAAATAAAAAATTTAACTTGAGTTTAGTTAGGCTAAGTTAGATAAGACAGAGGTTAAACAATACCTCGGAAGTTCTTTCATTCAGAAATATGCCAGAGGCATTTTACATTTGAGTACAATGAAAGATAAACTTTTGACTTGGTTTGCAGAGATTTGAGGTTTGAGAATCAGATTTTGGCATCTTTGAAATCGTTGTAGCTTCTGTTGTCTCTTCCGATTCTTCTGATCTCTTTGTAGAAACCGATGCAGAGTTCTCTTAGGCGGATTGTGGCATCAATCTCTCTGATGAAAGTATTTGTAGCATCTCTATCCATTTTCTCTGTACCTCTGTATTTTACAAGGCTTGCTCTGAACTTGTTCAGAGTACTAGTTGCGTACTTTTGACAATCCATGCACACAAATAGTTTGATTTCGCCTTGTGGGTTTTGAAATACTAACCCGAATCTTGGTTCTGTAATGATAGAGTTGGGCACGGCGTTGGGTGGGCAACGATCTTCTGGTGGTCGTAAATTTAGATGTTTGAGACCAAGATCCTTTCCCAGTTGAAAATCTATCATACTGAAGATCAGAAGCTTTTCCCTCATTGCTTTTCTTAATACTTGATAGGCTCTGGTGTTTGCCTCTGTGTTGTAGTTGTCCTTTGTCCATTGCAGAAGGTCAGGTAGATCATAAGGATTGATATTTCTTAGGTCAGCATCAGCGAAGGTGGTTTCTGAATTGTCTTCTCTTCTGACTTTGTAAAGATTGTACCTGACCCTTGGATAGGTTCTTGTAAAGGAGAACTTGCAGAAGATTACCTTTTTGATCTTGTGGATTGAGAAGACATCTTCTTTGGTTCTTGGCTTTGTCCTTGTGAAGATGTTCTCAAATTCTTCTCTGATCCTTGAATCTGTCACATGATCTGTTGGATGATTGGTCTGAAAGGTTTGTTTATAGAGGTATTTGTATACCACTTCTTCCATCTCTTCATGTGTTGGACCAGGTTGTGGTACTTGTCTTCTGAGACTCTCCATCTTTTGAACAATTTCTACAGCTCTGCCAGTTAGAGGAATGTCTGTCAGAGGCTTTAATCCATATGCCCAGTCCTCTTCTTCAGGCTTTGGAGTTTGAAAGGCATCAAAGGCGCTCTTCATCAATTTCTCTGTAGGCTTGGGCAATGATTTCTTTTTCTTGGGCTCTTCTGTCAGTATTGCTTTGCCCTTGTCTTTGGCTTTTGGAGGTGCAGAACCTGTTTCTTCTGTAGGTTTGGAGGTTGGTGCTTATGTTGGCTTGATGGTTGCCTCTGTAGGTTTTGACACTTGTGTTTTAGAGGACTTTTGTGGCGATGGTTCTGTTGGCTTGAGTTGCTCTGTAACCTCTGTTGGAGGTTCTTTGGTGACTTCTTCTGTGAGCTCTATTTCTGTTGGTGAAGATTGGACATCGAATCTTCTTGCCATTTTGAAAGCTAATGTGAACCTGTGCCTTTCTTCTTCTCTCTGCGACATTCAATCAGACATTGTATTGTGCATCTTTCTCATAATAGAAAAAAGCAGAGGTCGCAGAGGTCGTTGCTCTTTTTGGTTTGGTGGCAATCGACTTTCTTCTTGGTATGGTTTGGGGTTTTTCTGTTGATTTTGTTGAAGGACTCTTTTCCAAGTTGATTACCACAGGGGTGGTTGTTGCCTCTGTGGTATGTTGATCAGCTTCTGGAAAATTGGTTTCTTCAGAAGTTGATTCCACAGAGATGGGTGTTGTCTCTGTGGTCTGTTGATTTTGTTGTTGATTTTGGGTTTGTTCTAGAGGGGCTTGACTGATTGGTTCTGCTGCGATTGGTGGAGCTTGTATTCCTCTGGTCGTAGCTTTCTCCCTTATATTCTCCCCCTCAGGATTATCTGATGGACCAGGATGGTCATCATCAGAATCATCCTGACTTTTATCAGAAGTACCCTCTGCTCTGCAGGAAGCTTTGGGTTTCTTTGGTAGTTCTGCTCCTGCGGCCATCAACTTCGCACATACATCATCACAGAGGCCGAAAAGAGTTGCAAGCTCTGCTTCTGTGTTGAAACGCATTCTGCCGACACTTTTTCTGAACTCTTTGACGTAGTTGGCATTTGCAGTAGTGAAGGAGACAATGACTTCAGTGACCTGGTTTATGATATTTTGGCCGAGCTCTGTTAGCTGTGCTCTGGTCATGTAGTCTTTAGGCTGCATCAGTATTGTGTTGCGCATTGCTTCTGCTTGAACGTTTTGCAGAGCCTTCTGTAGATCTGCGGGTGTGATGCTCTGTGATTTGTTGGATTGCTTGTTCATTTGTTCAAGGAAATGTTTTACTGATTCCTTGAATGCAGAAGTTGCGGTAATTCCAAAATCTTTAGCAGCAGAAGTGGCTGTAGTTGTTGCAGTTGTTTGCGCAGAAGATTTCATCTCTGTGATGGCTGTTTTCACCTCTGTGGACAGTTTGTCCATTTTGGTGTTTAGATTCAGCAAGGCCGTTGATGTTTTCTCTGCAAAAGATGTGAAAGAGCTTTGCAACTCTTTCATGGTTTGGTTCATAGAGGTGACAAGGGTTTGGAACTCATCCCTTGATACTTGTGTCCCTGGTGTAACCTCTGGAGGAACACATTCGTCTCCAGAGTGAGTCCCTTCTCCTGGGACACCTTCGTTCACCCTTGTTTGTACGTTGGGGGTGGAAGGATTTCCATCTGATCTTCGAGCAGAAGCATCTAGTGCTTCAAACTCTACAGAAGTTTTGTGAACGACATTGTCTAGATCCACTTCAGAGGTGGGTACTAGATTATCCTTCTGTTGACTCGGAGACTTGTCTAGAGTCTCTTCGTCGTTGTGCTCACTACTTCTCTCTGAAAGAAGGGTTGGCCCTATTTCGTGCGTGGCAGAGGAAACAAATTCCTCTGTAGGGTGTTCTAGTGTGATCTGGGGCGATTGATCACGAACTATAGGTGAGTCTTTTTGAGGAGACTCCCTAGGAATGGATTCCCCGGTTTTTGTGGGCGCAGAAGTCGAAAGAGTGACTTCTGGCTGGTTGGGTTGGGTTTGGATCGAGCTGTGCTGCTCTTTTTTAATAACTCCTTCTGCAGCTAGACCTGCGGAGTTAGATGTGTGGGTTGCACTGGGAGGGGGTGAGGGATGTGTGCCTTCTTCATCTTCGGCATCTTTTTCTTTTACATTTTCTTTTCCTCCAGATGTTTCTACCCTATCCTCTGTTGAAGTTCTTTGCTCTGTGCCTAAGAAGTCATACATTTGATGAGAGCCGTATAACTTCATGACATGTTGAAGTTCTTCTTCTTCGTCTGAATCTACCTCTGAGACCTCCATTCTTGTCTCTGTTACTTCATCTCTATTCCGCTGAGCTTCTGTTTGTCCTATTTCTTCTGAAGCTGGGCTTGGACTCCTTCTGTGAACGTCCAATCCTTGCTGAATGAAGGGGTTTTGTAGAATAATAGGTGTCTCAGCTGATTGATCTATGGGTGTTTGATCATCTTCTTGCAGATGTGTGTCAATGCCGGAAATAGAGAAGTATTGTTCTTCTGGGGAATGGTGGTCGAGAGGTTGTGCCGTCCACCCTGCTGTATTTAAAGTGTTGGCAATGTCGGGGTTCTGTAGGAAATCGTTAATGTTTCCTTGGTGAGCAAATCGATCTAGGGATTGATGGGGCGATTGATATCCCTCTTCTGTCATTTCTTCTTCTGCATCTTCTTCTTCTGCAGTTCTTTCTTCTGCGATTGCTTCCTCTTCTATGGTAACCAATTTCTCAAGTGATTTACCATGCTTCTTTTTGGTTTTCCTCCTCTTAGGTTTTGGTGCCCCTTCCTCTGTGGTTTTTGATTTTCTTTTCTTCTTCTGTTTTGGAGAAGAGGGAGGAGCAGAGGAGCCAATTTCTGTGGCATGAGGAGGTGAAGGTTGATCTTCTGCAGCGCTTGTAGAGGTGCCTTCTGCAGTTTTCCTCCTTTTTGATTTTGGAGTAGAATCAGAAGATTTTGAAGAGGACTTCTTTCCTATGAGCTCTGCACGTTTGGCTATGAAGCTAAGTTGAATAGCCATGTGTTTTGCTAATTTGTTATCTTTTTCTTCTTGAGTGGAAAGAGGTTCTGCAATCATTGTTCCTAGGGGGACACCTAAACGCGGGGGTGTCATAGGACTCGGTTTAGGAGTTCTATGATCGCGTATATACTCTTTCTTAAGGGTTTTATTCGAGGCATACTTCAGAAGTTTCTTTGACAAAGGTCTGCAGTGTGTGTAGCCATCTACATGATCAGTGGGACTATATTTGCTCATTGGGAACTGTTTGGGAATTGGCCCTTCCATTGGCCATTTCTGTATTAGCAACAGAGGTTCGAACAAGACTCCCAGTATTCTTTGGAATTGTAGAGGTGGTAGAAACTTAGGATCGTTCTCTTTGACCCTTCTTGTGTTGTTCTTTCTGTCGATGGTGTTAATGATCTCTTGCATCATTATGGTCGCGTAATCCAGTGGGAGATCATAGTAAACCCCATACATGATGGTTAATATCTGATGTGAGCTCTGGTCAATACTGCCTATCTTCCCTGTCAGGCATCTGTTAAGAATTGAGAACAAGGTGTTCCACAGAGGTGGTAATCTGCCTCTGCGGAAGCCATTTCTCTTCCTCAGTGGTGTGTTGTACCCAAGCATTTCTAGGAAACGACAGATCTCGTCGTCTGTTGGTTGCTCTGCGTACTTCTTTAATCCAAGAAGACCCCTTGTTGGTAGGTTGAATTCAAGTGAGAACATTGTTCTATTGAACTTGATTTCTAGATGCTCAGATTTGTCGGGTCTTGAAATGTATCCTTTGATAAGAGAATCATCTTTATCAAATCGGCAACTTTGCCAAAACTGGTTCAGATATCTTACTGGAATTTTCTTTGGGGTTCTTGAGAGTAAAGGGAAGAGGATATGATTTTCCATTATGTTTAGAAGAATGGCATGGGCTTCGCCGAAAGCAGTGGGTGAGGGGACCAAATAGCAATTGTTGGATTTGATTGGTAGTACTTTTTCGAAATGATCCTTTGCTATGAAGTTTTGAAGATGTGTGGTTGGAGCAAAGTCTGCTGAATCGCCGGAATCTTCTAGTTCAATGTTTTGGGCAGGGTTGGGGTTTTCTGAATGTTCAGAATGAGCAGGTGAATGTTCTGGTGAGGTCGCCGGAGAGTGTGCAGGGGAGATAGCTTGAGAAGATGAAGCCATTTGGTACTGAGAATAAGAAATTTGCAGGTTTCGCCGGAGAAGAATGAGAGTTTGTAAAAAGTTTATGAGAGGGTAAGCTTGGTTTTTATAGGAGGGTAAAACGGTAGAGTTCGAAAGAGTAAAATATATGGTAATGGATTAAAATTTGGAATCCGAACTCAAGTTAAAACGACGGGTTCAACTTTCCACAGAAAATGTTCCATGTACGCCCAATGAAAATGGGACACGTAGGCCATGTCAGAGGATGACAGGACGTCGTGCGCGGCCCATTAATGCTAGGCGCGTGGGGTTATTCTTAGCCACATGTAATTCACACTCAGTAAAAGTAACCGTTATTACTACAGAAATGCCCAAGTAACAGATTGACAGAACTTCTGTAGTTTACAGAAGTTCTGTGATTTTGAAAATCTTTGATGTGTATCCCTTTCTCATATATCTCATTGTTATCATGACTTCTGTGGGGTTCCTTTTTAACCAAAACGTTTTGTAAAGGCATTGGAGAGGATCAAATAGGATTTTTAGTTAAGAGTTTTTACTCGCAAAGGTTTTGTGGCTCTGTTGGAACTTGCAGAAGCTCTGGGAGGGCCAGCAGAAGCTCTATGAGGGAAAAAAATCTCATAATGAAAATTCTATTAACTTTTCTGATCATCCAATTTTTGATCTGTTTTAAGAGATATTTTTCGGACATATTTGAAAGTTGGTGTCCGAAAAAATTGTTATGGAAAAAGTTTTGTTCGAGAAGGTCATGGTGAGTCTGTTTGGTTTCCGAGATAACATTCCAAAAGATCGATAGAGGTTAAAGTTGCGATCTCAGAGCATATTTCTGGCAGAGCTTCTGTTGAGCTCAGCAGAAGCTCTATGACCTTAAATTTCTCATAACTCAAATTTTATGAAACTTTTTGATCTTTTGATTTTTGAAATGTTATCCACAGTATATTTAGGACATATTTGACAATTTGTGTCCTAGAAAACTGTTTTCAAAAACCTTTTGTGCGAGAGACATACCTTTTGGTTCTTCTTTTCTCGGCAGTGATGTCTGACTTCTGTCGATATAGATTCATTGACATTCTTCTTTGGCTTTCCCTTGAAAGTTTTACCTCTGTAGATCATTTCAGGATCCCTTGTTGCTCCCCCTTGATCTAATCACCTCTGTAGATCAGGAATTTTCCTTTTGCTCCCCCTTGACCTATGCTTGGATCAAAGAATGATAAGTTTTGCATAGAACATAGGTCATATTTTCCAGAGGTTCTGTAGGGGTTGTCAGAGGTTCTGAGTAGACTTACAAAAGCTCTGTGATTTTAAGAACTATTTAAGATTGAGAACTTACATACAGAAATAAATTAATTAAAGCAAAAATAATTAGAAATATATACATATTTACAGAAGATAAAGCTATACTTACAGAGGATTTTTACGTCATATTGATCATTCCTAACTTACCCACCAAGAAATTGAATCTTTTCTCGTCTAAAGCTTTGGTGAATAAGTCCGCGAGTTGGTATTCTGTGGGCACGAAATGCATCTCGATTGTACCGTATTCAACATGATGTTTCAAGAAATGGTACCTTATAGCGATATGCTTGGTTTTTGAGTGTTGCACAGGATTGACAGAGATAGCAATGGCACTCTTGGAATCACAGAAGATAGGTATTTTGAATTGGATGTGGCCGTAGTCTTTTAGCTGAGTCTTCATCCATAGAACCTGAGAACAACAGCTAGCAGCAGCAACGTATTCAGCTTCTGTAGTGGATGTTGAGACACAATTTTGCTTTTTGGAGGTCCAACTGACTAGTTTACCACCTAGGAATTGACAACTCCCAGAGGTACTCTTTCTGTCGAGCATGCATCCTCCGTAGTCTGAATCTGTATAAGCTTTAAGACTAAAACCAGAGTTCTGTGGATACCAGAGACCGAGATTTTTGGTCCCCTTTAGAAATCTAAAGATTCTTTTCACAGCTTCATAGTGTGATTTCTTTGGATTAGCTTGATAACGTGCACAAAGACATGTGGCATGCATAATGTCAGGTCTGCTTGCAGTTAAGTATAACAGAGATCCAATCATGCCTCTGTAGAGAGTGCATTCTACAGAGATGCCATATGGATCTAAGGATAACTTATTTCCAGTGGCCATTGGAGTTTTCATTGCAGAGGTATCAGAGAGGCTATACTTGAAAAGAATGTCAGAGACATATTTGGCCTGATTTATAAAAATTCCCTCTGATGTTTGTTTGACTTGGAGTCCGAGGAAGAATGTTAGTTCTCCCATCATACTCATTTCAAACTCACTCTGCATGAGTTTTTCAAAACTTTTGCACTCTTCTGTGTTAGAAGACCCAAAAATTATGTCGTCCACATAGATTTGTACAAGCATTATTTCACTGTTTTTACGTTTATAGAATAAGGTAGTATCTGTTGTACCTCTGTCGTAGCCATTTACTAGAAGAAAGGTAGAAAGTCGTTCGTACCATGCTCTTGGATCCTGTTTCAGTCCGTACAGAGCCTTTTCAAGGTAGTATACATGCCTTGGGAACTTTGAGCTTTCAAACCCTGGTGGCTGATTTACGTAAACCTCTTCTTGGATTTCACCGTTGAGAAAAGCTGATTTTACGTCCATCTGATAGACTTTAAAACCTCTGTGGGCTGCGAAGGCTAAGAATATTCTTATTGCTTCGAGCCGTGCGACAGGAGAAAAAGTCTCATCGTAATCTATGCCTTCTTCTTGTCTATAACCCTTGGCCACCAATCGTGCTTTGTTTCTGATGACCACTCCATCTTCATCCTTCTTATTTCTGTAGACCCACTTAGTCCCAATGGCCTGTTTCCCTCGTGGCAGAGGTACTAAAGTCCATACTCTGTTACGCTCAAACTGCAGAAGTTCTTCTTGCATGGCGTCTACCCAGTTTGGGTCATCTAGTGCTTCATAAATCTTCTTTGGTTCTATCACACTAATAAAATTTGTAAAGAAACAAAAATTAGCAGTGGCAGACCTGGTTTTTACTGAGTCAGAAGGTTCTCCGATTATTTGGCTTGGAGGATGGCTTTTTGTCCACTGAGTGGTGCGAGGAAGATGGTCATCAATGTCATCGAACCTTTCTTCAGAAGCTTCTTGTGGATCTTCTTCTTATATAGCCTCTGTCGTTCTTCTTACCTTGGTAGAAGATTCTACCATTTGTGGAATGATTGGTATGAGTGGTGGTGGAGTTTGTTCCTCTGAGGACGTATAGTCTTGGTCCTCAATTACCTCTGTAATTGGTTCTTCTGTGGATTGTGGAGTTTGTTTTTCAGCAGCTTCTGTGGTCGTTTTTCTTGATGTTTCATCTTCTGCATTTTCTTCTTCGGCATTTGCATCTGTAGTATTTATAGAAGAAGATGAAGCATTATTTGGACCAGTTAGAGTCATACCTGTAGGATTTTGTCCAACAGAGGATGGTTCTTCAGAAACTCTGATGGTTCCAACAGAAGGATCAATGTCATCGTGGAACATCTCTAAAAATAGAAGATTCAAGTCTTCTTTCGTTTGCGAGATGCCAGAGGTTTCTCTTTTAAGTTCGAGTTCTGAACGGATTTGCTCAGAAGTCATTTGGAAAGAATCATCAAAAGAAACATTGATACTTTCTACGATTTTGCGAGATCTTGTAAGGTATACTCTGTAGGCTTTGGAAGTGGCAGAGTATCCAATGAATTTTCCTTCGTCAGCTTTTACTTCAAACTTTCCTCTTGAATCTCTGTCGTTTAAAACAAAGCATTTACATCCAAACACATGGAAAACTTGATGTTTGGCCGCCTTTTGTTGATCAGTACGTAAGGAGTCTTGATGTGTCTTTTCACAATGGTTGACCGATTCTGTGTGTAACAAGCGGTAGAAATTGCTTCTGCCCAAAAGTTCATCGGTAATCCGTATGCTGATAGCATAGTTCTTGCGGCCTCCACGAGCGTTCGATTCTTCCTTTCGACTACGCCATTCTGCTGTGGAGTGCGTGCGGCAGAGAAGTTCTGTGATATTCCTTCTGTAGAAAGATAGGCTTCAATGACAGAGTTTTTAAATTTTGTGCCATTGTCACTTCTTAACTTCTGTATTCTGCATTCATAAAGAACTTGGATTCTTTTCATTAGATTAATCAAGATGATTGGAACATCCGATTTCTTTCGAACAAATTCAACCCATGTGAAGCGCGAATACTCATCAATTAAGACAAGTATATATTTCTTGCCACCTAGGCTCTGTATGGCAATAGGACCGCAGAGGTCGACATGAAGCATGTACAGAGGCCTAGTGCACGACACATCTGTTTTGCCTCTGTGGGAAGCTCTTTTGAGTTTTCCCATCTCACAGGCAGAACACAAGTGATCCTTATTAAATTTAACATTAGGCAAACCTTTAACTAGATCAAGTTTGACCAATTTATCCAAGGTGTGAAAGTTCAAGTGACAGAACCTGTTATGCCATAACCAGGCTTCTTTACTTTCGCAAGCTACAAGGCAAACTTTGTCCTTGGTTGTTGAACAAAAGTTCATTAGATACAGATCACCTTTTCTTTTAGCTCGCAGAAGTTCCATTCCTGTGTCTTCACTTTGCAGAGAGTAGAAAGTCCTTTTGAACAAGACATCAAATCCTGTATCACAGAGTTGACTTACACTGAGTAGGTTATGTTTAAGGCCATTCACATATGCAACTTTGTATACAGAGACGTTTTCCTTTTGTATGACTCCATAGCCTTTGATGTGTCCCTTCTTGTTGTCTCCAAAAGTTACCGATCCACCATCGTGTGTTTCTTTGTACGTGGATAGTAAACTTCTGTCGCCAGTCATGTGCCTTGAGCATCCGGATTCAAGATACCAAATTGGCACATACCGCTTCTGTAAGACAATCACAAAGACTTAGGTACCCATATCCATATGGGTCCAATATTGTTAGAATTTTTCAAGTTTGCCTTAGCATTCTTGAAATACATTTTATCTTTTGTAGAAAGATCAGATTGTATCTCTCTAGGTTTTGACTTTGGAGTTTGAATTTTAGTGGAGAGTAAGCAATCTGGACTTGAGAAGTGATTTTTCAATCTGAACATAAGATCAAAACAATGACAGTATTTAATATGAGACGTGATTTGTTTGAACTTTTCATTGAATTCATTGAACTGAGTCACAGAGGCATTACATTCGTTCTTAACATTAGATTTTCTATTACAAGAAGATCTATGAATACTAGAATGTTTTTTGCAAAAATCTTGTTTAGGTCCTGCCTTCTGTGAGTCTCTTCTGTGGTGAACGTCTGTCTTCACTGTCACAGAGGAAAGATATTTGTTAGCTTCAGGCCTTTGAAAATTTTGAGCTTTTAGGATTTTCAGATGCCTTTTTCAAATTATCAAGCTCTGTAGAGGTTTTGACTTGTATACACATTTTTAGAAAATCTGGACACATAGGTATCTCTGTGATTTTCTCTTTTGGAGAAATTGTTCTGTTAAGAACCTCAAAGGAGAATTTAACATCCTATGTGTCACAGTGAATTATCCCTGATTTAGAATCAGTCTCTGAGTCGTCAGAGGATGAATCGTCGTCATATACAGAGGTTGAGTCATTTCTTTCGACAGAGGCTGGATTTTCTGAGCATGTATCGTACGAGTTTTCTTCCTCTGTAGAAAAACTTTCATAGATGGCAGAGGTTTCAGATGAGATCTCTTCAGCGAGAATTTGATCTATAGAAGATGTACAGAGATTTTCTAAAACATTTGATTTCAAAACTTCCAAAATTTCTTTTTCAATTGATCTTTTAAGATTTTCTTCTGAAAAGATGGGTTTAAACTCGGGAGCTTTTGCAAATAATTTCTTTTTGACATCTATCATACAGACAAAAGCGACCTGTGTTTGAGTCTCTGGTTTACCAAACTTAAAGATACCAATCTGATCTTGTGTTTTCAGATATTTCTTTGGTTTGATTCCTCTATTGACAGAGGTTGAAGATGATGAATCTGTGTTTTCAAACCACACATTGATCATCTTCGTATGTTTCCTCAAGTGAGGTTCTTCAGAGATTTTAACCCTTTTACTTACAGAGAGTAAGTTTGGAAAAATTGGTTTATTTGTTTTTCCTACCACAAACAGAGAAGACAGAGGTTTAAGTCTTTTGCCTTCAACACCTAGAGTAATATCATCGTACCCTATACCTCGTCTTCCTATTTGTGAGTTTACTTTCTCATACACCTTCTGTGCATCTTTATAGTTTTTAAGTAAAACCTCTCTTCTGAGTAGATCTTGCCAAAGTACCTCTCTCTCTTTTTGAAAGTATTCTTTGAGAGCTCTTATGTCAGTTGTTTCACTCCTAGAAACTGAAAGCTCTTTAGTTTTGACTTTTAAAGCAGAGGTTAATTCAGAAATTTGCCTTTTTAAAGGATCTACATTTTTGCTCCAATATTTTTCTACTCTTTCCTTTTCTTCAAAAATTTTGGCTTTTTCTTGAGTGAGAAGCCTTACTTGTCTCTCATTAAAGGTGAGTCTTTTCTGAATACTTTCATTTATCTCTTTGAGTTCAATCAGTTCAATGTTAAGTCTAACTGAATCATTTTCTACATATTTAATACAAGAGGTAGAGTTTGAAATGGATACCTCATTGTCAGTGCCCGAGTCGACTTCTGCCATGCCACAAAACAGGGCATTGGTGGTGAATTCATCATCAGAGGTAGAGTCTGACTCTAAGTCCTCCTTATTTGCTTCAGAATGCCCTTTGTTCGCCATTAGGGATTTTTGTGCATAATATTCAGCCTTCTTTTTGTAAAAAGCTGAGTCCTTCTGTGGGCGATTTTGTCTACTTCTGCAATCTTTTGCGAAATGGCCTGGCTTGCCGCAGTTGAGGCAACCTTGGGAGGTGTTTCCAGTTCGATCGTCGGACTTCTGTTGGTCTCCACCTTTCTCTGTTCGGCATTCGTTTGCATAATTACCAGGCTTACCACATTTGTAGCATTCTTGTGTGTGGCCTACCTTGTCATCTGACCTCTGTCGGTCATTTCCTCTATAGTTTCTGTCGCTCGACCTCTGTCGGTCACTTCTGTAGTCTGACCTCTGTCGGTCACTTGATTCTTCTCTTCTTTCATCATCTCTTCTATCTCTCTGGTTTTCTCTGCTATATCTGTCATTTCCAAAATTTCTTTGGTTACCTCTGAACTCTCTTGTCAATAGAGCCAATGATTTAGCTAATGACGCAAGAGTTATTTCTTCCTCTATCAGCTCGTCTTCTTCTCTACCAACCATCACTATCTTCTTCTTCTCCTTCTTCTTCTCCTCTGTTGCTCTCTCATTTCTTGGTCTCTCTGTAGCCTCTGTTGATTTACTAACCAATGCGTATGGTGCAATGGCTATTGTTTTAGCCTGTGCTATTTGAGGCTCTTGTGCAGCTAGTGTTCCATAGAGATCAGAGAGTGTCCATGAGTCTAGATCTTGGTTTGTTTGTAAAGACATAGACAGTTGAAGCCACTCGTCATTCAGACTCTTTAGAAACATGACGTTATTTTCTTCCGAGGTTCTGTGAATGCCAGACTTTCTACATTTGTTTATGAGAGAGTTGAACCTATCGTACGTTGTTTGCAGAGATTATGTTGCAGAGGCTCTGAATGCATGATATTCATTTATGTAGTGTGCCATTCGGTTCTTCTGTGTTTTAGCACCCCCTTCCAACTGTCTTTCTAATTCTTTCCAAAGATCGTGCGTAGTTTCGCATGCATCTAAGGATTGAAAAAGCTCGTTGGGGATAGCCATTATCAGGATTCTTTTTGTTTTCTGTGCAACTTCATCTTCTGCCTTATCTTCATTTGACCATTCTTCTTTTGGTTTTGGTTTTTGATGTTCAGGGATTTCTGGAGATTCAGCAGTAGCTGGTACTCGTGGTACTGCTATCATGGGAACAGGAGGAAGGTTGTAAAGATACTGTACTAGATTTTTTTCAGTACCCTCAAAGAAATGAACCATTCTTATCTTCCATTGAGGATACTCATCTCGTAGGAGAGTAGGAGGCTTGGTGAGTGAACCAGCAGTAAAGAAGTTATTTGTATTTGTCATTTTTAAGGTTCTGAAAAGATAGTATGATTTAAAGAGTATGAGTCTGAAGATCTGGAAAGTTTTCTGGGTTTGAACAGTTCCCAGAGTACACTTTAATGGAGTTTTAACCTAGAGATGAGGAATAGGAAAAAAAATGATTTCTATCACTAATCTTGTAAAAACGAGGATCACTTGATATTGATAATCAAGTTTTGCTCTGATACCAATTGTTGGTTCCCGTTTTGCTTATACAAGATTGTCAGATCTATTAGTTCGAATTTATGTTTGATGCGGAAGCGTATTTGAATAACTAACAGATATGATTGATAGATTTAGAACATAATATAAATAAACAGTGAACAGGAAATAATATCTCAAAGTTTACTGAATATATATATTAAGAACAGATTCAAGAACAGTGAGTAAGCAAAGCTTTTAAAACAGATATGACTCTCAAAGTGTTTAAAGTTATGTGTTCTTGTGATGTTTTTCTCTCTTGAATTCTTGTTTCGATTGTTCGATTGATCGATCGATGGATAGGAAGAACTCAACATGAGTCTTCCTTATATACTACTCTAAGGGGACCATAAAGCATATGCTACTATTCACAAAGGACGGTATGAATAGTTGGACGGATGGAATGAACAGTTGGACGTGCTGTATTGCATTTAATGCAGCAGACGTCTATTATGTACTAAGCCCTATTGAATCCAACCAGAGTTTGACACGTTGCAGTTGGACAGGGCATGCTACCATGCAAGTTGATGAACAGGTCCTGTAACAGTAGCAAGATATTATAAATATCTTTTAAGTCTTTGTTGAAGACCGCAGAGGCTCTGTGAAGTGCCACAGAGGTTCTGCGGTTTGGTCCTTAGAAGAGCAGTCTTCACCGGATTCCGAGTCTTTGGTCTTCTTTGCGCGTATGACAGAGCTTCTGTAGGGCGCCTCTTTAGCTTCTGTAGCTTCTTGACCTTGATCTCTCGGTAAGTTCGGCAGAGCCTCTGTAAGAGGCTTTCTTCACTTAGCCTATTTTTCACTACTTCTAAATACTTCTATGATTAGGAAGATTGAAGCTAACAAGTCGATAGGCTCCCTTACCAACGACTTCAGAGATACGGTACGGGCCCTCCCACTTGATTGAAAGTTTTCCCGTGTTGGGTTCTTGAGTGTTTTGGAACACTCGGCGAAGAACATAATCGCCTTCTTGAAAGACTTTGACCTTGACATGTTTGTTGAAATACCGTTCGACCGCTTGCTTCTGCGACGCCATTCTGATTAAGGCTGATTCTTTGAGTTCTTCGAGGGAGTCAAGGTCGCAACTTAGATCAACCAAGTTATATTCAATGGAAGTGTGCCTTGAGGTTGGGAGTTGGACCTCGACTGGTAGGACTGCTTTGCAGCCGTAGACGAGAGAGAAAGGGGTTTGTCCTGTGGACGTGCGTGGCGTCGTGCGATTTGCCCACATGATCGAAGGGAGTTCTTCGACCCATCTTCCCTTTGCAGCCTTCAATCGCTTCCTGATCGAAGCTATAATAGTTTTGTTACTCGATTCCGCAAGTCCATTGGCTTGAGGATATCTGGGAGTTGAGGTTGTTAGCTTGATATTCCTGTCATCGCAGAACTGCTGGGTCCTGTCGCTTATGAATTGGGATCCATTGTCGCAGACAATCTCAGACGGAATTCCAAACCTGCATATGATATTAGTTTGGATAAAAGAGATGACTTCTTTATCCCTGATTTGGGAGAAAGCAGCCGCTTCGACCCACTTGGAAAAATAATCAGTAAGTACGAGGAGGAATACCTTTTGTCCTGGAGCAGGTGGCAGCTTGCCGACGATATCCATTCCCCACCTCATGAAGGGCCATGGGATAAG
This sequence comes from Saussurea involucrata, assembly GCA_033807775.1. Classification (NCBI taxonomy): domain Eukaryota; kingdom Viridiplantae; phylum Streptophyta; class Magnoliopsida; order Asterales; family Asteraceae; genus Saussurea; species Saussurea involucrata. Next base: position 159,837,772 of record CM066319.1, read on the forward strand.
CGTCGAGTGCAAAGGTTCCGAGGATTTATGAGACATACCTGAGTGTCGTTGACAGGGGTCGCAACTCTGGACGTACTTGATGGCGTCTTGTCGCAGTGTTGGCCAAAAATATCCTTGTCGGGATATACGATTAGCTAAACTACGACCTCCTGAATGATTACCACATTCGCCGTCGTGCATCTCTTGGAGAATTTTCTGGGCTTGATTTTTGCTGATGACGCACCTTAAATTAAAGCCCGTCGATGATCGCCGATAAAGCTTATTTTCGATCATGACATACTTAGATGCTTTGAATCTGATTTTTCGAGCCTCCATTTTGTCTTCGGGGAGTTGGTTGTGCACGAGGAAATTTCGAATGTCGCGTGACCAATCATCTTCTTCGTCTTCGATCTGGATGACGTCTGTGTTTCCAATGGACGGCGTTGCCAGGTGAATCATAGGAATAACATAAAATATTGGTTCAACTAAAGCGGACCCAAGGTTTGCTAATGCGTCGTCCTGAATGTTCTAGTCTCGCGGAATCTGTTCAATAGAAAAAGATTTAAATTTTTTGGGAAATTTCTTTTGCTACGCTTAGATATGCTGTCATTTTTGAATCCTTGGCTGCGAATTCTCCATTGATCTGATTTACTACCAGCAGGGAATCGCTCTTGACATGCAGTGCGGTTGCCCCCGAGTCGTGGGCCATATTCATTCCCTTGATCAGGGCTTCATACTCAGCCTCGTTATTGGTGGTTTTGAAGTCACATCGGACCGAGTATACAATCTCCCCCCCCTGTGGCGACTTTAAGACGACGCCCAGTCCAGAGCCTCTAATGTTGGATGATCCATCGACATGTAGAATCCACGGTACGTCGTCGCGAGTCGCCACAATGGACACTTCGAGTTCTGCTTCGTTTTCTAACTCAGGGCTGAAATCGGCGACAAAATCTGCCAAGGCTTGCGATTTGATCGCGGTCCTGGGCTTAAAATCGATGTCATAACTGCTTAGATATATACTCCATTTTGCTAAGCGACCTGTCAACTCGGGTTTTCTTAAGACATATTTAAGAGGGAAGTTAGTCACGACAGTAATAGGATGTGATTCAAAGTAATGACGTAGTTTTTTAGCAGCAGTGACTAGTGATAAGAGTAATTTTTCCATAGAGGAATACATGGTTTCTCCGTCTAAAAGTGATTTACTTACATAATAGATCGGCAATTGCTGGTTTTCATCTTCTCGTGCCAGAACAACACTTACTGCATTTGGGCTGACAGCCAAATACAACTGTAGGATCTCATGATCGTGAGGTTTTAACAACAGAAGAGGCGACACCATGTATTCCTTGAGTTTTTGCAAGGCTTGTTCATGATCATTGGTCCAGTCGAAGCCCCTATTTTTCCTGAGGACATTATAAAATAGATGACATTTATCTGAAGATCGGGAGATAAACCTGTTTAGAGCTGCTACTCGACCGGTGAGTTTCTGGACTTCTTTGAAATTTCGAGGAGATTTGATCTCAATGATGGCCTTGATTTGGTTGGGGTTAGCCTCAATGCCTCGACGAGTGACCATATAACCCAGGAACTTCCCGGCACTAACGCCAAAGGAACATTTCGTCGGATTGAGCTTTATGTTATACTTCTGGAGGATGTCGAACGATTGCCTGAGGTGATCGATGTGATCAATCGCTTGCTTCGACTTCACTAACATGTCGTCGATATATACCTCCATCGTGTCTCCAAGATGGTCTTTGAACATCTTGTTTACCAGCCGTTGGTAGGTAGAACCTGCATTTTTTAGTCCGAAAGGCATAACTTTGTAACAATAAATACCTCGATCTGTCATGAAAGCGGTTTTCTCTTGGTCGTCAACGTGCATTAAAATTTGGTTGTATCCAGAATAGGCGTCCATGAACGTTAATAACTCATGCCCCGCGGTTGCATCGACCATGGCGTCAATATGAGGTAACGAGAATGGATCCTTTGGACAAGCTTTATTGAGATCGGTGAAGTCGATACAGACCTTCCATTTTCCATTCTTCTTGGCTACGACCACGACGTTAGCGAGCCAATCAGGATATTTTACCTCCCGAATCTTTCCTGTCTTGAGGAGGTTGTCGACCTCATCATTTATTACTTTATTTCTATCAGGAGCGAACTTGCGACGTTTTTGCTTGATAGGTTTGAACGATGGATCGATGTTAAGCTTATGAGCAATGACATTGGGGTCAATACCGACCATATCTTCATGTGACCAGGCATGTTCCTGCAAAAAGGATATGAGTTTTTCTTTAATGTGGGGATCAAAGGATGAACCCACAAGAATCTTTTGATCGGGTTTGCTTAGATCTAAAACGATTTCCTCCAAATGATACTCATCGACAGCTGCTGGGGAGTTTTGTGCATTTTCTAAGCTTGCGTGTACTGGTATAACGGCTTGTTCTGGATTCCCGTTATCCGCCATTTTCCTGCGACAGAAAACAGAAGAAACTCCAAGAAACTATTAGTAGAATTCACGTTCGTTGAGGATTTTCTCTAGATGTAGTCCCACGGCTGGCGCCAAACTGTTAATGTCAAAAATCGCACCAAAGGGACAACTTAAGGTCGATGTGGACTTAAACAACTAAAGAAAGAATCTTTCGACGAGACGTGCGACGATAAATAAAATAAAGAAACAAGGGATTTGATGATGCAGGAAAAACCTCAATCGAGGAAAAAACCTGCGAACGACAGTGGGTGTCGTCGTTGTACTATGGTCACCAATCAGGGGCGATGTCCTTGGATACTGGTGTCGATCGTACAGTGATTACAATACAAATGAAGAAAATGCTTCGAAATGTAAAGTACAAGTGTTTGAATGTAAAAATAGGTGTTTGTCGTGTACGAAACAAAGTGTGAACTGCTGGTCGAGGGTTGTTGTCGTGCGTCGAGAGCGATACTTAGAGTAATGGTTCTTCACTTAAGGTGTTCTTGAATATTGCTTCGGTTGTTAATCGCCGGATATTCGATGTGTTGAAATGTTGATTGAGCTTGATATTTATAGTCTTCGTGTCCTTAGCTTCACCCATGAATGCTCCTTTAATGGCCTTAACGGTTGGAAACGGTCGCCAGAGTAATGATCTTCGTCCGTTACGGTCGCCGGCTGTTTAATGATTGCGTCGGTTATAGTCGTTGCTCCTTAATGACTTTGACTCCTGCATTAAACACTTAACAAACGGTTATGGTTAACGTCAGCTTTGGTCGAGGTCGCGCGTCTTTATATAATAGTCGTGCGGATCGGGCGACGCTATGGTCGAGCGTTGTGAGGAACTCTCGACTTACCTTTTATGAGGGACGACGATGGTGTTATGGGTCTTTGTCGAGACCTTATCTTAATACAAGATATAGTCCTTAATCATACGTCTTACCTGTTCTGGTCGCGGTCGAGCGACGTGATTTTTTGCCCAAACACCCGGTAAGTTCGTGTTTTTTATTTTCCGGACACTTAATCTATTCGGACACTTAAATTTTCCGGTAACCTTTGTAATCCGGAAAGTTGATTCTGTCCGGATTCTATTAGTTGTCCAGACTCTTTTGCATTTTTGAACTGTTTTCACTAATTCTGATCCGGACACTTCCAGATCAGACTCTTATTTAGATTCCTAACCAGTAAGATCATTCTTAGTTCATATCAGTCGTAGAACCTGCGTTAGGATTACACTCTTAGTGCCTTGTGTTAGGTTTACACTTTGAATCAATCAACTCGTCTGACGATCACTCCGTTGCAACCGAAGATGTCAACTTCACGTGAAGCTCTCGCAATCGGTACCGACACTAAACCACATGTCCTATTCCAAGGTGAGTATAGCCAGTGGCGAGACATATTCATGATCTTCATTGAATCCAAGTACAACTATGTGCACATCAAGAGAGCCCTTGAACATGGTCCACTTGTCTGGCCGATGAAGAGAATAGTGGCAGCTGAAGGTGATGATCCTCGCCATGATAGAAAGACTTTCGCCGAACTGAACGAAGATGAAAGAGGCTTGCTAGAAGGAGAAAAGTGTGCACAGAGATACCTTGTTCAAGCCCTTCCTAATCCGATCTACACTGTCATCGATAGTTACAAAGAAACAGGAAAGGGCATGTGGGATCAAGTGGCCAGAATGATGAGTGGGAGCGATGTGGGAAATCAACTAAAGATCAACAGCGCAATAACCAAATTCGATGGTTTCAAGCAGCGCACCGGCGAGACTGTAACAACCCAAATTCTAGTGGGTTTTAGAGTTTGGTGGTCAAAGTGGAATAAAAGAAAGTATTCTTGAGGGGCTGTGTTAGCCCCAAGTATCTGTTATGTAAAAGTATTGAAAATAGTTCAAGTCAGAAGACCAACAGAGATCAGACAGAAGACTTGGAAGGAGTTCATCAAGAAGACCAAACAGAGCTCAACAGAGCTCTGTCGGATCCAGCAGAGCTTAACAGAGCTCTGTCGAAGACTTCCAACAGAAGAACAAGTATTTAAAAGAAGACCAACAGAGCTCTTTCAACAGAGCTCTGGTGAAGTGAAGACCTCTGTCAGCCTAAGTCTCGTAGGAAATCCCAAGTGTTAGACAAGTGTCCATACTTTCCACGTATACCCTAAAAATAGGAGACACACTTTCCACGTGTCATTCTAGGGTACGATAGTACACTGCCTTCACTTTTTTAGGGCTATATATAGAGAGGTAGTGGAACAAACAATTGTAAGTTTTTGGGAAGAGTAGTTTTTCCACAATTGTTTAAGCACACACTGCAGCAATCCCGAGCACTACCTCCGTACGATATTGTTGTCCTATGAGATTTCCGAACACACTCAAACATGTTCTTGGTGTGATTCATTATCAATATATGAGCAGCTTTTATATTTGATCCTGTTATCATTTTACTGTTCAATATTTGATTCTCATAGTTCATTTATCGTTTACACAATCACTCATTTTAATGGCTTTATTTAATATGCTTCCGCTGTCTATTTCACTACCATTAATATGATACAACGTGAATCTGGGAACCTACAATTGGCATCAGAGCTTCTTTGGTTTTCTTAAACCAAACGATCCAATCTACCAAGGTTGACTCACTGTTGGTTATTGTGTTTGTAAAAGCTTCATTATATACTCTGTTTTTACTGCTTCCTAGTCTAAACAAGCTTTCATAGCTCATATAACTGTGTTTAAAGCTTTCTAGTGTAGTTTAAACGTTTCTCTCAAAAGTTACTGTTCCATTGGTTACTGTTTAAACTCATCTTCTTGTTGAAACTCTTTTTGCAACAACAGTACTCTGTTTTTCTCAAAATGGCGAACAACGGTATAAATGCTATCTATACTACTGGTTCTTTAACAAAACCTCCTACTCTTCTGAGAGATGAATATGCTCAGTGGAAGATCAGGATGGTTAACTTTTTCGATGGCATGGATAAAGACTTAATGCGATCTGTCACGGACGGACCATTCCAACCCATGGTTTTTGTTCCTCGTGTACCCGCAACAGGAACTACTGCTGAGATTCCAGCTCATTATGAGATTAAAACCACATGTTTTACTGATGAGGAAAATCTAAAAATGGAAAATGATCTTAAAGCAGTTAGACTACTGATAATGGCCATTCCAAACGAAATATTTCAAGAACTAGATTCATGTGTTACTGCTAAGGAAATCTGGGATCAACTTCTTAATCAACTTGAGGGTGGTATCATGACCCAAAAGAACAGAAGGACCCAATGTATAAATGAATACAACGATTTCAAAGCACTTCCTGAGGAAACCTTACAACAAACCTACAACAGATTTAATGTATTGATCAACAAATGCAAAAAATGTGGAGTTGTTAGGTCGAAGGAAGATAACAATGTTCTGTTTTTGAAAAGTTTGAATGATGAGTGGTTAAATCTATCCATGTCTTTACAAGCTAACCAGGACTTAGATGCATGGTCTCTAACAGATGTGTATGGCACTTTGGCCGCACAAGAGAAGGATGTTGTCAAGCAAAAAGGCAAATCCACCATTGCAGGCCCAATCGCTTTAGTTTCTGATTCTAAGAAAACCACATCAGAAAAGTCAAACAGAGAGAGTTCAAAAAGAGAGAAAAAGAAAGATAAGTCAATTAAAAAGAAAGGAAAGAAAAGTTTAGTTGCAGAGAGTGATACAGAGGAAAGCTCATCAGAGGATGATGACATTCAAGCTTTTGCTCAATCTCTTGCTCTAATAACTCAGCAATTTAACAAGAGATTTGGCAATAAGTTTGACAGAAGAGGTAGATATGAGACAAAAGAAGACAGAAGAGAATACGCTGCACCGGAACAAAGTAACAATAGAGTTACCACAGAACAAAGACAACCTCCACAAAACAGAAGAGAAAATCCACCAGCACAACAGAAGGCCGATGCTGCTCAACCCATCAATCAGAATGATGGACGTTGCTTCAGATGTGGCAAACCTGGGCACTTCTCTGTTAATTGTAGAGGCAAACTGGTAAAAGACCAGGACTACTACAAGAACAAATACAAGTACAACTACAGAGAAAGAAGCTACGTGGCTGAAATGGAGAACTGGGTTTCTGATTCATCCTCTGATGATGAACCAGAACAAGCCAACTTCTGTGGAGTTGCTGTGGATAATGAAAGTTTAGAAGAAGCTGTTGACTGGATAACTGGAGAACCAGAAATAACGAAGGGAACAATAGAAGAAGAAGATCTAGATCATGCATTTGCTCTTACCACGACAGAGTCTGACGATAGAGCGCTGGAGACCACCAGACCCAGTGCCAAGGTATGTTCATCTGAATCTAAGTCTGACTCAGAGTTAGAAATGCATGTTTCTATGCTGAATGAGGAATTTCAACTTTTGAAACAAAAACTTTCTGGAGAAAAGGAACTTAGAAAGCTAGCTCAGAAGGATCTGTCCTTTTACAAGAGAGAGAAAACTCTCTTAGAAAAAGAAAAGGAAGAAATCTTCAAAGAAAAATCTGAGCTAGAAATCTTGCAAAAAAAGAAAGAGAGCCTGTTTTCTGACAGAATTAACGAATATGAAAACGTTTTGAAACAGAAGTCTGAAAAATTGAAAAAGTCTGAAACAGAGAGACTTAACTTTGTTGCTCTAACTGATTATTTTCAAAGAGAAAGGGAAATTCTGCATCAATCTCTACAGAGAAAAGAAATTCAGATTAAAAAATACCAGGATGCACAAGATGTGCACATCAAGATAAATTCACAGATGGATACGCAAGGTCTTGGTTTCTCTGACCTTGCTCCCTATGACGAAAGGAAGAAGACATCTCTGTCCTCTGCCTTTTGTGTTGGGAAAATCCAAGAGGACGTGATATCTGGTAATGCTGTTTTCAAAAGAACCAAAACTTCAGATGCTTTCTCAAAACAAATAAATATTGACTTTAGGAACGCCAGCTATGACTCCTCTGATCATAAGAAGGTTTTAAAACCATCCTCAGAGTTTATTCTTGATCAAGGAAGAGCTAAAATCATACTTCCTAACTCTGTCAAGAACTTGGATACAAAAGAGATTTTTAACTTCAACTCATTCTTAGGACAGAAGTCTGTTACTTCTGTGACAGAGCCCTCTGTTGAAATACCACAGAGCAAGCTAAATCCAGAAGCCCCAGCCTTCTCTCCTACCTCTGAATCTACAAGAACATCTTTCGAGGAGGATTTGTTGAAAGTTATCGAAGAAAATGTTGTTTTAGATTCCTTAAAACCCAAGTTGAGAAGGTTCAGAACTGTTAAGCCAAACATCTCTGTTATACCAATCAAGCCTAATACCTCCAACAGAGCCACCAGAGACTTTCTAGCTTCTGACTGTGACTCTGACTCCGAGGTAGATGAACAGATCTTTTGTGGTCAAAAGAAAATCTTACACAAGTTAAAGCAGACACCGATAGAATCTACGGATCTAAAAGATGATGTTTCTTTCTTCAAGAAACAATCAAGGTTTATACCGGTAACTGAGTTTAACAACAAAGGTTTTAAGATTCTTGCTTCTAATGCAGTAGAAGTGGAGAAGAGAGAGAAAAACAAAAGCGTTTTTGTAAACCAAAATGTTCCTCTTGCTTTCAAACCAGTAAAGTTCACACCAGAACAGAAGAGAAAATGGATAGCAAACAACAGATCTATTCCAAATTCTGGTGTAAATCAAAGAGGAAATTATGTCTGGTCAAAAGAGTCAAATCCAAAGAAATTCATGTCAATAGAGTCTGTTTCAAAGAAACAAAATCAGGACAGATTGTATGCAAAGACATCTGGTCCTAAAACCTTTCAAAATCAAGCACCATTCAAACATTTTTTGAATAAAAACAATGTGCAGCGGTCATGCTCCATAAACTGCAATTGTATTCAACTGTTACTAAAATTGAAAAATCATCTGAATGGTCCCCACTGTGTTCTGAATAAGTCGGTTCAAAAGAAAAATCTTAAGACTGTTCAGAATACACAGAGGAAAACATCTGGCACACCATCTCAGAATGAAAAATCCCAAGGAAAGTCTGTTAATCCACCAAAGCCTAACAAGAAAGGACCCATTATGCAGTGGGTACCTAAAAGGAATTAATCTGTCTTGCAGAAACCTCATGTGCAGATCTGGTATTTGGATTCTGGATGCTCCAGGCACATGACGGGGAATAAGGAGATGTTAACTTCTTTTAAAAACAAGATGGGAAGTGCAGTAACCTTCGGAGGAGACAATGGCGGACAGATTAAGGGTTATGGTACTTTAATAAATGGTGGTGTTTCAGTCTTTGAAGTTTCTTATGTTGAAGGATTAAATCATAATCTTCTCAGTATAAGTCAACTCTGTGATCACGGATTCGACGTCAATTTCAGGAAGAAATATTGTTCCTTGCTACTTTCAGAGTCTGGTCAAGCACTTTTAAGAGCCGACAGAAAAAGGCAATCTTTATAAGATGAATTTTAAACCAAACCAAAACTCTACAACAGAGAAACTATGTTTAGTGTCTTTGAAAAATGAAGATGCCTGGCTCTGGCATAAAAGATTTGCCCATTTGAACTTTCAAAATCTTGATAAGCTCGTTAAACTAAAGTTAGTAAAAGGACTTCCTTCTCTGAAGTTTGACAAAGACCATCTATGTTCTGCTTGTGAGCTAGGTAAGATGAAAAGATCTTCACACAGAACAAAGAGTGATCATAGTTGTCCCAGACCTTTGCATATGCTTCATGTGGATCTCTGTGGTCCAATCTTTGTGCAAAGTCTGTCGGGAAAGAAGTATATTCTTGTTTTAATTGATGAATATTATCGATATACCTGGATTGAGTTCATCAGAGTAAAATCTGATGTCCCAGAGATTCTGATAAGTTTGTTGAAAAGGATACAGGTTCTGTTAGATCTGAAGGTACAGAAGTTGAGAAGTGATAATGGGACAGAATTCAAGAATGCCAAAATTGATGCCTACCTAATAGAGGAAGGTATTTCCCAAAACTTCTCAGCAGCAAGAACTCCACAACAAAATGGAGTTGTGGAGAGAAAGAACAGAACTCTGATAGAAGCCGCCAGAACCATGTTGGCTGGCTCTGTCCTTCCAATGAACTTCTGGGCAGAAGCAGTCTCAACAGCCTGTTTTACCCAAAACAGAGCTGTAATAGTGAAAAGATTTAAGAAGACTCCTTATGAACTCATCAACAATAGAAGACCAAACGTGAAATTCTTTCATGTTTTCGGTTGCAATTGCTACATATTGAATGACAGAGATCAACTAGGAAAGTTTGATAAGAAAGCAGACGAAGGAATCTTTATTGGTTATTCCTTAACCTCTAAAGCCTACAGAGTCTACAACTCCAGATGTCGGGTCATTCAAGAAAGTGTAAATGTGTCCTTTGATGAAAGTACTTCAAGATTCTCTGATCGAAAATCAACAGAGGGGACACATACAGAGCAGAAGGAGACAAGTTCTTCAAAGACAAGGGAAGAAGATATCAATATCATGTTCAACGATTTCTTCAATGATGATGACTCCTCTGATAACATCAACAGAGGAGATCAAGCTCAGAACTCAACAGAACAGAATCTGACAGGTACATCTCTCACTAGTCCCTCTAATATTTTACCATCTACTTCTCTGTCTATAGGAGTAATTCAGAGAAATGAGGAACCACATCAGAGCGAGAGAGAACCGGAACAAGAGCCATCATCACCTTTGCTAACTAATATTGGCAAAGACTCCTTGTTTGAAAGCTCACCTTCACAGAGCCCTGTTAATGACTCTCAGAGCAATGAGGCCACTCTTCAGAGCTGTGTGCCACAGAGCCCTGGTCCCAACCTACAGAGCTCTGACGCTGAAGTTCGTCTTTTCCCATCAGAAGCACAAACCTCGCCTATTGTCCATGCTCCCATGACACGATGGACAAAGGATCATCCTCATCATCTTATCATTGGTGCTGCTGAAGATGGTGTGAAGACAAGATCGGCCACAATCAATGAAGCCTTCTTTGTAAATTTTTTAAGCATGATTGAGCCGAAAAAGATTTCTGAAGCCCTAGAGGACCCAAATTGGATCGAAGCTATGCAAGAAGAGCTTCTGGAATTCGAAAGAAATAAAGTCTGGTCCTTGGTTCCACTCCCAAAAGACATAACGGCCATCGGAACCAAGTGGGTGTTTAGAAACAAAAAGGATGAAGATGGAATTATCATCAGAAACAAAGCCCGTCTGGTTGCAAAGGGATACAGACAGGAAAAAGGAATTGACTATGACGAAACCTTTGCACCTGTGGCTAGGCTAGAAGCTATCAGAATCTTCCTAGCCTATGCTGCTCATAAGGGTTTCAAGGTCTACCAAATGGATGTCAAGTCTGCCTTTCTGAATGGCAAACTGCAAGAAGAAGTTTATGTCCAGCAACCACCTGGTTTTGAATGTTCAGAGTTTCCAGACCACGTTTACAAGTTAGACAAAGCTCTATACGGCCTTAAGCAAGCTCCCAGAGCCTGGTATGAAACTCTGTCCAAATTTCTGTTGATCAATCACTTCGAGAAAGGTACCGTCGATAAAACTCTATTCTTTAGGAGGTATAAGAATGATATACTTCTGGTACAAATATATGTTGATGATATTATCTTTGGGTCTACAAGGCAGGAGTACTGTGATAAGTTTGAAAGTTTAATGAAAAGCGAATTCAAAATGAGCATGATGGGAGAACTTTCTTTCTTCCTTGGTTTACAAGTTAAACAATCAGACAGAGGGACTTTCATAAGTCAGTCTAAATACATCTCTGATATGTTGAAAAAGTATAAGCTCAATGATTCAAAACCAATGAAAACTCCTATTGCCACTGGAGTTAAACTTGACTTAGATCTCAAGGGTGAACCAACAGATGTCAAGCACTACAAAGGCATGATAGGGTCACTTCTGTACTTAACTGCCAGCAGACCTGATATAATGTTTGCAACCTGTCTCTGTGCCAGATTTCAAGCTAATCCTACAGAAACTCACTTAACAGCTGTCAAGCGTATCTTTAAATATCTGAAAGGGACTTAATTTTTGGGTCTCTGGTATCCTCTTAACTCTGGTTTCGAGCTTGTAGCATATACAGATTCAGACTATGGAGGATGCAAGAATGACAGAAAGAGTACTTCTGGTAGCTGCCAACTGCTTGGAGAAAAGTTGGTGAGTTGGACATCCAAGAAACAGAACTGTGTTTCAACCTCTACAGCAGAAGCAGAATATGTTGCTGCTGCTAGTTGTTGCTCTCAAGTGATATGGATGAAAACACAACTCAAAGATTATGGTTTGGAGTATGGTAAAATTGCAATTCTGTGTGACTCCAAGAGTGCCATTGCCATAACAGCCAATCCAGTTCAGCACTCGAAGACTAAGCACATCGACATAAGGTACCACTTCATAAAGGATCATGTTGAAAAAGGGACTATTGAAATGTACTTTGTTTCAACAGACTTCCAGCTTGCTGACTTGTTTACAAAAGCCCTTGATGAAAGGAGATTTAACTTCTTAATCAGCAAACTGGGTATGCTGAACCTGTCCTCCTAACTTTGTTCAAAATTCAACAGAGCCTCTGATGATCCTACCAGAGCTTTGTCAAATAGTTGGGTAGGATAGTTCAACAGAGCTTCTGTTTCTCACCAGAACTCTGTTAAGCATATTTTTTTTAACACTGTGAACATTCTTTGTTAAAAAAAAAGGGAGCTCATTTTTCTAGGGGGAGCTTAAAAGAAAAATAATGCATGGTTTTAGGGGGAGCAAGTCAGTACTCAAACGACCAAATCCAAATTGACTCTGCTTTTTGATCTTCACTGACAAATCTTTTTTAAGAAAGGAGGAAAATCTGTTCTGATGATAACCTTTGTGATAATGTTAAGAATCTGCCAGAACTCTGACTTCTCATCAGAGCCTCTGATGTTTCTCACCAGAGCTCTGTTGTCTGTCTAAGTTTTATCTGTTCCTTTCCTTCCACATCAGAACAGAATTTTAAATGTTTTTAAGGTAAAGGTACACCATCTTGGGTTACTTAATACGATGTGAAGAGATCACTCAACAGAAGCAACTTAACAAAGCTCCACCAGAGCTCTGTTAGTTTATTCTACCACGTCATCAGAAACACGTCATCAGAGATGCGGTCATTCTTTAAACGCCAACCGCTTGTCACTCACACATCTCTAACCGTGACGGTTTACTTGCCCAAAAGATGTCAGAATTAAATCCACGTGGCAATCTCTGATTGAGAAACCAACCGTTAGCTGTTCCCACGTTCATACTGTAGCAAACGTTCCACTAGCCAAAACTCGAGTGCCTACAGCACCTATGATCGTGATCCAGCCACACATTCCTCGTATAAATACCTATTTCCATCAAACCATTTCATCTCTTACGCTTTCATAATATTCAAACCTTTACTCATTTCCCTCCCTGTTCAAAACCTTCAAGAACCCCAAACCTGCAACAATGGCGGAACCCCAAAACTCTGCTGACTCTAGCCGAATAGAACCCACTGATGATATCGTTGTTCTTCCATATGAGTTTGCTGACAACAACTACAGATTCGATCCCACTCCAGGACTCTATTTACCCCTGTATCATGTCTTTATTGAGTTCTTCAGAAACTCTGACATCTTTAGAGCCCTAACAGAGTTCGACGACCATCTTCCTGCAATCTATGTCCAACAATGGTAGACCACATGCCAATACATCGAAGAACAAGACGGGATAGTTGGGAGCATCAACGCAAGTAATGGAGGAGCGGGAACAATCCGCATAAGAGCAAGCACCTTAAGAAGAATCTTCCGAATGAAAACCAAGAGACAGCTAGGAATAGACGCCTATGAGAAACCACCAAAAGCAGTTGTTCTTCTTGATTTCATGAAGTTTCTAGGTTACAACAAGGATCTGAATAGGATTGGAGAGTTCAAGCGACAGAATCTACCCACTATGTGGAATTTCATGTTCTCCACCTTAAACAGAATCCTTACCAGCAAATCTGGTAGTCAAGACCAAGCCACAACAGAAATCCTACAAATCATGTATGGATTGTTCTTCAATCGAAACTTTGACTATGCCAGCATTCTCTACAACGATCTTCTCTCAGTTGTCAAAACAAAAACCTCTTCCATCGCAAAAGGAGGAGTCGTTGGATCCCACAAATTCTTGAAGATGATCAAGTTTCCACGCTTTATCAGTCTAGTGATCAGAAGAGCCTTCGACAGACTGGAACTAACTCATCAGGGTCGCTCAACACCCGTCTGGACGATGTCAAAATTCCTCCCCACTACATCAGGCGAATACCCTTTCATAAGAAGAATTCCAGGTACAATGCTTGCCCTTATCGCCCCTGACCATATTTCTATCCAGAACTATCAGAGTGCTGCTCAACCTCAAGAACCTGAGGTGAGAACCCCAACATACTTAGGATCTGAGCCTTCTTTTGAGAGCTTGAGTGAGGAAATAGGTGAGGAAGTTATCGGACCATAGGCAAGAGTACCCGAAGTGGGGTATTCCTCTAGAAGAGAGGAAGTAGAGGACAGAGCATCTCCTAGAGAGGCTGTCCATGAGGAAGTACAAGAAGCACCAGAGGTAGAAACCATCTCCTCTGATAGTGGTGAGCAAGAGAGAAACATCAGAGAGAATCCAGAGAGTTCTACAGCCATAGGAGCCGAGGATATTGCGAGAATAGAAAAAGATGATCAACAGAGCACATCTGAGGGTAACCTTAACCAAAATCCCAGTGCTTCCACACAATCTAATCCTGGTGATCAAGACCAAAGGATTATTGAAACAGAGGTGCACACCTCGAACCCCAACCAGCCTATACCATCAGAGGCACCTCTTCATGCCTCTGGTACGCACGAAGCCGGGGAAACTATCTTTGGTAGTGATGTTCATTCGCCCCAGAACATCAATAGGTCACCTCCACACGATGATGCCTCTGTGGCTCATTTAGAGTCCACACAAAATAGACCAGAGATCTTTGTAATCTCACGTAGTATCTGTCCGACTCAGGGACAATGGGAGACCATAGTAGAACAAGGGAAGACATTGCTTGATCCAAATGCTTCCCATCACACCAGATTTCCTTCTTCAGAACCTGAGCTGGAAGAGGAAACTTTGGTTAGAACACCTGTAGTTGTTTCCCCTCAAAGGGAACATCAAGGATCGGGTGGAAGTCCTCCAAGAGCCAACATTAACACAACTCTTGACGGAGGCGCCTCTGAACTCGAGGCAGAATTGGATCCATGTGTTGGAACCAAGGAGACCCCCGTTGACACTGTCACAAGAGCAGAGTTCGAAAGCTTCTGTGACAGTATCAACAACTCTTTGAACGAGTATAAACTTATCAATGAACAAAAGGAGGAGCTGATCCGGAAGGAAAATGCTTCTCTTAGGAAAGAACTACTGAACATCTCAAACGAGCATGCTGAATTAACTCAAAAATATGCCGAAGCTGAAGCACTCAGAACAGAGTCTGAACGGGTCAGAGGTGAAGAGATTGGAAAGCTGACAACAGAGATAGCCGACCTAAGATCAGTCAGATCAGAGGAAGTTCAAAAGAATTCGACAAATCTTGCAGACCTAAAGCGACTCATAACAGAGAACCACACAGCGCAGATGAACAGAACCCTTCCCATCCCCACGGTTATTCTTTCAAAATCTAATATCAGAACCTTGACAGAGATAATTACCAACTCTGTTAAGGAATCCATAAAAGAAGCAACCCCCTCATCTGCTACTCCACTGAACATCTCCAGCCCTAACCCAAATGACCTACCCATGACAGTTGGACAAATGGGAGACTTCAGAAAATCAATTCTTAGCCGAATGATGACGATCTCATCAAAATTTGTAATGAAAGCTAAGGCAAGAGAACAACATGTGAAAGCGTCTCTTGATACTCACAAGGTCAACTTCGAGGCTCAAGTAGAAGAGATCAGAGGTGCTGCAACAGAGTTAGAAGATGTGATGACAAAGGCAACCTCAACATTTACTGAGACTATTTTACAGGCCACCTCTACATCAAAAAGACCTGCAGAAGAAGCACCCACAGACGAACCATCAAGCAAGAGACACAAAGCTAGTCTGAAGTTTGTTGTTCAGTCATCACCAAAAGCTCGAATTGACTCCTCTGGCGATGATGATGATTTTGAGGATGCTCAAGAAGGTCAATCAGACGATCAACTGGGTGAGTCCTCAGAACAACAAAAGGGGGAGAAGGAGAAGGAAAAGGAGAATGAGAAGGAAAAGAAGAAGGAGAAGAAGAAAGAGGCAGAGAAGGAGAAAGAGGTTGAAAAAGAAAGAGAAGCCAAGGGTAAAGGGAAAATCACAGAAGCAACTGAGGAAGAGACTACAGAAGGAGAAAAGGGGATAACAGAGGAAATCATGACAGATATGACTGAAGTGGCATTTGACTACATGTTCAAAAATAGAGTCATCAAACCGACAGAAGAGTCAACACAAGAACCACCAGAGATCATCTGCCTAGATACCCCACCTACTTCTCCAACAAAAGAACCAGAGAGGACAGACCCATCCTCTGCTGAAGGACAAATAAGTCAAGCCCAACCACAAGCTACTCAGAAATCTGCTCACATCGACATTCTTATGGCAGAAACCCATGATGACCCAAACCCAACGGTAACAGAACAGAACCCAAAAACCTCTACCTTTCACATCGAAAAACCTGCCTTAGAAACGGTATTTGCATTTCTATATGCTGACAGAGACATCATCCCTGTAAATGTCGTACCCATTAACCCATACCTCAACCCAATCAGAATAAACACCATTTCTGATGCAAGGCTAAAGTTCATCCAAACCAAGTCAAATCAGAACAGAGCCATCAATATAAACTTCGGTATCCGCAGAATTCTGGACATCAAGCACAAGAAGTTTCAATAGGACAGGGTCACATACCATGAGTATACTGTGGAATCAAAAGAAGGCAGAAATGAAATCTTCAATGACAATGATCTCGTCCTTCTGAACCCATATAACCTGATCTTACTCCACGCATATTGCTTGAACTTCTCAGAAAGATACACACCGGCCAGAACTGCACTACCAGAAGTCAGATTCACTATGCAAGAGCACATCAATCTTAGAATACAGATTGATTATCAGCTAGGCATAGAGTTTGAAGTAGAGAAACTAGCGATTGCACCACCAAATGAAAACCTTGAGGGATATGGCCATCACAGAACTGGAACTGTAGTAGAAGATCCTCCAGTCTTTGTCTGCCGACAGAAGGGCATAAAGAAGGCCATCAGAGCAGCTGAAGCCCACAAGTACTCAAGTGAGTCGCTAGTATACCTCAAGAACATAATCCAAGATCTCCCAAGAAATAAGTGTCCAGAAGAACAGCAGAAACTCTTCATCGACCAGATTGATCTGATGCTGGACTTCCGTACTCTAATCAGAAGATTCGACAGAATTCTTAGGGGAGATAATTATGCTTAAATGTACTGATCTTTTAATCTTTTTGTAATAATCCAAAAGATTAGTGCAAGGCTTCGACAGAGGTAAAAGTTCTCTGTTCTTTTGTTTAATCTCTTGTCAATTGTAAATTTTTATTTTCAATACTTAGGGGGAGATTGTTAGCCCCAAGTATCTGTTATGTAAAAGTATTGAAAATAGTTCAAGTCAGAAGACCAACAGAGATCAGACAGAAGACCAACAGAAGAACAAGTATTTAAAAGAAGACCAACAGAGCTCTTTCAACAGAGCTCTGGTGAAGTGAAGACCTCTGTCAGCCTAAGTCTCGTAGGAAATCCCAAGTGTTAGACAAGTGTCCATACTTTCCACGTATGCCCTAAAAATAGGAGACACACTTTCCACGTGTCATTCTAGGGTACGATAGTACACTGCCTTCACTTTTTTAGGGCTATATATAGAGAGGTAGTGGAACAAACAATTGTAAGTTTTTGGGAAGAGTAGTTTTTCCACAATTGTTTAAGCACACACTGCAGCAATCCCGAGCACTACCTCCGTACGATATTGTTGTCCTATGAGATTTCCGAACACACTCGAACATGTTCTTGGTGTGATTCATTATCAATATATGAGCAGCTTTTATATCTGATCCTGTTATCATTTTACTGTTCAATATTTGATTCTCATAGTTCATTTATCGTTTACACAATCACTCATTTTAATGGCTTTATTTAATATACTTCCGCTGTCTATTTCACTACCATTAATATGATACAACGTGAATCTGGGAACCTACAGGCTGAATTGTCAATTGGTGAAAGAGGCGTAGGGCATAAATCCCTAGCGCAGCCCTCAATTTCACAAATCAGTATTGTTGTCTTGGTGTTGGCGGCTAAGGAAGAAAGAAAGAGAGAAAGAAGAGTTTGAGGAGAAATCAAGAAAAAAGAGGAGTCAAGCTAGAATCTGCAAAGGTAATGCATCCTAATTCGTTCTTCTGATTAGGATAATGCTTCTCCTTCTCTTTGTCTTGAATTCTTAAGGCTGATGTTGATGATTACTTGAGTTTTCACCATTTTTCCTTGAAAATAAGTTTTATGGGTTTTGTCTTAATGAATCGATTTTAAGAGACTAAAGTGGGATTAATTGGGTATTTGAGGTTGGTGGATGAACCCTTGAGGTTATCTAATCAACTAATGGCCAAAATCGGGATTAGAAATCACTTTTAAGGAATTATTTTTCGAACAGCAGTCGTATCCGGACACCTTCAGTTCATGATGATATGGTGGTTTCCGGATACGGATGCTAGTTTCCGGGTGAAGCTTTATGGTAGTTACCGGGTGGGTGTTTTTCCGGGTAGATTGAGTTACCAAGTAGATATCCGGACAAGTTGGTATCCGGACAAGTAGATATCCGAACAAGTTGGTATCCGGACAAGTAGATATCCGGACAAGTAGGTATCCGGACAAGTTGGTATCCGGACAATGTGTGCTGGACAGTAGGTTGAGCCGTTTAATCTTATCCGAATCTAATGCCCTTAGGTGTTCGATTGGTTTAGCTGGGAAGAGTTTAAGAAGTGCGTTCTACGATAATCAAAGGTGAGTTCTCTCACTCCTTTTTATGACGTACCATTTTTACTGAATATGGTTCCTTTATCGAGCATGAATTGATTTATAAAAGTTATGCATGCTTTCATGATTTACATGTTTACCCACAAACGAAAGATGTTTTATGTTTTCATGCATATGGTGTCAATGTATGTGTGTGCTATGTGGAGTCGGTTGCACGGTGGGGACGGGGTACCTTGGGATATCTGATCCCTTGGGCATATGGAGGTTAGCTTGTAGGTTGGAATTCGTTTTCTCCTACATGAAGGAACGGGGAGTCCATTTGGATTTCGGCGTAGACGAGAGGGTGTCCGTTAGGCCCCTATCGGAGTAGCTTATGCAATTCCATGAACCCCGTGTTTAACTTTGGATGATGTTATGAGAAAGATGTGAAAGTATTTTCTTTATGAAATGATATTTATACTGTGATAAATGTTTATGGAGGGAATTCACTAGACCTTTTGGTCTAACCCTCGCTTTTCAAAAACTAAACCATTTTCAGGTAAGCGTGCTATGGGTTCTTCTAGTAAGAACTAGGAGTGACTCAAGGAGGATTTGGAGACTAGAGCGACTCCAAGATTTTGAATGACGACTATAGATAGAATCTCGGCTGTGGACGTATAGCCTTCCGCTGTCAATTTTATTTAGATCACTTTATTGATGATGTAAAGACAAGATATTTATGTAATGTGAATGCTTATTTTCTAGATGAATGCATGTTATGAAATTGGGATGTTACAAATGGTATCAGAGCCTTAGTTTAAGGGATTTAGGTGACCATTCGGGCCTAAACTTAAACTGTAAGATGAGGAACACAGCCGAGACATAGGATTGCCTCTAGGAACGATCACTATAAATGCGCTTAGGAATAAGGTGCCAAGGACAAACGTGTAAGGTAAGTTTGGGATTACACCTGGTCAGTGTAATTACGAACTTACAGGTACATGTGCGTGCTTACAATACCTTACTTATAGCAAATTTGTTGTGTCACGTCTAGCGAGGATTAACTATCAGTTCTTTCAGTTTAGCGCTATGGCTGGGAGAACGTTGAGGAATAGGTCAGCAAGATCCCTGAGGGATAGACCGAGCTCCATTGCTTGGGGAAGTGTCGTGTAAGAGTCATTATGATGTGATGTATGTAGACATCGTAGAGAAGAAACGTTGTGAAGAATGTTATGAGTCGTCTAGAGGTAGCTCTTCGTGGATTCGGAGAGGATGAATGTTTCAGTTTGAATAAGACTTCAGTTTCGGGAGAGTCCTAGTTATGGAAATTATGGGATAGATCAGTTGGGATGGTAAGATAGAACAGTGTCAAAACCTTGAAAGTATCAATGGAGCCCTGACTTTTAGCCGAGCTTTTCATTGGCAGAATAAATGGAATAAGATACTTATAGTGAATTGAAAGCATGTAGAAGTAGAAGGTGAGATAGTCGATCAAAGCGAAAATAGTGTGAAATGGTTGAGTAAGTGAGATGTGAAACGCATGTACATCAAGTTAGTGCTTGATCGAGGGGGCGACCCTTGGTCGTAAGTGGAGTATCAAGGATAAGCTGTGTGAGTAAGCGGTTGACCTTGTTGAGTGAGTAGACTTCTATTGCAAATAGAGTCTCATGCATAGCGTTCTTATATGTAACATGAAATTTTCACGATTTAAAAATAAAACATAACTGTCAACTTTGAACAAAATGAGTCAGCTTGTACGAGTACACGTTTAAAGAAAAAGCGATTTCAGTTACGTCGTACATTGAAATTTTGGGCTTAACGATTTGCAAAGTATTCCACACTTTTGATGATAAGTTAAATTGTTACAAAAATGGTCAAGAAAATGGTTACCTGCAATTCACTTATACCAAAATGCTTATTGACCTTTTGATATCATACAATTGAGTGTGAGAACCGACTGGTTTACTTTGTGTCGGTAATTCTTTCAGAATGGTCTCATACGAAAAGATTTTCATGCAATATATTACTATCGTAATAACATTGTTCGGATTGAGCAAGATTGAGGTTCACGGGAAGATGCATGCCAACGATTCTCGAATCGTTGTGCAGGGTTTTTAAGTTATAAGAGTGATGGGGTCACGGGTACCCGAGTGTTTCTAAATGTTGTTTATTTAAAATGATAAAATGTGTAAAAGGATTTATTTATTGTATTGTCATGCATGAAGGCTATGAACCCACTAGGTCGTAGAGTATTACGTCTTAAGCTAAGGAAGAACTCCGAGAGCGGAGAGGCGTTGGTCAAGTCAGGGGAGAACGTATGTAGCTTTGGTATATGTATTTAAGAGGAGAGTTGGACCTTGGAAGAGTCGGGAATGGATTTCAGTGTCAGGTGTATGAGGGTCTGTACCTTTGCTCGATGAGTGAGAACACAGTTGCCGAGGGGCGATGGTGCCCGAAGGAAGGACTAGGAGTCATCAAGGTATTGGTTTTAGCAACTCTTTATGAGTAGTTCTGTGAGGCAGGAATGAAAGGTCCACGATGTGGGTCATGAGATTCGAAGGGAGCTTGTAATATTGATGTTACATGAGTAAGTTTCGAAATGGGGGCGACGGATTATAAAGTTAACTATGATGTGTAGGGAGGAATAGGTCCCGTAAGGAACTCATGTTAAAGGATAGGTTAAGGAAGTAGTTAAGAGTTGTCTTTTGTTGTTGAAGTCGGAAACGATGTATGTTGGCCGAGGCCGAAGACTCAAACCAGATGAGTGTAAGTTGATAGAATATCTTGTATAGGTGTTAAATTAGTAAGAGACTGTTGTTGTTGAATAGGCGTTCTATTTACGATGCGAGGAGGGCCTGTAGAAGGACAAGGTGTGTAACACAAGCGGAGTGAGTATAGACTATACCAGTCTGTAAGAAAATGTGTCGTGTCTAAGAAAGGACTCGGGTCATAAAAGAGCTAGTTAGGATGTTCGTGTTTGAGCTAAGTGTGAACTCATGAGTCATAGTTCAACAAGTTGGGAGAGAACTAAGTAGCGAGACAGACTCGATTGTAGTATACGGGAGAATATGAAGGAAAGTGTGAATTGTGTACGAATGACCATGAGAGACTTGGTCGGTAGTGTGATAATAGGAGTGGTGAATGTACGAATGAATAGTAGCGTCAATTGCCAAGATATCTGTGTCAGCCGGTGATGTAGTAAGGCGATGTTAGAAAGATGAAGGATTAGAAGGAAGTCCTTTTGTGATTTCGGATAGAGTGTACGTTTTGCAATCCCAGTTATTGAAGTACGTGTGGTTGTAAGTAGGTGTGTATTTTGACTGTTATCGGAATGGAATGTCGGGGCAGAATTGGGTGATTGCCCAGCTGTGAGACCAAGCTTTGTGGTTACGTATGTTGTTAAGTATATTCTTGAAGGCAGAGTAAGTTTAAAGAAGATGATGAATAGATTAGTCAAGTTGTAGTATAGTAGATGAGACATCGTAAAAAAAATGAAAATTGTTCCTTATGCGTGAGGGAAGGATCCTAGAAGAAAATAGTTGGAAATTTTGGTTATGTTTAAGGAATGACGTGATGATGATTGTGGGTCGGAGTAGTAGTATGATCGTTAGTTGATTTGAAATGTCATGATAGAGGTATAAGCCTTTGGTTGGTTGATTTAAATTTTATAGATTTGATAAGTAATGACGTTCATTTGTTATTACAGGATGTGTTACAATTTTTGGGGAAGTGTTATTGAGACTAACACACTGATTGTTAAAGAATTATTTAAGGTAAATCTAAGTAAGAAAGCCGGGATGACGGTATATATATATATATATATATATCTGTCTGATTTTTATGATCATAGTGGTTAGCCGAAAGAATTGTGGAACCCGAGTTTCGGGGTGTTCCTGAATCAATAGACCCGTTTGTAATAGGGAATCCAAGGGGGTGGATTATTAGAGTAAATAGGGGACGTTACTAAGGAACACTTTGGGGTCATTGGAAGTTTAAAGAGGATGAGGGTTGTGTTAGTCAGAATGTGGTGGGATTGATGTGAAATCCTTAAAGAATGTAAATTGTTGCTTATGTGTGAGAGAAATGTCTGAGAAGGTAAAAGTTGGAGATTAAAGAAGGTGTAGTGACGTCGAACACTGGTCTTGTTTCAAGACGGCTTGGTTGAATGCCTTAAGATAAGATCTTGGTGCAACTGTTTGGTTATGTAAGTAATAAGAAAGCGATATCAACATGTGGAAAGGTCGGGAGAGAGGGGCAAGTAATGTTTGGTGAGCAGTGCTCCACGCTAACGTGGGGAAGGTGTAGATAGTATGTCGGAACAAGTGAGTAAATTGGAAGTAGTAAACTTGACAGCATTGCCGAAAGGTACAGTATTGTGTAGATTGTCTTTGATTAGTGTGTGAACCATTGGAAAGAATATTGAGGAAGGAAATTGTGTAAGTTTTTGTGTAGGGAAGAAGTGGATGAGACAACTAAATGAGTTAAGTTAGTGACTTTGTGAGAAATGTGTAAACGATTTGGCCGTGCAGTGTTTAAGCTAGTGAGAATGGTATGGTGTGACCATGGTTATTCCTCCCAGTTGGGTGAGGGTAACCGGAGTTATGTTTTATGACCGAACGAACGTGGTAATCAGCGAGGATTTGATGTGTTTCAGGATAAGTTTAATTCGAGTAGGTGAACACTTCAACGTTAGGTTTGAAGGTTCCTACCCTGGGTTACGTACAAGGATGGAGTGATGAAGTGGTGAGGATGTAAGAAATGGTTGACGAACTGTGGTCGAGGTGGTCCGAGAAAGGGAAATGTTATCCGCATAGTCTATTGTTGATTAGGAGAAGTAATTTAGGATTGCTTGTATTTCGATGAAGGAACTCTGGGTTGTGAGTTGTCGGGACGTTCAGGTTTGGATTTGTGTCAAGCGGTCAAGTGTGTGTCTGTCTCTTAGTAAATGAATCTCGTGTTGTGGCAGAGGATTTAGCCAAGTTCCTCCTTAAAGGAAGTGTTGATGCATGAGAAGCCTTAGTAAATCTTCTGTAGTCAAGATCGACCGAGTAGGAACAGTAGCCTACGAGTTAGAGTACCGTAAGAACTGAAGGAAATGCACCCAAGGTTCCATGTTTCGAGTTTAATCAGGTGGTTGACTGAGTCAGATATAGCTTTACTTTGGGAAGTGTCGGTTTTGATGTGGGCAAGATACCCGCATCTTTTCCAATGAGGAATTCCGGGGACGGTATTCTTTTAAGGGGGGAGTGTTGTAACAACCCAAATTCTAGTGGGTTTTAGAGTTTGGTGGTCAAAGTGGAATAAAAGAAAGTATTCTTGAGGGACTGAATTGTCAATTGGTGAAAGAGGTGTAGGGCACAAATCCCTAGGGCAGCCCTCAATTTCACAAATCAGTATTGTTGTCTTGGTGTTGGCGGCTAAGGAAGAAAGAAAGAGAGAAAGAAGAGTTTGAGGAGAAATCATGAGAAAAGAGGAGTCAAGCTAGAATCTGCAAAGGTAATGCATCCTAATTCGTTCTTCTGATTAGGGTAATGCTTCTCCTTCTCTTTGTCTTGAATTCTTAAGGCTGATGTTGATGATTACTTGAGTTTTCACCATTTTTCCTTGAAAATAAGTTTTATGGGTTTTGTCTTAATGAATCGATTTTAAGAGACTAAAGTGGGTTAATTGGGTATTTGAGGTTGGTGGATGAACCCTTGAGGTTATCTAATCAACTAATGGCCAAAATCGGGATTAGAAATCACTTTTAAGGAATTATTTTTCGAACATCAGTCGTATCCGGACACCTTCAGTTCATGATGATATGGTGGTTTCCGGATACGGATGCTAGTTTCCGGGTGAAGCTTTATGGTAGTTACCGGGTGGGTGTTTTTCCGGGTAGATTGAGTTACCAAGTAGATATCCGGACAAGTTGGTATCCGAACAAGTAGATATCCGGACAAGTAGGTATCCGGACAAGTTGGTATCCGGACAATGTGTGCTGGACAGTAGGTTGAGCCGTTTAATCTTATCCGAATCTAATGCCCTTAGGTGTTCGATTGGTTTAGCTGGGAAGAGTTTAAGAAGTGCGTTCTACGATAATCAAAGGTGAGTTCTCTCACTCCTTTTTATGACGTACCATTTTTACTGAATATGGTTCCTTTATCGAGCATGAATTGATTTATAAAAGTTATGCATGCTTTCATGATTTACATGTTTACCCACAAACGAAAGATGTTTTATGTTTTCATGCATATGGTGTCAATGTATGTGTGTGCTATGTGGAGTCGGTTGCACGGTGGGGACGGGGTACCTTGGGATATCTGATCCCTTGGGCATATGGAGGTTAGCTTGTAGGTTGGAATTCGTTTTCTCCTACATGAAGGAACGGGGAGTCCATTTGGATTTCGGCGTAGACGAGAGGGTGTCCGTTAGGCCCCTATCGGAGTAGCTTATGCAATTCCATGAACCCCGTGTTTAACTTTGGATGATGTTATGAGAAAGATGTGAAAGTATTTTCTTTATGAAATGATATTTATACTGTGATAAATGTTTATGGAGGGAATTCACTAGACCTTTTGGTCTAACCCTCGCTTTTCAAAAACTAAACCATTTTCAGGTAAGCGCGCTATGGGTTCTTCTAGTAAGAACTAGGAGTGACTCAAGGAGGATTTGGAGACTAGAGCGACTCCAATATTTTGAATGACGACTATAGATAGAATCTCGGCTGTGGACGTAGAGCGTTCCGCTGTCAATTTTATTTAGATCACTTTATTGATGATGTAAAGACAAGATATTTATGTAATGTGAATGCTTATTTTCTAGATGAATGCATGTTATGAAATTGGGATGTTACAGAGACCCTCACCCAGGCTTATGAACGTTTTTGTTCACTTCTTAATGAACTGAACAAGAATAAGATCACTCGCTCCAACACAGAAAATGCTCTTAAGTTCCTCAACAACCTGCTACCAGAATGGAAGGTGTTTTCTTCTCATGTCAAGTACAACAACTTGATAGAGAACATTGGCATCAACGAACTTTATGAGACACTTCTTCAAGACGGAGATGAAGTGAATGAACTTCTGGGCGAAAAGAAGACTGCACCAAAGCCTGATGCTGATCCCATAGCTCTAATGTCCTCAAACAAAGGGAATTCGTTGAGCCGTCACTTCGAACGTGCTCAAAAGCAAAACTCCTCTGAGTCAGAACCTGAAGAGAAGAAAGAAGATGATTCTGATGCTGAAGTGTCGGATTTCATGAAAGCGATTGCCCTTCTGACCAAATCTTTCAAACAACAACAGTTTTATAAGAAGCCATCGTCCAATAGTCAGCGCTACTTCACCTCCTCCAATAAGCGCCATGACTATAAGGACCGGTATGAAGGAAAGAAGAAGGTCGATGAGCAAGATCAGTCTGAGAAGAAGGAAAAGACAGAGAAAGGTGACCGAAAGAAAAAGGATGAACCCGTAAAGTGCTACAACTGCGGGAAACTCGGTCATTTCGCAAAAGATTGCCGCCAGCCCACTGTAAAGAATTCTCACTACTACGAGGCCAAGCTCGCTCTGTCTAGACAAAAGGAGGTTGGAGAAGCTATGTTCGTTGAGAACGATTACTGGTTGGGAAGATCTGATGATGAAGGCAATTCTGATGGTGCTGATGCGTTCATGGGATATCACTCTTCCGCTGATGAAGAAACGGCAACGACAAGTCAGGTATGTGACTCTCTTGAACAAGACTTCTTGAAGAAAATGCAATCCTTTACCGATCAGGCTAATTCCTTTAAGGCCATCTCTAAAGAACAAAAGCTTTAAATCAGATCTCTGACCGAAAATCTCGATGTTCAACAGAGATTAACTGAAAAATACAAGTCTGAAAATGCTAATTTAAAAGACAAATGCAAAAATCTTTCATTAGCACCTAAGGACTTATGGGCCAAACTATCTGATCTTCAGTCTCAGTTTGATCAGTGCATGTATGAGAAAGAAGAAATTGTTTATCAATGTTCTTCTCTTCAATTTCAGCACAAGGAGTTTGTTGCTAAAATCCTTGATCTTGAAACCAAACTCCACAAAAGGGGTCAAACTGATTAAACCTTTTTCTTGAATAAACCCAAAGAGTTCAGGTATTTTAACAAAGAGTGGGGAATAGGATATGATAACCCACATTATTTGAAAAAGGGAATATACAAACAACCCACTTTGTATGATTTTGCCTGCTTTGGGGTAGCTGAAAAGTATCCGACATATGCAATAAAATGGACTGGTCCTCTTGAACCTGAAAAGGAAAAGGAAACCGAGGAATATAAGCGCAAACACAAACGAGGAATACAACTTCCATTTTGTTATGAACCTTTAAATTATTCCTATCAAAAGAACAAAAAGTATCTCTCGAATGACTACTTCGACGGCTACAAGGTTGCTACGCCCAAGGATTCCTCCAAAAAGGATGAGGACCAAACAACCGCAACCAAGACTGAGACGGACGAGTACAAACTATATGTTCCCCCCTCATCTTGGAAGCAAAGATAATCGAGTTGGAGGAGTCACTCGAGAAAGAAAGGTCATTTTTTCAAATGGAGAAGCAAGCACTAAACAAAGAACTTGAGAATCTAAAATCGGTCAAAACCGATACTGTGTCTGATGAAGGACAGGAAATCTTTCGGTGTGAAATCAAAATGCTCACATCAAAACTAGCTGCCTTGGCGACAAATGCGATGAAGGAGCATACGAAAAATGGTCAACTCCAAGAACAGATTGACCATCTCCAAACTGAAAAGCAGATTTCACCTGAACTTTCCTCAAGCTCATCTGACACGTCTTCGTGTAAATCTTTTATTAGCAAAATCTTTTTAACACAGGACGATTTAGAATCCCAAGATAAGAGTGTGTCACGGAACTTGAACTCTGATTTTTTCCTAGCTTCCGCACCAAGTTCCCCGAAACACACAAGCACAAAGAGTTCCTCGCCTTCCTCGACCGATCCAAGTCCTGTAATTCCGGATGTCGATTTTTCTGAATATATGAACTCCGAAGGTAACTCTGATGGAGAGTTTGAGTCGTTCCCTTTCGACAAACCTCTTCCGAGTCATACCGATTTACTATCACAAGTGGTAAATCGACCGGTCAACTTTCAAAAGGGTGATTGTTCCAAAACAAAGACCCCAGCTGTGATTAAACTTTCTAAAACGAAGCCTGTTTCTCAAAAACAATCACAGCCGAGGCAAAAGACCGAGCGATTGCCTGCCAAAATTCCTGGTTCATCAAAAGTCACTGACCTAACTGTCTCTGTTGTTTCAGATAAAAACGGTCGAGCTAATCAAGAAAAACCAAAGTGGCTAAAGAAGGAACCTGTCAAGAAGGATGCATCAAAGTCTTTCCCAACTGCTTTTAATTCTAGAATAAACAAAGACAATTGTGATTGGAATCATTGGAACCGTTTTGAAGTTTCTTTTCCCATTAAACTTAATTCTTTTCATCAATTGATTCAATTATCGCGTGATTGTTTATGTTGTTCTAATTGTGGTTGGAATGATTTTGATGACATTCATAATAATGATTGGTATGGGTCATATCACATGTGTAATTTATTTCACAAACGCAAATCCCGTAATAACCAGAAAAGACAATTTCAAAGACGGGGTTACCAATCAGCGGTTAAGCCACAGCGTGAGACCAAACCCATTCCTAAACGGGTTGCTCCAACTGAGGTTAGACCGGCTCCCAAGAGGCAACCTGCTACAAAACATGTTCCTCCCAAAGGTGTAAATTCCACACCTAAGAGGCAACATGTGCCAAAACCAGTTCCCTCAAACCGTGTAAAACCTACACCTAAGGGGAAAGCTGTGTCAAAGCAGGTTTCTTCACAAGGAGCTAAACCTAACCCTCCAGGACCCAAGAAAATTTGGGTACCTAAACTCCATTAAACTCGTTTTTGCAGCACGGTCATGTGTGGTACTTAGATTCAGGATGCTCCAAGCACATGACCGGAAGGAGGGAGCTTCTCACGAACTACAAGGAAGAATACTATGGAGACGTGAGATTTGGCAACAACGAGAAGTCGCCGATCGTGGGCTACGGCGACATTGTTCAAGACAAGATAACTATCAAGAAAGTATCACACGTCGCGGGATTGGGACACAATCTGTTCAGCATCGGGCAGTTCTGCGACAAAGATCTCGAGGTTAGCTTCAAAAAGACAAGGTGTAGAATTCTTAATGACGATGGAGTGGAGCTCCTGGTTGGGAAACGCAAGACCAACCTCTACACAATCGACCTCGCAACCCTAAAGATCGATAACCCTGTCTGCCTCATGTTAAAGGCCAATTCCCAGCAAGCTTGGATTTGGCATCGTCGTCTTTCGCACCTCAATTTCAAAACAATCAACAAACTGGTGCTGGGCGGACACGTGAAAGGCATGCCCGATCTTCAATTCGTGAAGGATCGTCTCTGCGGGGCATGTGAGATGGGGAAAGATGAAGAGAGTACCACATCAGCCGAAGGCAACCCCGAGCACGTCCCGGACCCTCGAACTTATCCATATGGATTTGTGTGGACCGATGCGTGTTCCGAGCATTAATAAGCGCAAATACGTTCTCGTGATGGTGGACGACTTCTCGCGCTACACTTGGGTACTGTTTCTATGCTCAAAGGACGAAACACCAGAGCTGATCATTAATCACCTGAAGACTGTCCAGCTCAACAAACTACAACAAGTTCAGTCTATCAGAACCGACAACGGGACGAAGTTCAAGAATCGAACGGTGGACGACTATCTGACGTCAGTTGGCATCTTGCACACTTTTTCTGCCGCACGCACTCCTCAGCAAAACGGAGTGGTGGAACGACGCAACCGTACCCTGGTCGAAGCAGCTTGCACCATGCTTTCCCAATCCAATCTACCGCTATTTCTATGGGCCGAAGCGGTGTCTACGGCTTGTTATACGCAAAACCGCTCCTTCCTTAACAAGCGGTTCAACAAGACTCCGTACGAGATCATGAACAATCACGTTCCGAACATCAGCTACTTTCATGCGTTCGGATGCACCTGCTATATTCTGAATGACAAAGACGATCTCGGCAAATTCAGCCCCAAGGCGGACAAAGGAGTCTTCATCGGATACTCCATGCAGGCTAAGGCGTATCGCGTTTACAACAAACGGACCAAAACCGTTGTTGAAAGCATAAACGTGACATTCGACAAAGCCGCAGATTTGGCTTCTGAACAACGCAGTTCAGAACCAGGTTTAACTGGCGTGTTAGCTTCCGGACCCTCAAGTTCAGGATCTGCACAAGCGACAGTAAATCCAAATCATGCATCTTCATCGAATGCTGATTCTTCTGATTTAGATTTACTGTTTCAACATTTTTATGATGACATGTTTAACGTTTCCCCCTCTGTCTCAGCACAACCTCGACTTGAAGCTGCTCGTATTGAGGACTTGGCAACTCTATCAGGTCCGCCGCTTTCTACAAGCACGCCATCAACCACCATGGAGACAGCTCAACCGTCGTCATCAACCTCTACTGATACTGTCAACCCCCTGGAGGAACCAATCACTAACACGGAGATCGCTCCTAACGATTCGTCATCTGCTACAACCGACGATCAACCTCTGAACTCCTCAGAACCAGAAGTTGTTCAACCCACGGCGAATCCTCCCCCACTTCCTCCAAGAAACCAGCCTGCTACACTTAAAGCAGTTCAAGACCTATATCCTGGTGATTATGTGGACTCGGACGCGTCTCACTCTACTCAACAGCCGCTTCCGCATACCACCAAGTGGACGAAAGCTCATCAGCTTCATCAAAAAATTGGTGACCCCTCTACTCCAGTACAAATACGAAGTGCATCCGCCAACTTCTGTCTATTTTCCGGCTTCTTAAGCAACATCGAGCCGACGAACGTACGTGAAGCGCTTGAAGATCCGGACTGGGTCATAGCCATGCAAGAGGAGCTCAATAAATTCGAAGCTCTAAAGGTATGGCGACTGGTTCCACGTCCAAAACACAAGACGGTGATTGACACCAAGTGGATTTTCAAGAATAAGAAGGACGAAGACGGCATCATGGAACGAAACAAGGCGCGCCTCATAGCCAATGGGTATCGTCAACAAGAAGGGATCGATTATGATGAGACCTATGCTCCGGTGGCAAGAATCGAAGCCATACGTATGTTCCTTGCATACGCCGGGCACAAGAACTTCACGGTCTTCCAAATGGATGTGAAGACCTCCTTTCTCTACGGCAATATCGAGGAAGAAGTATATGTGTCGCAACCAGACGGGTTCGTGGATGATTCGAAGCCTGATCACGTCTACATTCTAGACAAGGCGCTTTACGGTCTAAAGTAGGCTCCGCGAGCATGGTACAAAACACTGACTGGGTTTTTGATAAAGTCCGAATTCACACGAGGTAACATCGATTCAACTTTATTTATCAAACACGAAAAGGGTCACATAGTTCTTGTTCAAGTGTACGTGGATGACATAATATTCGGCTCTACTAATCCCACATATGCTAAGAACTTGGCCAATCCCATGGGAGAATTTTTTAAAATAAGTATGCTTTGCAAGATGAATTTCTTCCTTGGTCTTCAAGTTAAACAACTGTCGACCGGAATATTCATAAACCAGGCTAAGTACATAAGGGATATTCTCAGGAAATTCCAGTTGGACCAGTCCTCGCCAATGAAAACTCCTATGGCACCCAATACAAAGATTCACGCCGATCCTCACGGAACGGATGTCAATCCTAAATTGAATCGCGGGATGATAGGTTCTCTAATTTACTTAATTGCAAGTCGATTGGATATTATGTTCTCAACATTTTTGTGTGCCCGGTATCAATCAAACCCTAAAGAGTCTCATTTAACTGCTGTCAAACGAATCTTTCGTTATTTACGTGGTACTGCTGATCTTGGCTTGTGGTACCCGAGAGAGACAGGTTTTGCACTATCCGCTTATTCCGATGCGGATCACGCGGGCTGCATGCTGGACCGGAAGAGCACCTCGGGTCACATCGAATTTTTGGGAGATAGCCTGGTGAGCTGGGCGTCCAAGAAGCAGCAATGTGTTTCAACATCAACTGCCGAGGCGGAGTACGTGGCCGCCGCGAGCTGCTGCTCACAAGTTATCTGGATGCGGACGCAACTCAAAGACTACGGCTTCACGTATGTAAAAGTCCCAATTTACTGCGATTCAAAGAGCGCAATTGCAATATCCAGCAACCCGGTTCAACACACTAAGACGAAGCACATCGACGTTCGGTATCACTTCATTAAGGATCACGTCGAAAGAGGTACAGTCGAACTCTACTTCGTAAATACTGAACATCAGTTAGCAGACCTATTTACTAAAGCCTTGGACGAAAAACGTTTTAACAATCTTGTGTCCAAGTTAGGTATGCTAAAACTGACGACTTAATATGATTGTGTGCCCGTTACAAGTTCCATACATCTACGAGTAACTGTCCACTCATCATCCGGTGTTTACACTCCTGATGACTGAGAATACACTTCCTCGCACTTGTATTCTACTTGTTCCAGTTACACCGTTAGATTAAGTCTCTGTATTTATTTTGTAGATGTCGTTTGTTTCCTTCCTTTCTTCGTGTGTTTCTTTTCTTTAATACTGTCGTCTAGTTTTAAATGTCAATATCGGTGCTTTCACGGTGTGTTCATGTGTTCAGGGGGAGCGCAAAGCAGTATCAGGTAAGTTTACTCATATGTTAAGGGGGAGCGTCACACACAGTTTTTCTTAAATTGATAAAAAGTTGTTTGTGTGTGTGGGCACTCCCGTGTGTTTTCATCTAATGGTCATCGTTTGAGGGGGAGCGACACAGTATTTTTTCTTTAAATGCTCAGAAGTTTTTTTGGTGTCGGACTCCCCATTGCACAGTTATGCACAGTCCGAGGGGGAGCAAAGTCATCCCCATGCTAAATCTGAGGGGGAGCGAGCGAAGGATCTTTTCCAGTTCTAAGTTCTGCAAAATTTTTCAAGGAAATGACAATTTTTTTTGAAAATACAAGGTGTCCGGACAGTTATCCGGAAACTCTACCTTTTCGGGTAGGTTTCCGGACCGGGTCACCATCCGGGTTGAATGAGAACCCGGATACCATCCGGACTCAAGGGTCATATATAAAGCGTCCGGATTGGTTCATTTCCTTTATCCGGATTTCTTAACCTAAAACCCTAAACCCTCTCAACGCTTTCTCTCTCTCGCTCGGACTCTCTACAAATCATCGATTGTCACTCGTTTTTAGTCCCGACACTAGGTATGGTACTCGACTCTTAATACTGATCATGTATAGATGAGCTTCGATCACTTCGCTCCACAAATCGACCACACATTCAGTCGATTCACAGAATCCACAAACCCATTTTGGGTTTCTACGACCTCGGGTCGATTCGGTGTCCCTCAGACCGCTCAAGTTATTTATGTATGCTTGTCTAAGTCTATCGTATCACTTTACATGATTTACAAACTGTTTGGGACACTATCTTGTACGATTGCTGATTTGAACTGTCGTCCGGACACATTCATTGTGTCCGGGAACCATCGTCCGTGTGATCGTTTGTCCGGATTCATTCATATTGTCAGAAAGGTTATCCGGATTCACGCAACACCCGGAAACCCCAGTTGTCCGGAAACCTTCGAGTTTCCGGTAAGTTCAACTACCGGGCTGTTGTTGTGTCCGGAATCCCATTCGTCCGGAAAACCCTTTCACTTGAAAACCATTTTGTCCGGATTGCTCATTATACCCGGGAACGTTCTTCCCATCCGGTCACATGTGTTGTCCGGATACCTTTGTCCGGATAGTTTGGTTTATCCGGATAGTTTTGGTTTTTTAATCATTTTGTCCGGACACCCCTGTTGTGTGTCCATCCTGTACCTGTTTTGTCACTGCCAATTCTCAATTTGTATCAGATTGCGCCCATTTTTTGCAAAAGGTATGTGCCAACTATTGTTCTTCCGACTCAGTTACTAACTGTGTTCCTTTTTTTTCTAGATCTCATGGCGGATCAACAGCAGAATCCTCCACAAAATCAGGAAGAACAACAAAACCCACCGGAAGATCAGATACCTCAGGAAGAGGAACTCGTTGACGAAGAGGCGGATAATGCCTTGGTCGCACCTGGCCATGAAACGGAGTTAGAGCCGAACAACCATTATCTTGATCCGGCTCTATTACGTCCACTAGAACAACATCGGGTAATCCTCGACATTCTCACGCGTCACCCTCTCCGTGAGGCCCTCACCACCACTACCGACGTACCATTGATCTATGTGTTACAAGTCTGGTTCACTGCCCAAGTTCGCACTGCCGGCAACTCACAGACCATAACAGCACAGATAGACAACCATCCGTTCACGCTGACGCCTGATTCCTTTCGCCGGTTACTCTCACTACCAGAAGCCACCGCTGGTAACCATGAACGGTACGATCCTGCCGTCAATGATGAAACATTATGCGCTCAAATCCGCGTGCTCGGCTACAATTCCGCACTTCCGTGGCCATCGGCGTTCAATCGTAAGTACCTGGCCCCCATATGGTACACCCTGTTCACAATACTGAACAAGTGTCTCTCTTCACGATAGAAGGGCATAGACCAATGCACCGGCGGCTTTCTACGCCTTGTTCACGCTGTATGCTACAATCCCCACGTCGACTTCGCCATGATCATCTGGCGTGAACTCGTGCAAGCTATTCGACACATCGGAGGTACCAAGCAGAAGAAGTTCCTTGTTAATGCCAAAAATCGCACCAAAGGGACAACTTAAGGTCGATGTGGACTTAATCAACTAAAGAAAGGATCTTTCGACGAGACGTGCGACGAGGGAAAAAATAAAGAAGACAAAGAATTTGATGACGCAGTAAAAACCTAAATCGAGGAAAAAACCTGCGGACGACAGGGGATGTCGTCGCTGCACTATGGTCGCCAATCAGGGGCGATGTCCTTGATACTGGTGTCGATCGTACAGTGGTTACAATACAAATGAAGAAAATGCTTCGAAATGTAAAGTACAAGTGTTTTCAGTGTTTAAACAGTGTGCGTCGTGTGTGAAAACAAGGTGTAAACTGCTGGTCGAGGGCGGATGTCGTGCGTCGAGAGCGATTCTTCGAGTGAAAGCTTCTTTTCTTCTGTTGTTCTTGAGCTCGCTGTAGAATTCTTGAATTCAGTATCAGATGTTAGCTTTCAGTAGATGATTTCTTGTATTTGATAGCAGATATCCCGAAATGAGGCTTGAGCTTGATCTTTTATAGTCTTCGGGAGCTTTTACTACATCATTAAAGGTTTTGATGACTTGTTGTAACGGTCGCTGTCTTCAATGTGGGATTAAATGCTTGTTAATGACTTTGTCGGTTATAGCCGTTGCCTATTAATGACTTTGACTCCTGCATTATCCACTTAACAAACGTAACAGTTATATTATGTGTTAGCTTGGTTGAGGTCGCATGGTCTATATGCGACGGTCGTGCGGAGCGGGCGACGTCGAGGTCGAGTGTCGCGATGAACTCTCGACTTACCTTTCGGGAGGGACGACGGATGTTTTCTGGGTCTTTGTCGGGACCTTATCTTAATACAAGATATGGTTCATAACGAGTATCTTACCTTTTCTGTTCGTGGTCAAGACCTGCATTGATAAACAGAATAAACGGATGTTTGACTGTTAACGGTTAGTATAATCGTACGACCGTCTTAAGTCTCGGATGTCGGTCTTATGGAACATACGACTATCGCCAAAATATAAGACCATTTGGTCGTAGGACCAGGATGTCAGGACGATGTTGTCGTAGGACTAGAGCGATATAACACCGATGATAGGAGACTGTCGACGTAAGACCGATGATCCGTAACTGGCGACATAGGACTAGTAACGTAGGACTAGTGATGTGCAAAGTGCGTGATGTGCGATCATGAGATGTAATATAACTATTGACCCAATATGTCAATTATCGTGGTTATTTAACGTATGTCGGGTATATGATAATAACGGGTATTATCCTTGTCGGTCGGGGGTAATTAATGTCCATGGGTTATGTCGAAGGTGCTTCCCAGGTCGGTCGAGGGTGTGATTTTTTACCCAAACAGTTAGCCCCCCGAGATCTGAATTTCAAAGCCAGTAGAATTTCAGATCTCGCACTAAAGTAAAATGCGTTGCTACGGAGACGTGTTATTTTCGCTAAGATCATCAGAGGAAAACTGACTTGGTCAGCCAAAGAAGGCGACGCCAGTTGTGCTTGCCCTTCGAGGCCGGGAAAGGAGAAAGAATGTCCCGACAGCCGGGCCGAGAATCTTGAAGAAAACAAGGACGGTAGTCCTGAAGGAACCGTCTTCGCGGGCTGACGTTTCGTCGAAATTTGTTACGCCTAAAGAGGCGAGGGCGTTATCCAGACGTTATGATGCGATGGACGCGACACCAGCAAGTTCGGCGCTTCCGGCGACAGTGACGAAGCCAGTGTCTAAGGTGTTGTCCCCAGCGTCTGCCGACAAGGGGGACGTGTCATCGGCCGATGGTGTCCTAGACGGGACGACGTTGTTCCCTCATCTGAGGAAATATTTTCTCCCATCTTTCAGGGAACGCTTTCCTATCGAGGAGACAGGGGTCCATGTCACTGGGTTGGTGTTCTTGGTCGACGTGGTCCTGTGGTCTGGCGTTCACAGCCGGTATGGTGGTTTAGAGACATATGTTCTGGCGCTCGAGCCGATTTGGTCGTTAAAGACATTTGATCTGGCGTTTACCGCCGATACGGTCGCTAGAGACCTATGATACGTTGTGTCTAGCATTTTTTGCTAGTTGTAAGTTTCGCTTTAGCGATAGTCGGTAAAAAGTTTACCTTTCTATTGAACCTGATTCGTACATGTCATGGACAGATGTAATGTCGACTGTAAAAATTCATTAAGTACAAAAATGAACAAGAAGTCGTGCGATTTGGGCATCCATTGTAGTACAACGACTAAGTCATAAGACTTTTATATTCCTGAATAGTATAAGCAAACATAAGCGCATGCGATTACAACATTCATTCAGAACATGAAGTTTTTCTAAGTTGAAGAACTTAGATGGTCGCTAGACCTTATGATCGTGTGATTTGATCATACGATGAACTTTGAATCATGTGTTCCTGTGATGGAATGATCAAGTCATAGACCTGATTACTTATGTCGTGCGACCTTGCGAGGTTAAGATCGTACGATAGACTTATATATCGTTCGCTCCTGCGAGACTTAAGTCATATAATAGACTTTAGTAAATAATGTCGTGCGATCCTGCGGTAAAACAATGTCAGAGGTTGGTCGTTGGTTTTTCAGGTGCGTTGCATTCCCACTACGTGGGATATCTTGATTGTCGAGGGTTGAAAGCCGATAGGCCTTTTTATCCATGACTTCTGAGATATGACAAGGACCTTCCCATTTGGTGGAAAGCTTACCTGCATTGAGCTTTTGAGTGCTTTGGAACATTCGACGGGGAACGTAGTCGCCTTCTTGAAAGACTTTAGCTTTGATGTTCTTGCTGAAGTGTCGCTTGATCGCTTACCCCTGGGTGGCGAGGTTGTCAGCTTTATGTCGCGGTCTTCACAGAACTGTCGAGTCCTGTTGCTTACGAACTAGGATCCATTGTCGCAGACAATTTCGGATGTCGCACGACCAATTATTTCGGATTTCTTATTGGCGACTTTTGTGTTTTGACATGCATCTTACCATGACTGGTGATTATGAGATTCAATGTACAAGTTGTCTTTATTGACGACAATACACTTTGGCATGTGTCATGACTAGCGATTATGCAAGTCGCTTCTATGGGCGACCAAAAATTTTTACCTGTGTTTTTCGTGACCGGCGATCACAAAAAATGTGGGTCGTCTTTTATTGACGACTATAAATTGCAACCTGCATTTGCCATCACTGGCGATCATAAAAAAAATGCGAGTCGTCTCTTATTGACGACTATAAATCATACGACCTGTGCTTTTTTAAGTCGAAGAGACTTTGGTTTCTCACGATGTAAATCGTAAGACCTATATTCATATGATCTTGCGAACCTGCAATGTAAAATCGGGGGTGGTCGTTGGTTCTGACCAATGATCTTTCGATGCTTGAATCAACGATCATATATTGGGTCAAAAATAATTAATCGAGGAAAATATACTTAGAGTATATATATATAGAGTTGTTCTAAGTGGGACGTCACAATTACCGTACCATGGAATCGATAAGCGCCTTTTTCCGAGGACTTTTGAAATCGAATGTGGTATTTTTTCAGCTTGCGAAGGGTGTACCGAGCCCCCGAGTCCTTTGGATGATGCGATACATGCGATACTTTGACGGAGCATTCTTTTATTAGGGCTTGAATCTGGCTTCGAGCCGCATTCAATTCCGATTGGAGTTGAATCAGGGGATCTTGATAATTCTCCATATACGTCGCTTTTGTTTGACGGGCTCGAATGACGGATTGACGTTAAGTGTAATACCCCGGGTATGTCCGTTAGATATTTTACCTATCCGTTAAATTAATTTAACCATAAGATATAATGATTTGGTTAAGTTTGAGATAAGTTATAAGGTTAAGGGTGTTTTGGGTCATTTTGGAATAGTTTGAGCCAAGAAGGTAATTTTGACCTATATTATCTCTTAAGCCCCGTATACTCATCAGATACCTAAAATATAAAGAGTGTGTGTATGCGGGAGTTCTGGAGGCAAAAAGAAGCAGTGGACGAAACCTACGGTTAGAGCATCAATCGATTGGGTTAGAGGCGATTTTGAGGTAAGTTTCTTTACAGTATGTATTTGTAATCATGAATAGAAGATATCTATTGATTTAGAATTTCTAATTTCGCGTCTTGATTAGATTTCAATCGATTTCTGGGTAAGTGGAAACCGACTGTGTTCTTGAAGACTCCCGGTGGAGTCCCGGTACTGTCGATTCCCGGTGGACTCCCGGTATAGTGAACTCCCGGTATTGTTAACTCCCGGTGATCGAGACTCCCGGTACCAAGGAGTCCCGGTACTCTGTGTAGTCCCGGTAGTTTGCTAAGTTTAGTGGTACAGTTGAGAACAGGAACTGGTAGGCTTTATATGTTTGGCTAGTAAAGCGGTGTATGTATCTTAAATTGTTTCAGATTCTGTGGAGTCGTGATACGAGATAAGACCATTTTGAAAGGAGATTGCGAGCTGTGTAATAATCAAAACAGGTGAGTTTTATTTTAAAAACGTTTTTAACTGGAATACATACATGTATGGATTGGGAATGTGATAGTCGAGGATTAAGTGTTTATATGTAAATTATAATATATTGAGATATTATATTTACATGGGTATTATATTATGTTATATTACGTTGGTCGGGCTTAGGACCGGAGTGTTTGGCTGTAAATGTCGTACAGCGTCGTTTGGCTGTAAATGTCGTACATCGTTGTTAAATTATTAGTTGGCTTGCTACCAACTAATATGGCCAGGAAGAATGAGAAAGGAAGGTACAAGATATGTGAGCTTAATTGAATATATGTGATTGTGTTGCGTGATTTATATGAATGAAGTTTATATAAATGGTTTTTTTAACCTAACAGGGATTTTTCTCACATAGACCCTTAGGTCTAACCCTCATTTTGTTTTAAAAATATGTATTCTAGGTGGTGGATCGAGTAAGGGCAAATGATTAGAGTAATCGATGAATAGCTTTTGTGAAGGAATGCATGATGAAGATTTTAGCATGTTTAGCATTTGTATTATAATAATTAAATGTTATGTATGTATTTAGTATAAAGTTTGTAGTAGAATGGCTTTTTCTGATTGTAGAAGACTACGGGACCGTACTTGTAATATGATGTTTCGTTTGTCATATCAATGTTATGTTACATTATGTGATATGTTGTGTTATATGGGAATTATGTTGTTACAAATGGTATCAGAGCCCTAGTTTAAGGGATTTAGGTATTTGTATCTGTACCTAGACTTAAACTGCATGTGAAATAGGATGTCCCTATTATTGTAGAACCTTGGGATATTAAGTATAAAAGGTAGAAGGAACATCATGTAAGGTAATTTCATATTACACCTGGCCAGTGTAATTGTTATCTTACAGGTACATGTTTGAACTGGAATACCTTGTTATATGGGGTATGTGCTTATGTGTATATTAACCTTGTTTAAATCAAAACAGAATGGCAAGCGGTACACGAAATTCGAATCGAGGAGGAGGAAGAAATCCGAATAGTACGAATCCGCCAATAGGAACAGGGGAAAGGGGAGGCAGAACTGGAGGCAGAACCGGGGGCAGAACTGGAGGTCGAACAGGGGGCAGAACTCAGCCACGAGGTACAGAGTTTGTTACAAGGGATGACTTGATGGCAGAAATGGGAAGACTGCAAACTAGTATATAAGCAATGTTTGATCAAAGTTGTCACAATGAAGCTGAAATACCGGATCCCGGACCGGAAGATGAAATGCCAATCACACCGACTGTTGTACCAATACAAAGGAGGTGCGACTACAAAATGTTTTTAAGCTGTAGACCTCCGACCTACTCAGGAGACAGGGATCCCATGAAAGCAATGAGATGGATGAAGGAAATAGAAGCTATTTTCAAGACAAGCAAGTGTGCGGATGAAGATAGGGTATTGTACGGGGCAGCAATGTTAAAAGGGGATGCTTTGTATTGGTGGGAATCTTTTATTCATTCCAAAGGATCTGATGTTTATTCTACCCTCTCTTGGGAAGAATTTGTGATAGCCTACGGGAAACAATTTTGTCCCCAAGCAGCCGTCAAACAACTGGAAGGGGAATTTATGAACTTACAACAAGGAAACTTATCCGTTCGAGACTACACCGCTAGCTTTCTGGAAAAGTCTCGGTTCGCAGAATATTACGTTGCTACGGAGACGATGAAGACGGAAAGGTTTATCTTTGGGCTGAACTCAGAAGTCAGAAGGCTAGTGACTGCAAAAGGACCCGATACCTTCTCAGCTGCAGTTGATGCCGCGGAGAATGTTGAAAGAGATATTAGAAGGGATGCTGGCGATAAAAGTATCGGGAAGAGAAAGTGGGAAGGACCACAACACGATCCGAAGAAGTCCCGATTTCAGAGGTATGATAGCCGTCCTCCGTTTCGACCGGCGGAAAGACCATGTCAGAAGTGCAACCGTGTCCACCAAGGAAATTGCCAAGGTGATTTACTAGCGTGTTAAATGTGTGGGAAGACCGGACACGTCATTAAAGATTGTAAGGTAACGCGGTTATGTTTCTTATGAAATTCTCCGGATGACCTTCAGTCGGACTGTCCGTGAGGGAGGATACAGCAAGGTGGGTCATCGGGCAGGCCAGCGATTGTTAAACCAGTAATACCAAGACTGGAACCGCCAGTAACCAGGGGTCGTGCATTTCAAATGACCGAGAAAGAAGCGGAGGAAACTCCGGATGTGGTCACAGGTACATTTTTAATAAACTCTACACGTGCTAAGGTGTTATTTGATTCCGGTGCAAACCGATCGTTTGTGTCTCCTGCATTTGCTGCTTGCCTGTGTTTGAAACCTAAAATGCTAGAACATGCTCTATCAGTAGATACAGCAAATGATAATCAAGTGTCAGTTATAGAAGTATTTGATGGCTGTGTGATAAATAGAGGGGTGTAGAGTGCCGATACAATTGTTTCCTATAACTTTAATAGAGTTTGACGTCATAGTGGGAATGGACTGGTTAGCCGAGAATCAAGCTAACATAGTGTGTGATAAGAAGTTAATACATGTGGTATTACCTGAGAAGGGACCAGTAGTGATTTATGGTGATCGTAAGAATCATCAGTCTAGCCTTATATCTATTATAAAAGCCCGTAAGTGTGTGAATAAGGGTTGTCAGAGTTACTTGGCTTATGTGATAGATATTAAGCCAGAATAGAATAGGATGGAAGATATTCCTATTGTTAGTGAATTCCCTGAAGTATTCCCCGAAGACTTGAATAGTCTTCCGCCCACTAGACAAGTAGAGTTCGGTATAGACCTGATTCCTGGAGCCACTCCTGTAGCCCGTGCACCTTATCGTCTGGCACCTCCAGAGATGAAAGAGATGATGGCACAACTACAAGACCTATCCGATAAAGGCTTCATCAGACCTAGTTCTTCGCCGTGGGGAGCACCAGTGTTATTTGTGAAAAAGAAGGATGGTTCGATGAGGATGTGCATCGACTATCGGGAACTGAATAAGCGCACGATAAATAACAAGTATCCGTTACCCCGAATTGATGACCTCTTCGATCAGTTAGTTGGAGCTTGCTATTTCTCCAAGATTGATCTAAGATCCGGTTATCACCAGTTGAAAGTTAAAGAAGAAGACGTTCTAAAGACTGCTTTTCGAACAAGGTATAGACATCACGAATTCTTAGTGATGCCGTTCGGACTGACGAACGCTCCAGCTGCCTTTATGGATTTAATGAATCGGGTATGAAAGCCGTATCTCGATAAATTTGTTATTGTATTTATCGATGATATACTTATCTACTCCCGATCCAAAGAAGAACATGCGCAACATCTTCGTTTAATTCTGGAGCTATTAAAGAAGGAGAAGTTGTACGCTAAATTCTCGAAATGTGAATTTTGGTTACGAGAAGTTCAGTTTTTGGGGCATGTAGTTTCCGAAGAAGGCATTCAAGTTGATCCAATGAAAGTGGAAGCGATTGAAAAGTGGGAACCTCCGAGGACGCTAACCGAAGTACGTAGTTTTCTGTGTTTAGCCGGCTACTATCGGAAATTCATAAAAGAGTTCTCTCGTATCGCAACGCCTTTGACTAAGCTGACCCGGAAGAACTTGAAATTTGAATGGAAAGAAGAACAAGACGAGGCATTCCGGATATTGAAAGAGAAACTGTGCAGCGCGCCGATTCTATCACTACCTGAAGGTTCGGAAGACTTTGTTGTTTATAGTGATGCGTCAAAACTGGGATTGGGATGTGTACTTATGCAGCGTGGAAAGGTTATTGCTTATGCTTCTCGTCAATTAAAGAATCATGAAAGACAGTATCCTACGCACGACATGGAGCTTGCAGCAGTCGTCTTCGCGTTAAAGATTTGGAGACATTATCTGTATGGTTCCAAATGTCAGATTTATACCGATCATAAGAGTCTCCAACATCTCTTTGACCAGAGGGAACTAAATATGAGACAAAGAAGATGGCTAGAATTGCTGAATGATTACGACTGTGAAATCCTTTATCACCCGGGAAAGGCAAATGTGGTAGCTGATGCATTGAGTCATCGAGAAAGGGGTGGAACAATAAAAGTTATTTCGCTACGAACTGAACTCCTACCCAACATATTTGACGAATTGCAGAAGTGTCAAGTGGAGGCTTATCAGGATGAACATCTGAAATCAGAACGGTTAGCGGGGATGTCAGCATTGCTAGTAAAAGATGATCGTGGGTTATTGTGTCTGGGAAGTAGAGTGTGGGTACCTTGTTTGGGTGGGTTACGTGATCGTGTTTTACAAGAAGCTCATCAATCCCGTTTCTCTATTCACCCAGGTACAAACAAGATGTATAAAGACCTTAAACAATTCTATTGGTGGCTAGGGATAAAAAGAGGAATTGCTCAGTATGTGGAAAGATGTGATACTTGTAAGAAAGTGAAGATCGAACACCAAAAGCCGTTTGGTCAACTACAACGGCTAGAAATACCTATATGGAAGTGGGAGCAGATTACCACAGATTTCATCACGAAGCTACCAAGAACTCCGAAAGGATTTGATTCTATTTGGGTGATCGTCGACAAATTGACAAAGTCTGCACATTTTCTACCGATAAAGGAAACCGATTCGATGGAACGATTAGCTAAGCTGTACATTGACGAAATAGTAACTCGGCATGGAGTTCCAATCTCGATTATTTCTGATCGTGATAGTCGTTTTACTTCAAGATTCTGGAGAAGTTTTCAAAGGGAAATGGGGACTCAGATAAAGTTAAGTACGGCGTATCATCCCCAAATAGATGGGCAGAGTGAACGAACTATTCAGACCTTAGAAGATATGCTCCGGGCTTGCATTGTTGATTTTGGGGGATCATGGGATAAGCACTTACCGTTGATCGAGTT
Organism: Saussurea involucrata; assembly: GCA_033807775.1. NCBI lineage: Eukaryota > Viridiplantae > Streptophyta > Magnoliopsida > Asterales > Asteraceae > Saussurea > Saussurea involucrata. The sequence continues at coordinate 159,881,262 of CM066319.1, forward strand.
TGCATATAACAACAGTTATCATTCCATCATACAAGCGGCACCGTTTGAAGTACTGTATGGTAGGAAATGCCGAACGCCTCTATGTTCGAACGAAGTGGGAGAGAAACAGTTAGCGGGGCCGTAAATAGTTCAATTAACTGCCGATAAGGTTACTAAAATTAGAGAAAAATTGAAAGTGGCTCAAGATAGACAGAAGAGCTACGCTGACCGACGTCGGAAGCCTTTGGAATTTCAAGTCGGGGATTTCGTAATGTTAAAAGTTTCGCCATGGAAGGGAATCATCCGATTTGGGAGACAAGGTAAACTTAGCCCAAGGTATATCGAACCGTTTGCAATTACAGAAAGGATCGGTGAAGTAGCTTACCGATTAGATCTTCCACCGGAATTGAGCAGGATCCATAATACATTTCACGTATCGAACTTTCGAAAGTGTTTGGTTACTCCAGATTAGTCAGTCTCCCTACCAGAGATACAAGTAGATGAAAGATTGAATTATGTGGAAGAACCAGAAGCAATAGTTGATCATAAAGTCAAAGTGCTGCGGAATAAGGAAATCAAGCATGTAAAGGTTCAATGGAGGCATCATAGAGGTCAGGATGCTACGTGGGAATCCGAATCGGAAATGAGAGCCAAATACCCTCATCTTTTTACTTAACTGAATTCCGGGATGGAATTATTTTAAGGGGGAGATGATGTAATACCCCGGGTGAGTCCGTTAGATATTTTACCTATCCGTTAATTTAATTTAACCATAAGATATAATGATTTGGTTAAGTTTGAGATAAGTTATAAGGTTAAGGGTGTTTTGGGTCATTTTGGAATAGTTTGAGCCAAGAAGGTAATTTTGACCTATATTATCTCTTAAGCCCCGTATACTCATCAGATACCTAAAATAGAAAGAGTGTGTGTATGCGGGAGTTCTGGAGGCGAAAAGAAGCAGTGGACGAAACCTACGGTTAGAGCATCAATCGATTGGGTTAGAGGCGATTTTGAGGTAAGTTTCTTTACAGTATGTATTTGTAATCATGAATAGAAGATATCTATCGGTTTAGAATTTCTAATTTCGCGTCTTGATTAGATTTCAATCGATTTCTAGGTAAGTGGAAACCGACTGTGTTCTTGAAGACTCCCGGTGGAGTCCCGGTACCGTCGACTCCCGGTGGAGTCCCGGTACTGTCAACTCCCGGTATAGTGAACTCCCGGTATTGTTAACTCCCGGTGATTGAGACTCCCGGTACCAAGGAGTCCCGATACTCTGTGTAGTCCTGGTAGTTTGCTAATTTTAGTAGTACAGTTGAGAACAGGAACTGGTAGGCTTTATATGTTTGGCTAGTAAAGCGGTGTATGTATCTTAAATTGTTTCAGATTCTGTGGAGTCGTGATAAGAGATAAGACCATTTTGAAAGGAGATTGTGAGCTGTGTAATAATCAAAACAGGTGAGTTTTATTTTACAAACGTTTTTAACTGGAATACATACATGTATGGATTGGGAATGTGATAGTCGAGGATTAAGTGTTTATATGTAAATTATAATATATTGAGATATTATATTTACATGGGTATTATATTATGTTATAATACGTTGGCCGGGCTTAGGACCGGAGTGTTTGGCAGTAAATGTCGTACAACGTCGTTTGGCTGTAAATGTCGTACAGCGTTGTTAAATTATTAGTTGGCTTGCTACCAACTAATATGGCCAGGAAGAATGAGAAAGGAAGGTACAAGATATGTGAGCTTAATTGAATATATGTGATTGTGTTGCGTGATTTATATGAATGAAGTTTATATAAATGGTTTTTTTAACCTAACAGGGATTTTTCTCACTTAGACCCTTAGGTCTAACCCTCATTTTGTTTTAAAAATATGTATTCCAGGTGGTGGATCGAGTAAGGGAAAATGATTAGAGTAATCGATGGATAGCTTTTGTGAAGGAATGCATGATGAAGATTTTAGCATGTTTAGCATTTGTATTATAATAATTAAATGTTATGTATGTATTTAGTATAAAGCTTGTAGTAGAATGGCTTTTTCTGATTGTAGAAGACTACTGGACCGTACTTGTAATATGATGTTTCATTTGTCATATCAATGTTATGTTACATTATGTGATCTGTTGTGTTATATGGGAATTGGCTTGTTATATTAAGCTTATGGGAAATGACGCTAGGGTCGATCCCGACCATGTCTTCATGCGACCAGGTGAAACAATCAGCTTGTTCCTGCAAAAAAGATATGAGTTGTTCTTTGATGCAAGGATCGAGGGACGACTCCACAAGAATTTTTTGGTCAGGCTTGCTCTGATCCAGAACGATTTCCTCTAAGTGATCATCATCGACTACTGCTGGCAGATCTTGCACATTTTCAGGCTCCGCATGTACCGGGATAGCGGTTGGTTCCGGATTTCCTTTATCTGCCATTTCCCTGGAACAGAGCTTAGGGGAAACTACAAGAAACCGTTAGTAAAATGCACGTTCGTCGAAGATTTTCTCTAGATGAAGTCCCACGGATGGCGCCAAACTGTTAATGCCAAAAATCGCACCAAAGGGACAACTTAAGGTCGATGTGGACTTAATCAACTAAAGAAAGGATCTTTCGACGAGACGTGCGACGAGGGAAAAAATAAAGAAGACAAAGAATTTGATGACGCAGGAAAAACCTCAATCGAGGAAAAAACCCGCGGACGACAGGGGATGTCGTCGCTGCACTATGGTCGCCAATCAGGGGCGATGTCCTTGATACTGGTGTCGATCGTACAGTGGTTACAATACAAATGAAGAAAATGCTTCGAAATGTAAAGTACAAGTGTTTTCAGTGTTTAAACAGTGTGCGTCGTGTGTGAAAACAAGGTGTAAACTGCTGGTCGAGGGCGGATGTCGTGCGTCGAGAGCGATTCTTCGAGTGAAAGCTTCTTTTCTTCTGTTGTTCTTGAGCTCGCTGTAGAATTCTTGAATTCAGTATCAGATGTTAGCTTTCAGTAGATGATTTCTTGTATTTGATAGCAGATATCCCGAAATGAGGCTTGAGCTTGATCTTTTATAGTCTTCGGGAGCTTTAACTACATCATTAAAGGTTTTGATGACTTGTTGTAACGGTCGCTGTCTTCAATGTGGGATTAAATGCTTGTTAATGACTTCGTCGGTTATAGCCGTTGCCTATTAATGACTTTGACTCCTGCATTAACCACTTAACAAACGTAACAATTATATTATGTGTTAGCTTGGTTGAGGTCGCACGGTCTATATGCGACGGTCGTGCGGAGCGGGCGACGTCGAGGTCGAGTGTCGCGATGAACTCTCGACTTACCTTTCGGGAGGGACGATGGATGTTTTCTGGGTCTTTGTCGGGACCTTATCTTAATACAAGATATGGTTCATAACGAGTATCTTACCTTTTCTGTTCGTGGTCAAGACCTGCATTGATAAACAGAATAAACGGATGTTTGACTGTTAACGGTTAGTATAATCGTACCACCGTCTTAAGTCTCGGATGTCGGTCTTATGGAACATACGACTATCGCCAAAATATAAGACCATTTGGTCGTAGGACCAGGATGTCAGGACGATGTTGTCGTAGGACCAGAGCGATATAACACCGATGATCCGTAACTGGCGACATATGACTAGTAACGTGGGACTAGTGATGTGCAAAGTGCGTGACGTGCGACACGTGACGTGCGATCATGAGATGTAATATAACTATTGACCCAATATGTCAATTATCGTGGTTAATTAACGTATGTCGGGTATAACGGGCCTTATCCTTGTCGGTCGGGGGTAATTAATGTCCATGGGTTATGTAGAGGGTGCTTCCCAGGTCGGTCGAGGGTGTGATTTTTTACCCAAACATTCCTCCCATACTCGCGTTTCCTCTCGCTCGCAGTTCGTCAACACATGGACGCTAATCCGGAGATACCTCGACAAGCTGCCCACCCGGTATGTCCCATTCGTCACCTACAGTACATGGTTATCCGCAACCCATCCAATGCGGTAGCCATGCCCATCCCCGAACCCCTATTAGCCATCACCGATCCCGCAACACCGAGTGTTATAGCGTATAGGGAAGCGATAGGGAATCCCATGGTCCAGCCAACACCGGAGGGACCTGTCCAGGGACCTAGACCATAGGGACGTGAGGGTCCAAGAATGAGAGGAGGAAGGGCCCGGACAACAGGTGCTGCCGGGCAGGGTGTTTTGAGAATCCGTGGGAGGGGAACTAGTGTGAGTGGTGCAGCGGAACCGGGACCCAGTTCTACCCAAGCCCAACCCGATCCATCATCTAGACCCAAGCTTCATCATGACTCCACTCCACATATTGAGAATGTGGGATCTGACTCCATAGACTCCGATACCGACCGCACCCATCGTGCATCACTCATACCTCCCGGTATCGGACCCAACCCAGACTTCACCGAAGGTATTCCACTTGACTCACCTTCACATACTTCTATACCTGGTATAGAAGAAACTAGGATGCCCGAGGGATTTTTAGATGATTTAGATCATGTGAGACGGAGGGAACTACGTTCGAAGTTGAACCAGGAAAGATTAAGCCGTAAAGATAACAAGGCTCCTGAGCGACCCCAACCGAGTGATATCCGGGTTGCCACATCTACTATCCCGTCTCATCTGTTGGGACGGGGTATTGAAGTAGCCTCCATGGACCCAGCGGAGCAATTGCACGACCCCCTCAGCCACTCTTCCGTCTCTCAAAAGGCAGATGTTTCAGTCTCACACGGAGATATAGCACAACTTCCACCGGTCTCTCATTCGGAGAGTGCTGGTGTTGAAACAAGCGACCAGCAGCCCCCGGTCGCGACATCATTTCGTGCACAATCAAGTCTAGAGACATTTCTATTGAAAATCCTTTGGCTAGGACACAAGAGGAGCAACACCAAGTCGAGATTCTTCGTGACTCGACCGGAACCACCGTAGTGTCGTCACCCTTAGGTGGCACGCGAGGATCGAAGGGAAATCCTACCACTGCTACCGACATGCCAGCTGTGAACGTAGGTGGCTCTGCCTCTCAGGTAGATGCTTCAACGGGTAATCTAAGTGATCCCGGAGTTATTTTACACGACTCTGTGTCACCAGGGTCCCTGGACAGCACCCTTAAGGTTGTCCGCGAGGCGATGGAGCAGTATGTCGCCGCCGAGATCGACACCGTCAAACGCATAATCAAAGGTAAAGGGCATATCGTTGACACTGAAACCGCACCCATACCTCCACCGGCCCCTACTCAGCCTACCTACTCGGTGGTCACCCTCAAAACGATGCTTTTAGCCCAACTGCTCCAAGAATCCGAAACCAATGCCTCTACCGAAGCAGACCTGATATCCGTTCTGAAATCCCAGGTCACTGCTCCTTCATCATCCATTACCACTCGTTTAGACGCCATTGACTCGACTCTCAAGGACTACAACCAAGCGCTCACAACGCTGTCCGAGAGAGTCTGCTCGCTCGAAGATTCCTGCAAGAGTCAAGCAGGCGGTCTGAAACGCAAGCACGATGACCAGGATGATCCTGATCACCGTGAGGGGGAGAAACGACAACGTCTAACCGAGACCGCCGCCTCGATCCAATCTGAAACTCCAATTATGGTTCAACAGGAACCCCCAACTGCGGCAGCTACAACAGAAGCACCTGCAGTCGAGTTGCCATTAGCCGACATGGTAATAGATATAGAGATATCAGATGATGAAGATCCAACGGTTGAAAAGCCTGAGGGTTCAACACAGGAACTGGTCGACTTTGATTCATCAGACATACCGCTATTGGATATGATAGATCCAGACTGTGAAGCCAACCCGAAGACCGAAGATGCATGGTATGAAAAAGCCGCCAGTGCCGTAAATCTCCATGTAAATTTGGTTTTTCCTACTGATGAAGACGACAACATCGACTATGATCAGTTCATGCTCCAGAATTTTTATGGTACTTCTCCCGTTCACTATGCTCAACCCACTGGAACTTCAACAAGACCTGAAACTACTACTGCCAATATTCCGACAACTCCTCTACAAACGCCAGCTTCTGATCTTCCTCCCCCTCCTCAGCAATAAATCCGTTGGGAGAAGATCATGGTACTTATCCCGCATCTGGAGGAATCTTTGAAGAAGTTGTTCGTCCACAAGCTTCGCCCGATCGAGCCGACCTTTTGCCTTGGTATTTACAACCTCAACCCCGAATACCAACGGCGTTATATCAGCGCAATGCAGCGGTGTCTTCCAGTCAGCCAAGTCAGAACCAAGCATCAGATCACAGAGGTACTTAACATCCATTCAAGACGCATCATGAAAATCGTCTACCCAGTATTCACTGTCCGACGTGAAGATGGGAATGAATGGAAATTCTCTGAAGCCGACATCTAGCACCTCCGACCGTTCGACTTCCTGGCTATTCTGAAAGACCTTCGTACAAGAACCATCCGACCGCTTGAAGTTGTTCGTCGATACCTGGTCCGTACCATTATGATGTCATATCTAACGGATTTTCAAATGGCTATCGAGAACAGGGCAAAGAAGGTAAATCTGATAAGGCCGAATCTGAATGCTCTTGAGTTGAAGATGTATCCCGAGAACTCTCTGCTTCTACAACCTGAATTTGGGATAGTCTACAACAACGAACAGAACGAAAAGAAGTTTCTGCGTTTCAGTCAGGTAGACAGATTCTGCGAAGGCACACTCCTCAAAGTTCGAGATGCTCTTCGAAAGATCATTCAGCACGAGTCTGAAATCCAAGGGTTTCGTATGTTCCTAATCCGAATGAAATAACTGTTGTTAATGCCAAAAATCGCACCAAAGGGACAACTTAAGGTCGATGTGGACTTAACAACTAAAGAAAGGAACCTCTCAACAAAGCGTGCGACGAAGATAAAAATAAATGAGACAAAGGATTTGATGACGCAGGAAAAACCTCAAACGAGGAAAAACCTGCGGACGACAGTGGGTGTCGCCGCTGCACTATGGTCGCCAATCAGGGGCGATGTCCTTGGTACTGGTGTCGATCGTACGACGATTACAATACAAATGAAGGAAATACTTCGAAGTGTAAAGTACAAGTGTTTGCATGTAAAAACAGGTGTTTGTCGTGTGTGAATACAGTGTGTAAACTGCTAATCGAGGGTTGATGTCGTGCGTCGAGAGCGATAACTTGAGCTGTTCTTCGAGTGTTCTTGAGTTCGTAATGTGGTTCTTGAGCTTGAGTGTTTACTTCTCTCAGCTTAGAAATCTCTTGCAAAATGTAGTGAATTAGTCTCCGATGTCCTTGAAGTGAGGATTGAACTCTATCTTTATAGTCCTCGGGAGCTTTAATTAGCTCATTAAAGGCTTTAATGTTTGGTCTTGTAACCGCCGGAGAGCTTTAATGTCATTGATGAGTGGTTTTCGTAACCACTGTCGGGTCATTAATGTTACTGATGACTCGTCCGTTGTCCATTAATGTTGTTGACTCCTGCATTAAACACTTAAACATAACAGTTATATTATGTGTTAGCTTGGTTGAGGTCGCATGGTCTTTATGCGACGGTCGTGCGGAGCGGGCGACGTCGAGGTCGAGTGTCACGATGAACTCTCGACTTACCTTTCGGGAGGGATGACGGATGTTTTCTGGGTCTTTGCCGAGACCTTATATTAACACAAGATATGGTTCATAACGAGTGTCTTACCTTTTCTGTTCGTGGTCAAGACCTGCATTAGTAAACAAAAGAAACGGATGTTTGACTGTTAACGGTTAGTATAATCGTACGACCGTCTTAAGTCTTGGATGTGGGTCTTATGGAACATATGACTATCGCCAAAATATAAGACCATTTGGTTGTAGGACCAGGATGATTTAACACCAATGACAGGAGACTGTCGACGTAAGACCGACGAGTCGTAACTAGCGATGCATAACTGGCGACATAAGACTAGTGACGTGCGAAGTGCGATACGTGACGTACGATCATGAGATGTAATATGACTATTGATCCAATATGTTAATTATCGTGGCTATTTAACGTATGTCGGGGATATGATAATAATGGGTATTATCCTTGTCGGTCAGGGGTAATCAATGTCCATAGGTCATGTCGAGGGGATTTCCCAAGTCGGTCGAGGGTGTGATTTTTTACCCAAACAGTTAGCCCCCCGAGATCTGAATTTCAATGCCAGTGGAATTTCAGATCTCGCACTAAAGTAAAATGCGTTGCTACAGAGACGTGTTATTTTCGCTAAGATCATCAGAGGAAAACTGACTTAGTCAGCCAAAGAAGGCGACGCAAGTTGCGCTTGCCCTTCGAGGCCGGGAAAGGAGAAAGAATGCCCCAACAGCTGGGTCGGGAATCTTGAAGAAGACAAGGACGGTAGTCCTGAAGGAACCGTCTTCGCGGGCTGACGTTTCGTCGAGAGTTGTTACGCCTAAAGAGGGCGTCATCCACCCGTTCTAGTGCGATGGATGTGACACTAGCAAGTTCGGCGCTTCCGGTGACAGTGACGATGTTAGTGTCCAAGGTGTTGTCCCCAGCGTCTGCCGACAAGGGGGACGGGTCATCGGCCGATGGTGTCCTAGACAGGACGACGTTGTTGGTGTCCTAGTCGGGACGACGTTATTTCCTCATCTGAGGAAATATTTGCTCCCATCTTTCAGGGAACGCTTTCCTATCGAGGAGACAGGGGTCCATGTCGCCGGGTTGGTGTTCCCGGTCGACGTGGTCCTGTGGTCTGGCGTTCACAGCCGATACGGTCGTTTAAAGACATATGTTCTGGCGCTCGAGCCGATTTGGTCATTAAAGACCTTTGATCTGGCGTTTACAGCCGATACGGTCGCTAGAGACCTATGATACGTTGTGTCTAGCATTTTTAGCTAGTTATAAGTTTCGCTTTAGCGATAGTCGGTAAAAAGTTTACCTTTCTATTGAACCTGATTTGTACCTGTCATGGACAGATGTAACGTCGACTGTAAAAATTCATTAAGTACAAAAATGAACAAGAAGTCGTGCGACTTGGGCATCCATTGTAATACAACGACTAGAACGTAAGTCATAAGACTTTTATATTCCTGAATCGTATAAGCAAACATAGGCGCATGCGATTACAGCATTCATTCATGAAGTTTTTCTAAGTTGAAGAACTTAGATTGTGGGGTCGCTAGACCTTATGATCGTGTGATTTGATCATACGATGAACTTGAATCATGTGTTCCTGCGAAAGGATAATCAAGTCATAAACCTGATCGTTTATGTCGTACGATCCTGTGAGAGTGTACTAAAGTCGTACGATAGACTTAGCAATATATATCGTGCGATCCTGCGAGACTAAAGTCGTATGCAACTAATGTCGTGCGATCCTTTTCATATGCGTTGCATTCAAGATGCGTGGAATATCTCGACTGTCGAGGGTTTGTAGCCGATATGCATTTTTACCTACGACTTCTGAGTTACGATAAGGACCTTCCTACTTGGTGGAAAATTTACCTGCGTTGAGCTTTTGAGTGCTTTGGAATACTTGACAGGGGATGTAGTTACCTTCTTGAAAGACTTTAGCTTCGACGTTTTTGTTGAAATGTCGCTCGACCGCTTGCCCCTGGGTGTCGAGGTCGTCAGCTTGATGTCGCTGTCTTCACAGAACGGTCGAGTCTCGTAGCTTATGAACTGGGATCCAATGTCGTAGACGATTTCGGATGTCGTTCGACCAATTATCTTCTTGGTTTTCCATCTGGATGTCATCGTCATTTTCGATGGACGACGTTACCATATTGGAATGCTGTCGAGTATTGGTTCGACCAAAGCAGACGCAAGGTTTGCTAAAGCATCGATTTGAGTATTCTGGTCCTTTAAAATCATGACTGGTGATTGTGAGGTTCAATGTACAAGTCATCTTTATTGACGACATATGTCATGACTAGCGATCATGAGATTTCAACATGCGAGTCGCTTTTATTGGCGACCGATAATTTTCACCTGTGCTTGCCGTGACTGTCGATCATAAAATAAAAAATGTGAGTCATCATTTATCGACGACTATAAATTGCAATATGCGTTTTAAGTCGCAGAGACTTTGCTCCTCACGATATTAATCGTAAGACTTGTATTTTAAATCGTAAAGACTTTTCTTTCTCACGATGTAAATCGTAAGACCTGTATCTACATGATCTTACGAGCCTGCAATGTAAAATCGGGGGTGGTCGTTGATTTTGACCAATGATCTTTTGATGATTGAATCAACGATCATATATTAGATCAAAATAATTTAAACGAGGAAAATATACTTAGAGTATATATATAGAGTTGTTTATACCATATTCCATCCAAGCGGGATGTCACAGTTACCGTAACTTGGAGTCGATAAGCGCCTTTTTCTCCAAGGACCTTTGAAATTGAAATATGGTGTTTTCTATTTTGTGACGGGCGTTCCGAGCCCCCGAGCCCCTCGGACGATGCGATCCATGCGATATTTTGACGGAGCATTTTTTTAAGGTTTGAATCTGGCTTCGAGCCGCATTTGATTCCGATTGAAGTTGAATCAAAGGATCTTGAAGATTTATTCGCTTCTGTTTGACAGTCTTGAACGATGGGTCGACATTGAACTTGTGTGAGATGATATCGGGAACAACATATTCCTGCAAAAAAGATATCAGCTTTTCTCGGAGGTTGAGATCGAGGGATGATCCGATGAGGACTTTTTGCTCAGGTTTGCTTTGATCTGGGATGACTTCTTTCATGCGATAATCATTGATTGATTCGAGAGTGCCTTGAGCATTTTTGAATCTTCCAGTCACCGGGATAGCGGTTCGTTCTGGGTTTCCCTTATCCGTCATTTTCCTGTGATGAAAGTAGAGGAAACTCCAAGAAACTGTTAGTAAGGTGCACGTTTCGTCGAGGATATTCTCTAGATGGGGTCCCATGAATGGCGCCAAACTGTTAATGCCAAAAATCGCACCAAAGGGACAACTTAAGGTCGATGTGGACTTAACAACTAAAGAAAGGAACCTCTCGACAAAGCGTGCGACGAAGATAAAAATAAACGAGACAAGGGATTTGATGACGCAGGAAAAACCTCAAACGAGGAAAAAACCTGCGGACGACAGTGGGTGTCGTCGCTGCACTATGGTCGCCAATCAGGGGCGATGTCCTTGGTACTGGTGTCGATCGTACGATGATTACAATACAAATGAAGGAAATACTTCGAAGTGTAAAGTACAAGTGTTTGAATGTAAAAACAGGTGTTTGTCGTGTATGAATACAGTGTGTAAACTGCTAATCGAGGGCTGATGTCGTGCGTCGAGAGCAATAAGTTGAGTTGTTCTTCGAGTGTTCTTGAGTTCGTAATGTGGTTCTTGAGCTTGAGTGTTTACTTCTCTCAGCTTAGAAATCTCTTGCGAAATGTAGTGAATTAGTCTCCGATGTCATTGAAGTGAGGATTGAACTCTATCTTTATAGTCCTCGGGAGATTTAATTAGCTCATTAAAGGCTTTAATGTTTGGTCTTGTAACCGCCGGAGAGCTTTAATGTCATTGATGAGTGGTTTTCGTAACCACTGTCGGGTCATTAATGTTACTGATGACTCGTCCGTTGTCCATTAATGTTGTTGACTCCTGCAGTAAACACTTAAACATAACAGTTATATTATGTGTTAGCTTGGTTGAGGTCGCATGGTAATTATGCGACGGTAGTGCGGAGCGGGCGACGTCGAGGTCGAGTGTCGCGATGAACTCTCGACTTACCTTTCGGGAGGGACGACGGATGTTTTATGGGTCTTTGCCGAGACCTTATATTAACACAAGATATGGTTCATAACGAGTGTCTTACCTTTTCTGTTCGTGGTCAAGACCTGCATTAATAAACAAAAGAAACGGATGTTTGACTGTTAACGGTTAGTATAATCGTACGACCGTCTTAAGTCTCGGATTTGGGTCTTATGGAACATATGACTATCGCCAAAATATAAGACCATTTGGTTGTAGGACCAAGATGATTTAACACCAATGACAGGAGACTGTCGACGTAAGACCAACGAGTCGTAACTGGCGACGCATAACTGGCGACATAAGACTAGTGACGTGCGAAGTGCGATACGTGACGTACGATCATGAGATGTAATATGACTATTGATCCAATATGTCAATTATCGTGGCTATTTAACGTATGTCGGGGATATGATAATAATGGGTATTATCCTTGTCGGTCAGGGGTAATCAATGTCCATAGGTCATGTCGAGGGGATTTCCCAAGTCGGTCGAGGGTGTGATTTTTTACCCAAACAACTGCTCGGAATGCCTTGGTGATGGTTGAAGAACGCATCAACTACCGCCGTGCTATCAGATGGTTCGAGGTTCACTTCACGCTCCGAAAAAGATATGTCGCGAACTGGCGCCAAATCGAACTTCAATTCAAAGGGGGAGATTGTTAGGGTCAATTTATGTTGAATTAAAGTTCAGGGTTTAATTTGTAATTCTTGTATTTGATCCTTATTAGTGAACGGGCCGTGGGCTTGTTAACCACGGGCCCGCCATATATATAGTTCATTAGCCTTAGAAAAATAGGCTAGTGATCTCATTTGCTTTTCTGAATTGTATTGTAAACACTCTGATTGAAAAGCTAATACAGGGATGACTAGTTGAAATCATATACTTCATTGTTTATTGTTTGATTTCATTGTTCGTTGCACGGATCTGGAACTAACAAATTTGAATACCACACATACAACTAAAGGAACACAAACAACGAACCAAATCGAATTTAAACCCACTCTTGAGCAATAAATGAAGAGAAATTGTAAAACAGAGACTATAAAACCAAGAATAGGGACTCAAAACCAAAGAGTCAACTTTAAGCAATTGGTGGTCAAAAACTTCAAAATCGATTGTGAAAAAGTGCAGAAATCAGTTTAAGAATGTCATGAGTGGATTGGTAAACAACGATTTCACTTTTAACGATAAAATCAACAAACCCAAAAATCAATATGAACACATCGCCGTTTTTCCAGAATTGAAGAACACAAATTCAAAAATTGATACCTTTTAGATCAATAGCTTTGTCCCTCTGCTCTGATACCACTTGTAGATCCCAGATTGATCAAGTAACAATGTAAACACGAAACGATTAAGCTTTGTATTGAATGAATAGAGAGTGTTACAAGATTGGAATGGAAAACACTCTCTATCTCTAATCACTATTAGGCGCACTCTGATTAATCTAACAAAGCTTCTAACCTAAAACTCACTAAACACACTTTAAATACCTAGGCTTGATAGGCCCAAGCCCAATAATACAATAAGGCCTTTTACAAATAAATAACTCTATTCATTTCTTTATATCACTTACTATTTTATAGACATTTATGGTCCTAACATCTTTTATCGTATTAGTTTTCACCGTTTGTTGTATGAAAACTATGTTGGTATTTTAACTTGTTTTTTTCTACTTTACAAGTGCTTTAAAATTACGTTTTATTTTAAGAAATGTTAAAAAATAAAAAAAAAATTGACAGACGGGTACCCGGATGTAACATCCCGGTATCCCATAACCTACATAATATACATCATTTAACATGCCATACATAACGTCGTTACTTTCATAACAAAATACATAATAATTCACATTCGGTCCCAATGTCTCGAAACTATACAATACAAAAACGTAAACATATCTTAGTCTTCGTCAGCTATCAACCGCCTCCTATGCTTTATTCTTCCCTTTGCTAACAAAAGATCCTTGACCTGGAATACATATTTTTTAAAACAAAATGAGGGTTAGACCAAACGGTCTAGTGAGAAAATCCATGTTATTTCTAAATCGTTACAAAACCAATTTATATGAAATCCTTTATATAAACACACATATATCACACATAACTAAATACCAAATAAGACTCGTGCATCGTGTACCACTCATCCTTCACATCCTTCACATGGCCAAATTAGTTGGTAGCAAGCCAACTAATAAATTAACTTCACTGTACGATAATTACAGCCAACAACACTGTACGAATATTACAGCCAACACACCGGTCCTAAGCCCGACCAGTCATATTCTCGTATAGTATAATGTTTATGTAAATACAATATCTCAATACATTATACTTCAAACATAAACACATAATCACACCCTCTATCACATTGCCAATCCACACATGTATGTATTCCAGTTTAAAAACGTTTTAAAGTAAAACTCACCTTGATTGCTTAAAAATACGCTTCCAAGCCTTTCTCCGAGCTATCCGATCCTTTACCAAAAATTCTCAGAATCTGAAACCATTTACATACAAATGTCTCCTTACCAACTCGTGTATAAGACTTACTAGCAGGCTACGAGCTCTTAAATAAATCTATCTGACTTTTATCCTCAAAAGTGACCAAACAGCCAAACTATCCGGACAACACAAAACAATCCGGACATCAGATCTTTCCGGACAGCATAACCTTTCCGGACGACACCCGAAAACCAATGTAGCCCGGATACCATCTGGTGTATTATATCATCCGGAAAATTAAAGAAAAGGGGTACTTACCGGGTAGATGAATCGTCCAGACACCAACAATCAAAACTACCGGACACTACCAACGAAACTACCCAGACACATTCAATCTATCCGGAAACCACTGTCTGTTCATGCATTTTCTACCCAGATTCGACTGGAATTACTACCAGGCTTGAAATCAACTATTCTAATCCGATAGAAACCTTCTAAATACAATTATACACATTAAATGTAAAGGAACATACCTTAGAAATCACTTCCAAGCAACCAATTTGAAGTCCTAGCCTTAATCTCCTTCTTTTTCTTCCTTTGTCTAAAAAACACACACACACACCTTAATTGGATATTTCTGAGTTGTGTAATATCTGAAGTCTAAAAGGGATAATATCAAACCCATATTTTCATTCTAGACCTTAGCCTATTCAACAATGACCCAAACACCCTTAACTTATAATTTAACCCAATCTTACCCTAAAATCCAACTTTAAAGTTAACTTTATTTAACGAAAAGGGATTTTTAACTAACGAACTTACCCGGGGTATTACATTAATTCCCCCTTAAAAGAATTCCGTCCCGGAATTCGGTTAAGCGAAAAGGTATGAATACTTATCACTACTACTTCGAACTCAATCAAAACCATAGAAACTAACTGAATAGACACCCCACACCCACCTATATCTCTAACACAGATAAGCAACAAAAGCACGGGAATACCAATAATCATCTTGCACCGAAATCAGATAACACCTTAGCACGTATAAAGTTTATTAGAAATATACATGTAACCTCATCCGGAATTTCCTCCTCTTCTTGTGTTATCATTTGTAAGACACGACCTTTTGCTTTCGGTACCTCAGACCCTTGTACCTCTCCCGACCTAACACCCGTTGGTCTCACCGTCATACTACCCTGTTGTACTTTCCATCGTGGACAGTCTGACTGAATATGATCAGGGGAATTGCAAACGAAACAAAATCGAGTTACGTGACAGTCTTTAGCAATGTGACCAGTCTTCCCACACTTGTAACATCTTCGGGACTCCACATAACAGTTTCCTTGGTGAACACGATTGTATTTTGGACATGGTCTTTCAACTGGTCTGAAAGGTAGATAACTATCAAGCCTCGGGGATTCGTATTCCTCCAAATCGTACGTCATTTCCTCCAATTTCCTTTTTCCAAAACTTCTATCACCAGCATCTCTCTTATTATCCCGTTCCACATTTTCCGTTGCATCTACTGCGGCTGAGAAGGTATCGGGTCCTTTTGCAATCACTAGCTTTCTAATTTCTGAATTTAACCCGAAAATAAACCTTTCCATCTTCAGCGCCTCTGTGGCAACATAGTACTCCGCGAAGCGAGACTTCTCCAGAAAACGAGCAGTGTAATCCCTAACCGATAAACTTCTCTGATGCAGGTTCATGAATTCCTCTTCCAGTTGTCTAACTGCTGCTTGAGGACAAAACTTTCCTTTGAAAGATATGATGAATTCTTCCCAAGTAAAAGTAGAATATACATCCGACCCTCTTGATGTAATAAGAGCTTCCAACCAAAATAGAGCATCTGCCTTCAACATCGATGTTCCGTATAGTACTTTATCTTCTTCTGGACACTTGCTGGTCCTGATGACAGCTTCTATCTCTTTCAGCCACCTCATAGCTTTCACTGGATCCCTTTCTCCTAAATATGTCGGGGGTTTGCAACTTAGAAACATTTTATAGTCACACTTCCTTGGCACCGGTATGACAGTAGGTGTAATGGGCATCTCATCTTCCAGACAAGGATCTGGTATTCCAGTTTCTGTGTGACGAGTTCTATCGAACATAGCTTGTATATTGGTCGAATTCTTCCCATTCCCACCGTCAAATCATTTCGTGTAACAAACTCCGTACCTCGCCCCTGAACTCTGCCTCCAGTTCTGCCCCTATCTCTTTCTCCCCCTCGTTCCCTTGTCCCAACTATTGGATTTGTTCTATTAGGATTTCCTCCTCCCCGATTCGTTTGTCTAGTACCGCTTGCCATTCTGTAGATTCAAACAAGGTTAACATACACATAAGTACATACCCCATATAACAAGGTATTCCAGTTCAAACATGCACCTGTAAGATCACAATTACACTGGCCAGGTGTAATCTGAAATTACCTTACATGATGTTCCTTCTACCTTTTATACTTAATCATCCCAAGGTTCTAAAATTATTAGGGACATCCTACTTCACATGCAGTTTAAGTCTAGGTACGGATACTAATACCTAAATCCCTTAAACTAGGGCTCTGATACCATTTGTAACATACCGGTATCCCATAACATACATAATATACATCATTTAACATGTCATACATAACGCCGTTACTTTCATAACAAAATACATAATAATTCACATTCGGTCTCAATGTCTCGAAACTATACAATACAAAAACGTAAACATATCCTAGTCTTTGTCAGCTATCAACCGCCTCTATGCTTTATTCTTCCCTTTGCTAACAAAAGATCCTTGACCTGGAATACATATTTTTGAAAACAAAATGAGGGTTAGACCAAACGGTCTAGTGAGAAAATCCCTGTTATTTCAAAATCGTTACAAAACCAATTTATATAAAATTATTTATATAAACACACATATATCACACATAACTAAATACCAAATAAGACTCGTGCATCGTGTACCACTCATCCTTCACATCCTTCACATGGCCAAATTAGTTGGTAGCAAGCCAACTAATAAACTAACTTCACTGTACGAAAAATTACAGCCAACAACACTGTACGAATATTACAGCCAACACACCGGTCCTAAGCCCGGCCAGTCATATTCTCGTATAGTATAATGTTTATGTAAATACAATATCTCAATACATTATACTTCAAACATAAACATATAATCACACCCTCTATCACATTGCCAATCCACACATGTATGTATTCCAGTTTAAAAACGTTTTAAAGTAAAACTCACCTTGATTGCTTAAAAATACACTTCCAAGCCTTTCTCCGAGCTATCCGATCCTTTACCCAAAATTCTCAGAATCTGAAACCATTTACATACAAATATCTCCTTACCAACTCATGTATAAGACTTACTAGCAGGCTACGATCTCTTATAAAATCTATCTGACTTTTATCCTCAAAAGTGACCAAACAGCCAAACTATCCGGACAACACAAAACAATCCGGACAGCAGATCTTTCCGGACAGCATAACCTTTCCGGACGACACTCGGAAACCAAAGTAGCTGGGATACCATCCGGTATCTTATATCATCCGGAAATTTAAAGAAAAGGGGTACTTACCGGGTAGATGAATCGTCCGGACACCAGCAATCAAAACTACCGGACATTACCAACGAAACTACCCGAACACATTCAATCTATCCGGAAACCACTGTCTGTTCATGCATTTTCTACCCAGATTCGACTGGAATTACTACCAGGCTTGAAATCAACTATTCTAATCCGATAGAAACCTTCTAAATACAATTATACACTTTAAATGTAAAGGAACATACCTTAGAAATCACTTCCAAACCCAATTTGAAGTCCTAGCCTTAATCTCCTTCTTTTTCTTCCTTTGTCTCCAAAACACACACACACACACCTTAATTGGATATTTCTGAGTTGTGTAATATCTGAAGTCTAAAAGGGATAATATCAAACCCATATTTTCATTTTAGACCTTAGCCTATTCAACAATGACCCAAACACCCTTAACTTATAATTTAACCCAATCTTACCCTAAAATCCAACTTTAAAGTTAACTTTATTTAACGAAAATGGATTTTTAACTAACGAACTTACCCGGGGTATTACATTATCTCCCCCTTAAAAGAATTCTGTTCCGGAATTCGGTTAAGCGAAAAGGTATGAATACTTATCACTACTACTTCGAACTCAATCAAAACCATAGAAACTAACTGAATAGACACCCCACACCCACCTATATCTCTAACACAGATAAGCAACAAAAGCACGGGAATACCAGTAATCATTTTGCACCGAAATCATATAACACCTTAGCACGTATAAAGTTTATTAGAAATATACCTGTAACCTCATCCGGAATTTCCTCCTCTTCTTGTGTTGTCATTTGGAAGACACGACCTTTTGCTTTCGGTACCTCAGACCCTTGTACCTCTCCCGACCTAACACCCGTTGGTCTCACCGTCATACTACCCTGCTGTACTTTCCATCGTGGACAGTCTGACTGAATATGATCAGGGGAATTGCAAACGAAACAGAATCGAGTTACGTGACAGTCTTTAGCAATGTGACCAGTCTTCCCGCACTTGTAACATCTTCGGGACTCCACATAACAGTTTCCTTGGTGAACACGATTGTATTTTGGACATGGTCTTTCAACTGGTCTGAAAGGTAGATAACTATCAAGCCTCGGGGATTCGTATTCCTCCAAATCGTACGTCATTTCCTCCAATTTCCTTTTTCCAAAACTTCTATCACCAGCATCTCTCTTATTATCCCGTTCCACATTTTCCGCTGCATCTACTGCGGCTGAGAAGGTATCGGGTCCTTTTGCAATCACTAGCTTTCTAATTTCTGAATTTAACCCGAAAATAAACTTTTCCATCTTCAGCGCCTCCGTGGCAACATAGTACTCCGCGAAGCGAGACTTCTCCAGAAAACGAGCAGTGTAATCCCTAACTGATAAACTTCTCTGATGCAGGTTCATGAATTCCTCTTCTAGTTGTCTAACTGCTGCTTGAGGACAAAACTGTCCTTTGAAAGATATGATGAATTCTTCCGAAGTAAAAGTAGAATATACATCCGACCCTCTTGATGTAATAAGAGCTTCCCACCAAAATAGAGCATCTGCCTTCAACATCGATGTTCTGTATAGTACTTTATCTTCTTCTGCACACTTGCTGGTCCTGAAGACAGCTTCTATCTCTTTCAGCCACCTCATAGCTTTCACTGGATCCCTTTCTCCTAAATATGTCGGGGGTTTGCAACTTAGAAACATTTTATAGTCACACTTCCTTGGCACCGGTATGACAGTAGGTGTAATGGGCATCTTATCTTCCAGACTAGGATCTGGTATTCCAGTTTCTGTGTGACGAGTTCTATCGAACATAGCTTGTATATTGTCTTGAAGTCTTCCCATTTCCGCCATCAAATCATTTCGTGTAACAAACTCCGTACCTCACCCCTGAACTCGGCCTCCAGTTCTGCCCCTATCTCTTTCTCCCCCTCGTTCCCTTGTCCCAACTATTGGATTTGTTCTATTAGGATTTCCTCCTCCCCGATTCGTTTGTCTAATACCGCTTGCCATTCTGTAGATTCAAACAAGGTTAACGTACACATAAGCACATACCCCATATAACAAGGTATTCCAGTTCAAACATGCACCTGTAAGATCACAATTACACTGGCCAGGTGTAATCTGAAATTACCTTACATGATGTTCCTTCTACCTTTTATACTTAATCATCCCAAGGTTCTAAAATTATTAGGGACATCCTACTTCACATTCAGTTTAAGTCTAGGTACGGATACTAATACCTAAATCCCTTAAACTAGGGCTCTGATACCATTTGTAACATACCGGTATCCCATAACATACATAATATACATCATTTAACATGTCATACATAACGTCGTTACTTTCATAACAAAATACATAATTATTCACATTCGGTCCCAATGTCTCGAAACTATACAATACAAAAACGTAAACATATCCTAGTCTTCACTGTACGAAAATTACAGGCAACAACACTGTACGAATATGCAGAATCCAGATCCGTGCAACAAAAGAAGAAATCGAAATAATAAACAGTATGCGTAATGATTTCAAGTGGTCATCCCTTTCATTAACTTTCAGAGAGAATATTACAGTATGAATTGAAAGCTAAAGAGATGATTAGCTTGTTTTTCCAAGCTAATCAACATTAAATACGATGGGCCCGTGGTTAACAAGCCCACGGCCCGTTCACTAAAAGGCTCAAAATAAACTATTACAAAACAACCCTTGAACTTTAAATCAACTATAAAAACCTGCCCTAACAATCTCCCCCTTTGATTTGAAGTTCAAGTTCGTGCTCTAGCTCTTTCCAGTTGAATACGTATCGTTTGCGCAACGCGAAGTGAACCTCAAAGAATCTGATAGCACGGCGATAGTCGATGCGGTCTTCAATCATTTCCAAAGCTTCCCGAGCAGTTGTTTCATTAGGATTTGGGACATACGAATGCTTTGGATTCTCAGACTCGTGTTGAATAATCTTTCGAAGAGCATCTCTGACTTTTAGAAGCGTGCCTTCACAAAATCTGTCTACCTGACTGAAACGCAGTAACTTCTTTTCGTTCTGTTCGTTGTTGTATACTATCCCGAATTCAGGTTGTAGAAGCAGAGAGTTCTCGGGATACATCTTCAGTTCAGGAGCTTTCAGATTTGGTTTTATCAGATTGACTTTCTTAGCCCTGTTCTCGACAGCCATTTGAAAGTCCGTTAAGTATGACATCATGATAGTACGGACCAGGTGTCGACGAACGGCTTCGAGCGCCTTTGTAATATCTAGCGGTCGGACGGTTCTTGAACGTAAGTCTTTCAGTAATACCAGAAAGTCGAGCGGTCGGAGGTTCTTGAAGTCGGATTCAGAGAATCTCCATTCATTACCATCTTCGCGGCGAACGGTGAAGACTGGATAGACGATCCTCATGATGCGGCGTGAATGGATGTTAAGAACCTCTGTGATCTGATGCTTTGTTCTGACTTGACTGACTGGAAGGCACTGCTGCATTGCAAGTATATAACGCCGTTGGTATTCGGGGTCGAGGTTGTAAATACCAAGGCAAAAGGTTGGCTCGATCGGGCGAAGTTTGTGGACGAACAACTTTTTCAAAGATTCCTCCAGATGAGGGATAAGTACCTTGATCTTCTCTCAGCGGTTTTGTTGCTGTTGAGGAAGGGGAGGAAGATCAGAAGCTGTCGTTGAAGGAGTAGTTGTCGGTTGATCAGAAGTAGTAGACTCGGGTCTAGTTGATGATGTTCCGGTGGGTTGAGCATAGTGAACGGGAGTTGCTTCATATAAATTTTGGAGCAGGAACTGATCATAGTCAATATTGTCGTCCTCATCAGTAGGGAAGACCAAATTTACCTGGAGGTTTACGGCACTGATGGATTTTTCGTACCATGCGTCTTCGGTCTCCGGGTTGGTCTCACACTCTGGATCTATCATGTCTAGTATCGTTCTATCTGACGAGTCAAAATCGACCAGTTCTTGTGTTGAACCCTCGGGCTTTTCAACCGTCGGGCCTTCTTCATCTGAAATCTCCATATCTATGACCATATCTGCTAGTGGCAACTCGGCTTCGGGTGCTTCTGATGTAGTTACCGTAGTTGGGGGTTCCTGTTGAACCACTGTTGTAGTTTCGGCAGTCATGATCTGGGCGGTCTCGGTTTGGCGTTGACACTTCTCCCCCTCACGGTGATCAGGATCATCCTGGTCATCGTGCTTTCGTTTGAGACCGCCGACTTGACTCTTACAAGTGTCTTCTAGTGAGCGGACCCTCTCAGACAGCGTGGCGAGCGCTCTGTTGTAGTCGTTGAGGGTCGAGTCAATGGCGTCAAGGCATGATGTGATTGATGAAGATGGAGCAGTGACCTGGGATCGGAGAACTGAGATCAGGTCTGCTTCTGTAGAGGCAGTTGTATCTGATTCATGGAGCAGTTGAGCCAATATCATCGTCTTTAAGGTATCCACCGAATAGATAGGATTAGCAAATGTCGGTGGATGTAGAGGTGCGGTTTCGGCTTCAACGATCTTTGCTTTGCCTTTGATGGCTTTGGCAATCTCGTCAGTGACATGTTGTTCCAGTGCCTCGCGGACAGCCTTGAGGGTGCTGTCCAGGGACCCTTGCGACACAAAGTCGGGGTGAATAACTCTGGGACCACTTAGGTTACCCGTTGAGGCGTCTACCACAGGGGTAGAGACACCTACGTTCACAGTTGGCGTGATGTTAGCTGTGGTAGGATTTCCCGCCGATCCTTGTGTTTCACCAAGAGGTGAAGACACTACGGTGGTTCCGGTCGAGTCACGAAGATTCTCGACTTGGTGTTGCTCAGCTTCGAGTGTCCTAGCCGAAGAAGGTTTAATATCAAAAGGCGCTAGACTCGATGGTGCACGAAATGAAGGCGAGACCGGGGGCTGCTAGTCTCTTATTTCAACACCAACACTCTCTGTATGAGAGGCCGGTGGAAGTTGTGCTTGTTCCCCGTGTAATATTGAAACATCCGTCTGTCGAGAGACGGATGAGTGGATGAGGGGGTCGTGCAATTGCTGCGCTGGGTCCACGGAGTCTTCTTCAATACCCCGTCCCAACAGATGAGACGGTGTAGTAGATGTGGCTACCCGGATATCACGTGGATGGGTTCGCTCAGGAGCCTCGTTATCTTTACGGCTCAATCTTTCTTGGTTCACTTTCGACCTTAACTCCCTCCTTCTCACATGTTCTATGTCCCGGGGAAGGTCCCTCCGGCGCTGGCTGGACCATGGGATTCCTTAACTCTCGTCTATATGCTATCATAGGTAGGGCTTTAGGTATATGCATAGCTAGGGTATTATCTTGCTCCCCCTCAAAACATACATGGGGATTGACTTGCTCCCCCTCGAAGTGAGAGGTTGTTGATCCTCCATGGAATATCTGTAAGAGACCCAAAGTTAGTAAAGCGGACGGATAAACAAGTTCCAACGCGTACCTTTGCATTAAATGGCTCAATCTGAGACAGATGGAGGACTGGCAGTGATGAAACAGGAACTGAGTTGACAAAGTAGGGGTATCCGGATAAAGGATGGAAAAATAATCCGGACAAACCAAAGTATCCCGATAACATGTGTCCGGACAGCAAAGGTTTTCGGACATAGTAGGGATTCCGGATAGTCCTACCCGGATACCCATCCGGTCCGGAAAGTCATCCGGACTGATGGGTGTCCGGACACTTTTACACTTTAAAGAATGATTCCATTTTTCAAAGATATGAAACCTGTAGAATTTTGAGAAAATGGATCTCTCGCTCCCCCTCAAACTGAGAATGGGGAAAAACTTGCTCCCCCTCGGATAGTGCAATGGAGAGTCCGACACACATAAAAACTTTTAGGCATTGAAAGAAAAAAACACTGTGTCGCTCCCCCTCAAATGATGAGCATTAGATGACATGCTCCCCCTTAGAATGTGCGCGTAGAGTGAAGTGCACACGGGAGTATCCACACACAAAAAGCTTTTTAACATTTTTAAGAAAAAATGTGTGTGACGCTCCCCCTCAACAGTAGAGTAACATACCTGATAGCTGATTATGCTCCCCCTAAACACATGAGCAGCTTGTTAAAGCACAGGTATAGACAAACCTCACGTATTCTTAATATTGTTCCTTGTAGATCGTGAGCAGCTCCCTCCTTGCGATCATGTGTGTGGAGCATCCAGTGTCTAAGGACCACACATGACCGTCCTGCAAAACAAGTTTAGCGGACCTTCGGTACCCAGATTTGCCTGGGTCCAGGAGGGTTAGGTTTGGCACCGTTTGGGGAAGCTTGCTTTGTCCCAGCTTTCCCTTTAGGTGTAGGATTTACACCAGTGGAGGTAACTGGTTTTGGCACTTGTTTCCTCTTCGGTGCAGAATTTACACCTTTAGGAGGAACAGATTTTGTAGCAGCTTTCCACCTGGGTGCCGGTTTAACCTCAGTAGGAGCAACCTTTGTAGGAATGGGTTTGGTCTCCCCCTGTGGTTTAACCGCTGATTGTTAACCCCGTTTTTGATAGTGTCTTTGCTGGTTATTACGGGGTTTCCGTTTGGGTGTATGATTATACATGTGATATGACCCAAACCAATCATTATTGTTAATGTCATCAAAGTCATTCCAACCACAACTAGAACAACACAAACAATCGTGCGATAATTGAATCAATTGTTGAGTGGAGTAAATTTTCATTGGAAAATTAACATCTCTTTTAACAAAATCATTCCTATGATTCCAAGCACAATCGTTTTTGTTTATTCTAGAATTAAAAGCATTTGGGAAGGACTTTGATGCATCCTTCTTGACAGGTTCCTTCTTTAGCCACTTTGGGTTTTCTTGATTAGTGCGACCGGTTTTATCCGAAACAACAGGGACAGTGCGGTCAGTGACTTTATAAGGAACAGTATTTTTGGTAGGCAATGGTCCGGTCTCCTGCCTCGGCTGTGATTGCTTTTTAGAAACAGGTTTAGAAGTTGGTTTTGATTGAGAAATCTTGATCACAGCTGGGGCCTTTGTTTGAGAACTGCTACCCTTTAGAAAATTAACCGGACGATTGACTACGGGGGATAGAAAATCAGTGTGACTTGGAAGAGGTTTGTCGAAGGGGAACGACTCGAACTCTTCTTCACAGTTACCTTCGGAGTTCATGTACTCTGAAAAATCTATCTCGGGAATTACTGGACCTGGATCAGGTGAGGAAGGCGAGGAACTCTTTGTGCTTGTGTGCTTTGGGGAATTTGGTGCGGAAGCTAAGAAAAAATCAGAGTTCAAATTCCTTAAAACACTCTCGTCTTGAGAATCTTGACCGTCTTGTGAACTAGAAATCTTGCTAGAAATCTTGCCTAAGAAAGCTTTGCACGAAGACGTGTCGGATGAATTTGAGGAAGGTTCGGGTGAAATCTGCTTTTCAGATAGCAGTTGGTCAATTTGCTCTTGAAGCTGACCATTTCTCGTGTACTCTTCCATCTTTTCTATTGCCAAGGCAGACAGTTGTGATGTGAGTCGATTGATTTCACACCGAAGGATTTCCTGTCCTTCACCAGACACAACTTCGGTTTTGACCGGTTGTAGATTCTCAAGCTTTGTAAGTAAGACTTGTCTTTCCATTTGAAACCTTGACCTTTCTTTCTCAATGGACTCCTCCAACTCGACTATCTTTTCTTCCAAGATGAGAGGGGGAACATAGAGTTTAAACTCATCCGTCTCAGTCTTGGTTGCAGGTGCTAGGTCCTCATCCTTTTGGAGGAATCCTTGGGACTAGCTACCTTGTAGGGGTCGAAGTAGTCATTGGAAAGGTACTTTTTGTCCTTTTGATACGAGTAGTTTAAAGGTTCATAGCAAAATGGAAGTTGAATTCCTCGTTTTTGTGTGCGTTTATGTTCCTCGGTATCCTCCTCCTTTTCTGGTTCAAGAGGACCAGTCCATTGAATTTCGTACTCTGGGTACTTTTTATCTAACCCAAAACAAGCAAAGTCATACAGAGTGGGTACATGCCATCTTCCCTTTTTCAAATAGTGTGAGTTATCATATCCGATTCCCCACTCTTTGTTAAAGTATGTGAACTCTTTAGGTTTATTCAGAAAGTTGGGTCGATCAGTTTGACCCCTTTTGTTTAGTTTGTTTTCAAGATCAAGGATTTTAGTCACAAACTCCTTGTGTTGACTTTGAAGAGAAGAACATTGATAAATAATTTCTTCTTTCTCATTCAAGCACTTATCAAACTGAGACTGAAGATCAGATAACTTGGCCCTTAAGTCCTTAGGTGCTAATGAAAGATTTTTGCATTTTTCTTTTAAAATAGCATTTTCAGACTTGTATTTCTCAGTTATTTGCATTTGAACATCTAACTTTTCAGATAGTGATCTAATCTCAAGCAGTTGTTCATTAGAGGTGGCCTTAAAGGAATCTACCCGTTCAGCAAGAGGTGTCATTCGGTCAGAAAGTTCTAAATAGATAGGTTTACATACCTGACACAGCTTTGTCTTGTCTTCTTCAGCAGGAGACATCTTCAGTTGCACTGGAGTGATCGTCAGACGATTGTTCGATTCAAAGTGGCATAGTATCACGAATACTTAAATGTTTCCGGATAAACTGAAGTTTCCGGGTACAATAGATTGTCCGGATAAGATATGTCCAGAAACTCTGGGTTTCCGGATACAAATGTTACCCGGATAGTATAAGGAATAGTGACTTACCCGGATTGCAGAACTTACCCGGAAAAATGAGGAGTCCGGATGGAATTGGAGGTGTCCGGATGAAAACACACAAATGTCCGGACACTATCAACTTGTCCGGAAACCGCGACTGGTTTATCCGGACTCTGCGGTTGTTAGCTTAAATCGATCGACTTTTCGATTAGGGTTGCCCAAAATCGATCCTGGAAGATTAGTAACAATACCAAACACAAAACTAACACTAACCTAGTCGATTTCTAAGCAAAAAGAACATGTTTTGATGGTAAAAATTCGATTTTTGTTGAAGAACACTACCAAAAACTTTGATCTTAAATTGCTAAATTGACCAATCAAACGAATGAATTAGGATGTGAAAATTTGCAGAAACACTTATAATGATAATGCTAACACAACCCAATAAGCAAAAACAACCAATTTCGACAGAATCAAATTTTCAAGAATTCAAGAATGGTCAGACGGGTAAAAGTCAAACTAACCAGAAATCGATGAATGAAGCTTTGAATCGAATCCGTCTGTCTGCTCTGATACCAATTGTAGAATCCAGATCCGTGCAACAAAAGAAGAAATCGAAATAATAAACAGTATGCGTAATGATTTCAACTGGTCATCCCTTTCATTAACTTTCAGAGAGAATATTACAGTATGAATTGAAAGCTAAAGAGATGATTAGCTTGTTTTTCCAAGCTAATCAACATTAAATACGATGGGCCCGTGGTTAACAAGCCCACGGCCCGTTCACTAAAAGGCTCAAAATAAACTATTACAAAACAACCCTTGAACTTTAAATCAACTATAAAAACCTGCCCTAACAGAATATTACAGCCAACACACCGGTCCTAAGCTCGGCCAGTCATATTCTCGTATAGTATAATGTTTATGTAAATACAATATCTCAATACATTATACTTCAAACATAAACACATAATCACACCCTCTATCACATTGCCAATACACACATGTATGTATTCCAGTTTAAAAATGTTTTAAAGTAAAACTCACCTTGATTGCTTAAAAACACGCTTCCAAGCCTTTCTCCGAGCTATCCGATCCTTTAGCCAAAATTCTCAGAATCTGAAACCATTTACATACAAATATCTCCTTACCAACTCATGTATAAGACTTACTAGCAGGCTACGAGCTCTTAAATAAATCTATCTGACTTTTATCCTCAAAAGTGACCAAACAGCCAAAGTATCCGGACAACACAAAACAATCCGGACAGCAGATCTTTTCGGACAGCATAACCTTTCCGGACGACACCCGGAAACCAAAGTAGCCCGGATACCATCCGGTATCTTATATCATCCGGAAACTTAAAGAAAAAGGGTACTTACCGGGTAGATGAATCGTCCGGACACCAGCAATCAAAACTACCGGACACTACCAACGAAACTACCCGGACACATTCAATCTATCCAGAAACCATTGTCTGTTCATGCATTTTCTACCCAGATTCGACTGGAATTACTACCAGGCTTGAAATCAACTATTCTAATCCGATAGAAACCTTCTAAATACAATTATACACATTAAATGTAAAGGAACATACCTTAGAAATCAATTCCAAGCAACCAATTTGAAGTCCTAGCCTTAATCTCCTTCTTTTTCTTCCTTTGTCTCCAAAACACACACACACACACACACCTTAATTGGATATTTCTGACTTGTGTAATATCTGAAGTCTAAAAGGGATAATATCAAACCCATATTTTCATTCTAGACCTTAGCCTATTCAACAATGACCCAAACACCCTTAACTTATAATTTAACCCAATCTTACCCTAAAATTCAACTTTAAAGTTAACTTTATTTAACGAAAAGGGGTTTTTAACTAACGAACTTACCCGGGGTATTACACCGGAACCGGAACCGGTTCCCAACGGTTCCGGTACCGGTTCCAAAATAATGAGAACTGGCGGGAGCGGTTCCGGTTCCATGAAAATTGGTCGGGTACCCGGTATTGCTCACCCCTAGCGGAAGTGGTCTTTGCTTTGAAGTTGTAGCGACATTATTTGAATGGCACAAAGTGTACTCTCTTCACCGATCATAAAAGCGTCAAGTACATTTTCGACCAAAAGGAACTCAATATGCGGAAAAGAAGATGGGTTGAGTTGTTGAAGGACTACGATTGTGAACTACTCTATCATACGGGAAAGGCTAACGTGGTAGCAGATGCCCTAAGCAGAAAAAGTCATGGGAGTGAAAATATGACAACTCTCACAAGGATTGATGTAATATCAAGTTTGATGGAGAGCATCAAGGCATTCCAAGAAGAGGCACTCCAAGAGGTTAACCTTAAAGAAGAAGTAATGGTGAAGCAAAAGGAACACCTAATGGAGGATAGTCGTGGGCTCAAACTCTTCCAAGGACGAATTTGGGTGCCGAAGTTGGGAGGAAACCGCGAGTTACTCCTAGACGAGGCACATAAATCTAAGTACTCCGTTTATCCCGGTAGCACGAAAATGTATATGGACTTGAAGTTGAATTATTGGTGGCCGGTGATGAAGCTCGACGTCGCCAACTATGTGGAAAGGTGCACCACTTACCTTCTAGTCAAGGCGGAACCTCAAAAGCCGTATGGGAATTTGCAACCTTTGACGATTCCAGAATGGAAATGGAACCGGTGTGGAATCCGGAACTGGTGAGAGACCCGGAACGAACCGAAAACCGGATTGAAATCCGGTATGTGTCGAAACCCGGTGCGAAACCGGAATCGGTAGAAGCCGAAACCGGTAAACTTCCGGAACCGGATGGGGAACTGGAGAAATCCAAGTCCCGATAAACAAAACCGGGAGTTCAATCCGAACCCGGGTAACTTGGGATCCGACAACAAACTTCGGGAAACTAAAGGAGACCGGGACCCAACAATTTTGAAGTCCCGTATTCAACAAAAAACGAGTAAACGGACGTACCTGGGTTTGCAAAAACCAAGATTTTGACGAGATTTCTTCGAGAGACCTTCTGTAAAACAATTTCAATACCACACATACAACTAAAGGAACATAAACAACGAGCCAAATCGAATTTAAACCCACTCTTGAGCACTAAATCAAGAAAAATTATAAAACAGAGACTATAAAACCAAGAACAGGGACTCAAAACCAAAAAGTCAACTTTAAGCAATTGGTGGTTAAAAACTTCAAAATCGATTGTGAAAAAGTGCAGAAATCAGTTTAAGAATGTCATGAGTGGATTGGTAAACAACGATTTCACTTTTAACGATATAATCAACAAACCCAAAAATCAATATGAACACATCGCCGTTTTTCTAGATTTGAAGAACACAGATTCAAAAATTGATACCTTTTAGATCAATAGCTTTGTCCCTCTGCTCTGATACCACTTGTAGATCCCAGTTTGATCAAGTAACAATGTAAACACGAAACGATTAAACTTTGTATTGAATGAATAGAGAGTGTTACAAGATTGGAATAGAAAACACTCTCTATCTCTAATCACTATTAGGCGCACTCTGATTAATCTAACAAAGCTTCTAACCTAAAACTCACTAAACACACTTTAAATACCTAGGCTTGACAGGCCCAAGCCCATTAACACAATAAGGCCTTTTACAAATAAATAACTCTATTCATTTCTTTATATCACTTTCTATTTTATAGACATTTATGGTCCTGACATCTTTTATCGTATTAGTTTTCACCGTTTGTTGTATGAAAACTATGTTGGTATTTTAACTTGTTTTTTTCTACTTTACAAGTGCTTTAAAATTACGTTTTATTTTAAGAAATGTTAAAAATTAAAACAAAAATTGACAGGCGGGTACCCGGAACCGGAACCGGTTCCCAGCGGTTCCGGGACCGGTTCCAAAATAATGGGAACTGGTGGGAGCGGTTCCGGTTCCATGAAAATTGGTCGGGTACCCGGTATTGCTCACCCCTAGCGGAAGTGGTCTTTGCTTTGAAGTTGTGGCGACATTATTTGAATGGCACAAAGTGTACTCTCTTCACCGATCATAAAAGCATCAAGTACATTTTCGACCAAAAGGAACTCAATATGCGGCAAAGAAGATGGGTTGAGTTGTTGAAGGACACGATTGTTAACTACTCTATCATACGGGAAAGGCTAAGGTGATAGCGGATGCCCTAAGCCGAAAAAGTCACGGGAGTGAAAATATGATAACTCTCGCAAGGATTGATGTAATATCAAGTTTGATGGAGAGCATCAAGGCATTCCAAGAAGACGCACTCCAAGAGGTTAACCTTAAAGAAGAAGTAATGGTGAAGCAAAAGGAACGCCTAATGGAGGATATTCGTGGGCTCAAACTCTTCCAAGGACGAATTTGGGTGCCGAAGTTGGGAGGAAACCGCGAGTTACTCCTAGACGAGGCACATAAATCTAAGTACTCCATTTATCCCGGTAGCACGAAAATGTATATGGACTTGAAGTTGAATTATTGGTAGCCGGTGATGAAGCTCGACGTCGCCAACTATGTGGAAAGGTGCACCACTTGCCTTCTAGTCAAGGCGGAACATCAAAAGTCGTATGGGGATTTGCAACCTTTGACGATTCCAGAATGGAAATGGAACCGGTGTGGAATCCGGAACTGGTGAGAGACCCGGAACGAACCGAAAACCGGATTGAAATCCGGTATGTGTCGGAACCCGGTGCGAAATCGGAATCGGTAGAGGCCGGAACCGGTAAACTTCCGGAACCGGATGGGGAACTGGAGAAATCCAAGTCCCGATAAACAAAACCGGGAGTTCAATCCGGACCCGGGTAACTTGGGATCCGACAACAAACTTCGGGAAACTAAAGGAGACCGGGACCCAACAAGTTTGAAGTCCCGTATTCAACAAAAAACGAGTAAACGGACGTACCTGGGTTTACAAAAACCACGATTTTGACGAGATTTCTTCGAGAGACCTTCTGTAAAACAATTTGAATACCACGCATATAACTAAAGAAACACAAACAACGGACCAAATCGAATTTAAACCCACTCTTGAGCAATAAATCAAGAACAATTGTAAAACAGAGACTATAAAACCAAGAACAGGGACTCAAAACCAAAGAGTCAACTTTAAGCAATTGGTGGTCAAAAACTTCAAAATCGATTGTGAAAAAGTGCAGAAATCAGTTTAAGAATGTCATGAGTGTATTGGTAAACAACGATTTCACTTTTAACGATAAAATCAACAAACCCAAAAATCAATATGAACACATCGCCGTTTTTCCAGATTTGAAGAACACAGATTCAAAAATTGATACCTTCTAGATCAATAGCTTTGTCCTACTGCTCTGATACCACTTGTAGATCCCAGTTTGATCAAGTAACAATGTAAACACGAAACGATTAAGCTTTGTATTGAATGAATAGAGAGTGTTACAAGATTGGAATGGAAAATACTATCTATCTCTAATCACTATTAGGCGCACTCTGATTAATCTAACAAAGCTTCTAACCTAAAACTCACTAAACACACTTTAAATACCTAGGCTTGACAGTCCCAAGCCCATTAACACAATAAGGCCTTTTACAAATAAATAACTCTATTCGTTTCTTTATATCACTTTCTATTTTATAGACATTTATGGTCCTAACATCTTTTATCGTATTAGTTTTCACCGTTTGTTGTATGAAAACTATGTTGGTATTTTAACTTGTTTTTCTCTACTTTACAAGTGCTTTAAAATCACGTTTTATTTAAAGAAATGTTACAAATTAAAAAAAATTGACAGACGGGAACCCGGAACCGGAACCGGTTCCCAGCGGTTCCGGGACCGGTTCCAAAATAATGAGAACT
Source organism: Saussurea involucrata (assembly GCA_033807775.1). Taxonomy (NCBI): domain Eukaryota; kingdom Viridiplantae; phylum Streptophyta; class Magnoliopsida; order Asterales; family Asteraceae; genus Saussurea; species Saussurea involucrata. The sequence goes on from CM066319.1 coordinate 159,913,424, forward strand.
GACGGGAGCGGTTCCGGTTCCGGTTAATTCTTTTAGGAACCGCCGGTTCCGGTTCCATGAAAATTGGTCGGGTACCCGGTATTGCTCATCCCTAGCGGAAGTGGTCTTTGCTTTGAAGTTGTGGCGACATTATTTGAATGGCACAAAGTGTACTCTCTTCACTGATCATAAAAGCGTCAAGTACATTTTCGACCAAAAGGAACTCAATATGCGACAAAGAAGATGGGTTGAGTTGTTGAAGGACTACGATTGTGAACTACTCTATCATCCGGGAAAGGCTAACGTGGTAGCGGATGCCCTAAGCCGAAAAAGTCATGGGAGTGAAAATATGATAACTCTCACAAGGATTGATGTAATATCAAGTTTGATGGAGAGCATCAAGGCATTCAAAGAAGAGGCACTCCAAGAGGTTAACCTTAAAGAAGAAGTAATGGTGAAGCAAAAGGAACACCTAATGGAGGATAGTCGTGGGCTCAAACTCTTCCAAGGACGAATTTGGGTGCCGAAGTTGGGAGGAAACCGCGAGTTACTCCTAGACGAGGCACATAAATCTAAGTACTCCATTTATCCCGGTAGCACGAAAATGTATATGGACTTGAAGTTGATTTATTGGTGGCCGGTGATGAAGCTCGACGTCGCCAACTATGTGGAAAGGTGCACCACTTGCCTTCTAGTCAAGGCGGAACATCAAAATCCGTATGGGAATTTGCAACCTTTGACGATTCCAGAATGGAAATGGGATAATGTCAACATGGTCTTTGTGACCAAGCTACCCAAGACGTTGTGGGGTCATGATACAATTTGGGTAATAGTGGACCATTTGACCAAGAGCGCAAACTTTCTAGCCATGAGGGAAACGCTACCGATGGAGAAATTGGCTAGACTCTACATCAACGAAATCGTTTCAAGGCACGGGGTACCGGTATCTATTGTATCCAATCGGGATAGTCGATTCACTTCTAACTTTTGGGCTAGTTTCCAAAAGGAATTGGGAACAAAGGTTAAGTTAAGCACGACTTATCATCCCCAAACAGACGGTCAAAGCGAGTGAGCTATACAAACTCTTGAAGATATGTTGAGATCGTGTGTTATTGACTTCGGGGGAAGTTGGGACACGCATGTACCCTTGGTGGAGTTCGCGTACAACAATAGCTACCATTCAAGCCTTAAGGCCTCTCCGTTCGAAGCTTTGTACGACCGAAGATGTAGGACTTCGGTGTGTTGGCTTGAAGCGGGAGAGAAACAATTTTCCGGGCCGGAGATTGTGCAAGAAACCGCGGACAAGGTTAATGAAATCCGAGACGCTGAAAGCGGCTCAAGACCGACAAAAGAGGTACGCGAACAAGAAGAGACGCTCGATTGAATTTCAAGTGGGTGACCGAGTCATGCTAAAAGTGTCTCCTTGGAAAAGCATCATCCAGTTTGGGAAGCGTGGGAAGATTAGCCCCCGTTTCCTTGGACCCTTCACTATTTTGGAGCGAATTGGACCCCAAGCTTACAACTTAGACTTACCACCGGAAATGGACGGGATTCATCCTACCTTTCATCTTTGCTACCTACGGAAGTGCTTAGCCGAAGAGGAGAATGTCATTCCTTTGACGAAGATTAGGGTGGACAACGGGAACAGATGCGTGGAAGTTCGGAAGCAATACTCGAATCGAAAATGAAGAAACTTCAACACAAGGACATGACGATGGTCAAGGTTCAATGGAAGCACCACCGCGGTGCTAATGTGACGTGGGAATCGCAAGAAGATATGAAGCGGCGATGTCCTCACATGTTTGACTAGAAGAAGATTTCGAGGATGAAATCCTATTCAAGGTGGGGAGGAGTGTAACACCGGCACTTTTGCAACCGTTAAGCCTCGTTATTATTAAGGATGATTGGGTTAGTTAACCTTGGTACTAATTAATCATGAAAGTATCCATATACGTATATATTTGCTCTAGCCTTTCAGCATGCATTCAAGTCGTTTGGGTTTGTTTTAGGTGTTAGGGCTTGCGGTACAGATCACACGAGAGTGACATACGATAGTGCCACTGGGCACAATCGCATGGCATAATCACCAATATTGTACCGAGAGTGGATGGGGGTTGAGTGAGAGTGACATGCGAGAGTGCCATCAGGGCACAATCACATGTCACAATAGCGAGTTTTGTACCGAGAGATTTGAGGCTAGCCGCGATAGTGACCGGCGACCTTGACACATGGCACTATCGCTGTGTCATAGTCGCCCGTGAGGTCTATGGATATAAAAACTCTTCTTGTCCGATTTTCAGCCACTTTTCACCAAAATCATATTAGGGTTTGTTTGGAGAGCACCTTTGGACGATTTTCTCCTCCACTTCGCCTCTCTCTTCATTTATTGAGCTAGGGTTTCCTTGGTTGCATTTTTTTCACTTCAAGAAGCATCTAGGGTACATTTAAGAGCTTTCACTCTTGCTTGGAAGCTACAACCTAAAGTGTTCTTCTCCAACTTCTAGGGTTTCATCTAGTTTTCTTGGTTTTGGCTTAAAAACCTAGATTGTGAGTTCCTAAACCTTTGATAACATTAAATACAAGTCTTTTATTAGTTTCTCATCTTATTCACTAACATTTTCTTGAAAAGCTTCACATTTGTGGTATTAAGCTCATATCTTCACATTTTGGAGATAAGGTGCTTAATGGAGAAGAAAGGGTTATGAGGAAGTATATTGTGCATGAGACTTTCATTTTACATGATGTTATCTATTTTAAGAATATTATGTCTTAAGCTAGGGTCTTGAGCTTAATGACTTGGCTTAAGGCTTAATGAGAACATGCTTATCTTAATGATGATATGTTGTCTTAAAATGGGTGTTGATACATGTATTGATACATTTAATACTATAACTCATGTTTATACATGTATATATATAAGGATATTCTTTGGAAGTATATGTATATGAAGTTTATGTGCTTAATGAGCTTGTAAACGTGGTTTTAAGATTACCATATGGAAATACACGTTATTGGGATGGTTGGAGTTGGACCATGTCTTGAGGGAATGTTATACATTGATGTATATGTACTACCTGGAGTAGTTGTTTAATGGTATTGACATTTTGGATGAATCATTAAGTAGGCACTAGGAGGATATAGTTTTGGGCACCACCTTGGAGGTATGTGCCTAGATCTCCGCCTTTGGGGTAATGCCTTGGAGGTAGTCCCCAATGTGCCGGTCCTTGAGGTGTTACTCGTGGGAGTAGACACTAAGGTATATTGTCTCTTGCGGTGTAACTTGATTGGTATTTTGGGTCTCCCCCATTGATTCCAATTGTGAAAGACCATTTGTATGAATCGTGCTTATGAAATCTTGCATGCTATATCATTTATTCATCTCACTAGGCTTTTTGGCCTAACACTTGTTTGGTATTTAATGTGTGTCTCAGATTCTAGCGGAGCCACCTCTAAAAAGGTTTAAGCGGGAGCGTGTGAACTTGAGGATACACTTTTGGGTTGCCGGTGTTAGAAGACTTAATCGGACTAGAGATGACACCCATTTTGTAATCTTATTTCTACTTTAGAGAATAGATTAGTTGGTTGTCATTTCATTTCCAATATTATACATTTGTGTTTAAACAAGCAATTGCATTTTCCCCTTTTTGGGAAGCTCGTGTTATGACATTATATACCGCTCTTCCGTTTCATGGAAGTTTTTGTTTATCCCTATTTTTAGGGTGTTACATTTTTGGACAGGTCGGTGGCCAATAATCAAACCCAATCTGAACCCAAATATCCCCCCAAAAGTCGGGTTTCGAATTTTTGGGTTTTAGGAGATTCGGATTTTACACAAACACCTTATTCTCAGTTCGGGTTAGGTTTGGATTCCATACTAGTCGAGTTTTGCACACCCCTACTTTTGATCCATTTTGGATTCTTTTTGCCATTTTCTGTTTTTGGCTTTTTCTACCTTTCTTTTCCATTTTTGATATGTTTTCTTCTTTCTTTCTTTTTCGTTTCTTTTCCTTTTGTTTTTTATTTTTTTTTCGTCAGATTACATAGAAGAAGAAAAAAATATGTACAGAGTGATAAAAATAGGACAAGTAAGCAAACTTCTTTTATATCATATCGGGATATAATCAAAAGAATGAGTTACATGTTTACAAAACCACTCTTCAACAATCATTAATCTGACAAAACTACCTTGTGAGTTTTCTTTTTTTTATCTGGTCTTCTTCAGAGTGAGCTTGCTTTTTTTCTTTCCTTTGTCCCCCTCATTTTGTTGCTCCCCCTTCAAGACAAATTATCCGATTCCGTTCTTCGAGTGTGAACATGGTTGAATGCATCACTTCAGATCGGGTGTGAACGTGGTTGGGTTCTTTTATTTTTATAAAGGTTATTTAATGCATTTAATTAAGATATGTATATATGATTTGTTTTAAAGTTTTTGTGATTTAAGCATGATTAGTTTTATATTTAAAATATTTACTTTTTATTGAATTAATTTATTTAGGATTCTTTTTTACAAGTTTCGTCAAAAATCACATGTGATATCCGCAATTAATCGGTGTTTTTTCCAAAAAATATCTAATTTCGTCAAAGTATCATATGTGATATTGAATAGTAAATTTAAGTGGAAAATAAATGTAAGTTATCTACATTATCACATGCATTACAAAACAAATGACTTGTACCTGTTGGTGTCGAAGGGTTATACAAGTTTGTAGAAGGGGGTTGAATACAAACACACGTTTTTACTTTTCTAAATTGTTTATTGATAAATCAAGACAATTTACAACTTGTTGCGGAACAAGATTAAGGATAAACCTAATCTAAACAAGTTAAGAACACTAAGTTTCTTGCACTAGAAAGAGTTAAAGAAATTACGAATAATAACTTAACAATAAGAGAGAAATAAGAAGATTGTCCGAGCACACTTCAAAACTGAAGTAGGGTTCTTCTTATATACTGCATGCATTTAATGCATGGAAGTATGGCTTTACACGTGGCAGCAGCTGAGTGGTTGCATGTCATTGACCTTTGTAGACAACCTTAGTAGCCGCATGGTGCATAGTGTAGAATCAGAGTTGTTGTACGATTACAGACAAAATGGATGTCCGTTCTGACAGTTCGTACGGAGACGTGCAAGGGAGGTAAGACAATAGTAACATGCAAGGAGACTTCATGATCAGCTTTCGTTGAGTCAGATTTTTATCAGCGAATGATAAAGTTCAGCGATTGCTGAAGTCTTCTACTTGATACTTCACGTTGAATGGACAAATCTTGGCTTCGCTGATATCCGCATCAGTTCTTTAGTAGACTTGTCGCTGGTTCTTGAGCTTGATCTTCGACTTCAGCGTAGAACTTTGGTTGACGTGAAACTTGTCTTCAGAGATCATAAGTAAATAAACTAAACTATCAGCGATCATCAATTGAACAGAACAGACTCGGAGCTATATGATGATGAACAGTGTTCGCTGAATAACTAATCTAAAGAGTGAGAGTTCCTATCAGTGGTACTGTAAAGTCTTAGTACTTATCAGCGATAGTGAAACTCTAATACATATCATTTACTTACAATTTTCACTAAGTGTTAAGAGAGGGTCATTATCAAATCACTGAGGGTTTGGATCAACAATCTCCCCCTATTTGATTATGACATAGCAACAAGGAAAATTGCTATTTAATGAAAACATAAGGATAAAAAGAACTCATAAAATATTTGTCCCTTTTACTGTTTTCTGGGATCTTTTCAGTACTGATGGAGTAAAGTACATTCCCTGAAAATTTTCTTTAAACTTCGTAAAGATTACAGAGGGAAGTGGAAAAATTACAAGTACAGCAAATAAAATTACAAGTACAAAAGATGTAGACAGATAAGGATAGAAAGAATTACAAGGCGATCCTATCCGTCAAAAGGTTCTTCCTTAATGAGAAGTTCATCAAGGGTCTTTGATGTGGGAATCATCCAGTCAGGGACCGTTACACCTTGATCCTTTTTGTTCTTTGCTTCTTCAAAGATCAGGGGTTTGAGGTGACGTGCCTGAATGTCGCGTTTGACTTCACACCAATGTATTAGGTCTCTGAGTTGTTCGATGGGAGTGATTGGAAGCTCAGATATGCATTGAAAGTGTTGATTTCCATAGCAGTCTAGAAAGAAGATGCCATAGGGTTCACTTACGACTTTTCCAGGGATGAAAGTTTCACCAGGAGGCAGGGAGGTGTCAAGTATTGAGAGGTCAGGGTCACGACCAAGTACTTCTTCGCGTGAGAAACCTATACCTGTTTCATTCCGTATAGGAGGACCTGAGTCTGAGGTTTTCTTTTTCTTTGCAGAGGCCCTTCCTTGTTGAGGTGGAAAAATAGTGGAAGGAGGAATATCCACAGCAGAAGAAACCAAGTCGATCTTAGAATTTAAAATTTTCTCGACATGGCTCTTGAACTTTGAGCGAGATCGCTGAATGGATAATTTCACTTCCAACCATTCAGAGAAACCAAACTTCTCTAATGAAGTAGCGTAGAAGGTTTGCTTGGTTTTGTCTTCTCTGAATACGTCAACTTCAACAACATGAACGTCTACAAACGTTTTTCCTCTGATATTTACCTTGATGATTTTGGATGGTCGAGATCGATAGTTCAGCATTTCTTTACACCATTCCAAAGTCGAATCAGATACCTTAGTCTTTTCTTCAACGATCCTTTGGGCATCATCCCATAGCTGACGTTGGACATCAATGGGAGTTCTTTTCAGCGCGGGGTCTTTTACCGATTGTTGGACAAGCTGGATGGCGAGAGCCTTATCTTTTTCTTCAGCTTCCTTCTTTTCGGTGAGTAATCTTTCAACTCTTTAATGATCCTCGTATTCTTTCCTTGATATCCTGAACTTTGTGGGAGCAGGGATTTTGTCACGAGGAAGAATGATTCGCTGATCTTCAAGCTGTTTGATCCTTCCATCTCTTTTTTCTTGATCCTCTTCACTTAGCTTTTGAGGAGCCAAAGAAGGTCTGTTTTTGTGAGAGAGCAACTGTTCTTCAGGTTCATCAGTCTCAGTGGTTGATAACTCTATTTTTAGAGTTATTATTTCCATTTATTTTCCACTTTATTTTGTCAATTTTAGCCATTTCACTTCTTATAACCCCCATTCTTGGTATATTTCACGAAAACGAGCAAAAGGAGTGAACCATGGTCTTTAATAAATTATTTGGTAGAATTTGGGTGTTTTTCACGTTTTATCCTGCAGTGACCACTGTTGTGCCCACTCCGGGTCCCCACTCTTCGAGCAGATCAAAAAGAAGAAAAAAAAACTATTAGTTGGGATCTAATTTTCTGGAGGAGGAAGGTTCATATGGCAGAGAAATGGCTGGAGAAGTACAAAGTAGTTTTCATTAGAGATAGCATCAAGTACACCTCCTTGTACTTGGAGATTGACTTGGAAAAGGGACCATTGGGTAAAAGGATTACCCATAGAGCTGAATTCTGCCACAACACAGCAGTCTTTACCCATTGGAAGACCCACCTCTTTTGTGTAATACCCAACTCCTTCTCCTAGTATATAAAGGAGCACTTGGGTACCATTAAATGCATGCTTGGCTATCATCTTTGAATACTTGTTTAGTCTTAAATTCTCTCAACTACCACATTAGCTTTAGTATTTTATTTACTGCAGTAACTAGTTTTAATTTTCAGTAATTTACTTTCTTAGTTTAATTGTAATTCGAACTACACAGTGCAGGGACGACTTCTCGCTCCCCACTGTGAGCAGTTAATTCAAGTCACTTTCAGTTTTATTATATGCAAACCTTCATCTTTTGTTTTCTTTACTTCGGAAATGCAAGGCTAAATATCCTTTGGGATGTAGGAAAGAGAAGTACCTGGATTTTATTAAAAATGCTTGAGTAATCTTTGTACTTAGAATATTTGTTGTTTTAGTCATTCATTCTCGATATTTACCCAAAGATGCGAACAAGCCGATCACTTGCAAGGATCTAAAGTCTAGTTCTCAACTTAGAAATAAGTAGAACGCAGTGACACGAGCTTGAATGATGCTAGGGGATTCGAAAGAATTCTTTTGACACTTACGAAAGTGAGGTCGGCACAGTGAGCTAATCTCAACCCACTGGAGTAGTAGGCAAGCTAATTTGTGTATTAAAAACACTTAGAGTATTTGTCTCTACACATTCCATCGAGACCTGAAAAGGTCCATTTTTGAGATTACCATTGACAAAACAATAAATACGACAAGTATGAGATTTTTATCTAACGGTGTGAGTATTTTGTAACCGGGCTTTTCTAGCGAAAATGCCTACCTCGAATACAAGGATCATTTTTAGGACCGAGTATTTGGTATAAAATCTAGGGAAAATCTAACCTACATTCCTCCTTTTAAATCTTAGTAAAATCGTTAAAGTAGCTATTTCACCAACCAAACCAAAGTATTATTTTCCTCTCTAATTGAAACTTGTAAAAGGAACTCATGAGAACCGTATTGTCTTGATTGTCCAGTCCCTGTGGATTCGATTCTGGTATTTTACCAACTATTACTTGTTGTGACGATCATAGTGGACAGTGTACACTTGCACTTCCCACTGTGGACAGTTTGCAACCCACTGCGATTAAAACACACATTTTGCACGCAACAAGTTTTTGGCGCCGTTGCCGGGGATTGGCGTGATTTTTAAATCTCAAGACATTAGTTTTTGTTCGAGCCCGAGTAACTCGTTTTTCTAAGCTGTTCGTGTTGTATGCCACGGCGACAACTCGAACATTTGGTTCCAATCGATCTTGAAATAGAAAAGACTTTTAGAAGAAGGCGTAAAAACAAAAATCGACAACCCCCTGTGATCCCCACTGTAAACATGGCAGCAGTACCGCCACCCGTAGTGGAGACCACAATCACGATTGCCGATAACAAGGATCGAAAAATACGGGACTATGCTACTTCCGGAGTTGGTGATTTAAGCTCCGGGATTTTGAGACCCAATATTGTTGCAAATCACTTTGAACTCAAACCGGTGATGTTTCAAATGATCCAAGCCATGGGTCAGTTTGGAGGATCACCATCTGAGGATCCACAATCGCACTTAAAATCTTTTTTAGAGATGACTGATTCCTTTCAATTACAAGGTGTGAGTGAGGAAGCATTAAGGTTAAGACTTTTTCCTTTTTCATTAAGGGATAAGGCGAAGACTTGGCTGAACTCACACGCACCTCATTCGATAACCACTTGGGATGAACTTGATGATAAATTTTTGCAAAAATACTTTCCTCCCACGAGGAATGTAAGATTTCGAAATGATATTATTCTGTTTAGACAAGAAGAAGATGAGGCTATTTCGGATGCATGGGAACGATTTAAAGATTTACTTCGAAAGTGCCCACATCATGGCATCCCACATTGCATCCAATTGGAGACCTTTTACAATGGTCTTGCCAATGCAGCCAAAATCATCTTAGATGCAACAGCCGGTGGAACATTCACGAGTAAAACCTACAATGAAGGATATCAAATCTTAGAAAAAGTGTCCAACAACAATACCGAGTGGTCCAATCCTAGAGCGGTAGTACCAAAGACCAACACCATCGATTCTGAAGCACTTAAAACCATGAATGCGCAGTTAGTGGCCTTGACCAAAATCGTTTTGAACCAAAATAGAGGCCAAGTTAATTCCGCAACCCATCTCGCCGAAAACTGCTCCCTCTGTGGAGAGGAGCATGTTTTTGATTTTTGTCCAGCAAATCCCGAATCTGTTAATGTCATAGGGACCAACCCGAGGAACAACCCTTATTCACAGACTTATAATCCAGGTTGGAAATCATCCGAATTTCTCTTGGTCTGGTAATCAAGGACCCCAACCCCAAGGGCCGAGTCATATCCAGCAAAGACCACACAACCCCCCTGGATTTCAATCACATCACAGTGGGCAATCCTCACATCACAGTGGGCAGCACCTACAAAACTTTCACCAAGGGCAGTCCTCACAACCATACCAACCACGATCCAACCAACCAGCTGAGGTACAACAATCGATTGAATCAATTCTCAAAGGTTTTATGAACCAAACCCAGGCAGCCATTAGGAACATAGAGACTCAAGTAGGACAACTAGCCGTTGAAGTTAAGAATAGACCACCAGGGACGTTACCTAGTGACACCGAGCAAGCTAGGGTGATAGGAAAAGGACCAGAACATGTCAATTCCATAACACTTAGGAGTGGAAAGGATCTGAAAGATATCGTTTTTGAGTCTGATGATTCGCCTCAAATACCCACTGTGAGCACCACAGTGGGCACTCCTCAAGTCACTGTGATCCCCACAGTGGGGACCGACATCCCTGACCTTCTCACTCTTGGACCTGTCCCAAAGCCTACTATTCCAAAGCCAATACCACAGCAAGCTCAAATTGACCCACGAAATATTCCTTTTCCTGAAAGAATGAAGCCGAAAAATGTCGATGTTCAATTTAAAAAATTCTTAGACATTTTTAAACAACTTCACATTAACATACCTTTGGTAGAGGCTCTCGAGCAAATGCCAAGCTATGTTAAATTTTTAAAGGATATTTTGAACAAAAAGAAAAGATTGGGTGAGTTTGAAACTGTAGCTTTGTCCGAGGAATGTAGTGCACTCCTTACTAGCAAGATTCCACCTAAGTTGAAAGACTCGGGTAGTTTCACCATTCCATGCACAATAGGAGGACAAGAAGTAGGTCAAGCACTCTGCGATCTAGGAGCTAGTGTCAACTTGATGCCTTTGTCGATTTTTAACAAGTTAGGTATTGGAGAGGCTAGACCCACAACCGTGACATTACAACTAGCCGACCGATCCATTGCCTACCCCAAAGGGAAAATAGAAGACGTTCTGGTCCAAGTGGATAAGTTTATCTTCCCCGCTGATTTTCTATTTCTAGATTATGAGGCTGATAAAGAAATCCCAATCATCTTAGGGCGTCCGTTTCTTGCAACCGGACGTACCTTGATCGATGTGCACAAGGGAGAACTCACGATGAGAGTTAATGACCAAGAGGTGACATTCAATGTTTTTAAGTCTCTTAAATATATAGATACCGAAGATTGCTTTGCCTTAAGTTCGATTTATGGAACCCACAGTCTTGACACACTGCCCACAGTGGGGAATACAGTTCCCACAGTGGGGAGTGATATTGAGCACTCTGAATCTGAGAGTGATGACACTTTTGAGGATGAGTGTAACGGAATGGTTGCAGCTTTTGAACCTCTGGACTTTAAGGATAGAGATGTTCAACCCCCTTCAATAGAACAACCCCCCGAGTTAGAGCTTAAACCATTGCCTTCCCATTTAAAATATGCTTATCTCGCTAAAGATAATAAACTTCCCGTTATTATCTCTTCCAAACTTAGTGAGAAACAAGAACAACTTATGATCGATTTGTTGATGAAGCATAAAGGAGCAATTGGTTGGACCATAGCGGACATTAGAGGAATTAGCCCCTCTTTATGTCAACATAAGATTAACTTGGAGAGTGACCACACTGGAAAAGTCCAACCTCAAAGAAGGTTGAACCCCATCATGAAGGAGGTAGTTAAGAAAGAAGTCTTGAAGTGGTTAGATGCGGGTATTATCTATCCCATTGCTAGTAGTAGTTGGGTGAGCCCCGTTCAATGTGTCCCAAAAAAGGGAGGGACGACCGTAGTAAAGAACGAAAAGAATGAGCTCATTCCCACTAGGACTGTCACGAGATGGAGAATATGCATGTACTATAGACAACTCAACTTGGCCACTAAGAAAGACCATTTTCCCTCACCTTTCATCGACCAAATGCTTGATAGGTTAGCGGGAAAGGAATTTTATTGTTTTCTAGATGGATACTCCGGATACAACCAAATCCACATAGCCCCCGAGGACCAAGAAAAGACCACCTTTACTTGTCCCTATGGTACTTTTGCATTCCGGAGAATGCCATTTGGATTGTGTAATGCACCCGCCACTTTCCAACATTGTATGATGGCCATTTTCACCGACATGATTGAGGATACCATAGAAGTTTTTATGGACGATTTTTCCGTGATAGGGACATCATTCGACAATTGCCTAGGAAATCTAGAGAAAAGCCTAATGAGATGTGAGAGCCACGACCTTATTTTGAATTGGGAAAAATGCCTTTTTATGGTAGAGGAAGGTATTGTCCTAGGTCATCTTGTCTCAAAAAGAGGGTTGGAAGTTGACAAAGCCAAGCTTGAGGTAGTGGCACAACTTCCCGAACCCACAACGGTAAAAGGTATTAGAAGCTTCTTGGGTCACGCAGGTTTTTATAGGAGGTTCATCAAGGATTTTTCAAAAATAACAAAAACCCTATGTATCCTGTTGCAGCATGAAAAAGATTTCATTTTTACAAAAGAATGCCGAGATGCTTTTGATAAAATCAAGGAAGCTTTAGTCACAGCACCCATAGTGACCACTCCTGACTGGTCACTCCCATTCGAAGTAATGTGTGATGCCAGCGATTGGGCTATGGGGGCTGTTCTCGGACAGAAAAAGAACAAAGTTTTTCACCCCATTTATTATGCAAGTAAAACACTGATTGAAGCTCAGATTAATTACACTGTTACTGAAAAAGAATTACTTGCGGTGGTGTTTGCTTTTGATCGTTTCAGGTCATACTTAATAGGGACGAAGGTCATAGTGCACACTGATCATGCAGCAGTAAAATATTTAATTACCAAAGCTGATTCTAAGCCTCGGTTAATTAGATGGGTTTTATTGCTACAAGAATTTGACCTTGAAATCGTCGACAGGAAAGGAACAAGCAATCAAGTAGCCGACCATTTGTCCAGGCTCGAGAAGATAGTGGGCACTGTTGATCCCACTCCGGTAAGAGAAAATTTTCCCGATGAGCAATTGTTATCCGCTCAACATCATGAAAATAATATTCCTTGGTATGCTGATCTTGCGAACTTTTTAGCAAGTGGACTTAAGCCCCACGGGATGAGTGGACAACCATTTAAGAAGTTTTTACATAACACACGTCAATATGTTTGGGACGATCCTTTCTTATATAAGATAGGGACGGACCAAATACTGAGACGTTGTGTCCACGGGAGTGAGCAACATCAAATACTCCATGGTTGTCACGCATCCCACTACGGTGGCCACTTTGGTGGAAACCGCACTGCTGCAAAAATTTTGCAAAGTGGGTTCTTTTGGCCCACTGTGTTTAAAGACTCTTACGAATGTGTAAAAAGTTGTGAGCAATGCCAACGCACCGGGAATATTTCGCAAAGAAATGAGATGCCTCTTAATAACATTCTAGAGGTAGAACTTTTTGATGTTTGGGGGATCGATTTCATGGGACCCTTTCCAAATTCCAATAATAATTTTTATATCTTGGTTGCGGTAGACTATGTTTCGAAATGGGTAGAAGCCGTCGCATGTCACTCTAATGATGCCAACACCGTGGTGAAATTTTTGCATAAAAATATTTTCACTCGATTTGGAACACCACGGGCATTGATTAGTGACGAAGGCACCCATTTTATAAACAAAGTCATGGCCTAGGTTCTTGCTAAATATGACATACATCATAGAGTGGCCACCGCATACCACCCGCAAACCAACGGTTTGGCCGAGCTTTCAAACCGTGAGATCAAAGGAATTTTAGAAAAAGTTGTTAAACCGCACCGAAAAGATTGGTCAACCAAACTCGATGATGCTCTTTGGGCCTACCGAACGGCCTATAAAACTCCTTTGGGAATGTCTCCATTTAAATTAGTTTTTGGCAAAGCTTGCCATCTACCGATTCAATTGGAGCACAAGGCATTTTGGGCCCTTAAAGAGCTTAACATGAGTGAGGGTGCTGCGGGAATCAAAAGGACTCTACAGTTGCATGAGTTAGAAGAGTTGCGTTACCACTCTTATGAAAACGCAAAGTTGTATAAGGAGAAGACCAAGATGTGACATGATTGTCGAATTAACCATAGGGAGTTCATGGAGGGACAACAGGTATTATTGTTCAATTCTCGTCTTAAACTCTTTCCGGGTAAGCTAAAATCTCGTTGGACGGGACCATATACCATTGTCAAGGTAAGTCCCTTTAGCGTAGAACTTGGGTTGACGTGAAACTTGTCTTCAGAGATCATAAGTAAATAAACTAAACTATCAGCGATCATCAATAGAACAGAACAGACTCAGAGCTATATGATGATGAACAGTGTTCGCTGAATAACTAATCTAAAGAGTGAGAGTTCCTATCACTGGTACTGTAAAGTCTTAGTACTTATCATCGATAGTGAAACTCTAATACATATCATTTACTTACAATTTTCACTAAGTGTTAAGAGAGGGTCATTATCAAATCACTGAGGGTTTGGATCAACAATCTCCCCCTATTTGATTATGACATAGCAACAGAGAAAATTGCTATTTAATGAAAACATAAGGATAAAAAGAACTCATAAAATATTTGTCCCTTTTACTGTTTTTTGGGATCTTTTCAGTACTGATGGAGTAAAGTACATTCGCTGAAATTTTTCTTTAAACTTCGTAAAGATTACAGAGGGAAGTGGAAAAATTACAAGTACAGCAAATAAAATTACAAGTACAAAAGATGTAGACAGATAAGGATAGAAAGAATTACAAGGCGATCCTATCCGTCAAAAGGTTCTTCCTTAATGAGAAGTTCATCAAGGGTCTTTGATGTGGGAATCATCCAGTCAGGGACCGTTACACCTTGATCCTTTTTGTTCTTTTCTTCTTCAAAGATCAGGGGTTTGAGGTGACGTGCCTGAATGTCGCGTTTGACTTCACACCAGTGTATTAGGTCTCTGAGCTGTTCGATGGGAGTGATTGGAAGCTCAGATATGCGTTGAAAGTGTTGATTTCCATAGCAGTCTAGAAAAAAGACGCCATAGGGTTCACTTACGACTTTTACAGGGATGAAAGTTTCACCAGGAGGCAGGGAGGTGTCAAGTACTGAGAGGTCAGGGTCACGACAAGGTACTTCTTCGCGAGAGAAACCTATACCTGTTTCATTCCGTATAGGAGGACCTGAGTCTGAGGTTTTCTTTTTCTTTGCAGAGGCCCTTCCTTGTTGAGGTGGAAAAATAGTGGAAGGAGGAATATCCACAGCAGAAGAAACCAAGTCGATCTTAGAATTTAAAATTTTCTCGACATGGCTCTTGAACTTTGAGCGAGATCGCTGAATGGATAATTTCACTTCCAACCATTCAGAGAAACCAAACTTCTCTAACGAAGTAGCGTAGAAGGTTTGCTTGGTTTTGTCTTCTCTGAATACGTCAACTTCAACAACAGGAACGTCTACAAACGTTTTTCCTCTGATATTTACCTTGATGATTTTGGATGGTCAAGATCGATAGTTCAGCATTTCTTTACACCATTCCAAAGTCGAATCAGATACCTTAGTCTTTTCTTCAACGATCCTTTGGGCATCATCCCATAGCTGACGTTGGACATCAATGGGAGTTATTTTCAGTGCGGTGTCTTTCACCGATTGTTGGACAAGCTGGATGGCGAGAGCCTTATCTTTTTCTTCAGCTTCCTTCTTTTCGGCGAGTAATCTTTCAACTCTTAAATGATCCTCGTATTCTTTCCTTGACATCCTGAACTTTGTGGGAGCAGGGATTTTGTCACGAGGAAGAATGATTCGCTGATCTTCAAGCTGTTTGATCATTCCATCTCTCTTTTCTTGATCCTCTTCACTTAGCTTTTGAGGAGCCAAAGAAGGTCTGTTTTTGTGAGAGAGCAGCTGTTCTTCAGGTTCATCAGTCTCAGTGGTTGATAACTCTATTTTTAGAGTTATTATTTCCATTTATTTTCCACTTTATTTTGTTAATTTTAGCCATTTCACTTCTTATAACCCCCATTCTTGGTATATTTCACGAAAACGAGCAAAAGGAGTGAACCATGGTCTTTAATAAATTATTTGGTAGAATTTGGGTGTTTTTCATGTTTTATCCTGCAGTGACCACTGTTGTGCCCACTCCGGGTCCCCACTCTTCGAGCAGATCAAAAAAGAAGAGAAAAAGAAACTATTAGTTGGGATCTAATTTTCTGGAGGAGGAAGGTTCATATGGCAGAGAAATGCCTGGAGAAGTACAAAGTAGTTTTCATTGGAGATAGCATCAAGTACACCTCCTTGTACTTGGAGATTGACTTGGAAAAAGGGACCATTGGGTAAAAGGATTACCCATAGAGCTTAATTCTGCCACAACACAGCAGTCTTTACCCATTGGAAGACCCACCTCTTTTGTGTAATACCCAACTCCTTCTCCTAGTATATAATGGAGCACTTGGGTACCATTAAATGCATGATTGGCTATCATCTTTGAATACTTGTTTAGTCTTAAATTCTCTCAACTACCACATTAGCTTTAGTCTTTTATTTACTGCAGTAACTAGTTTTAATTTTCAGTAATATACTTTCTTAGTTTAATTGTAATTCGAACTACACAGTGCAGGGACGACTTCTCGCTCCCCACTGTGAGCAGTTAATTCAAGTCACTTTCAGTTTTATTATGTGCAAACCTTCATCTTTTGTTTTCTTTACTTCGGAAATGCAAGGCTAAATATCCTTTGGGATGTAGGAAAGAGAAGTACCTGGATTTTATTAAAAATGCTTGAGTAATCTTTGTACTTAGAATATTTGTTGTTTTGGTCATTCATTCTCGATATTTACCCAAGGATGCGAACAAGCCGATCACTTGCAAGGATCTAAAGTCTAGTTCTCAACTTAGAAATAAGTAGAACGCAGTGACACGAGCTTGAATGATGCTAGGGGATTCGAAAGAATTCTTTTGACCCTTACGAAAGTGAGGTCGGCACAGTGAGCTAATCTCAACCCACTGGAGTAGTAGGCAAGCTAATTTGTGTATTAAAAACACTTAGAGTATTTGTCTCTACACATTCCATCGAGACCTGAAAAGGTCCATTTTTGAGATTACCATTGACAAAACAATAAATACGACAAGTATGAGATTTTTATCTAACGGTGTGAGTATTTTGTAACCGGGCTTTTCTAGCGAAAATGCCTACCTCGAATACAAGGATCATTTTTAGGACCGAGTATTTGGTATAAAATCTAGGGAAAATCTAACCTACATTCCTCCTTTTAAATCTTAGTAAAATCGTTAAAGTAGCTATTTCACCAACCAAACCAAAGTATTATTTTCCTCTCTAATTGAAACTTGTAAAAGGAACTCATGAGAAGCGTATTGTCTTGATTGTCCAGTCCCTGTGGATTCGATTCTGGTATTTTACCAACTATTACTTGCTGTGACGATCATAGTGGGCAGTGTACACCTGCACTTCCCACTGTGGACAGTTTGCAACCCACTGCGATTAAAACACACATTTCACACGTAACAGTGGTTAAATCCAAGACTGGGATTATTTTCTTCAGCTCTTGTGGCTGGGATTATTTCTGGTGTAGTCGTAGGAGCTTCAGCGGGATCCTCAAACAGGGGAGAGGACTATCTGAAACACAGCGATTGTTTAAGTAAGAACATGGGAAGAAAGAGATAGAGAAAAGAATGTGGTTAAGTGTATAGAGGTTTTAAGGATAGAAGGATTGAGATTGAGAAGGGATAGAGGAGGGATGCAGTGTAAGGGAATAGAAGGTAGTGTACCTGACAAACTGGCTTTTGAAGCAAGATCGTCAGATTGTCTTCTTCAGCAAGGCCTTTGTTTTTGCCTTTGTCAGCTTCAGACGCTGCAGGCTTTGTCTTGGTCTGCTCCCCTGAAGGTTCTTTTATCTCGATCCCTTTTTGAGCTGGGGCTTTTGCAACAGGCTGGACGTAGAAGAAGTCGTCATCATCATCGTCGTCATCATCATCTTTGGGGATGATGATGGTTCTTCATCAGAGATGTCGACAGGTTCATCGTCTTCAGCTTCTTCTTCAGACTCGACCTCTTCAGCATAATGTTCGGTCACGTCAGCAGCAGCTTCCTTAAGTTGCTCATCGAGTTGCTCCCCCTCAGATACAGAGGAAGGTTTCTCGGTTTCCTCAGGGTTTTCAACTCCCTGAGGTCGTGAAGTAGAAGTAGCAGCAGCAGTTTCAATACCCTCCCCCTCAGCATTATGGGGAAGGTCTTCTTTAGTCTTCCCCCACTCTTCCACATTATGGTTGGGGGAGGTAACAGATTGTTCAGCAGCAGCAGTGTGTATTAGGTCCCTGTCTTCCAGGCCAGAGATCCCAACACAGTTCTCAATCGTTGCTAATCTGACTTCCAGGCCAGTTATAGCAGGATTGATCTTTTGAAGATCCTCTCGATCGACCTGAGTAAAATGAGAAGTTGGGGCGTTCAGGCGATCAAGTACTTTCTGAACAATTTCTTTGACGGCGGAGACCTCAGTCTTGATCGTGGAGACTTCACCCTTAAGAGAACCAACCTCTGTCTTCAATGATGTGACTTCATTGGACAGAGTGGTGAAGTTTGTTGAAAGAGAGGTGGTGGCGGTTGAATTGTCAGCGAGGGTGGTAGCAAATTGAGCAATGCTACCATCCACCTTCTCCAGATCAGCTTTGGAGGCTTTCGTATCAACGATCTTGGTCAACTTTTTGAGTTTCTCTCCAGCGTCTGTAACCGTTGAAGAGTTCGTGGAGAGAATGGTGTTGTAATTTTCCACCTTTGTTTCCAGGGCCTTTAGGGAGGTGTTGATATCCCCCAAATTAGGACTTGAAACAGTTATTAACTTATGAACAGAGGAAAGCTCAGAAGTTTGGGGTTGAGAGAAAGAAGTGTTTGGGATAATGTGTATACCTGCAGGCGGGTTGGCGAAGTTGTCGAAGCCTCGTAACCCTGAGTAGGTTTCATAGTCGTCTTCAATAGTTCCCTGACGACTGGAAGTACCTGCAGGTCCTGTGTTTTGTTCTATCATCCTCTGAAGATGTTCAGCAGTAGTGTCGCTGAGGACGATGTTTGTTGAGGAGAATAGGGGAAGAGATTGAGTGACCAAAGGAGAGGTGGGAGGAATGATGGTTGAGAAAGTGGGTTGGGTGCGGGGTTCAGCGTTGGATTCGATGAAAATCACTTCAGTCTGTAGAGAGGCTGAAGAAGGTGGGTTCATTTCCAAGTTTATAACTTCAGCGTTTAGAGACGCTGAAGCCGGGATGGAAGGGGTGGCTTGTTCAGCTGTGGCAGAGCGTACCACTGAACTATCCATCAGCTCTTCAAGATGAGCTGTGGAGTCTTCAGCATGTGAATGCTGGGGGGTTGCTCCTTGGTTTTCTTGATTCTTTTGGAACCAAGTTGGGAAGATGAGTGTTTACTTTTTCGAGAAGGAGTGGAGGGTGCAGCGTGGGTATCAGCAGTGGGGATTTCCACTGAATGAGCTGCAGAAGTAGAAGGAAGAGGGTTGAGAAGAGATAAGATAGTAGAAAGACGTACCTCATTTTCCAGCGGCTTGAAGTCGAGCACCTTAGGGCCAACCTAAGAGAGTCTCAGATCACCCTCTTTTGGGTACTTCTTGCCAAGTCCTTGTTGAAAGACGGCGCTGATGAATCTGGGATAAGGAACCCATGTAGGTCTTTCAGCCATATCCACTCTGAACGCAAGGTCGTCGTAGATGATTGAGGCCCAGTCAACGTTTAGACCTTTCAGCAATGCATAGCCCATTGCTTGCTGAGGTTGAGCAGCTTGATTAGAGGAGCCACTCTTCGCTGTCATGCAGCTTATCAGATGTGCGAAGATGAAGTTCATCTCGCTGGGCATTTTGGACTTCTTGATCATGGTCAGTGTCTTCTCAGGCTTCTTGTCCCTTCCAGTGTTCCATGCGTAACCCATTGCATCGAAGAATGCAGTGATGGCTTCCCTATCAGCATGGTTTTTGTGGTTTGGGAGAGGGACAAAGCGGTTTTCTTTGGTAGAGGTAGGAAGACTCAGTGCTTTCCTAATAATGGCAGGGTTGATTTTGGTGGTACCAAATTTGGTGTCACACAGAATGGAGTCAACGATCTTCGTTGGGTCTTTGGCATGTTGAGCTCTTCTGGCAGTATACTAGAACTGAGATAGTAGGAATTGGTGAGCAGGGGGTGTAATAGTCAGGGCTGTAGATAAGCAACATGTTTTGAGGTAATTCACAACATCATCCAGATGTGTGACTTGCTTTCGAGGAGGAAACTCGAAAAGCGCATGGAGGTTGTTCGATTTTGAAAAATCGACTTCCTCAAACTTGAACTTGACCTGAGGAGCTTTGACGAGAGTCAATTTCTTTGCAGCAGTGGATTTCTCAACGGTAGGAGCAGGAGTAGAAGATGCAATTTCTGTTTAACATATCAACCATGAACATAGATAAAGAATAGTCTTAATGTGAAAGATTTTCCAATAAGATGTTTTCGAATTTTGTCCATTTCATTCAGACAAAAATGTCTTAATGAAGATTAGGGTTTTCTTGTTTTGAAAAAGAAAAGCAAACCCAGTAAAAGTCTTGTTTTCCATTTTCCTTTAGATAAGGATTCTGGAAAAACGAATGAAGAACAAGTTTAAGATTTTGAGTTTTAAACTTGAAGAACAACCATGAAAAGGTTGTGTTCATAAAACCATGAAAGAAATGAATTCATTTTAGAAAAGGTTTCTTTTGTTTGATCTGTTAAAAGCAACAAGAAGATCATAAACAAGTTAAAATAGGTAAATAATGAGAATATTAACCTGGTTGTCGAAGAAGAAGATGAACAGATTTCTGAAAATAAGCAACAGTAAATCTTTTCTTGCTTGGAGAAGAAGTTCGCGTAAAGAAAAAATATAAACTCGAAATAGTTTGAGAGAGAGAAAAACTAGAGCGGGAAAGTTTTTCATCATGACACGGACACGTGTTTGCATTTGATTGGATGGTAAACGAAACGTGCAAACGTGTGTCAGAAAAAGAATGTGTCAGGGTTTATCCGTTGTGATGATGTCACAAATGTCCTTTCATATTTTAGGATGTCTCTAAGGTTTTGAAAGCTTAGGGACTATTTTGAAAAACATGAAGCACTGAATAGAAATATCAGTGTTAGTTTAAGAAATTTCAAAGTATCGCTGTTAAGGAGGAGATATTCAGCGATGCAATTTGTTTTGAAATCTTACATTCACATGCGAACGTTAGTGAGCAAGAGAGAAAACATACCTTGATATCAGCGAATCAATTTTGTTCAGAGAGAGAATGATAGAATGGGTTATATAATTGTTTTATCCTATCGCTGATCAAATGTGAACTACTGAAGATTTTACTCTTCAAAGTTCAGCATTCCAAGCTCGCTGATGAGAAAATTGAATCTTGTCTCATCAAGAGGTTTGGTAAACAGATCATCTAACTGATAGTCAGTTGGGATAAAATGAAGTTCTATATCACCATTCATCACATGATCTCTGATAAAATGATACCTGATTTCGATATGTTTGGTCTTTGAGTGTAGTACTGGATTGTTGCCTATAGCGATGGCACTTGTGCTGTCGCAATAGATTGGAATTTTCGAGAGCTGAAGGTCATAGTCTAGTAGTTGATTTCTCATCCACAAGACCTGAGAACAACAGCTTCCAGCGGCTACATACTCAGCTTCAACAGTTGAGGTGGACACTGGGTTTTGCTTTTTACTTGTCCAACTCACCAGCTTTCCACCCAGGAGATGACAGCCTCCTGTGGTGCTTTTCCTATCCAATTTGCAACCTGCAAAATCACTATCTGAATAGGCGATTAGATCAAACCCTGAATCTTTGGGATACCAAAGACCTAGGTTCATAGTACCCTTAAGGTAACGAAAGATTCGCTTTACAGCGATCATATTAGATTCCTTAGGTTCAGCTTGATATCGTGCACACAAACAGGTTGCGTACATAATATCGGGTCGGCTAGCTGTAAGATACAGGAGAGAGCCGATCATCCCACGGTACAGCATGGCATTAACAAGTATTCCATTTGAATCCTTGTTTAGTGTCAGCAGTGGTGCCATAGGGGTTTTCATAGCTGAACTCTGAGTTAAATCGAATTTCTTCAGCATATCTTTAACATACTTTCCCTGATTAATGAAAGTTCCTTTTTCATTCTGTTTTATCTGAAGACCAAGGAAATATGTTAGCTCACCCATCATACTCATTTTATACCCTTCTTTCATTCTATCAGCGAAACGAGTACAAAGGTCAGGGTTAGTAGAACCAAATATAATGTCATCAACATATATCTGAACAAGAATGATATGACCTTTCACTATTCTGAAAAATAGAGTTTTGTCGATTTTACCTCGCTCAAATTTTTCAATCAGGAGATAAGAGGATAGAGTGTCATACCATGCACGTGGAGCTTGCTTTAAGCCATAAAGTGCCTTATCCAGTTTATAAACATAACCTGGACGCTTAGGATCTGAGAATCCTGGAGGTTGTTCCACATAGACTTCTTCATTCAGCTTTCCATTGAGAAATGCTGACTTAACATCCATTTAAGTCTTTGTGTACAACGTATGCTAAGAATAGGCGAATAGATTCTAGTCTAGCCACTGGGGCAAATGTTTCATCGTAATCTATGCCTTCCTCTTGTCTGTATCCCTGAGCAACAAGACGAGCCTTGTTGCGGGTTACAGTTCCATGTTCGTCCAACTTGTTTCGATAGACCCATTTAGTGCCTATCACTGTCTTGTCAGTTGGTCTTCGAACAAGATTCCAAACTTTGTTTCTTTCGAATTCAGTCAGCTCTTCTTGCATGGCGCTGACCCAGTTTGGATCTCTGAGGGCATCATCTATTTTCTTTGGTTCAATCAGAGAAATAAAGTTAACAAATAAACAAATATTACCCGCACTTCGTCGAGTCTGAACACCAGCGTTTGGATCACCAAGGATTTGATCAAATGGGTGATTTACAGTCCATCGCTGAGCCGGAGCATGAATCGCTGACTCAAATTGAACTGGAGGGGCTGAAGATGAGGCTTCAGTAACTTCTGGAATATCAGCCAAGAGAGGAGTAGGTGTAGATGTCATCTCATTCACCGATTGCTGAGAAGTAGATGGAATGTCTGAGACATTTGGTTCAGAAGCAGGTATAGTGTTTAAAGGAACATCTGAGACCCATGATGTTTCAGCTTCACTATTCTGCATGTTTGGGATGATAGTAGGACCATCATCTTCAACGGTATGAGTATGAGGAGTGGGAATATCTTCTGAATCACCAAGATGAGAAAACATCCATTGATTCAGTTCTTCAGTATCAGCAGAAGGTCGAGAATTCGCTGAACGGGATTCGTCAAAGGTGATGTGAATAGTTTCTTCAACAGCTGTCTTCTTCGATTGAAGACTCTGAAGGCTTTGGAGACTGAGGAGTATCCAAGAAAGATTCCATCATCAGCCTTAGGATCAAACTTTCCAAGGGCATCTCTGTTGTTCAGTATGAAACACTGACATCCAAAGATGTGAAGAAAGCTAATTGAAGGCTTTCTCCCATGAAAAAGTTCATAGGCTGTTTTATTAAATCTTTTGACTATCAGCGACCTATTTTGCGTAAAACAAGCAGTGTTGACAGCTTCTGCCCAAAACTGAGTAGGCAGATGAGAATCGCTGAGCATTGAACGTGCAGCTTCAATAATAGTTCTATTTCTTCTTTCAGCGACTCCATTTTTTGCGATGTTCTCACTGAAGAAAAGTTGTGAGAAATACCCTTACTCTCAAATAAGGAATCAAGAGAATTGTTTTTGAATTCAGTCCCATGATCACTCCCTATTGAGCGAACGGTCAAGTTGTTCAGGGTTTCCATCTTCCTGACAAAGGTGATGAGTTCTTCAGGGGTGTCACTCTTAGAACGAAGAAACATAACCCATGTATATCGAGAGAATTCATCAACTATGACCAGTGTATATTTCTTTCCAGCGATGGATTGTTTGTTAACAGGGCCAAACAAATCCATATGGAGAAGTTATAGAGGAGATGACACTGAGGAAACTTGCTTTGACTTAAAGCTTGCTTTGGTCTGCTTGCCTTTCTCACACGCTGAACAAAAGGACTCTTTGGCATATGAGTACTGAGGTAGACCAGTGTCTAACTCTTTTGAAGAAAGAGTGTTCAGTGTCTTGAAGTTGAGATGAGAGAGCCTCTTATGCCATAGCCAGTTGACATCAGATGAGGCTTTTGAGAAGAAACAGGAGTTCTCAGTGGTTGTTGAGTCCATATTTATTAGATAAACATTTTCCAAACGATAACCGCTGAGAGCTATCTTCTCCTTTTTGTCAGCGACAAAGCAGGATTCCTTAGTAAAGATTACTTTGTTATCCTTGTCGCAAAGCTGACTGATGCTTAGAAGATTATGCTTCAGCCTTTCAACATACGCGACTCTTCTGAAGGTTGTTGTACCATTAGAGAGTACACCAAACCCTCGGGTATGTCCTTTTCCATTTCCACCGAAAGTTACAGAGGGACCCTTCTCTTCTTTGTACTCAGTAAGCAGGTTCTTCTTACCAGTCATGTGTCTAGAGCATCCGCTATCGAGATACCAGATACCCTTCTTAACCTGCATTACAAAGGAAGATTAGTTTTTCTTGGGTACCCACTTAACCATGTGTACACACTTGTCAGTGGGGGTAGAAGAGGAGGAGGAAGGTTCAGCAGTCTTCGCAGCATTTAAAGATTCAGCTTTGTCAGTCTTCACTTTGGTTAATTTCTTAACCTCAGTGGTCTTCTTTTCCTTGGGGGCAATGATCTTCTCCTTAGCTATCTTTTCAGCTTGAGTGGCTGTGGGGCACTTACTAGCAATATGATTGGTAAGTCCACAATGATAACATTTCCTATAACTAAAAGTAGTTCTAGGACTATTTGCATGCTGAGCTTTTGATTTTGAATTTGAAGGACCAGCACCAAGTAAGCTATTGGCTTTTTAAATGGGAGGAACATTCAGTTCTTCGGATTTCTTACCAATAATTTCCACTTTGATTCTAGGAGTATATCGCTGAATAGATCCACGCTGAATAAATCCAGGGATCTTATTCTTTGAACCAGAGGGATAAGTCACTGAAGCTTTAGAAGCATTCAGGTTTGGTACAGAGGTACCCTTCTGAGGATTTTGATTAAAAATAATTCCTTTACCTTTGTTTTTAAAGACTGAGGTAGGTTTTGGATAAACAACTTTTTCTTTACCTTTAGAAGTTAAGGTAGAGATTTCCTCAGGGATAGGTAGTTTAGAAGAGGAACACTGAGATGAGAAAGTGTCAGGGATAGAGGATACGAACATTCCAAACTTAAGCATGGAACGGTCAGTGGTTGGTTCTAGAGTATCAGCTTTGTAACCAAGACTACGTTTATCACTCAGGAGAATCTGAGACTTAATTATCTCAGTGAACTTTGTTGAGGAATTATACCATCCATCAACAGTAGCTTTTTCAGCTTTTAATGCAGCGATAGCTTCTTTGCGCTCGATTTTGACTAGCTGATTTAAGTGAACTTTATCTTTTAAATCTTCTTCAATTTTAGAAAGATTTTATATTTGAAGGTGACAGTTTTTAAGTTGTTCAGCGAGATCAAGGTTTTGATTTTCAACTATAGTTTTGCCATTCATGGCTACATATAAACTTCTAGTCAGGAGATTGATCTTTCGAAGACTATCAGCTTCATCAATATTTAAAATACTGGTAAAGAAAGAAGGTGATACCTTAGTAGCAGAGGTTGAAGTAGAGGGAATGTCAGAATTTTCTTCCTCATCTTCAAGTTTGGCCATGAGACATAGATTAGCTTCATCATCATCTTCAGAGTCAGATGATTCTTCTTCGTCAGAGGCAACCCAATCATAGTCAGCCATAAGGCCTTTGCCTTTCTTCTTAAAGGTTTTCAGCTTTGAATACCTTTCTTTCAGCTTTTTGTATTTTTCATCTCTAGTCCTATGAGTAAAGTTTATCTTGGGAAAAGTTGAGGGTCTAGAGACTTTTTTGACCTGCACTCGCTAGCAAAATGTCCTATCTTTTCACAGTTATAGCAAGTAGCAGTAGCCTTATCAACAGGGGTTGATGATCTTGGCTTGTCAGTAATAGCAAGAGGTTTATTCCTTTTGAAATTACTCTTTCTAGCAAATCTCCTGAATTTATTAGCCAGGAATGCCAGAGTTTCATCATTATCTGAAATGTCAGAGTGTGATGATCTTTCAGAGTTAGTTTCCAACTCAGTGACAGTGATAGTCGATCGTTGAGTGGAAGGTGACTCTGAGATTAAAGCAACAGGGGTGCTTTTGGAATCTTTTACAAGATTCTTCTTAAGATGACTCGATTGCTCATGATTCAGCATCGTGCCATATAAGGTAGAAAGGGTCATTGATTTTAGATCCTTTGACAGCTTGAGACACATAGAATAACTGTCCCAGCTTTCAGGTAAACATTCTAAGAACTTTGTCAATACTTCAAAGTTAGAATATTCCTTACCAACAGTTTTCAGATCTATTATTAAGCAGTTAAAATGTTGGTGTACTTCAGAGAGAGTTTCATTCTTACCACAAATGAAGCTTTCGTACTGTCTTAACAGGTTGATCTTTCGAGAGTCCTGGACTTCAGAAGTACCTTCATACTGAACACAGATTGTGTCCCACATAGCTTTTGAGGTTTTCAGGTTCATGACGGAATGGTAGACTTCTTCAGGAAGAGCCATGGAGAGTATGGATCTGGCTTTGGTGTCGATAGCCACTTTCTTCTTATCTTCATCAGTCCACACATGAATTTCCTTGGGAATCAGCCTTTCTGGAATAGCAGGTCTATTCTCAGCGGCTGGAACTGCAGGATCAATTCTTATAGGAATATATGGGCCGTTTTCAAGATAGTAAGGCATAGTAGGGTCTACACCTTCTAAGAAGAGAATCATCCTATTTTTCCATAGATTAAAATTATCTCTGGAGAATCTAGGGGGTTTTGCAAGAGAACCGTTGTCAATATAGTTAGTGTTTGTGTTGGTAGCCATTTTAAGAAATAGCAAGGAAGAGAAATCTTAGTATAGATAAGATCTTGTTTATGAGATTAAACAAATCTGCTCTGATACCACTTGTTGGTCCCGAAGGGTTATACAAGTTTGTAGAAGGGGGGTTGAATACAAACACACGTTTTTACTTTTCTAAATTGTTTATTGATAAATCAAGACAATTTACAACTTGTTGCGGAACAAGATTAAGGATAAACCTAATCTAAACAAGTTAAGAACACTAAGTTTCTTGCACTAGAAAGAGTTAAAGAAATTACGAATAATAACTTAACAATAAGAGAGAAATAAGAAGATTGTCCGAGCACACTTCAAAACTGAAGTAGGGTTCTTCTTATATACTGCATGCATTTAATGCATGGCAGTATGGCTTTACACGTGGCAGCAGCTGAGTGGTTGCATGTCATTGACCTTTGTAGACAACCTTAGTAGCCGCATGGTGCACAGTGTAGAATCATAGTTGTTGTACGATTACAGACAAAAGGGATGTTCGTTCTGACAGTTCGTACGGAGACGTGCAAGGGAGTTAAGACAATAGTAACATGCAGGGAGACTTAATGATCAGCTTTCGTTGAGTCAGATTTTTATCAGCGAATGATAAAGTTCAGCGATTGCTGAAGTCTTCTACTTGATACTTCACGTTGAATGGACAAATCTTGGCTTCGCTGATATCCGCATCAGTTCATTAGTAGACTTGTCGCGGGTTCTTGAGCTTGATCTTCGACTTCAGCGTAGAACTTTGGTTGACGTGAAACTTGTCTTCAGAGATCATAAGTAAACAAACTAAACTATCAGCGATCATCAATAGAACTGAACATACTTAGAGTTATATGATGATGAACAGTGTTCGCTGAATATCTAATCTAAAGAGTGAGAGTTCCTATCAGCGGTACTGTAAAGTCTTAGTACTTATCAGCGATAGTGAAACTCTAATACATATCATTTACTTACAATTTTCACTAAGTGTTAAGAGATGGTCATTATCAAATCACTGAGGGTTTGGATCAACAGTACCCACAAAATTCACCCATGGAAATTTCCGTCGGTGATTATCCAGGGATCACCTAGAAAACACCAATGATTCGTCAGAATCCAATTTTTTTGAGAAAATACCGATGAATCACCCATAGAATCCCTGGGTAATCTGTCACTGATTTGCATTACCCACCAAAATTTTACCCACCAACTTTTGTGACGGTTTTATGACGAATCACCTTTTAACGACATATTTCCCAGGGAAACGTTCGTAGGTAAATCTCTTTCGTTTAGTAGTAATGTGATATTTGTAAATTATGGATTATGTTTGATAACATGTGATGTTATACATATTAAATAGGGAAATTTAGTAAAATGCCCCAAGTTCAAACCCGGTTTGCAGAAATGCCCCAAATCTCTCCAGTTTGCAAAAATACCCCATTTTCCCGCGATGGAGCCCGCGATCGCGGACCAGGCCTGCGATTTAGCCAGCGATCGCAGCCAAAAGTTACACTTTTGGTCCCTGCCGCGATGGGGGCCGCGATTTTTGGTCATTTTTGGTATGTGTCTCTTGTTTTTTCATGTTTTTACTGATTTTTTCCACAATTATTGTATTTGGAAGACCAAATTGTGGTTGCAATTCACTGGCTTGTTTCATCAATGTTGAATTATTGTACTTGGAAGACCAAATTGTGGTTGCAATTCACTGACTTGTTTTCATCAATGTTGAATTATTGTACTTGGAAGACCAAATTGTGGTTGCAATTCATCTTCCTCAATGAAATTTCATCCATAAATATCAGTAAAATACAATCCATAATCATTCATCCATTCCATTGTGGTTGCAATTCAAATCAATTCCGTCCTTCTTTCTTGATTTCTTTCTACATCATTTCAGTATTTTCTTTCTGAGACACTACTGAAAAAATGAGTTCATCTGTTGCAAAAGCTAAGCTATTTTTCTGTTACGATGGTGAATGGGTGTAAGACAACAATGAGTGGAATTTTGCTTATAAATCTAAGCATGGTGTAAAATTACCAGTAAACTTTACGCATGAGAAGTTTGTTGCATACGCCATGCAAAAATGTGGAATCGACCCTTCTGCTGTTTGCAAGTTAGTGTTTAAAAATGGTGATGGGTCAATTGTAGAGTTATCCAACGATGGAGATATCTCTGGTTTTCTGCAATTTGCAGCCCAGTCAGAAAGACCTCCATCACTTTCTGTGTATGTCGATCCATCGGTGTACGACAAAGACGGTGACGAAGGTGATGACGAAGGTGATGACGAAGGTAATGACGACGGTGATGACGAAGACCTCCAACTAGAGGAGCATGATTCTCAATTTCAGGCATCCTACGAAGACCTCCAACTGGAGGAGCCTGATTCTCAATTTCAGGCGTCCTACGACCCAACAGTTTATTCGGATCATACATATGGTCTTAACGACTGTTATCCTGATTTTGTTCCGGAGACGCAAGAAGAAGAAGAAGAAGAAGAAGAAGAAGAAGAAGAACGTTTTGCTGGAGTTGCTGATGACGAAACCCATGTTTTCACAATGGGTAGATCTAATATAGACAGATCAGGTACCGATAGTGATGAGGACGAAGAAGGAGAAAAATATACCCCTACTAATAAATCATTTAGTGACTTAAATGACTTTTTTGATATGCCTCCTATTCTTCCAACCCAAGAGACCCATACATAAACCTACGAACCTGCACCTTATAATCGCACTTCAAGGATACATATAGGTGAAGTATTTGATTCGAAGGATGAGTTGGCCACACAGCTCGGAATTAAGTTCATAGAAGAGGGTTTCGAAAGTCACACGAAGAAATCCGACAAAACCAGATACGAGGTTGTATGTGGGAGAGAAAATTGTAATTGGAAGATGTCCGCGAGGTCTGTGGGCGCTAAAAGAGGGATGTTTGTCATTTGAAAGTTGCACGACGAACACAATTGTTCGAGGACACAACTGAATCCCAACCACCGACAAGCCAACAAAAGGACTTTGGGCTACATACTCAAAGGCAAATTTCTTGATACTAGCAGGGCATTTCGTCCAAAGGACATCGTCAACGATATGAACCAGCAGTACGGGATCACAATTGGTTACTACCAAGGCTGGCGTACGCGATGCAGGGCACTACTAATGGTGAGAGGCACTCCCGGGGAGTCGTATGAACGACTCCCTGCGTATTTATATAATTTGGAGCTGCAGAATCCAGGTACAGTCACCAAGATAAGGACCGATTCAAAGGGGCGTTTTAAGTTGTGCTTCGTTGCCCTTGGACCCGCGGTACGTTTATTAACACTTCATATGTTTACACATTATAAATTATAACATTTACAAAGGGAAACCACCTACGTTTTTGCAGATCCGCACATTTCTGGAAAATCTGCGTCGTGTCTTCGTAATAGACGCTGCCCATTTAAAGAGGCGTTACTTGGGCATGATGTTCCTGGCTGTTGCCATGGACGGGAATGAAAATATCGTGCCCGTAGCTTTAAGAGTAGGCAAGTCCGAGACCGGGGAGGAGTGGACTTGGTTTATGTCCATGTTGAGACAATGTATCGGAGACCCGGAAGGGTTGGTGTTTATGTCCGACAGGGCTGCTTCCATAAGCATCGCAATCTCTGTCACGTACCCAAACGCCCCTCACGCCCTATGTTGTCGACATTTGGAGATGAACGCCAAAGCCAAGGACAAACGTATTACAACTCACTACACCATCTACTGGAAGGCATGCAAAGCGTATACGGTTCGGGAGTTTGACCGGTACATGAATGCACTACGACTTAGTGTCGATGATGCAGCACAGGTTATGGACGATGTTGGACTGGAGAGGTGGTCGACGGCCCATTTTCCTGCACAACGTTATGACATTCTGACCTCCAATAGTACAGAGTCGGTGAATGCACTCTCCCGTTTTGCTCGTAGGTTACCGATTGTACAACTTATGAAGTACTTCCGGACCTTTCAACAAGAGTGGTACCAACTTCGACGCCGAAAAGGAGGTGAAATGCATAATAGACTCACACAAAAGGCGGGGGAGATAATTCGCATCAGGGCGGGAAGGGTTGCGGCACGGAGGGTAAGCGAAATTGGGTATGGGAAGTACCAGGTTCGGGATAACCATGTTGACGCGATTGTCGATATGACCGACCATGTTTGTTCATGTCTTCAATGGCAAAAATCTGGGCTACCGTGTGGTCATGCCATCGCTGCTGCAAGGCATATGGGTCGTAGAGATTGCAGCGATTTGGCTGTAAATTTTCTTCACGTCCGAAACTTACCGAGAAACATACCGGGAGGTAATAAATCCACCTGGACCCCCTGAATCATGAGTGTCTCCACCCGACCCCCTTCCGCCATGCTATCCACTGTTAATAACTAAGAACAGAGCCGGGAGACCAAGAAAGAACGACCGATGTCCATCTCGTGGTGAAGGTCCGATACAAAGAAAATGTACTCGGTGCCAAGCAGTAGGACATACTCGTGGAGAGTGTCCAACTCCCGCCCTTCAAGCGTGGCAAGGAGTAGACGTTCAATCAACCAACGAAGTAGCACGCATAGCCCGTTGGAGCTTGAACCACATGGAAGTATAAGATATGATAGCGTTGATCTGAACATTGATTTCCCTTGATTGGGACAATAAATCTTGTATGTTGGTGCTCTTGTTTTTTATATAACATGATTTTATTTACTTTATCATCCTGTGAAATTTATCAAACATAAGTGATTTACGTTGTAATTTAGCAAACAAAAGAGACATAACTTGTATTATACATGAAAAACAGGGACCAAAAGTGGAAAATGAGCCCAAATCGCGGCCCCCATCGCGGCAGGGACCAAAAGTGTAATTTTCGGCAAAAATGGCGGGCCATCGCGGGCCACGTGGGCCTGGTCCGCGATCACGGGCTCCATTGCGAGAAAATGAGGTATTTTTGCATACTGGAAGAGATTTGGTGCATTTCTGCAAACAAGGAGTGAACTTGGGGCATTTTAATAAAATTCCCTATTAAATATTAGTATCTATTACACACCACCTTTGGTTCTGTTTTCATTATTTTCAATATTAAAATTGAATCATTTAACTAAAAAATTTGGGAAAGCCAGTTAGGCCTTCAGTACCCCATCCCTTCTATCTTTCAAAGATTCCACTCCACATCAGCGCCACATCAGCTTTTCTTCCATCCCTCACTCCATCCCTCACGATCCCTAAACACCCGTACCCCATTCCCTCAAACCCTTTTGCCACCTCATTTATTTTAATTCTTTTATTTATACATTTAATTATTTAACAAAATAAAAATATTTATATATTTTTTAATAAATAAAAATAAGATAAATAATAAAAATAAAAATTCATATCATTCATTAAAAAATTAAAAATTACAAAATAAATTTAAAAATCTACTCGTCGTCATTGTTGGGAACTTGGATACGCCAAATATGTTCGACCAAATCCGACCGAAGGTTATTATGAGTGTCCAGGTTTATGACTTCTCGAACATTTGCCGCGCGTTGTGTCTCACTGATTTGGCTTTCGATATCATTCGTGAAAAAGTCGTTTTCCACGTCACCACAAATAGCATGGTTTTCGTCTTCGAGTATCATATTGTGTAATATGACACAAGCGTACATAATGTTTCTCAATATTGCCGGTTCCCATCCGCGTGCCGGGTTATGAAGTATATGCCAACGTTGTTTAAGCACGCCAAAAGCTCGTTCAACATCTTTACGTGCGGATTCTTGCGCGGACTTGAACTTTTGTCGTTTAAGGTCTTGTGGGCACGTAAATGATTTTACGAAAGTAGCCCATTCCGGATATATCCCATCCGTTAGATAATATCCGTGCTTGTAGGTGGCTCCATTCACCTCAAAAGGGCACTCGGGTGCTTTTCCATCATATACATCGTTGAAGATGGGCGACTGATTGAGAACATTGATGTCGTTGTTGGAACCGGAAACACCAAAGAATGCGTGCCAGATCCATAGATCTTGAGAGGCCACTGCTTCTAGCATGATTGTCGGGTGCTCATGATCACCTCTCATGAATTGACCTCGCCATGCATTCGGACAATTTGCCCACGCCCAATGAGTACAGTCTATGCTGCCGAGCATGCCGGGAAATCCGTGTTTAGCTTCATGCGCGGCGTACAACTTCTGAATATCAATAAAAGTAGGCTTGCGTAAATATTTTTGACCATACAGTTCAATAATACCTGTGCAGAATTTGTACAGACAATCTCGTGACGTTTTCTCTCCCATACGGATGTACTCGTCAAGTGCGTCAGCAGCTACTCCATACGCCAATTGCCGAATAGCGGAAGTACACTTTTGTATCGGAGAAAAACCTTGTTTGCCTAACCCGTCAAACTGAAGTCTAAAATACGGATACCCTACTTCTAAATCTTCAACTATTCGTTCGAATAGTTGTCTGCTCATCCTGAACCGCCGCCTAAACATATCCGGTGTATAAATCGGGTTGACGCCAAAGTAGTCCCGCATAAGCCGCTCGTTTGCAGTTACTCGACCTCTTTCAATGTTTGCGGCCCTCTCTCTTGTTGACGATGAGGCGGTGCTACCATACAGTGTGAGAAATAAGAGGTTGAGAGAATAAGAGGTTGAGAGGTGTGAGAAATAAGAGGTTGAGAGGTGTGAGAAATAAGAGGTTGAGGGTTAAATATATAGTGGGATTAAATTGAGAATTTTTTTTTAAGAAAGAGCCGTTCAACGGTTATTTTTTAAAAAATTTAATTAAAATTTTTTTTTTTAAAAAACCCTCGGGATGGATCGGGATCCCATCCCCGAAAACCATCCCGCCCCGCATGCCCATCCCGAGCCGTAGCCCAACCCCGCTGCCACCCCGCTGCCACCTCACCCATCCCGAGCCCATCCCGAAGCCCGCTACTGATGGCCTTAGTTGTGAATGATATATTATTTTGACGAAAATTGTACTTTTTTAAATATTACCTTAAATAAAAAATAATATTTCTAAATTAAAAATTAAATTAAGCTTATCTTAGATGTCTTAAATAGAAAATAAATTTTTAAATAAAAATTAAATCATATTAAAATCATAAAAACTGTAAAATATAAGGTTTTATAGTTCTCTATGTTTTTATGGTTGTTATATATATATATATATATATATATATATATATAAGAAGGTTCAAACGAGAACGATAACTATTTACGAGAACTACGAGAACGGCCGACCATGTACAAAATCACTGGTGATTCATGTACAAAATCACTGGTGATTAAAATTCTGGACACGCGCGGTTTGTCCCGCGGTTTGCAAAGCGCGCGGTTTGTCCCGCGGTTTGTACTGTGAATCACCAGTGATTTTGTACATGGTCGGCCGTTCTCGTAGTTCTCGTAAATAGTTATCGTTCTCGTTTGAACCCACCTATATATATATATATATATTATATAAGCATGTGATCATTTGAAAAGTGTCATTTTTGGTGGAAAGTGTGAGAAGTAATTTTAATCTATTGATCACTTTTAATCAAATACTTATCATGAATTTGTGAGAAGTACATATCTCATTCAACGGATAACCACTTCTCACGCTTCTCATCAAATTTGACATTTCTCATCAAAACCCAATCCTAGATATATTATTGTGAAATTTGATGAAGAAAAGGAAAGGTTAAATGGAAACACCAATGATGTTGGTGATGAAGAAATTGAGACAGTGAAATGTCTAATAATATTGCATGCGTTTGTTTGCCTATATCAACCTGGAGAAGATGCTCCTCCTTGTTTTTCTTTTCTTTTAACTTTTAATATCTCCATTGTTCTAAAGATAACTATAGATGTCACCCACACATTCTCATTTTAAAGATAAAATTGATTCTTAATGAACGTTTAATTATAATAAATAAGACTTAAAATAGGTAGGTCTTATTTACGATATATAATTACACATACATTCAGAAGATTATTTATTATGAAGACTTCATCCAATCGATTCTATCAAGATCTTGTAGATCGTGATGTTTTTGTTTCCTTTTTGCTATCTTCTTACTAGCTGTAATAAAATTCGGCTTCTTGTTTCAAAAAAAAAAAAGACCAAAAATACCCTCTCTATCGGAAAAAAATTAATATTGTTTTCAATATTGATTGTCCAACTTATTAGATGCAAAAGTATTATTAAGAAACTTTGTATGCATGATTTAATTCAAAATTAAATAACAGTTAAATGTGAGTGTTTAGGATGACACTGAAGACATTAAATTATATTTACAACTTGAATTATAGATATTTTAAGGTAAAGTGTTTTATTGTTTAGTGAATATAAAGCAAAACAATCTTGTTAACCCAAATTAAATAACTTCATTTTACACAATATATAATAATAATAATAGGGCAAATTACATTAAAAAGTAACGTACTTTGTTCTAATTTCTATTTTGGGTAACGTACTCTTAAAACATTCATTTTGGTACTTGGAAAGTAAATTTTCAAATATTTAAGTACCTGAGTTACCGGTTTAGCCATTAACAGGTACCGATGCTTATGTGTCAAATGGCATGGCATACAACTAATATCAATTGCCATCAATTGCGTTTCTTTATTTTTTAATAATAATAATAATAATGGGTAAGAGTGTGATTTTACCACCAACACTTTCATTTATTTTTTGTTCTTGTTGCGATTTTTACGAAATATTCTGAAAAAACGTGCTCCAAATATTCAATAAAAAAACTCACATAAAATTTATTATGTTCCTAAAAACAGAATCATTTATTAATTATTTATATAGGCATCAAAATAAATCATAAATGGTAAACGCTTACTAACAAATCTTAT
The DNA here is from genome assembly GCA_033807775.1 of Saussurea involucrata. Taxonomy (NCBI): domain Eukaryota; kingdom Viridiplantae; phylum Streptophyta; class Magnoliopsida; order Asterales; family Asteraceae; genus Saussurea; species Saussurea involucrata. The sequence continues at coordinate 159,949,082 of CM066319.1, forward strand.
GCGCCCTCATTTATCTTAATCTGTTGTATTTCATAGGCATCAAAATAGATTATTGGTAAACGTCTTTTATCCAGTAAGTACTAACCGAGAAAAAGTTATCTCTTCACTTACTAGGTAATATTCTCTTGCATTATATGCTTCTCATTGCCCAACATTCTCTGGCTTTTTCATGCTCATTCGGTAAGGTAAATGACACCACTAAATGCTTATGCATGTGGTAATAGTTTCGTAAATGACCCTTACATATTAAGTCAATAGATTTCACCAAATTTACACCAAAACATGTTCTTATATACATACCCTTCAAAATTAATGATTACAAGTATATCTTTTTGGTGGATGGAGTATCTAGCCTTGTCGTGCACCACCTCCTGTACTTCTTTCCTTATTTTTATCATGTCTGGGCCTCGCATGCTTCCCCATTTGCCTTTTTCAAGTCCCTAATTCTCTATAAATACCTTACTTCATCACCAACTAACTCGCCAAACTCCTGTGTCTCCTTGCTTATAAGTTATATATATACATAATCTTTTCGTTCTAAAACATCTATAAAATGGCGAGTTTCAGTAGAACCTTTTTGATTTCTGTGTTGATCATGTTATTCCTGACCAATGCGGTAGTGCAAACAAATGAAGCAAGAAAGATAGCTGAAAAACTGGTCATGGCTGAAGAAAGTGGCTCCACAAACCCTAGCCAAATCTCACCACCACCTTCCGGCGGTGTGGATGCTTTTCGACCCACCACACCTGGCCATAGCCCTGGTGTTGGTCATTCTGTTCATAACTAAGAATGTAATAAACAGATGTGCGGGGGGAGGTTATTTACATCCGCTTCTTTTTCTCTTCTTTTCTTGGGAGGGGATTATTGCATTTTTGTCCTTTTGAAAGATGACCAAGAAAATTCCACTTCAGATAGGCCGAAGCTTTTTCTATCCTTGCATTTTTAATACACCCCCGGCAATTCACTAGAAACGCGCGATTTAGAGATGTAATAATGTTTCATTTTGTTAGGATTTGTGTAACATGTCGTTTTATCCAAGCTTCTTTATTCAATGCTGATTATTATTGGCACCAAGATTCTACTTTATTTACATATATAATCATGGTGAAACGATTGTAAAATATAGCATTCACAATCTGATCGTCCAATTTCACAATCTGATCGTCCAATTTCTCTCTTTTTGGACGTGCTACAATTATTATAACAAATGCGTTCAACAAAACCATGAGCAGCACGAATTTTCGACGCGTATCATGATTTATTTCAAGTGTACCGAAATTTATTGGTACGAAAAGAAAGGAAGACATAATTAAGAGGACAAGAAATATGATGCAATTGTATATGCATTCAATCGTGCAAGCATGAAGCTACCCTTAGAGGTCCTACATGCAAGTGATTGATGATAATCCTTCATTGTTCAAGTTCCTTATCATTGTGAAAGGAGAAAAATATAAAAAAAAAGGATGCACTTTTTCATGCAAACTCATCACTATAATTTGTTCAAAAGTAAAATACCAAACAAACGAATTACCCAATATATTTTATATAACTGTAGGCTTTAGATCAACGATGTATACAAACATTCCATCTACCCAAAAGGTAGAGACTATTTCTTTGAAAACCTCGACTTAAAAAACAAAAATTTAAAGGAACATGTGAGAAACGTAGTATAGGAGTGCGTGTACACAAATAATATGTATATAATGGATAAAAAAGGGTAGCATGAACGTACAACATACTAAGATAGAACAAACGAGAAATCATAAAACACGGTCACGACAAAATAAATGATTACCCACAAAATTTACTCAGAGAAATTTCCGTCAGTGATTATCCAGGGATCACCCAGAAATACCAATGGTTCAGTATTCAAGAAAATACCCATGGACACCCAGATAATCCATGTGTAATGTGTTACTGATTTGCATTACCCACCAACTTTTCTAACCGTTGTCTGATGAATCACCCTTTAGCAACATATTTCTTAGAGAAAAGTTCGTAGGTAAAAGTCTTTCTTTTAGTAGTGAGTACCTACGGTTACTAAGTAATGAAAGAAATGAGATGGGCATACATGTAGCACCCCGAAAATTTGGCAACAAATGACCCTTATTGTAATAATCGAGACTTTTATTTAAATAGAGTAAGTTTTGTGGGAGGATTTCATATTTTTGTAGTTTGGGGTCAGTTTCGCAAATTGAGGAAGAGTAAAAAAAACCCCCTTTTTGTTGCATAAAACCCTAGAGATAATCATCTGGTGTGGATGACGGCTAGAGAGGGAGAGAGCAGAGACAATTGTTCAAATTGCAACCAAGAGAAGACTTCATCAATCTACAAGTTCGAAGAGGAGGGGTATTGGAGTTTGTTTCGGCATTGTCTCATAGCAGGTAACCTCTTCTCTCTAAATCTTGAGCTTAGAAATTGTTGCTAGGTTTGGGTTTTGTAAGTTTTGCTTAAAATTGAAAAGACGCTTTAAAGGGGTTAGCTAACCACTATAAAAGGATTAATAGAGTTAGATTAATCACTTGTGTGGAAAAGAGACTTGGTAATCGATCGAATAGGTTAATTTTCGGTCCTATTGATTAACCAGTATCGCATCGCTTTAATACGAGATTCCGGAATATGTTAGGTTCCGGAACTGGGTTTTAATTGCAAAAGATCCGGTAGTTGATTTTAAGGATCCAATATTAATTTATAAATGAGATCCGGAATTTGTAGTAATTTGGGTAGGGATCCAGAATCCTTTATAAGGTTCCGGAATTGTAATTAATTGTACCGATCAGATCCGGTAGTCCAAAAGAGAACCGGAATTGGGCCTAATTAATAAAGTCCGAAATTTAGTCTAAATTGAAGGGAATCCGGAATCTGGGCCGAACAACAAGATCCGGAGTTGAACTTTGTTAATATGGATCCGGAACTTGGTAAGGGAGGTCCGAACTTTTGCTAACCACGTGATGGATCCGGAATGCCTTTGTAATTGGGCCGTAACCCATGAATTTAGATGGGACCCAATTTTGTTTAAGTCTTGGGCTAGCCACGTGACCCCAATTTTGTTTAAGTCTTAGGCTAGCCACGTGACCCCAATTTTATTTAAGTCTTGGGCTTGCATATTATTATGATCCGGAAATGTAAATAGTAGTGATCCGGAATACATTTTGAGATCCGGTATTTAATTCATGGACCTAGAAATTTATTTGTATTGGGCTTGAAGTAATGGATCCGAAATTTTATTATTTTGGATTGTGGATCCGATATTCAGTTAAGGATCCGGATTTTTAGTTTAGGTCCAGATTTCAGAGATCGTTGAGAGTTAAGTTAAGGAGAAAGTTATTCGAGATTAAAGTTAGCATGAGATTCATTATTTTTATACTTTTATCAACATAGGTGTTCCTCGTAAAATCTGAAGTTTCGCGAGGAGAAATGGTTAAAGCGCCAGGTGAGTTTTTCTAACTAAAATACGTGATTTTATACGTGTTTTCAAAGTAAGTGATTGAGTAGAAATGCCATGTTATTTTACATGATTTTTACTTGTTTGAAAGTTATATGAGATGTATGCATACATTATGGTAGACGTAAATTGGCTAAGTCGAGGGGAGGTTCCGCCAGTGCTCATGCCGGGGGGAGGTTCCGTTTATGCCATGGGAGGAGTGACCCTGCAACGCAGCGTGAGACTGACTCGTTGTCACTCTTGAGTGACTTCAGGGTGCCATTTACGAGAGCGGATTTATCCGTGAAAGTTTTATGTAAAGTTATGTGATAGTTTTATGAAAAGCTATGTGAAAGTTTTATGCAAAGATATTTGAAAGTTATAAACTGTTTTTAAATGATTTCGAGAACTGTCAGGAGGGAGCTCACTAGACCTCATGGTCTAACCCTCGCATTTTTCCAAACTAAACATTTTCACGTAAGTAGATAGTAGGAGGCTCAAGTAAGTGAGCAAGAGCAGGATAGAGTACGGATGCAGATAGAGACAGTGCCTTTGACACTTATAGAAACTAGTATGTTCTCAGTTGTGTATAGGTTGTTTCCGCCAACCTAAGTTTTGAGACAGATGTAATGAAATTTTTGGGACCCATTATTGTAATTCTTTAAATATAAATGCTATGTATGCTTTATTTTAGACTGGGTCATTACAATTGGTATCAGAGCCATAGTTTAAGGGATTTAGGTGACCGGACGGGCCTAAACTTAAACTTTGGGAGTAGAAATCACAACTGAGAATCAGGAAATGCGTTAGGAATGCACAATTGTAGAGATATGACTAATAGGGTATCGAGGACAGTCATGTAAGGTATGTTTGGGATACACCTGGCCAGTGTAATTGCGAACTTACAGGTACATGTATGTGCTTAATTTGCCTTAGTATTCCGAAGTTGTAGTCTTAAGCTAGTTTATCTGCCGTGTTCGAGTAATCTAGAATGTCAGCAAGATCCATGAGAGGTAGATTGAGACCCATTGTTGGAGAAGTATCGTGATAGATCATGTATGATGTGATGTATGTATACATCGTAGAGAAGGAAATGTTGTTTGGAATGTTATGAGCCGTCTAGAGGTAGATCTTCGTGGGTTCGAAGAGGATGAGCGATTGATTTTGAGTAAGACTCCTGGTTCTGGAGAGTCCTAGTTCTAGAAATCATGTGATAGATCAGTTGTGATGGTAAGGGGGAAAAGTGTCGAGATCTTGAAAGCTTCAATTCAAGAACGAGTGGAGGACTAGAGTCCCGACTCTTTAGTCTAGCTTTTCAGTGACTGGATCGATAAAGGGAAGATATCTGTGGTGGATTGAAATGTGTAGAGGTAGAATGTGAGATGATTGATCAAGACGAAAATAGTATGAAATGGTTGAGTAAGTGGGCCATGGAATGCATGTATAGCAAGTGTTGCAAGGCCGAGAGGGCGACCACCGGTCGAAAGTAGAGTGTCAATGATAAGTTGCGTGAGTAAAACGGTTGACCTTGCTTAAGTGAGTAGCCTTCATTTGCAAATAGAATTTCATGCATTGCGTCCTTGTGTATGTTACATGAGTTTTTGAGATTAAAAGCAAATGCGTAAATAGCAATTTTTGGTCGGGATTGAGTCAGTATGTGCAAGCGTGTATTTAAAGAAAAAGGCAATCCCATTTACGTCGCACAATGAAATTTTGAGCTTAGCAGTTTGCAAAATACTTCACACTTTTCATGATAAGTTAAATTGTGGCAAAAAGTCAAGAAAACGTTTGCCAGCAAAACGTTTATAACCAAAATGAGTATTGACACGTTGAAGTCATATAAATGGGTGTGAGAGCCGACTGGTTTATTTCGTGTCGGTAATTTCTTTCAGAATTTTGTTGTATGGAAGATTTTCATTCCAGATGTTACTGTCGTAACCATGTCGTTTTGGTAGAGTAAGATTGAGTTTTACAAAAAGGGTGCATGCAAACGATTCTCGAGATCGTTGTGCAGGGCATTGGAGTTATGAGAATGTTGGGGTCATGTGTACCCAAGTTGTTTCCAAGTGTTGTTCTTTAAAATGTGAAAATGTGCGAAATGATTTATTTATCGCGTTGTCATGCATGAAGGCTATGAACTCACTAGGTCGTAGAGTATTACATTTTAAGATAAGGAAGGATTCTGAGAGCGGAGAGATGTTGGGCAAACCAGGAGAGAATGAAGTGGACTTTAGTGTCGATTGTATGAGGGTCTGTACCCTTGTTCGGTGACTGGAAATACAGTTGCCGAGGGACAGTTGTGTCCGGAAGAAAGATTAGTAGTCATCAAGGTGTTGGTATTAGCAACCCGTTATGAGTAGTGTGGTGAGGCATAAATGAAATATCCTCTACGTCGTATAAGAGTTTTAAGGTGATCTTGTAATTTTGACGTTGCACGAGTAAGTTTTGAAATGAGGCCGATGGGATATGAAGTTGATTAGGATATGTGGAGGAATTAAGTTCACATAAAGAACCTTGCTAACAAAAAGGTTAGGGAAGTATCAACAGGTCGACTATTAATGTTGAAGTCGGCAGCTGTGTAAGGCGTCCGAGGCCGAAGACTTGAATCAGAAGGTTGAAAGTTGAGAAAATCCCTCAAGTGTGTAGACGCAAGAAGTCATCTAGGAAAGATAGGTACATGCATAGTGGTGGATCACCTTGTATGGGTGTTAAGATGGTGAAAGACTGCTGTTTTGGATAGCATTTTACTTACGAAGTTTGGACGGTTCGTAAAAGGATAAGGTATTTAGCACAAACGAAGCGAGTGTGTAGATTATATCGAATTGTGAGGGATTGTGCCCTGTCTATGTAATGGTTTGGATCGTAAAGAACTAGTAAGAAACGATTATGTTTGAGTTAATTGAGAACTCGTGAGTTGTGGTTTATCTAGAGTTTGGGGAAAGACAAAGTAGTGAGATAGACTTGGTTATATGCGAATGAATATGAAGGCAAGTTTGAGGTTGTGTACAAATGACCATGAGAGATCTGGTCCGCAGTGTGACGTTGTGGGTGGAGAATGTACGGGTGAGTAGTGGCATCAATTGGCAAGATAAATGTGCCAGTCAGTGTTGTAGTAATGTGATGTTAGAAAGAGGAAGCATCAGATGGAAGCCTTTTCGGAGATTTCGGATGAGGTGTACGATTTGTTAATCAAGTTGTTGGAGCACGTGGTTTGTAAGTTGGCGTTGTGATACGACTATTATCGGAATAGAATGGTAGAGCGGTAGTGGGTGGTTACCCAATTGAGAAACCAACGTTTTTGGTTGTGTGAGTCGTTAAGTAAGTATATTTTGGGATCATTAGAAGTTTAAAGAAGAGGTTGGATGGGTTATTCAAAATGTGGTGTAGTAGATGCGAAATCTTCAAAGAATGTGAATTGTTTCTTATGCGTGAAGGAAATTTTCGAGAAGGTAACAGTTGGAAATCAAGGAGCGTGTAGTGACTTCGAACACCGGTGTCATTTCGAGATAACTTGGTTGGATACCTCCAGTTAGAATTTTGGGTGCAACTGTTTGGTTGTGTATATTAATGAGAAAACATTTCAGCAGGTGGAAAGGTCGGAAGAGAGAGAAAAGTAAAGTTTGGTGGGCGGTGCTCCACGCTAATGTGGGGAAGTGGAGATCGTATGTCGGAATAAGTGAGTAGGTTGGAAGTAGTAAGCTTGGCAGTAACACCGAAAAGTGGAATAGTTTTGTGTGACCATGGTTACTCCTTCTAGTTGAGTGAGGGTAACCGAAGTTGTGTTATATATGACTGGACGCTTGTGGCAAGCAGTGAGAAGTTGACGTGTCTTCAGGGTGAGTTCAATTTGGTTAGGTGAACACTTCAATGAGAGATTATGGAGGTTTCCTTCTTTTAGTTACGTATAAGTGTGGAGTGATAAAGTGGTGAGAACGTATGAATTAGTTGTTGAGCTGTAGCCGATGTGATTCGAGAAGGGAGTATGATCGGCCTATTCGTATGTCGATTGGAAGAAGTAATCTAGAAAATTCATGTACCCCGAGGAGGGAACTCCTGGGTGTGAGTTTGTCGGCCTTGTGCCAAGTTGTCAGTGAGTGAATTTTTCCTGGTTGAAGATTTTCGTTGTTGTGGCGGGGAATTCCGCCAAGTTCTTTCTCTTAAGGAAGTAAAGATGTATGAAAGACCTTATTTAGTCGTGTTTTAAAACCGCGAGTCCCGGTGTGTGGACGGAAGCTAGCATATTGAGGTGCGGCTGGCCTTGGATTTATCAGATAGTTTTTAAGCGAGTATAGTGATCGGAGAGGTTACAAGTATATGGTGCGAGATGGCATGGCATAACAAGTGGTGACTCACCGAGGCGATTCCGAAGTACGGAGTACGGTTATGTTTTACAACAGGAAGGTTTGGGAGAAAAGTGAAGTGGACTATGTTTTTGGGAACCGTTGAAGTTATGGAAGTTGAGTAGGTAGTGTACGATCTTGTGGGGGCCGATGAGATTTTTGAGGAATTCTTAGTGCGATGCACGTCTCTATTTTGGAGAGTAAATGTTGGAAGTTGAGATGATGGCGACCTTGCAAGAAATAATGACGATAAAGAGTTGACTTTCGCCATTATTGAACGAGTTGGAACCGTGGCATACAAGTTAGACTTGTCGGAAGAATTACAGGGAGTTCATCCAACGTTTCGTGTCTCAAACGTAAGGAAGTGGTTGGCAGAAGCGGATGTGGCTGTTCCCTTGGTAGATATCAGCGTTGATGAGAAATCGACTGATGTCAACGAACCGATGGAAATCGTGGACAGTAAGGTCCGCAATACGAGGGACAAAGAGGTTCGATTAGTAAAGATTCAGCGGAGATATCATAAGGAACGAGAAGCAACTTGAGAGGTAGAAGCGGATACGAGGTCCAAATAACCGCATCTTTTCAGCAATGGAATTCCGGGGATGGAATTCTTTTGAGGGGGGAGTGTTGTAATAACCGAGACTTTTATTAAATAGAGTAAGTTTTGTGGGAGGATTTCATATTTTGTAGTTTGGGGTCAGTTTCGCAAATTGAGGCAGAGTATAAAAAACCCCCTTTTGTTGCATAAAACCCTAGAGATAATCATCTGGTGTGGGTGACGGCTAGAGAGGGAGAGAGCAGAGACAATTGTTCAAATTGCAGCCAAGAGAAGACTTCATCAATCTACAAGTTCGAAGAGGAGGGGTATTGGAGTTTGTTTCGGCATTGTCTCATAGCAGGTAACCTCTTCTCTCTAAATCTTGAGCTTATAAATTGTTGTTGGGTTTGGGTTTTGTAAGTTTTGCTTAAAATTGAAAAGATGCTTTAAAGGGGTTAACTAACCACTATAAAAGGATTAATAGAGTTAGATTAATCACTTGCGTGGAAAAGAGACTTGGTAATCGATCGAATAGGTTAATTTTCGGTCCTATTGATTAACCAGTATCGCATCGCTTTAATACGAGATTCCGGAATATGTTAGGTTCCGGAACTGGGTTTTAATTGCAGAAGATCCGGTAGTTGATTTTAAGGGATCCGGTATTAATTTATAAATGAGATCCGGAATTTGTAGTAATTTAGGTAGGGATCCGGAATCCTTTATAAGGATCCGAAATTGTAATTAATTGGACCGATCAGATCCGGTAGTCCAAAAGAGAACCGGAATTGGGCCTAATTAATAGAGTCCGGAATTTAGTCTAAATTGAAGGGAATCCGGAATCTGGGCCGAACAACAAGATCCGGAGTTGAACTTTGTTAATATGGATCCGGAACTTGGTAAGGGAGGTCCGGAATTTTTCTAACCACGTGATATATCCAGAATGCCTTTGTAATTGGGCCGTAACCCATGAATTTAGATGGGACCCAATTTTGTTTAAGTCTTGGGCTAGCCACGTGACCCCAATTTTGTTTAAGTCTTGGGCTAGCCACGTGACCCCAATTTTATTTAAGTCTTGGGCTTGCATATTATTATGATCCGGAAATGTAAATAGTAGTGATCCAGAATACATTTTGAGATCCGGTATTTAATTCATGGGCCTAGCAATTTATTTGTATTGGGCTTGAAGTAATGGATCCGAAATTTTATTATTTTGGATTGTGGATCCGATATTCAGTTAAGGATCCGGATTTTTAGTTTGGGTCCAGATTTCAGAGATCGTTGAGATTTAAGTTAAGGAGAAAGTTATTCGAGATTAAAGTTAGCATGAGATTCATTATTTTTATACTTTTATCAACATAGGTGTTCCTCGAAAAATCTGAAGTTTCGCGAGGAGAAATGGTTAAAGCGCCAGGTGAGTTTTTCTAACTAAAATACGTGATTTTATACGTGTTTTCAAAGTAAGTGATTGAGAAGAAATGCCATGTTATTTTATGTAACACCCTAAAATCAGGGCTAATTTAAACCTCGATTTATAACAATATTAAACATAAACTTTCTAAGCTTTTATACATACGTAGAGAATTAAGCATGAGGGTCATATTTACAACATAGAACTCTTCAAATAACCTATTAATCTAATCATGTCACTATAATCAGATTAACTATATTATCTAATCAATCTATTCAAAACCTCAATATTCAATAACTTCTCCGCTAATCCAAAAGCTCTCGTCCCACATCCCTTTATTTTCCCGAGCTAGTACCTAGTAAGAAAACATCATTTGAAACGATTAGGCTAACGCCTAGTGAGAACATTCGTTTTCAAAATAATATTTGTACAAATCAATGTAAACAAGGTATAACAAACCTGGTTTACCCTTTTTCTTACCACATGCATAACTGTACAATAATCCAGTCATTTCTCATGTTATGATTTCATGACTACAACCTGACAATAAGCCAGTCATTTCTCATGTTCTGATTCCATGACTACGACCTGACAATAAGCCATTCATTTCTCATGTTCTAGAGCCGCACTACGAATCTTCATGAACTCTAGATTAATGCTCTTATCCAAAGAAATCGCAATATACACATGCCTATTTCTTGGAAAGGAAATAGAGATTACAATATACACATGCCAATCCCTTCTTTTCCTTAGAAATCGGAAATTACGTTTATTCCATGATTTCTCACACACATCGGAATAACGAATAATCCTCATCTATTCCACGTGTTCATAACCACTAGTGCCTATGGATCCATTACACTCAACCGTATTTGTGCAGGTTATTACTTAATATAGATTCCTCATAGCATTCAGTATGAACAAATCATATTTATACCACCTAGATTCCTCATATCATTTAGTATGAGCAAATTTCCTTTATAAATCCCTCATATTATTCAGTATAAGCAAATCACATTTAATATGTCAATTTCTTATAACATAAATCTAACCATCAATATTATCACTCACGGTCCTTGATATAAATATTATTGTAACTCACTTGCCCAATAAATTCAATAGTTACAACTCGTACAGGTTATTGCTATAAATCATTTTCCAATATCATTAATGAATTTAAGCACAACCATCAATTTAAGATAACAAATTTTACTTTATAAAATCATTCTTCCAAAATCCATCCAAAACAATTCATTTATAAAATACACCTTACCAAAATTTAAAACATTGTAAAAAGGTAAGGTAAGAATGAACTCACCTGATAGCAGTAGTATCACTCTTACTTTTCTTCCTCAAAATAATATGAACTTTTGTCACCAACTCCACAGAGATCTGAAATACTCAAATACATAATGTACTAGTATCAATCTATTGTACAAGACCCTTAAAACTAAGAATCCTAAAAATAACCAAATTTCCAACCACTTATCGCAACCCACTAGTTGCGATAACCATTGTCGCAATACACAGTACTTGTCGGAACCCATTGTTGCTACATATACTTCCTATCGCAACCAACTGTTGCGATACATGCCTCATCGCAACCAACTGTTGCGATGTACACCTTGTCGCAACTAACTATTTCGATACTAATGACCTTGTCGCAACCCAAGGTTGCGACATTCATAACTATCGCAAATCTTCAAAACTATCGCAACTAACTACGGCGACATTCATAACTGTCTCAACCCACTGTATTCATACTTAACCCAGAAATTCATAAATTTAAACCATGTTTGTTTCTGTAAACGGGCAGATATGTTAAAAACAACCAATAGAACATTAACATGAACTCAGATTTCTCATAACCTTCCAAAAATATCAAAACCCATTTCTATATCTATAGAAAACTTTTAGCTACATAATAAGAAAGATTAACATGAGATATTTACCTTTAATTTCACAAGCTTGAACCCTCAAATTACAATTAAATCTTCCAGCCAACCAAACTTGCCTTTCTTCTTCTTCTTTCTTGGTTTTCTTTCTCTCTCTCTCTCTCTCTCTCTCTCTCTCTCTCTCTCTCTCTCTTTTGCTGTACACAATCACACACACACACTTAAGACTTCACAAGTGTTTTGTTTGTGTGACACATCACCCCTTTTTACTAAAAAGAGGCGGTGATTGTGATATCTCATATCACATTTACCAAACAACCCCTCCAAGTATCAACACTTAACAAGTTTAATCCATCCACTTATAAATTAAAATTAAAGTTTACCCCTTAACTTATTACTACACAAACAATTAACGTAACTTAATCGGGATAAACTCTAATATTAATCTATCACACAATAAATCATATTTTATCAAATAATTATACTCAAATTATTTAATAAACCTAAACATAATCTTTTATGAAAAATCGAGATGTTACAATACTCCCCAACTTGAAAATGACTTCGTCCTCGAAATCAAAGCTAGGTAAACCAATGAGGATATTAAATCTTCATATCCCCTTCCAGCTCTAAAATCACATTAACATCTCAATGATATAATACCATTGTACTTATAACCACATACTTAAACTGTAATTTCTTAATAGATCTCTCTAAAATCGCTTCCAGTTCTTCCACACAACGACTCTTCACATCCATTATTAACTCAGTAAATGGAATCACATCCTACCAACATAAAGTATGTCATATATCCCTTTTAATTTCTAGTCTTTTATACTTAATCACAAATAAAAGTCCATAAAGAACAAGGACTCGGTTTTCCACATCTCCTGGATCTTACATCCTTAAACATTACCCGCTCCCCAACTTGAAAACGACCTAACATTTCATCAGTCTCCTTTGGTTATTAATCCAAATCCTATTACCGGACAAAGTTATCCGCACATGAACTAAGACATGGTTATTAGGAGACAAATTAATCTCGAATCGGAAACATCCCTAGCCCATCATACACGATAATGTCCGCTTTGCGCATACCCTCTGCATAACAGCATGCCAGTACCGCTCACGGTTTTGTTCCTGCCCGCACAGGCATACGCGGGACGCACTCAGACCGCACCCAGTGACAGGCAAAAGGCCTCATGCAAGGAAAGTATCCATCCACCCTATAAGGAGGACTTCGTTTTCCTCTCCTAGCCGAGGTGGGATCTCACATTTCCATTTGATATCGGTTTATTGCCATGAGCACATCATAATACTAGTAAATTTCGTCTGAGGATTTCAACTTACTAACCAAATGCCACTAATTCGTCGTGCAATACTTAAAATTCTTTTATGTACATCACATCGTCATCTACCAGTTTGGCCATTTTAAATATCACCACTCCCGTGCCCCAAGAAATGAGTCTATTCAAAGTTAATTCAATAACTCAAACTCAAATAGTCAAATCAATAAGTAACCATTTAAAAACAAAAGTAATAAAATCTTTGAGGATTTCAATTCATATAATCGGCCATAAATCTTATAAACATACCGGTAATAGTTCAAATTTCTTAAGTTCACAAATCGATAAACTGAACATCATACAAAACATACAAGAACTTCGTATAACTACATTCTTAGGTCCGATCTTTCTATCATTACTTTCCCACGTTAGCGTGGAGCACCACCCTCCAAACATTACTTGTTTATTTCTCCCAACCTTTCCACTTGCTGATAACATTTTCTCATTACTATACATAACCAAATATTTGCACCAAAATTCTAACTTAAGGCATTCAACCAAATCATCTTGAAACGATACCATCGTTCAAAGTTACTACACATTCTTTGATCTTCAATTAATACTTTCTCGGACAATTCTTTTACACATAAGAAGCAACTCACATTCCTTAAGGATTTTGTATTTACTACACCTCATTTTGACTAACATACGCATCATCTTCTTTAAACTTCCAATGATTCCAAAAATATTCTTAATTAGCGACTCACATAACCAAAACACTTTGGATAAACACCCACTACCGCTCCGACATTCTATTCCGATATTAGCCATATCACCACGTCATCTTGCAAACCACATGCCCCAACAACTTTATTGACAAAATAGTACACTTCATCTGAAATCCCCGAAAAGACTTCCATCTGATGCTTACTCTTTCTAACATCACTTATCTTGGAAATTGATGCCACTACTCGTCCGTACATTCTTTACCCATAACATCTCACAGCAGACCAGGTCTCTCATAGTCATTCATATACTTCAAACTTACCTTCATGTTCTGTCGCATAATTAACCGAGTCTATTTTACTACTTTATCCCTCCCCAACTTTAGTTGAACCATAACTTACGAGTTTCTAATTAACTCAAACTTACTCGTTTCTTTCTAGCTCTTTGTGATTCCAAACTATTACATAGGCAGGGCACATTTCCTCACGGATCGGCATAGTTTATACACTCACTTCGTTCGTGCCTAATATTTCATCCCTTACAAACCATCCACCTCGTAAGTAAAACGCTTATCTAAAACAACAGTCTTTCACCATCCTAATACCCCTACAAGGTGGTTCTTCAACTTTCAACCTTCTGATTCAAGACTTCAGCCTCATACACCTTACACAGTGGCCGACTTTAACATCAATAATCGACCTGTCGATACTTCCTTAACCTATTCTTCAACAAGGGTCCCTAACTAAACCTAATCCTTCCAACATATCATAATCCAATTCACTTCCCATCATTTTCATCTCAAACTTACTCGTGCAACGTTATTATCACAAGATCACCTTAAACTTTTTATTTGACGTTGAGGATATTTCATTCCTACTTCACCACACTACTCGTAACAAGTTGCTAATACCAACGCATTGATGACTTATAGTCTTTCCTCTGGATACAACCATCCTTTGACAACCATATTTCCGTCATCGAACAAAGGTATCGACCCTCGTACAACCGGCACTAAAGTCCACTTCTGATTCTTCCATTACCCACCTCTCTTATTGAGCACGAATACCCAAAAATTACTTTTTGTAACAAAACCATAGACTATAATTGAAATTAGGAAATCACCTGATAGATTAATGTAGAATCAGATTATAATCCCACTTCCTCTTCCAAATAACAATCAAAATAGTCTTACCATTTTGTACACGTTCTACTAACTAAACGGAATACGTAGATAATATTTAATTTATCCTACTTTTACTCAGAAATCTTCAAAGGTTGTAAACTTCCATTTGTTAGATCGATTTACAAAGTATCTTCCAAAAATAGCAACTAGTATAGCTAACTTTTAACAAAAGATTATAGTACAAAAGATAAGTTAGCACCACTATCACATAATATATATATATATATATATATATATATATATATATATATATATATCCATATATAGAATTTATAAAGACTATATCATGACTACATCCGTACTTTCCTTAACGTCTTCCACCATTATGTGAAATATTCAATCCGTTGATGTTGGAGTGTTGGGTTTCTTATCTTTCAATCTTGGGCAATCCCTCCGATAATGACCAAGATTCTTACATTCATAGCAAGTCGACCCTTGAATATGACAGTTTTTAATCGTGTGGCCAGCTTCCCCGCACTTGAAACTTTTAATATACAACTTGGTTCCTCGACGGGATTCAATACAATGATTCTTAACAAAAGTTTCCGGCTTCTGGCAAGGTTTTGATCTATCCTCCCATTTTCTTTTCTCTCCCGCTCGAGTTATTTCAACTCCATTTTCAGCATAAATTTCTTCTATTCTATCGTCAATTTTAAATACTGGATTCACAGGGGGAGTTACAACATCGATACTCACCTCCGGTCTATGCAACTTAACGATATGATCATTCAACATTTTTGTAAACATTTCCTGTTGTTGAGTCAATGCAGCATTCATAACCCGCATCACGTTTTCCATTATATGGGACTCCATAGTAGATTCTGTCATTACCAAATCATAAGTACCAGTACTCCTTCTATGAGTTTGACTTTCCAATCCACCTATTAAAGGTTGCCTCGGCGGACTTTCATGGGTCCCGCCAGTTCCAGGTTGTCCATCCAACCCCCGATCATTTATTGCTCTGTCCTCCGAAGAATTAGAAGACCTTGTTGGTGTATTCACCATTATTCTGATATAACACAAAGAGATAACCATAAAAATGGTTACACACATCTTAGACATACGAAACATACTTTACCAATCATTAGTCACTGTAACAATTTATAAACAAGTATACTCGTGTAGTAATATATTCATAATAACAGTAGCTAATTGAGATTATGAACATACTACACATGAGAATCCTCGTTACCATCATACAGTACTAGTTTCACGTATTTCCGTCGACTATAAGACTATCCCGTCTTAGTACTTCTACCCATATCTCACGAATCATCACTTAATTCATCTCAGCTTAAGTCTAGGTATCTCAATTAGCATACCTAGTTCGCATAAACTAATGCTCTGATACCATATTGTAACACCCTAAAATCAGGGCTAATTTAAACCTCGATTTATAACAATATTAAACATAAAATTTCTAAGCTTTTATACATAAGTAGAGAATTAAGCATGAGGGTCATATTTACAACATAGAACTCTTCAAATAACCTATTAATCGAATCATGTCACTATAATCAGATTAACTAGATTATCTAAGCAATCTATTCAAAACCTTAATATTCAATAACTTCTCCGCTAATCCAAAAGCTCTCGTCCCACATCCCTTTATTTTCCCGAGCTAGTACCTGGTAAGAAAACATCATTTGAAACGATTAGGCTAACGCCTAGTGAGAACATTCGTTTTCAAAATAATATTTATACAAATCAATGTAAACAAGGTATAACAAACCTGATTTACCCTTTTTCTTACCACATGCGTAACTGTACTTTGATAACGGGTTAAACCCGGTTCCATGACTACAACCTGACAATAAGCCAGTCATTTCTCATTTTCTGATTTCATGACTACGACCTGACAATAAGCCAGTCATTTCTCATGTTCTGATTCCATGACTACGACCTGACAATAAGCCAGTCATTTATCATGTTCTAGAGCCGCACTACGAATCTTCATGAACTCTAGATTAATGCTCTTATCCAAAGAAATCGCAATATACACATGCCCATTTCTTGGAAAGGAAATAGATATTACAATATACACATGCCAATCCCTTCTTTTCCTTAGAAATCGGAAATTACGTTTATTCCACGATTTCTCACACACATCGAAATAACGAATAATCCTCATCTATTCCACATGTTCATAACCACTAGTGCCTATGGATCCATTACACTCAACCGTACTTGTGCAGGTTATTACTTAATATAGATTCCTCATAGCATTCAGTATGAGCAAATCATATTTATACCACCTAGATTCCTCATATCATTTAGTATGAGCAAATTTTCTTTATAAATCCCTCATATTATTCAGTATAAGCAAATCACATTTAATATGTCAATTTCTTATAACATAAATCTATCCATCAATATTATCACTCACGGTCCTTGATATAAATATTATTGTAACTCACTTGCCCAATAAATTCAATAGTTACAACTCGTACAGGTTATTGCTATAAATCATTTTCCAATATCATTAATGAATTTAAGCACAACCATCAATTTAAGATAATAAATTTTACTTTATAAAATCATTCTTCCAAAATCCATCCAAAACAGTTCATTTATAAAATACACCTTACCATAATTTAAAACATTGTAAAAAGGTAAGGTAAGAATGAACTCACCTGATAGCAGTAGTATCACTCTTACTTTTCTTCCTCAAAATAATATGAACTTTTGTCACCAACTCCACAGAGATCTGAAATACTCAAATACATAATGTACTAGTATAAATCTATTGTATAGGACCCTTAAAACTAAGAATCCTAAAAATAACCAAATTTCCAACCACTTATCGCAACCCACTAGTTGCGATAACCATTGTCGCAATACACAGTACTTGTCGCAACCCATTGTTGCGACATCTACTTCCTATCGCAACCTACTGTTGCGATACATGCCTCATCGCAACCAACCGTTGCGATGTACACCTTGTCGCAACTAACTATTTCGATACTAATGAACTTGTCGCAACCCAAGGTTGCGACATTCATAACTATCGCAAATCTTCAAAACTATCACAACTAACTACGGCGACATTCATAACTGTCTCAACCCACTGTATTCATACTTAACCCAGAAATTCATAAATTTAAACCATGTTTGTTTCTGTAAACATGCAGATATGTTAAAAACTACCAATAGAACATAAACATGAACTCAGATTTCTCATAACCTTCCAAAAATATCAAAACCCATTTCTATATCCATAGAAAACTTTTAGCTACATAATAAGAAAGATTAACATGAGATGTTTACCTTTAATTTCACAAGCTTGAACCCTCAAATTACAATTAAATCTTCCAGCTAACCAAACTTGCTTTTCTTCTTCTTCTTTCTTGGTTTTCTTTCTCTCTCTCTCTCTCTTTCGCCGTACACAATCACACACACACTTAAGACTTCACAAGTGTTTTGTTTGTGTGACATATCACCCCTTTTTACTAAAACGAGGCGGTGATTGTGATATCTCATATCACATTTACCAAACAACCCCTCCAAGTATCAACAGTTAACAAGTTTAATCCCTCCACTTATAAATTAAAATTAAAGTTTACCCCTTAACTTATTACTCCACAAACAATTAACGTAACTTAATCGGGATAAACTCTAATATTAATGTATCACACAATAAATCATATTTTATCAAATAATTATACTCAAATTATTTAATAAACCTAAACATAATCTTTTATGAAAAATCGAGATGTTACAATACTCCCCAACTTGAAAATGACTTCGTCCTCGAAATCAAAGCTAGGTAAACCAATGAGGATATTAAATCTTCATATCCCCTTCCAGCTCTAAAATCACATTAACATCTCAATGATATAATACCATTGTACTTATAACCACATACTTAAACTGTAATTTCTTAATAGATCTCTCTAAAATCGCTTCCAGTTCTTCCACACAACGACTCTTCACATCCATTATTAACTCAGTAAATGGAATCACATCCTACCAACATAAAGTATGTCATATATCCCTTTTAATTTCTAGTCTTTTATACTTAATCACAAATAAAAGTCCATAAAGAACAAGGACTCGGTTTTCCACATCTCCTGGATCTTACATCCTTAAACATTACCCGCTCCCCAACTTGAAAACGACCTAACATTTCATCAGTCTCCTTTGGTTATTAATCCAAATCCTATTACCGGACAAAGTTATCCGCACATGAACTAAGACATGGTTATTAGGAGACAAATTAATCTCGAATCGGAAACATCCCCAGCCCACCATACATGATAATGTCCGCTTTGCGCATACCCTCTGCATAACAGCATGCCAGTACCGCTCACGGTTTTGTTCCTGCCCGCACAGGCATACGTGGGACGCACCCAGACCGCACCCAGTGACAGGCAAAAGGCCTCATGCAAGGAAAGTATCCATCCACCCTATAAGGAGGACTTCGTTTTCCTCTCCTAGCCGAGGTGGGATCTCACATTTCCATTTGATATCGGTTTATTGCCATGAACACATCATAATACTAGTAAATTCCGTCTGAGGATTTCAACTTACTAACCAAATGCCACTAATTCTTCGTGCAATACTTAAAATTCTTTTATGTACATAACATCGTCATCTACGAGTTTGGCCATTTTAAATATCACCACTCCCGTGCCCCAAGAAATGAGTCTATTCAAAGTTAATTCAATAACTCAAACTCAAATAGTCAAATCAATAAGTAACCATTTAAAAACAAAAATAATAAAATCTTTGAGGATTTCAATTCATATAATCGGCCATAAATCTTATAAACATACCGGTAATAGTTCAAATTTCTTAAGTTCACAAATCGATAAACCGAACATCACACAAAACATACAAGAACTTCGTATAACTACATTCTTAGGTCCGATCTTTCTATCATTACTTTCCCAAGTTAGCGTGGAGCACCACCCTCCAAACATTACTTGTTTCTTTCTCCCAACCTTTCCACTTGCTGATAACATTTTCTCATTACTATACAATAAATCATATTTTATCAAATAATTATACTCAAATTATTTAATAAACCTAAACATAATCTTTTATGAAAAATCGAGATGTTACATTTTTACATGATTTTTACTTGTTTGAAAGTTATATGAGATGTATGCATACATTGTGGTAGACGTAAATTGGCTAAGTCGGTGGGAGGTTCCGCCAGTGCTCATGCCGGGGGGAGGTTTCGTTTATGTCATGGGAGGAGTGACCCAGCAAGGCAGCGTGAGACTGACTCGTTGTCACTCTTGAGTGACTTCAGGGTGCCATTTACGGGAGCGGATTTATTAGTGAAAGTTTTATGTAAAGTTATGTGATAGTTTTATGAAAAGCTATGTGAAAGTTTTATGCAAAGATATTTGAAAGTTATAAACTGTTTTTAAATGATTTCGAGAACTGTCAGGAGGGAGCTCATTAGACCTCATGGTCTAACCCTCACATTTTTCCAAACTAAACCTTTTCAGGTAAGCAGATAGTAGGAGGCTCAGGTAAGTGAGCAAGAGCAGGATAGAGTACGGATGCAGATAGAGACAGTGCCTTTGACACTTATAGAAACTAGTATGTTCTCAGTTGTGTATAGGTTGTTTCCGCCAACCTTAGTTTTGAGACAGATGTAATGAAATTTTTGGGACCCACTATTGTAATTCTTTAAATATAAATGCTATGTATGCTTTATTTTAGACTGGGTCGTTACACTTTTTATCTAATTTTATGTATTTTATCCTCTTGGCTTTAGTCAATCTCAACCGTGGTTCAAGTGGCAATAAATCGAGGGGTGAAAAGGAGTGAAAAGAGGCTCGGTACACTGGCAGCAATAGTGTCCGCCGATAGTGCCCAGTGGCACTATCGCGTGTCACAATCACGAGTATTGTACCGCCAGTTAGGGGTTTGGGGCGCGAGTATGCCCGGCGATAGTGAAACAACACTTACGGGATTTTTATCATTTATCTGATTTTGGGAGCAACTTAGCCTTTCTCTCTCTGTGTTTTTGGTAAGAACAAACCCTAAACCCCCCTCTTCATTTATTGTGATGCTTGAATGCATTAATGGTGATTCTTCTCACTTCTAGGGGTGATTTTTAAGGAGTCTCAAGTGTTCTTCACATCCTCACTCATTTCTTCTCTCCTTAGGTTTTGGTTTTTCTACAAACCTCAGCAAGGTGAGTTCATTCTCCTTCCATAAAACTTATACAAGTTAAAATGAGTCTTTTAATCTTCTAAACGTCTCCTTGCTACACATTTCTTGACTTGGATGAACTTTCATCAAAACTTTATTTTGGATATTTTATGGTTTTACTTGGATGAGTTGGTTTATAAAGATACATGATGATCATTCTTGGTATACTTGTGATTTACCTACTTGTGGAAATTAATTTCTCAAATTTATGGGTTCTAATATATTAGGTCAAAATTAGGGTTTTGACATATTTGGAGGTTTTGATGAAATACTTGTGTAAATGGATTTCCTATGAGAATATAATGGGCAAAATAGTGTTTTAAAAACTATGGAATGTTATGGAGAATTATAAAAAGGATTTTTGTGGTAATATTATGATGACATATGTTATGGAGAAGTATTTTGAGAGGTAACCATCTTATGGTCCTAATGTTTACGTGATTGAGAATTGGTATTTATTAGTGTTGAGTGTAATGGATCCATAGGCACTAGAGTCTTTATGTTCAATGATGGAACAATAGTTTTTCACGTTGTAGCACGAAATAAGCACCGGGTGTCATGATAAGTAAGATGTGGGCCTATATGGTCGGGCATTATCTCATGAACAGTAAGTGTCATTCCCATGTGCTAGTTGTTTTCTTGGATATTCCCAGGCATAAGCTTTAAGTAGCCGAGTTCAATATCCAATGTATGTTTGATAATATGGTTGGTTTTACTAACGTATCATGTAGATTATGTTATGCTCCATCACTTACTTTGATGGCGGGTCTCCCCGCTTATTCAAGAGGTATTCGTATGAGGGTAAAAACTTATACCAAGGTTACTTTTTCTTTATCCGCATTTTATTTCATTAAAACCAGTATTACTTACAATTAACTGTTGTTCTCACTAGGCTTTAGCCTAACACTCTTCTTAGAATGACATGTTATCAGGTCATCCAAGCGGTGGGACTCCTCGGGTTTGAGCGGAGGGTCATGAAGGGAGAGTAGCATTTTTGGAGAACTTATAGCCGTACATTTTGGAACATGAACATCATATATTTTTTTCTAGTGAAATAGCAACATTCGATCGTAATCTAATCCTCGATAGTTTAGATTAGTAGGTTGTTGGGTTTTATTTAACTCATTTAAATTGTAATGTAAACGTCGTACAATTATTCCCCGTTTTGGGTGATTTGTCTATGTCAATTCCGTTTATTCCGCAATTATTCAGGTTGGAATTTTGCACCAATTTTTAGGGTGTTACAATACATGTCTTTGTTTTTTCTGTTTTTATCATACACTGGTCTTAATTTTTCCTGCTAGTTGCTTAAGCAGTACTTTCTCCAAAACATATGTGAGTTTGCATTAAAATCACGTGAGATTACGAAACATGATCATCAATACAAGGGTTAAAATAAGAGAACATGAGGATGTCCAAATCACATTTGCTTTTGCATTGAAATCACATGCGATTACGGAACAACGTCAATGTAAGGTGTGCACGCAACTTGCCCTCTGACCTAGGTCGTGGCCAAGGTCACGCGTAATCACATATGATTTTTTTTCATATGTGAGTCTAGTGTAAAATCACATATAATTGTTTTCGTGTTCTTTTATTTAGTTATTGTTCTTGTTTAAACCCGTTTCTCTCTCTCTCTCTCTCTCTCTCTCTCTCTCTATATATATATATATATATATATATATATATATATATATAGGGATGGGATCGAGAGAGAACCCTAAAAAATAAAAGAACCGAAGAACTCATCTAAACCATTAGATTGGGATGGTCCAACAGATGAGATTCAAATGGTACCGGTTAGAACCACTTTTTTCAAAAAAATAAAACCATTTCCTCCTAATTTTTAAAATCGAAAATCAATGAAAACAACAAAAATTGGAGCGAAACAAACTACATCAAAAAAAATGATCACATTATTATCTTTAATTTGACAACCATTTTGATATATACTTTTTCATCCGTTTTTCTTGGTTCTTCGGTTCTTTTATTTTCAGGTTATCCCTGGATCTTTTCTTGATATATATATATATATAGGGTCAGGTACAAGGGAAACCTCAAAAAACGGAAAACTGAAGAACACCCTAGGAGCCCTTCATCTGGACGATATGCACTTGTGCATTCAGGTTATTTGTAACATGCATTTGTAATATGCACAAATGCATAATGCACTTGTGCATTGTAACACCCTCAATTTGGAACGAGCAACTAACATTAAAATTCAATAAAATAACCATAATAAATAAAATCATTTCTACAATTCATTCCTCAAAATACCTCGAAATTAAAACAACATAAAATTCTACAGTTTGTGACTTAATACGGGCGTTACTTAATACAACATAAGTTGCTAGTCCAACTAGTGCGGAAAACTTCACTACTCAAGTGACCTCTCGTGCACCCTACTGGCATTCGCCACTTCACAATGTAGCTAGAGCTACCCCAACCTGAGCCTGTTGCACATGCCGACAAATAAAAGGGTTAGGCTTACGCCTAGTGAGTTCAAACATTTTATCATGACTACATAAAAACATAAGTCAAAAGAGTAACAGTTTAGTCATGATTTCGAAAGAGTTTACTTTAATTGCAAATCATCCATTTTCCAACTCATACATTTCCATGGGAAGGTTCCCAAAAGGTATAATACGTTTTTCCAAAATGAATTACGTTTCCAACTCACTCAAATACGTGAATAAGTCTAGTTTAGGCAAAACCTTCAAATACGGTTGACAATACATACTTGACCCGTAAAACATGGAAACCATCCATTAGATACAACACTTTATTAAAACGTAATACGAAGCAAATGTAGCATAAACCCGTCCATTAACCATGGAAAATAATCCATATGCATAAATATAACCTCCAAAAATGCGAATAAATAAAATACCCGAAATCAACACCCTTCGGAGACGGGGGAGACCCGATCTCATCGAATGTGGCAACACATAAATTAAACCACGATTAAATAAATGCAAGTAAGCTACTTGGATGTGGAAAACATATGACATCAACCATACTAGGTCTTTAGTCAATCCTCGGCATCAATCATACTAGATCTTTAGCCCATCTTAGACATCAACCAAAACTAGGTCTTTAGTCCATCTCCGGCATCAACCAAAACTAGGTCTTTAGCTGTTAGTACAATATGTCTTCAAGGTTTAAATATAGAAAGGTCAAAGTCAACGTATTGAGTTGTATTGTGTTGTTTACACCTTGTAATGTGTTTTGTAAATAGCCTTTGTGTAGGTTAGTTTAGGATGAGACTCTTAGAAACATTCTCATAATTCACATTCATATCTTAGAGAGAGAAAGTGCAGAACTCATATCTTGTATACAGTGTTCTTGATCAATGAGATGACAAATTCACATCTTCTCTATCTTGATTGATCCTTAGGGTTTAACAATTGGTATCAGAGCACGTTATTGAAGATCTTGGATTAACAATTGGTATCAGAGCAGGATCTTAGATTCAGATTGTATTTCTGTGATCATATACAAATTTTTGTGAAGATTATCAAGAAATTTTGATTGATTTCTTGAATTTTTTGAAGAAATCTCGTTTTCTTGAGATTTTTTTCAAATATTTTGTGTTTGTGATCGACTTGCTTCAAGTTTGTGATCAGTAGATTCGTCATCTGATTTGGAACAAGATTAAAGAAGGTTTCGAAGGCCAATTTCATTGATTTGAGGTTCAATTTTGAAGATTTGTGAGATTTTTGGGTTCGAACTCGAGACTCTGTTCGATCTACAAGGATTGCTTTTCAGACGTTTTCAGTGTTTATTGTGTGAAGAAAGTACATTCAGACTGATATTTCGAGCTTATCTGTGAAGTTTCTTGCAGAGATTTTTCAGATTTTAGACGTTTTTGAGATTTTTGTGAACTTTTCGCAAGATCTGTACTTTTCGCAAGATTCATCGTGGTTTTCGTAAGTTCATCATTTGTTGAAGATCATCAGAATCTATGTGTTACTTTTCGCAACCCAAAGTCACGCAAACAGTATCTTTTCGCAACCCAAAGTCACGCAAACAGTAACTTTGAGTATCCCTCTGTCGCGCATACCTCTTCAAGATTTTCTAAGTCTACTATTCGCAACTGTTGCTTGCGAAAACTGACACTTAGTCAAATTTTCTGAACTGTTCATTTCAGACCTTTCTGTATGGTTACTGTTTTTTCTGATCTGTTCTGCTTAAGATTTTTTTTTTTAGATCACGATGGCTTATCAAGTTTTCAGGTAATCGTCCTCCGATGCTTAACAAGGATTCGGATTTTGTGAAATGGATGGTCGACTTCATGGATTTCATTTCGAGAAGAGAAAATGGAGATTTAATGATAAAATCTTTCACCGAAGGCCCGTTGATCCTTTATAAACGGGAAGAAGATTTTACTGAAGAAGGGATATATCGGAAGAGAGCTGATAAAGATGCAACATTATATTTGATCCTTGTTATTTCCAAACTTCCACAATATACTTGTGCTCGATTAAATGCTTTCAAAAATAATCCTATGTTGTTGTGGAAGGAATTAACGAAGCTAATGCATGGATCGTATGTTGATTTCAGGGTAAAGAAAGTGAAGAATGCTGATAAGGAGGATACAAATCAGACAACATCAGAAATTCACATAGAGGAACCGTCAAAAGCGGAAGAAAAGAAAGTTGATTTAGAGATAAAGGAAGACATGAAGGATGTGATAGAAGATTCTGAGAAGATCACTGAGCTTACAAAGAGACTATCAGATTTAGAAAAATTAATAAAAGATGAAATAGAAGAACATAAGAAAGAAAGAGAGGGTCTAGCTCTAAGAATGTCGGATCTTGAAAAGGAATTGAAGATGAAGACTAAAGCTTGTGAAGATAACAAAGCTTTTGAACTCCAATTCCAAAGACTTTCCAAGCAGAACTCAGATTTTCAGAAAGTATTATTTTTAGAGAAGCAAAAGGTGGAGAAGGAAAGAGCCGAGTTTGAGGTTAAAAGGAAAGAGTTTGAAGTGAAGAATGGGAAGCTTTCAGAGAAAATTTCTGAACTGCAAGAAGAGTTGGATTTGGAAAGAAGTGAGTTAGAAAAGAGAAAGAAAGCTGAGTTTCAAGCAAGGAGCGTAAAGGATGATTTTTCTGTAGAACGGAAGATATTTCAGCAAGAAATTCAGAAACTCACGAAGAACTTGGCGGGTTTATCTACAGATATCATGAAGGAAAAGAGGGTGAATTGTGATATTCGGAAGAAGCTCGAGTTGATGACAAAGGAACGAAATGCCTTAAAAGACAAAGTGAGGTCGTTCAACAACTCCGAGTATTTTTCAGAATGTCCGATGCGTCCTTCTAACATTTTCTACGAGCATTCTGTGGATATGTCTTCCAAATACTATGCTGATCTTCCTTCCTACAAAAGAGTCAACATGCAATGGAAGGTAAAAGGTAAATTTCCTGGAAAAGATGTACCAAAATCATCATTTCCAAATAAGAATTTTACAACGAAAGTTAATTCTTTTGTTAATTCTTATTGCGGAAATAATGATTTTGTTAATAATAATTATGTTCAATATTGGTATGGTACTTACCATTTTCCTTCTTATAGAGCTCCGCTTAACGTGTCAGGACCCAAGACTCGTTGGGTACCAAAATCTACTTAATTTGTTTTGCAGATTTAGAGACAAGTGTTGAACTCTCGGAAGATGAAGTACTTGTGCATTCAAGAAGATATTGAACATCACATATTTTCAGGGAGTTTATTATTTTTTTATATACATGTGATTAATGACAAATCTTTTGGTATTTTATAGGGGGAGAAAGATAAAAGACAATGGCTTTTGAACACATCAGTTCAAAACCCGCACTTCAACGGTAATGGCTTCTGAATACATCAATTCAGGACCCGTACTTCAAAGGCTATGACTTCTAAACATATCAGTTTAGAACTCGTACTTATCAGGTGATATCCTTTCACTGTCATATCTTTCTATTTTTAGGACATGTGCTTAAAGGTAACATTGTGTTATATTTTATGTCTACTAACGTTGAAAGTTTGAACCTTCACAAATTTAATTCAATGAAGTGAAAAATTCTTCAATTTTTCATTCAATGAATAAAATGTGTGTTAAGGATGATTTTACGAGCATTTTTGTATAGTCAGAGTTATATTTGTTTCTACTTTCGCTTCTGAAACAAGTCGAAAGGTCAGCGAAACATGTTTGAGATTTTGATATAAGCGCAAAATTGTGTAAATCTAGACTTATTTAGAATACAATGCTCACAAAGCCTATTCGTCTTAATCATGAATGGAAACGAAAATATGGGGGAAGCACTATGTTTTTTTGAACCAAGTGATTGAGATGCTATAAAAAAAATATTATATATATATATATAATAAAATCCTTCAGTTTGATAGTCTGTGCCTGTGGCCTATATGGTTTGGGAGATTAAGTCCCAAGGGGTACTCGTTACCTAGCCCCTAAGATCAACTGATCTGGGATTAGCTGACCCAAATCCTGCTATAGAACCAGGTAGAAAGCCATGTTCTACTGGTACAGATGGGATTAAGGTATATCGATGTAGCCTTTCTGGTTCGGGAGAGTAAGTTCCAAGGGGTGCTTGTCACCTAGCCCCTAAGGCCAACTGGTCTGGGATCGGCTGACCCAAATCCTGCTATAGGACCAGTTAGAAAGTTACGTTTACGGTGTATCTTAGTCTTAATAAACTGTTTGATTATAAAAGATGCCAATGAGCACATAAGAAAAAAGTTTCCAATGTGCACAATATGAAAAGATGCCTAAGAGCACACATCTCTTGAAACTTGGGGAAAATACAAAGTCGCGATAAACCTGTAAATTTGTGAAAATTCTGTTTTTGGACAAATAGTGTGAGTAAGAGCAAAGTATTCTTATAGGTTTTAGAGGTGCATTTGCTTGTTGCTAATCATATTTCACATGCTAGTCAACCAAATAGATTTTATAAAGGGGTTGAAATTGAACTTTTGTAACTCGATATGCGATGATGTCTTGTTTTTGAATCCAAACGCATGCATTTGATTTCACTTGATGGAAATATCTGTTACATTTCATTAAGTTGAATTTCTTTTGTTTGGTGTTCAAATGATTAAATATTAGTAGTTATAAAATGTTGTTCAATGAATTCTATTTTCTTTATATAAGTTTGTTAAAATGTGCGCTTATATGATTTTTATGCAAATTTTCAGGGGGAGAAAATCATCTTGCTCTACAATTCTTATTTTTAGGGGGAGCAAGATCTTTCGTTTATGGGGAGATTGATTGTGTTTTTCAACGGGAAGAAATGTTTTTGAAGAGGGAGATTGTCCGTGACTGAAATTGAAAAGATTTTCGATGCTCGTGATGCTCACTTTCATCGAAAAAGGGGGAGAATGTATACATAAATTTCATGTCAAATAAAGTTTAAAATCAAAGATTCGTTTTATTGTCAACGGGGAGATTTGTAGAAAGAAGACGTCGTTTCAAGAAATGATAGGGGGAGTTTTATTCTTCAAGAGTTTTTAAGAAATCGATTGATCATTTCAGTGATCTCTTTCTTTTGAACTCGCGCGTTTATGAAGATCGACACTGAAGAATGAAATTCTCAAGTCAATGGAAATGGGGAGAATTCTTCAAGAGTTTGAGGAAAATCGATTGATCAATTCTGTGATCTCTTTTTCTTGAACTTGTGCTTATTTGTTTTCAAAAGCTTTGTGTGAAGATTCATATTCTCCTGTTCGAAGAAAGAAGTTCGTTATTTGCCGTTTGAAGATTGGATGACGTTTTGACTTTGACAAGCTTTGATGAAGACCGAAGATTCAAGAAAGCTAAAGCTTGCTGATCGCATTTGTTTAAACCTTGAATCCAAGGGGGAGATTGTTAGTACAATATGTCTTCAAGGTTTAAATATAGAAAGGTCAAAGTCAAAGTCAACGTATTGAGTTGTATTGTGTTGTTTACACCTTGTAATGTGTTTTGTAAATAGCCTTTGTGTAGGTTAGTTTAGGATGAGACTCTTAGAAACATTCTCATAATTCACATTCATATCTTAGAGAGAGAAAGTGCAGAACTCATATCTTGTATACAGTGTTCTTGATCAATGAGATGACAAATTCACATCTTCTCTATCTTGATTGATCCTTAGGGTTTAACATTAGCCCTTCTTAGACATCAACCATACTAGGTCTTTAGTCCAAGCCATCAACTTCAATCCTACTGGATCTTTACCTTGGGAAAACCCACCATCCGAAACAAGCTTACTCGACTTAAATATAAATACATGACCCCAAAAGAATAACTAATGCATTCAAATCATGTAAATCTCAAACATAATGCAACTCATGCAATGCAAACCCCAAGCCCACATCGAGCTTAATAAAACCGGGCAAATGCCATCAAGACTCAACCGAGCCCAAAACCGAGCCCTCTGCTCAAAAGATCTAATGATCATTTATCAACATCAAATCATGCAAATGAAATGCAATTAAGCATATAACACATCCTAGACTCCACCCCGAGCATGTAAATAGCAACAACGTGCAATAATATGCAACACGGTGCAATAAAAGCAACCTGTAAATAAGACTCCACATCGAGCCATTTAAACCGGACAAATGTCCCAAGACTATCTCAGAGTCAAAACCGAGCAAAGTGCTCCAAGCTTGCTAGACCCATAATGTTGGTCATCATCGCATAAAACGCGTTTAAACATTGTTTAAGCAAACACGTATCCCAAAATCATCATTAACCCCAAAACTCAACACGGGTTAAACAAAAGGGGTTTTTCCAAAGGACTCACACCCTTAATATTCTCAAAATGACCCATAACACTAAAAGTGCATTTCCCAAATGGTTTATTAAAATCATTTACACTAACATGATTAAACCATCAAATAAACCTCATTTTGAGCAGTTAATCTTTAAAGACAATTTATGGTTTCTAACCATCCAAATATCCAAAAGCCCCAAATATGGGTGTTTTACACATTTATGAAGATAAACACTTCAAAAGAGTTAAACTATTCAAATAACTCAACCATAGATATTTTCAAGTAAAACACACAAATATTTGGAAAATACTAATTTTGGCATGTACAAAGTTTTCGCAAAGTAACTTGAACTCTCCTTGCTAGATTTAAGCTAAATCTAGAGTTTCTCCAAACGTAAGATCCTTTGATGAAGTTTGCATCCTCAAGCCAACAACTTCCAAAATCTAGATTTATGAATTCCCAACCATCAATATCACAATCCAACCACATGAAATCATTCTCCAACCACAAAACATCAAAACCACCAATAATACCAAAACCCTAATTTCTTAGATGAAGAAAAGAGATAATTACCTCAATCACAACAAGAATCCACCAACAAAACACCTCTAGATCACCAACGAAACACCACAAGCTCCAATTCTTCAAAATGGTCAAAAAGGTTGGATGAAACCCTAGAAAGATTTGGGTGAAGAAGATGAAGTGGAAGGATTCTTGCTTTAGCTTCCAAAACCATGATAGATGAAGAAGAGACACTTGAAAACTTGATTCTTGGGGTCTAAAAGGCTCAAATTCGACATTGGAGGTGAAGGGTTTCGGTTCTTGGGAGAGAAAAACGAAATGGGTGAAGTTAGAATGAGAAAATTGCTGAAAATCGCGTTTTTAAGGGTCCTGGTGCCCCCGGGCGATAGTGACAATGTCACAATCGCTGGCACAATCGCACGGGTTGTACCGAGAGTTTTTGGCATCCGGCGATTGTTACATGCGGTTGTGACAGTGTCACAATCGCTGGGCACTATAGCACAGGGTGTACCGAAACTTGTTTTAGCCATAACTTCTTCGTTTTAGCTCCGTTTTCGCTCCGGAAAGAACCGTTGGACTTGTATTTGAATTCCTCATCCAACAAGACCATAAAATCTAGGATTTAATCCAAAATCCTATTTGTCATATTTTTCTTAAAAGATCGCTTTCCACACTGATTCGAAATTGTACTTATCCGAAAATTACGGGTGTTACAATCCTCCCAACCTTAGAATGATTTCGTCCTCGAAATCTAGGTCCCTTACAAATAAAGGCTAACCGACTCAACGTCGACCATAATTCATCAATTCCTAACTGGAATCTAAATTTCCCCACACAGTCTATAAAGACAAATCCTCGAATAATTTTCTTACCAACAAAACCCCTTCAAGTACACCGTACTTACGTCCGGAAGAACACCCTAACCACTGGAATAACTCCTAGTTAGACGACTCCGGTTGTCTCCCAACCTTAAAGTGTTCCATACCTCTCGATTTCAGTTTCAGACTCTAAGTCACTCCAAAGTTTGTTCACTAACGAACCCAGCAGAATCATCAATTCCGATCATTCCTACCATTAACTGTCGATGAACTCCAACGAGTTCTAATAGACTCCAAAATCCACCTCAACATTAATCATCAATCCGGCAGGTTCATTAACCACACACGAAGGTTATTCCACTAAAAACGCTCATCACATTTGAGCATCTTAAGGTTACTACTACCATTACCATTATTTCCTTTAAAATCGGGCTACACCCTCCGAATATGCTAACGGTTCCCGATTTCAAACCCACAAAGGTTGACACCTAGTTATACCACCAAGCGTTGAACTCTAACAGGACTCCACACATGAGTTCCAATTACCGAGTGTTTCCACAAAACTAAGGTTGTCAACAAAACAGCTACACCAACCTCAAGATGCGTTACCGCAAGTCTACTCTCCAATTTCCACAAACATATTGGCTTTGCTACCGATATCATCCGGCCTATAATCACACCACGTGCCCGAACGCCCAACTCTTCACAGTCGAGGTTCTACACACTTACTTTTAATCAGAGTTACTCAACCTTTCCCAAGGTCCTAATGAGTTTAAGGTTTTCAAGCGCATTATTTAATAAATATGCCATTCACAAAGCTTTTCATAGAAACTTTCAACATAAATATTTTCATATCAATTTAAACGTATGCATAAAACTACTATTATCAATTCGGTAGTCACGCAAAGATGGACACGCTCGTCCCACATATGAAAATCATGTTGAAAAGTATTTCATTGCAGTTCAGTTTATTCACCAAACGCAAAAGCGTAATAAACAACTTCTTTAAAATTAACCGCCACGGTCCTAGTATGGATTGACTCATGACATGCACGTAAAGTAATTGCCCGACTTTAAACAGGGTGCAACAAAAGGTGTGCACGTATTTCAAAAGGAGTCCAAACGACATTTGACTCCAAAATTTCCTTGTCAACCATAAAACGGCATGGAACAAGGTTCGCTAACCAAAGTTTGCGCGCGTCAGTTCATTATACAAAAACAAGGAAACGATTCATAATTACACCTCAGTCAAAACACAAAACGACTTGTGCAAGTTCCATATTTAAGACAAACCAACACGTTTCCGTTATTTGAAAATATCGACTAAAACATCATAAAACCTCAAATTGGGTAGGCTTGCAAGCTTGTAACACTTCTTAGAAATTTCTTGTAATGACACACATGCACCAAATAACTCACACCAAAAATTCAAGAGACGAAATTCTTTAAATTGAATTCCCAAAATTTCTCATCCGGTCCTATAATGACATTTGAATAAAACGTTTTTGGCAAACTTGCACACAACAATGCGTTTTTTCCAAAACATACAAGGAAACAAGTGATGATAATTTATTGACACCAAAAAGGGTTCAAACCTATTTTCAAATCCCAAATTGCACCAACGGTGCGCATCAATATTCAAAACATAGGGGTTCCCATGTTCCCCAAGTTTAAGCAATTCATTTTTCCAAAATTCTCAACACGGAGTATCTTCATCAAAAGTTTCGTACTAGTAATATAAAACGTTAAAATGCCAATGCTTAAAATGTATTTGTTAAAACAATACTCAAAATACATATTTCCTTCAAGACCAAAAAGGCTTTCAATTTTCCAAAATATTCGGCAAATCAAAATTGACTAGTGTCAACGACTCATACGTTTGTGTTTTTTTTTCAAATATCACGTATTGTAAACCATCCGTGATCCCCACACCACTCAACATGCTTTGACCAAATGGCCTTTCGTTTAAACAAGAGTCAATAAAACATTTTCATGCACGACTCGATTATCAAAGTGTCGAGAAATAATGGTTACCAAGCTATGCATACCCCTAAGTCGATATAGCACATTTACTTGAAAATGATAATAAAACATTTAACTGACCGCAAGCGCAAGCGCACCAAGCAAATTATTATGAAATGTCACTAAAAATGTTCTTTCATGCATCACTTAAGCCACGTATAAATCAATCCATACACTGAACTACTTGCAACGAATTACTTAATAACACAAACTCTTGAAAGAAAAGTTTCGCGACGCTAGAGTTCTAAACTCATCTCTTCTTGGTCGCCTTATGGCATAAAATTAACTTTTCTCAACAAAACCCGAGTGGGACCAAATGCCCAACATAACTCATAAACTTTTCACATAAGTAAATAGAGTATGCACATAGTAAAATTGTACCCACACGACACAAAACGTCGTACAACAAAACTCCATGAAACTCAATGGACTCAATGACTCCAAGTCAACAAACGGCGCTAAACATTATGCTTCCAAAGCCAAATTGCTATAAGAAAAATCATAAAGGAGACGCCAAAATCCCAAAAATTCCCTTCTATGGTAATACCATATAAATAACATTGTTTACAACTCTCTTTAAACAAATTCTCCAAAAATAGTTCTACATAGACATAATGGAATATAACTTTCCGTCCCAAACTCTAACATATGTGGAGGAGATCCAATGTGAAAGTCACACGCCGTAGTTATTGCCCAACATCTCAAACATCATAAAAATACGATTGTCATTACATCCAAAACAAATGTTGAACAACAATGAAATAAGGCAAAACAAATCCCGGCGGAGTTTGCAACTCCCGCAATAAAACGGTTTCATACACGTTCAAAACCATGATTTAAAATCTTGTGTGTGCTAAACATTTCCCAACATTCATAACACAGTCCATATAAGGATTGGAAACACAAGAAATAGTTTATGAAATTTATTTTCAAGGTAAACTTTGTGCATGACTTAGTCGGCATTCAACATCTCAACTCATACCCTTCCAAATCCCTCCGGTCCACTATTGTCATACGGATGCTTTAACCTCTTAAGGCAAGTTGGGAGTTACATCAATTAACCTTACGGTTTTTTGTCAAATCAAAGTCGGCTCATTCAGCCTATGGTTCTAGTCCAACCATCAATCTTGACCCGAAACGGTCTACTTAAAGCAAACATCATGCTTATCGTCACTCTAAGTGACTAATACTAGAATCATCCATCTATTCCAATGACTACTACCCCAACGATCATCACATTAAAGTAATTCAAGTATGCACATGTACTAATAGGTTCACCATGACACTGGCCAGGTGTCACTATGAACGCACCGTACATGATTATCCTTGCTACTCTCGACGTGATTCTCGGTTCTAACATCTATTGACCTCGAAACATCCTATCTTAAAGTGCCTAAAGGTGAATTTCACTCTCATATACTTAAACAAACGCTAGTTTGAGTCTAGGTATCCAAAATCAACACCTAAATCTCTCAAACTTATGCTCTGATACCAACTTGTAACACCCTCAATTTGGAACGAGCAACTAACATTAAAATTCAATAAAATAACCATAATAAATAAAATCATTTCTACAATTCATTCCTCAAAATACCTCGAAATTAAAACAACATAAAATTCTACAGTTTGTGACTTAATACGGGCGTTACTTAATACAACATAAGTTGCTAGTCCAACTAGTGCGGAAAACTTCACTACTCAAGTGACCTCTCGTGCACCCTACTGGCATTCGCCACTTCACAATGTAGCTAGAGCTACCCCAGCCTGAGCCTGTTGCACATGCCGACAAATAAAAGGGTTAGGCTTACGCCTAGTGAGTTTAAGCATTTTATCATGACTACATAAAAACATAAGTCAAAAGAGTAACAGTTTAGTCATGATTTCGAAAGAGTTTACTTTAATTGCAAATCATCCATTTTCCAACTCATACATTTCCATGGGAAGGTTCCCGAAAGGTATAATACGTTTTTCCAAAATGAATTACGTTTCCAACTCACTCAAATACGTGAATAAGTCTAGTTTAGGCAAAACCTTCAAATACGGTTGACAATACACACTCGACTCGTAAAACATGGAAACCATCCATTAGATACAACACTTTATTAAAACGTAATACGAAGCAAATGTAGCATAAACCCGTCCATTAACCATGGAAAATAATCCATATGCATAAATATAACCTCCAAAAATGCGAATAAATAAAATACCCGAAATCAACACCCTTCGGAGACGGGGGAGACCCGATCCCATCGAATGTGGCAACACATAAATTAAACCACGATTAAATAAATGCAAGTAAGCTACTTGGATGTGGAAAACAAATGACATCAACCATACTAGGTCTTTAGTCAATCCTCGGCATCAATCATACTAGATCTTTAGCCCATCTTAGACATCAACCAAAACTAGGTCTTTAGTCCATCTCCGGCATCAACCAAAACTAGGTCTTTAGCCCTTCTTAGACATCAACCATACTAGGTCTTTAGTCCAAGCCATCAAGTTCAATCCTACTGGATCTTTACCTTGGGAAAACCCACCATCCGAAACAAGCTTACTCGACTTAAATATAAATACATGACCCCAAAAGAATAACTAATGCATTCAAATCATGTAAATCTCAAACATAATGCAACTCATGCAATGCAAACCCCAAGCCCACATCGAGCTTAATAAAACCGGGCAAATGCCATCAAGACTCAACCGAGCCCAAAACCGAGCCCTCTGCTCAAAAGATCTAATGATCATTTATCAACATCAAATCATGCAAATGAAATGCAATTAAGCATGTAACACATCCTAGACTCCACCCCGAGCATGTAAATAGCAACAACGTGCAATAATATGCAACACGGTGCAATAAAAGCAACCTGTAAATAAGACTCCACATCGAGCCATTTAAACCGGACAAATGTCCCAAGACTATCTCAGAGTCAAAACCGAGCAAAGTGCTCCAAGCTTGCTAGACCCATAATGTTGGTTATCATCGCATAAAACGCGTTTAAACATTGTTTAATCAAACACGTATCCCAAAATCATCATTAACCCCAAAACTTAACACGGGTTAAACAAAAGGGGTTTTTTCAAAGGACTCGCACCCTTAATATTCTCAAAATGACCCATAACACTAAAAGTGCATTTCCCAAATGGTTTATTAAAATCATTTACACTAACATGATTAAACCATCAAATAAACCTCATTTTGAGCAGTTAATCTTTAAAGACGATTTATGGTTTCTAACAATCCAAATATCCAAAAGCCCCAAATATGGGTGTTTTACACATTTATGAAGATAAACACTTCAAAAGAGTTAAACTATTCAAATAACTCAACCATAGATATTTTCAAGTAAAACACACAAATATTTGAAAAATACTAATTTTGGCATGTACAAAGTTTTCGCAAAGTAACTTGAACTCTCCTTGCTAGATTTAAGCTAAATCTAGAGTTTCTCCAAACGTAAGCTCCTTTGATGAAGTTTGCATCCTCAAGCCAACAACTTCCAAAACCTAGATTTATGAATTCCCAACCATCAATATCACAATCCAACCACATGAAATCATTCTCCAACCACAAAACATCAAAACCACCAATAATACCAAAACCCTAATTTCTTAGATGAAGAAAAGAGATAATTACCTCAATCACAACAAGAATCCACCAACAAAACACCTCTAGATCACCAACGAAACACCACAAGCTCCAATTCTTCAAAATGGTCAAAAAGGTTGGATGAAACCCTAGAAAGATTTGGGTGAAGAAGATGAAGTGGAAGGATTCTTGCTTTAGCTTCCAAAACCATGATAGATGAAGAAGAGACACTTGAAAACTTGATTCTTGGGGTCTAAAAGGCTCAAAATCGACATTGGGGGTGAAGGGTTTCGGTTCTTGGGAGAGAAAAACGAAATGGGTGAAGTTAGAATGAGAAAAGTGCTGAAAATCGCGTTTTTAAGGGTCCTGGTGCCCCCGGGCGATAGTGACAGTGTCACAATCGCTGGCACAATCGCACGGGTTGTACCGAGAGTTTTTGGCATCCGGCGATTGTGACATGCGGTTGTGACAGTGTCACAATCGCTGGGCACTATAGCACAGGGTGTACCGAAACTTGTTTTGGCCATAACTTCTTCGTTTTCGCTCCGTTTTCACTCCGGAAAGAACCGTTGGACTTGTATTTGAATTCCTCATCCAACAAGACCATAAAATCTAGGATTTAATCCAAAATCCTATTTTTCATATTTTTCTTAAAAGATCGATTTCCACACTGATTCGAAATTGTACTTATCCGAAAATT
The DNA here is from genome assembly GCA_033807775.1 of Saussurea involucrata. NCBI lineage: Eukaryota > Viridiplantae > Streptophyta > Magnoliopsida > Asterales > Asteraceae > Saussurea > Saussurea involucrata. The sequence continues at coordinate 159,986,458 of CM066319.1, forward strand.
ACGGGTGTTACATGCATAAAACCAAAAAGTCAACTATTTACCTGTATGCACAAGTGCATACCGTCCGGATGAAGGGCTCCTAGGGTGTTCTTCATCTTTCCGTTTTTTTTAGATTTTCCCTTGAACCTCCCTCTCTCTCTCTCTCTCTCTCTATATATATATATATATATATATATAGAGAGAGAGAGAGAGAGAGTGTGAGTGAGAGAGAGCGATGTTCAGGAGAAAACCTCAAAAAAAAAGAAACCTGAGGAACAACCTAGTAGCCCTTCATCTGGACGTTATACACTTGTGCATACAATTGATTTGTAACATGCATACGTGCATAATGCACTTGTGCATAAAAACCTAAAAACAACTTAATTTACTTGTATGTACAAGTACATACCGTCCACATGAAGGACTACCAGTGTGTTCCTCAATTTTTCATTTTATGAGATTTTTTCCTGAACCTAAACTTATATATATATATATATATATATATATATATATATATATATATATATATATATATATATATATATATATATATATATATATATATATATATATATATATATATATATATATATATATATATATATATATATATATATCATTTTAACAAATAATTAATATGCAATATAACTATATAAAAATATAATAGTAAAAAGAACTGATTCATTTTATATTAAAGGCTAAACAATATATCTATACTATATTATAAAACATTTGATTTAAAGTTTAAAAAACAATTTTTAAGAATTATGTGTTACTATTTAATGTTAAATTACTTTATTTTCAACTTTACAAATAATGATGCATTTAAAGTATGCATATATGTATTTATAACTATCTAATAAACATTACATTTAAATATAAATAATCTAAAATATAATTAGGACAGTTATTGAATTTTAACATGATACTTAATTATCTTTTTATATTATTAATCCAAAATAAATTACATCATTATTAAAATCTAAATTAAATTAAAATAAAAAATAAATTAAACAAATTTATAAAAAAAACAATATCACTTTGTCAAAACCTCATAAAACCGTATCATGTTATATTGCGCAATTACACCTTTAATGTTTTTAAATAACCAAAGAGTAAAAATGACACAAATTATGGTCTTAAAAGTATTACTACCGATTTAAGAATGAATCTAACGCCCTCAAGTTAATGGCCGTCGGCAAAAATACATATTTTACGTTTCCATTTCTTAGATTTTATTGGCAATATTCTTTTTGCCCTTAAAAAATAATTATGTTTTTCACATACGCAAATTATAATAATAATAATGTATAATAAAATGGAATAATGTAAACTTCTATGAGTATATACCCAAATATTGTATGTATGCATATCTCTACAGGTATATGCTCATAGAAGTTTATGTTATCCCAGTTTAGCATAAAAAACATTATCTTACAATAACCACAAGGGTTGTGGCGTACTGGTTAAGGTCCTGGGGGATGTGGTGGAATATCACATCTGTCCAGGGTTCTAATCTAGGCATACACAACAATTGTAGCCACTGAGGTTTAATCAGGGCTGATGTCTTACCGTCATAATGTGCCAAGGGATTAGTCTAGGCATAGCCTGGGACACCCTTACAAAAAAAAACATTATCTTACAAATTTTATGTCGATTTTTCTTGTATATTTCTATTGATTATTAGTAATTTTTCATCGAACACTTCTTTTTGTTGAAACTCATTATATATTGAGAGAGATTTAGATTCACGGAAAAATCATTAAAAAATGAAGAACATTCAAAACCACATAAAATTAAACAACAATCAAACAAAATTTTATTACGAAGCCATTGAGTTGTACCTTGCAATTTATTTGAACACCCGAAAAATAAGATTCTAACTCAAGATCTCTTGATGATATAAACAATTTTGGGCAATCCCTAGTGGATCGAAAAAGGGTGGAGTTTCGATAACAAGTTAAACGAGTTGAAATCAAATCAACAAATTCATTAAAACCCGCACATGTAGGGTTTGAACTTTGAAGGGTAGGATATAAATGCAGACTTTTCCTTTACCACAAAGGGTATAGAGAAACAATTTCCACAACAAGATCTCTGGTTCAATCTTTTTCAACAACTTTGGACAGTCTCTTATGTGTAGTTCAGATGGAAAATTGGAAAAAGGATAGACGACTTTGCTCAAATACATAATAGGTTATGGATTCGATCACAGGCCTATCACTTGCCTCAACCGCGGAGTGAGACAAAAAATGCTCCTTAATATAGGTATCCTTTGAAACAGGTCTGTGTGGGGCCGGCTAGATTTACTCTTAATCAACTCTTTAACTTTGGCTGACAATCATAGTTAATTAATTGGCCATCAGACTCTGTGTTATATATACTAATTAAAAGGTATCATGGGGGTCAATAAATGGTATATATATATATATTTGAAGTTAAGATCAGATAAAAATCAATAATGAGTAATGTTACAAGGGATGTCCACAAGATCATACAAAAAACTCGGACAAGAAAACATGGTAACATGTGTAGGAAAGGTTTGAGCATTCCTAGCTAGTGTGTGAGCCGGGACGTTTGCGTGTCTCCGAACAAAGTTTAAAGTGGCATCATTCGAGCGGGAGAGAAGTGACCTGCAGCGTTCAATAATAGAACCGAACTCCGAGAGATCTTCCGTGTCGTTTCCAACCGCGTCAACAACTAATTTGGCATCCGTTTCAAAAACGATTTTTTGGAGACCGTCAGGGGCGGAACACAGGCTTTAAAACCGCAGGGGCCGGGCCTTATAAGACTAATTTGTCATTCAAACGCACCTTGTAAGAGCAACTTGTTGATTTCGAGTGGGTGCACAAACAAAAAGCTTAAGAATTTGTTGTCGAAGTGTTTTTAGCCGCATTCCCCCTTTGTGGGGCTTTTTAAGTTTTTGGTTGATTTCGAGATATTTTATTTCAGTTTTTTGGTTGATTTTGAAGGACTTTTTAAGTTTTTGTGATGATTCGATGGGTTTTTTTGGTTTCTATGTGTTGATTCGAGAGAATTTTTTAGGTTTGTTCTATTGATTTCAAGAGATTTTTTTAGTTGATTTCTTGAGTAAATTTTGGTTTTTTGGGTAAAGACTAATATAAAAACTCAATACAAATAAATAAATTATGTAAACAACTCAAGGAAATCATATTTAGGGCTATGACTAATATCAAATTTAGGGCAAAAACTAAAATCAAAAACACAATTTCACAATCAAACTTATCATGTATAGCTAATGCCTAATCAAACAATTTCAAACACGCAATGAAGCAAATAAGTGATTGACAAATGACAATGGTATTTTAAAAATTAAAAGTTAAATAAAATGAGAGTGAGAGACTTTTTTTTATGTAATAAGTTGATTCCTTAAAAAAAAGTAGTTAATTTATTTTTATCTTCCCTTGCAAAATCCCAAGACACCCATCTCGGAGATGACATCTCCTTCCCAAGATTTTTTTTGTAGTTACCAATTCCTAATAAAGTCTTCCTCTTCCCCATGATTCTTTTAAGCAAATAGCCAACTATAAAACTTAGGGCAAATGAATAAATCTACAAATTTTGATTTTTGAGTTAGGGTTTGGGAGAATTAGAACAAAACATGATAGACTGAGAGTGCAAGAGAGGGAGAGGTTGAAAATGAGTCAATTCCGTCTTTCTCGCTGAAAAACAATTTACTGGTTTGACATTTTCCCCCAAAATCCAAATCCCCAATACTTTAGACCATCAATTAGAAATTCACAATACCTCCAGAACCGTGACTCCGTGAGGCGTGAGGGCGTGACCGCGTGAGGCAATAGCTCGTGACTGCTTCGCTGCTTGTCGACTTGTTGTTTTGTACGACTGTACTCCTGTTGTAGCTGTAGGGTTCGCACTTTTTGTTCCCTGGTTCGTTACAGACTTTCAACCGAGAGGGCAAAAGGCGAGAGTGAGAATGTGATTCATATGGGTTGTGAGTGTGCAGGGCCTGTTAAATTACAAATTTAGTTATTTAGAATTAGTGATATTATAGGGCTGGTCGGTTGGTTAGTGGAGGGGCCCAACTTTTACTCTTTTAAATTTAAGTCTATCAAATACTTACTATTCACTAATTTTTTTCAAAACCTCACAGGCCATGGCCTGTAGTTGCCTTCAAGGTGTTCCGCCCCTGGAGACCGTGACTAAAGGCCCATTCAATCGCAAATTCAAGGGCCATGGCCTCACATTCTTTGACAGGGGGGTGCCCACGTCGAGGGTGGCATGGCACATGATAACAGTTCCCGTGTGATCGCGGATGATCGTCCCGGAGCCCCAATTGTTAGAGTCGGAGAAAATCGCTGCATCGATGTTGCATTTGAGGAAACCGGGCGGGGGGCGTGCCAAAGATTGCACTCTCCGGGGGGGTTGGGGACGACAGCCAACTGTTGGAGATTGTTGGTCGAGAGCCAGTCTGAACGAGAGTCAATGGCGAGACGGGCCGCCCATTTCGGGAGCTTTAACGTGCCTTTAATCCACGCGTCATTCCGAAGCTTCCAAATGCTCCAAAGTATCATTAAAAATCTATCGTGAAAAGAGTCATTGCTGTCATTAATACACTTCGTAAAAAAGAGTAGAAATCCTCCGTCGTGTTAGCCAATTTGTTGATATGATCCCAAAGAGTTGTCTCCTTCCAAACTTTTACGGAAACCGGGCAACCTATAAAGAGGTGCCAATTGTTTTCCGGGTTGGACCCACAAAGAGCGCAAAGACCCGGGACGTCGATTCCACGTTTTCGAAGGTTTTCGCGATGGGGGAGGACATCATTACCCACTCTCCAAGCGAAATTTCTGATTTTATGGGGAATAGAGGCCTTCCAAATATGTTTCCAATCGGGCTCCAAGGGAGAATAGAGATGGTTTCGATTGCTACTCATCAAAAAGTTGTATCCGCTTTTAACCGAGAAAGTACCGCTTTGGGTGAAGTGCCAAATTAAGCGGTCACACCCACGACGAGGACAGGGAATCGATAAAATCTCCCTTTGATCGCGGCTAGAGAAAGTGCGGTTTAGGCGAGCGAGATCCCAACCGTTTGGGTTTTGAGTGAGCAAGTGGCAAACACGGAGGTCTCCGTCGTCGGATCTCGGATAACTTTCAACCCAAAAGTTTTTTTCGTCCTGAAGCCACGGAGATAGACTCCCCATTCCCAATTTTCCATCTATAGCCGTTTTTTAACAAGTTGTGGGCCTTCCAAATGCTTCGCCAAACAAAGCTAGGGGCATGTCCTAACTTTGCGTCGAAGAAATTACCATTGGGGTAGTATTTCGCTTTAAAGACTCGGCTAACTAGAGAATTCGGTTGTTGGAGAAGTCTCCACCCTTGTTTGCCTAACATGGCCAAATTGAAGGTTGGGAAGTCACGAAAGCCAAGCCCACCCAACTTTTGAGGTGTACAAAGCTTTTCCCACGATAACCAATTTATAGAGCGGGAACCATCCTTTTTAGAGCTCCACCAAAAGGTGTTTAGGAGGCGGTGAATCTCTCTCAAGATAGACTTTGGTAGCAAGAAAACGCTCATAAAATAAACCGGGATGGCTTGGGCCGCCGCCTTGATAAGGGTGAGCCTTCCCGCGCTCGAAATCGGTTTATGTCTCCATTTGGCAAGCCGTTGCCACAATTTGTCCTTGATGTGCCGAAAAATCGCTTTTTTGTTACGGCCAATCAAAGACGGGAGACCCAAATATTTCCCGGTATTAAGCGCATTTGAAACCCCGAAGATATTACAAATAATATTTTTGGAAGTAGCGTCAAGATTGCTACTACACATAATTCCCGATTTGTTAAAATTCACCGCCAACCCGGAAGCTTGCTCAAAGGTACTAAGGATCGTTTTAAGGGCCGAACATTCCTCAACTTTAGCTTGACAAAAAAGGAAGGCATCATCCGCAAAGAGGAGATGCGAGATGGACGGGGCGTGTCGAGCCACATGACATCCGTGAATGATTATTCTAGAATTAGCATCCTCCATAAGAGTAGATAGACCCTCCATGCAAATGATAAAAATATAAGGGGAGAGAGGGTCACCTTGACGGAGGCCCCGTTTGGGGTAAATCGGCCCAACAATATCGTCATTGATCCGGACAAAGTATCGGACCGAGGTGATGCACAGCATGACCATATTCACCCATCTAACGAAGAAGCCCATTTTCAAGAGGATAAGACGAATGTAGTTCCAATCGAGCCTATCGTAGGCTTTGCTAATGTCAATCTTGAGAGCAACTTCGCCCGTTTTTTTCCGAGTGTTTCGCTTCATACTATGGAGAAGTTCAAAGGTGAGGAGGATATTGTCCGTTATGAGTCTACCTTTAATGAAGGCCGATTGGTTCTCCGAGACCACTTTTGGGAGTATTTTCTTGATCTGGTTAGCAAGGGCTTTTGTGATAATTTTAAGAATCACATTACAAAGAGCAATGGGGCGAAGGTCCTTCATGGAGGACGGGGAGGTACATTTTGGGATGAGGGTAATAATGGCGTCATTGATACCTTCGGGAAAGAACCCATTTTAGAGCCATGAGGTTCCGGTCGAGAAGACGGTGTCTCCAAGCACGCCCCAATAATGTTGGAAGAAGCGGGGGTTAAACCCATCGGGGCCCGGAGCCTTGTCGGGTGCATTTGGAATAAGGCATCTTTAAATTCCTTCTTGCTAAAAGGGGCGTCAAGGAAAACATTATCGATCGTTGAGACGCAATTCCTCACTTTGTCGGTGACAAGGTTTGCAGACCCATTACTCTCCGAGAAGAGTTGTTTGAAGTAATCCATGGCAACGGAGCAAAGGTCTTCGCGATTCATCACCCAAGACCCCTCGGAATTTTTGAGGCGTCGGATAAGATTCTTTTTCCTCCTTCCATTTGCGTGGGCATGAAAAAAATTGGTATTTAAATCTCCTTCCCGAAGCCAAAAAATTTTGGCTCTTTGCTTCCAATGATCCTCCTCCTTGATAAGGAGAGAAAGTAATTTCTTGTTGGTCGTTTCGAACTCGTCGGCGTTATCGGGAGAGGAGTGTTCTCTTAGAAAAGCAAGTCTTTGGCGACAGTTGATCAGCTCCGACTTGTGGGAGGCGTGAAGGTTTCGTCCCCATCTACGAAGTTTACCGGCTAGAGAGGAGAGGCGGTTGGGAAGGTCTCGAGCGGAGTCTCCATTCCACGTATTCAAGACAATAGTGTCGAGTCCTTCCTCATGGAACCACTTGTTTTCGAAACGGAAATAGTTAAATTTAGCGCGAGTCATGACATGATCCCCATTGGCGTGAAGGAGAATAGGCGAGTGGTCGGAGATGGGACTAACCAAGTTCTCCACCCAAGCATATGGAAATAGATTAAGCCAATCCGAAGAGCCGACCGCACGGTCAAGGCGTTCCCAAACTTTGTTAGTTTTACCTTTGTGTCTACACCAAGTGAAAGGAAAACCGTGCATGGATATGTCATTGAGGTTACAATCCGAGAGAGCGTCGCAAAAGCCGTTTATGCACCATGGATATATATATATATATATATATATAGAGAGAGAGGGGGAGGTTCAGGGGAAAACCTCAAATAAATTGAAAACTAAAAAACACTTTATCAACCGTTATATTAGATGATCTGATGGATGTGATTAGTCGGGCGGTTACAACAATATTAATTAAATTAAAAAACCTCACCCCCCTATTTTTTAATCGAAAAAATACGAAAAATAAACAAAATTCGAACGAAATACATTACACCAAATAAACGATCATATTTTTCTCGTTAATTTGACATCCATATTGATATACTTTTTCTTCCGTGTTTTCGTGGTTTTCCGGTTTTCCAGTTATTTAGGATTTTTTCTTGAACCTGACCCTATATATATACCATTTATTGACCCCCATGATACCTTTTAATTAGTGTTGTTTGGTAGCTTCATTAATTATATAAAAGCATAGCTCCTTCACCCATGGAAAGCATGCAGCTTTTGGTTTATTCTCCAATAATAGTGTATGTACGTGCAATTTGTATCGAAATTTTGAAGAATCTTTGTTGTTAATAGCAAAGAATCTTTGTGTGTTAATTTGGTGGGTTATTAAACAAAGGGATCTTGCTTTGGCTCGCTGGCTAGCTTTATACAGTGTCCAAAGGGTATACTGAAAGGGTATACCTCCTACCTAAGAACAAGGGTTTACATTAAGGAAATGAGATCATGTGAGAAGTGTCATTTTTTTAATTTTAATCAAATACCCTCCCATGGCTTAAAAGAGATTTGATCATGTGCATCTCGGTGCATCTTATCTTGATGCATCTCATCCTAATGTCTGTCCATTTATCATCCTACGGTTGATACTTGATAACCACTTCTCATGCTTCTCATCAAATTTGACACTTCTCACCGGAACCCAACCCTAGTGGTAAGTGCCCCTAAGAGGCTATTTACTTACAACTTAATGCCTGGGCGGTTTGTTCGTTTGATCATACATAAATGTTTTTACGTCATAATCGTTAAGGCATTAAGCTAAAATGGCTATATGGAAAGAGTCACGACCTTGTCCCTTTTAAGCCACCTTAATTAAGCAAATTAATAACAGAAATGCCCTAAAAATCATCCAACCACTTTCTTTGCCTTTGTCAAACCAAAAGTTAATATATTTGCATTTTCTGATTTACGTTTATATTTTCAGAAAAACCGCAAAAAAATGAAAAGCTGAGGAAGACTCTAGTAACATACAAATAATTTATAAGTAACTTTTCTGGTGCATAAAAACCGGAAAACGTCTTCAATTACTTGTATGTCCTGTGCATATACCGTACAAATAAACGGTTTTTAGGGTGTTACGTCCAATTTTCATTTTTTGGGTTTTCTCCTGAACTTTCCTTACATATATATATATATATATATAGGGTTGAGTTCAATTGAGAAAAGAAAGTTACGATAAGAATCGTAAGAAACGATGTGGACCTTTGGATCAATCCCAATTGAAGATAAATTACACTAATGAGATGCAGAAGATCAACTCTAATGAGAAACACAATCATGAGAGGGTGAGATTAAAAATGATCAAGGGTCTGAATCGATACGTTTCTCAAGTTAACTTTTTTTGTCCCACGTCTTTCGTCTATATATATTCCAATACTCTCCTGCAAAATCACTTTGTAATAAAAATATTGAAGACAATTTTTATTTGGAACAACTTTTGATCAGATACATTAAGGGTGCGTTTGGTATGCATACAAGATACAACAAGGCAGGATGAGACAGAACTTAACAGTTGTTCAGCGTTTGGTAGACAGAACTAGACAGAACAGAACAGATAATATTAGATAAAATACAATAAATAAAATTTAAAGAATGAATAAAATATAAAATAGAACGTGTATTGGATGTTTTAGAAGAGAATTAAATTTTATTTTAAGGTTATATTGGTAAAACATTAGTTTGTTCCAGCTTGTTCCATGGGGTGGAGGTGGAACAGGCTTGTTCTACTTTGTTTCACTCTGTTCCTGTCTGTTCCACATAAAAGTCCTGTCAAACATAGAACAATAATCCTTGTATCCTTGTTCTATTTTGTTCTGTTTTGTCCGGTGTATCAAACACACCCTAAAAGAATTAGTCTTTGACCACCAACTTGTCGAAAAAGAATGGCTTAATTTTTAATTCGTTTTATAATAATTATGTAAAGTGCACTTTTGGGACTGACGAAATATAAACAATAGTCCGCCGGCGGGGAATGGCAGAAGTCTGCCGGCGGCTAGAGCCGATTCGCAACTTTGATCTCTTCCCAGATCTTGAAAGAAAAATGTCCACATGATCAAAAGGCACATGCATGCCATTTTCCCTTCAGTTTATATTTATATATTTAACCACCTCTTTTTTTTCTATTAATTTGTATGATAGTTAATAGATTGTAATGATGAATTAATGAACTTTTTATCAGATGTATAAAATTAAAGGTCAATATGGTTAATTGGTCAAAAAAAATTGAAAAATATCCGTTCGATAGTGGGGTCTTCAAACCCATAACATATGTGCTCATTTTGAAGGTTTTGATGAACGGTTATAATAGTATAATTTATAAAAAAGAAAAACATATTTGTTTAATGTATTTTAGTTTATGTATGTTGATATGATAAAGATGTAAAATCAAAAATGAAAGGAGAAGGGATATAAAGTAAATTAAATAACTAATTATAATGGTATAAAAAATGTAATTTAAAAATAAAAAATAATTTTATTTTTAGTTATCATGTTGAACGTGAGAGGTTTTAAAGTTTTTAAACTAGTACATGATGTATTGAGATTTGTACTTCTTAAACTTGAACGGATTATATTTGTTTTTAAACGTTTCATAAATTTAAAAAAATAAAAAAGGGAATTTAATTAAAATACACAAAGTTTGACTTTGACTTGCCAAAATACTCATTTTCTCGCCGAAATTGCCAAAATACCCAAAAATCCCGCGGTGGGTCCCGCAATCGCGGGACGTGGCACCACCTGGCACCGTCTTTGGCTAATTGTCCCGCTATGGCCCCTCAAGAAACCCCGCGGCTGCAACATTCCCCCCCCCCCCCAAGTATTCCCGTGGTTACAAAAATGGTCCCTGTCCCGCGATCTCATCCCGCGATCGCATGATCTACTAGACACACGTACGGCTGGGGTTGAAACCCTAATTTTTAATAAATGTTTCCAACCCCCACCCTCCAATGTCGGCTATAAGAGAAAAGGTGGGGGACCATAATCCGGCCACCATACCCCATTTTTAAATTCTCTCCCAACTCTCTCAACATTCTCGTGTCGATTACGCGCTCGGTTCGAAAATGTCACGTGTTAGGAATGTGGTAAGTCACTTTTCTTAACTTTTGCTAGTTTCTTGTTGTTATCTTACATTTTCAAAATATATGATATGTAAATGTTGTTGTTTAAAGTTTGTTGTTTGAATGTTGTTGTTTGAACTTGTAATAACCAGGTACGTTATTGGTTTATTAATTTTTATTATTTAGTTTGAGGTGGGTTTGGGGTTAGTTTTATAAGTTTTAGTCAAGTGTTTTATGAAGTTAGAATTAAGGGGTAAGTTTTAATTTTAATATAGAAGTTCGGGGATATGTTTTGCCAAATAGGAGAAGCTTGAGGTTTGTTTGTTAACCTAATCAACCAAAACACCACCACCGCCTCTTTTTGTTAAAGAGGAGGGTTTAGAAATGGGTTTTGATGAATTGTGGATGTTTTGGGAAATCTGGGTTTAGAATGGTGTTCTAAAAGTGGTCCTAAACATATCTGCAAAATTACAGAAACGTTCATGGTTTCAATCAATATCTGGGTAGAATTTTTAGTAAACAGATCAAGGTTTCCGGACAGAATTGAATGTGTCCGGTAGTCCCTTGTTGATGGTGTCCGGTAGTTGAAGTATCCGGTAAGTTCCTCTTGTTGTAAGTTTCCGAACGAAATAGATACCGGATGGTGTCCGGATTGCATTGGTTTCCGGATGTCATCCGGATTGAATATGTTGTCCGGATTGAATATGTTGTCCGGATTGTATATGCTGTCTGGATAGTTTATGTTGTCCGGATTGTATATGTTGTCCGGATTGTATATGTTGTTCGGATAGTTCATGTTGTCCGGTTACTTTTGAGATTCCGAGTACTTTTGAGTATCCGATAACTTTGTATTCTGTGGACTCGACTTAGTTTCGGGTGTGGGGGAAACATTTGAGGATAAGAGTTAGATAGAGTTATCTAAGATTTCTTGGCCTACTAGTAAGTCATATGTGTTCGATTGGTAAGGAAGTAATTGTATTTAAATTATTTCAGATTCTGTGAATTCTGGGTGAAAGACTGAATCTGTTTGGGAAGGCTTGGAAGCATGTTGATAAGCAATCAGGTGAGTTTTACTGTAAAACGTTTTCAAACTGGAATACATATACTGAGTGGGAATGTGATAGATAATGTGACTATGTGCTTATGTTTGAAATATAATATATTAAGATGTATATTGTATTTATATGAGCATTACATTACACGAGAGCACGTTGGCCGGGCTTAGGAGCGACGGAGTATTGGCTGTACGGAGGGACAGCGGAGTTGGCTGTATGTAAGTGCAGCGGAGTAAAATGATTAGTTGGCTCGAAACCAATTAATATGGCCATGGGATTGAGGAGATGTACACAGTGCACGAGTCTTGCTTGGTATTTAATTACTTGTTGTATATTTGTGTTTTACAAAAAGATTACTAAACTGACAGGGATTATCGCACTAGGCCGTTTGGTCTAACCCTCGTTTTGTTTTCAAAAATATATATTCCAGGTCAAGGAAGGTATAAAGGCAAGGATAAAGTGTAGGATGCTTTTGGATGACTGATGATGAATAGGAAGTTCTTATGTATCGTTTTGTTTGAATAGTATTACGAAATGTATTGTAAGTTACTAGCGGATAGTTGATACTCAAATATGTATTTTATAGTTTTGAGACTGAAGGGACCTTATGTGATCTATGATGTATCTTTTGTTATGAATTAATGATATGTATGTATGATATATGATGTATGTTTGGGACGGGTCGTTACAGATGGTATCAGAGCCCTAGTTTAAGGGATTTAGGTATTCGGATCCATACCTAGACTTAAACTGCATGTGAAGTAGGATGTCACTATTATTTTAGAACCTTGGGATGCTAAATATAAAAGGTAGAAGGAACATCATGTAAGGTAATTTCAAATTACATTTGGCTAGTGTAATCATGAACTTACAGGTACATGTTTGAACTGGAAAACCTTATTATATGGGGTATGTGCTTACGTGTATATTAACCTTGTTGAAACCTACAGAATGGCAAGTGGTACTCGACATACGAATAGAGAGGGAGAAGGAAATCCTAATAGAACGAATCCAACAATCGGAACAAGGGGAAGAGGTGGGGATCGAGGTAGGGGCAGAACTGGAGGTAGAGTTCAATCTCAAGGCACGGATTTTGTTACAAGGGACGATTTGACCGCTGAAATGGGAAGACTGTAAGCAAATATACAAGCCATGTTTAACCGAACTCGTCACACTGAAACTAAAATACCAGATCCTAGGCTGGAAGACGAGATGCCCATTACACCTACTGTCATACCGGTGCCAAGGAAGTGTGATTACAAGATGTTCTTAAGCTGCAAACCTTCAACCTATTCAGGGGAAAGAGATCCAGTGAAGGCTATGGGATGGCTAAAAGAAATAGAAGCTATCTTCAAGACCAGCAAATGTGCCGATGAAGATAGAGTGTTATACGGAACAACGATGCTGAAGGCAGATGCTCTATATTGGTGGGAAGCTCTTATTACATCTAGAGGGTCGGACGTGTATTCTACTTTTACTTGGGAAGAATTCACCATATCTTTTAAAAGGCAGTTCTGTCCTCAAGGTTCCGTAAGACAATTGGAGGAAGAATTCATGAATTTGCAACAGGGTAAGTTATCAGTTCGGGATTACACTGCGCGCTTTCTAGAGAAGTCCCGTTTTGCAGAATACTATGTGGCTACTGAAGCACTCAAAATGGAAAGGTTTATCTTTGGATTAAATTCGGAAATCAGAGGTTTAGTGATTGCTAAGGGAACCGATACTTTCTCAGCCGCTGTAGATGCCGCCAAGAATGTAGAAAGAGATAAATGGAGGGATGCCGGTGATAGAAGTTTTGGGAAAAGAAAATTGGAAGAAATGACGTACGATTTGAAGGAGTACGAATCCCCGAGGTTTGATAGTCGTTCACCTTTCAGACCAGCTGAAAGACCATGTCCAAAATGCAACCGTGTTCATCAAGGAAACTGTTATGTTGATTCCCGAAATTGCTACAAGTGTGGAAAGTCAGGTCATATCGCTAAGGACTGTTGGGTGACTCGATTTTGTTTTCATTGCAATTCCCCTGATCACATTCGGGCTGATTGTCCACAGTGGAAATCACAGCAGGATAGTATGCTAGTGAGACCAACGGATGTTGTGCCGGGAGGGGTACAGAAACCTGAGATACCGAAAGCAAGAGGTCGTGCCTTCCAAATGACAGCACAAGAAGCGGAAGAAACTCTTGATACGGTTACTGGTACATTTCTAATGAACTCTACACGTGCTAAAGTGCTAATTGATTTCGATGCAATCGAATAATTGTGGCTCCTTATTTACTGTTTATTTGCTTTAGAAAGGTATCTGATAATAGATATAGATAGGTGTGGAGTGCCTAATAAGTTATTTTCGATAGCCTTGTTGAAGTTCGATGTAATAGTGAGAACTAAGTAACCGTACCTTTTTGCCTAACCGAATTCCGGGACGAAATTCTTTTAAGGGGGAGATGTTGTAATAACCAGGTACGTTATTGGTTTATTAATTTTTATTATTTAGTTTGAGGTGGGTTTGGGTTTAGTTTTATAAGTTTTAGTCAAGTGTTTTATGGAGTTAGAATTAAGGGGTAAGTTTTAATTTTAATATAGAAGTTCGGGGATATGTTTTGCCAAATAGGAGAAGCTTGAGGTTTGTTTGGTTAACCTAACCAAACAAAACACCACCACCACCTCTTTTTGTTAAAGAGGAGAAATGAGATATTTTCTCAATATCTCAAAGTGTTTGTGTGTGTGTGATTTTCGACAAAGAGAAGAGGGAGAGAGATAGAATCGAAAGAAAGAAAGCAAGAGGAAGAAGAAGATAAAACATAAGTATTAGCTGGAAGTCTTAAGCATAATCTGTGGAACAAAGGTATGATTCTTACTTAAATTCTTCCCTTTTGTGTTTAGTAGTTTCCTAAAGGGTTTAGAAATGGGTTTTGATGAATTGTGGATGTTTTGGGAAATCTGGGTTTAGAATGGTGTTCTAAAAGTGGTCCTAAACATATCTGCAAAATTACAGAAACGTTCATGGTTTCAATCAATATCTGGGTAGAATTTTTAGTAAACAGATCGAGGTTTTCGGACGGAATTGAATGTGTCCGGTAGTCCCTTGTTGATGGTGTCCGGTAGTTGAAGTATCCGGTAAGTTCCTCTTGTTGTAAGTTTCCGAACGAAATAGATACCGGATGGTGTCCGGATTGCATTGGTTTCCGGATGTCATCCAGATTGAATATGTTGTCCGGATTGTATATGTTGTCCAGATAGTTTATGTTGTCCGGATTGTATATGCTGTCCGGATAGTTCATGTTGTCCGGTCACTTTTGAGATTCCAGGTACTTTTGAGTATCCGATAACTTTGTATTCTGTGGACTAGACTTAGTTTTGGGTGTGGGGGAAACATTTGAGGATAAGAGTTAGATAGAGTTATCTAAGAGTTCTTGGCCTACTAGTAAGTCATATGTGTTCGATTGGTAAGGAAGTAATTGTATTTAAATTATTTCAGATTCTGTGAATTCTGGGTGAAAGACTGAATCTGTTTGGGAAGGCTTGGAAGCGTGTTGATAAGCAATCAGGTGAGTTTTACTGTAAAACGTTTTCAAACTGGAATACATATATTGAGTGGGAATGTGATAGATAATGTGACTATCTGCTTATGTTTGAAATATAATATATTGAGATGTATATTGTATTTATATGAGCATTACATTACACGAGAGCACGTTGGCTGGGCTTAGGACCGGCGGAGTATTGGTTGTACGGAGGGACAGCGGAGTTGGCTGTATGTAAGTGCAGCAGAGTAAAATGATTAGTTGGCTCGCAACCAATTAATATGGCCATGGGAATGAGGAGATGTACACAGTGCACGAGTCTTGCTTGGTATTTAATTACTTGTTGTATATTTGTGTTTTTCAAAAGGATTACTAAACTGACAGGGATTATCTCACTAGGCCGTTTGGTCTAACCCTCATTTTGTTTTCAAAAATATGTATTCCAGTACAAGGAAGGTATAAAGGCAAGGATAAAGTGTAGGATGCTTTTGGATGACTGATGATGAATAGGAAGTTCTTATGTATCGTTTTGTTTGAATAGTATTACAAAATGTATTGTAAGTTACTAGCGGATAGTTGATACTCAAATATGTATTTTATAGTTTTGAGACTGAAGGGACCTTATGTGATCTATGATGTATCTTTTGTTATGAATTAATGATATGTATGTATGATATATGATGTATGTTTGGGACGGGTCGTTACAGAACTTTTGTTGTTATCACGGCTGAGGAGGAAGAAGACTGGGAGATGGCATGCGGGAATTACCACTTCGATAATGACATAATTACCCCACAAATGTATCATTGTACACAGGAATGGAGGACGTGATCAAGGAAAAGGTTAACTTCATCACCGGAATCCAGGACGCATTCCAGTAATAGATTTCTTTGTTTACCTGCACTGTATCCATTTCGGTTGGGAAGATGATTTGCAATAACTGATCTTTTAATTAATTTCCTTATTAAATAACTTAAAATGGGGAAAACATTTTCTTTAATTAATTTCTATATTAAATACATTAAAATGGAAAGTAAACAATACATTAAAAACCTCAACTACATAAAATGATAACCTAAAAGCTATAGGGACCATTTATGTTTTATTAAATTTGCCCCAAACTGGAGGGGCCAAAAATGTAAATATGGTAAAATCGCGGGACTACCGCGGGATGAGATCGCGGGACATGGGCCAAAAGTGGTCCCGCGGGCATACTTGGGAGGGAAATTTTGCAGCCGCAGGGTTTCTTGAGGGGCCATAGCGGGACAATTGGCCAAAGACGGCGCCAGGTGGTGCCACGTCCCGCGATCGCGGGACCCATCGCGGGATTTTTGGGTATTTTGGCAATTTCAGCGAGAAAATGGGTATTTTGACAAGTCAAAGTCAAACTTTGGGTATTTTAATTAAATTCCCTAAATAAAATTTATATCCGGCGGAAACGTTTTATATTTTTTTTTAACTTTTTATAAATTAAAAAGAAATATATTAATTTTTGTATCCGTCGGAAACGGGTTATATTGTTTTTAAACTTTTTGTAAATTTAAAAGAAATAAATATACTTTTTTGTATCTGTCAGAAGTCAAATCTATTTTCTAATTAATTAATTAAAGGAAAAATGAAAATTTATAACCGCCGGAAGTCAAATCTCTAAAAAACGTGTTTTTTATTGGGAGGGCCATGTTTGGAAAAAAAACTTGGTTTTCTGCATAAAGATTCCCTTTAGAAGCTTACTGAATAAACTACTTTTTATGTCATTAAGCCACTAGCTAGCTACCAAACAGTCATTATAGATAACCGATTAAGTTGTGAGTTTCATTAAGCTAATTAAGCCGCTAACAATATATATAGGCTTTTAGTGTGGTTGATCAAGTCCAACTCCCTCATGCATGATTCAAAGTTGAATCTATTGTTTTTTTGTTTGAGTGCTCTTCTCGATATCATTTTTAACATGGATTTGTGACAAAGATAATGATAATCTTTTTGTTAGTTAGTCATTGTATACAGACATGCATTACACCAAATCTCACTTAGGCAACAAATGAAAAATGTTGCTTAAGATGGGTTTATGTGTTGCCTAAGGCTTAGGCAACATGCCTATGTTGCCTAAGCCTTGTTGCCTTCTCAATGTTGCATAAGAACTTAGGCAACATATGCAAACAACATATGTTTCCTAAGCGGACTCCTTAAGCAACACATAACTGGTTATGTTGCCTATGAGAAAAACATATGTTGCACCAAACAAACACTAAGGCAACATTAGATTTATGCATATGTTGCCTAAGATATCAACTTAGACAATATATACTATTTGCGTATGTTGCTTAAGATATCAACGTAGACAACATATACTATTTGCATATGTTGCCTAAGATATCAACTTAGACAACATATACTATTTGCGTATGTTGCCTAAGATGTTTTATATACAAAAAATATTATTGCACATTTTGTACACCATGATGCATTTTTTTACTCGCATGTTTTCTACAAACTCCCATAAACAAACAAACTCGTGTGAATCGACAAACAACTCCAATAACCAAATAAAACTAATAAATTCTATAATTGAACGATAATGTTTTTCCTAAACAAGTCCAAAAGTCGGCAACAAGTAAGAAAACATAAAAATAAAAATTAACCTAAAGTCTTGCTTGTCGAGGTTGTTGAGTTAGAGTTTGCATCGCTAGCAACACCACAAATTTGCATCAAAGATAATATCATCTTTTTTTGTTCGGTGGCTTCCTTTTTTGCTTCATCTTGTGCCTCTTTTAGTAAGCGAATCTCCTCGTCACGTTCGGCAAGTTTTCGCCGCAAATCATCAACGGGCATAGAGGTTCCCTTCGTCGGACCTCTCATCCTCGGAGCTCGAACCGCCAAGTACATGGACAAATGGTCCACATTGTTTCCCTTAGGAAATATAAGAACACGCCTGCCAAAAATAAAACCAGATTGGGAGGTAAGAAAATGTACAAGAAAATAACAGAAATGTTTAAATAAGCCAAAACCATAAGTGAAAGGATATAAGCATACCATTATTAGAGGGGTGGGCACTGATGGATTTCACACTTCCAGTGTGTCCAGTTAATACTGCAAGATCTTTTCTTTCTTCAGTGTCCCGTAACTTTATCTGTGCAAAGTTCATAAACAATAGATATCAGCAGACAAGTTGGGTATAATATGATATACACAAAAATATCTAGAATACTAGTTACTCACACTATGATCACCACAAGCTGTCAGTAAATTGGTATTGTAACATCCCGAAATTTTTGTTGTTTATTTGTTAACTTATGTTATTTATTTAGATTAAAGTTGTGTAGAAATCTAAATTGAAGGATCATTATAGCAATTATTGAAAGTTCAAGGGTGTATTTTAGAATTAATGAGATGATTCATCAATTTTGTGATGAGGTGTCTAAAGGAGATTAAATCTCAGTATGGAATAATGATGTGGGTTTTTGTTATGCAATTCTTTATTGCAAATCAAAAGAAAATAGTGAGGTAAAGATTGAGAGAGAGATCGATCAAGAAGAAAGAAAGAATAGAAGAAAAAGTGAAGTTTTTGTGGTGTTTTAAGATTTTATCAGATTGTGATTAAGCTGTCCATTAAGCCCTCTCGTAAAATCAGTGTGCAAACGACTTAATAAGGTGAGTTTAATTAATTCTTGTCTAAAATTTAACATGTAAATATATGTGTATATGTTTATTTAGCTTAAATATCATTTTATGTGCTTAATGCTTAATCTGGTAAGAAATAGCTTAATGAGATGTTAAAGATGATGAACTTTAATATTTTTAAGGTGAAAATGCATGAGGATTTTATGTGTATAAATTGAGGTTTTCATGTTATATACTTAATAATTAATTTGGTTAAAAGTAGTTTAATTTGAGGTTGAAGATGATGAACTTTAATATTTTTTAAGGTGAAAATGCATGAGGATTTTATGTGTATAAATTGAGGTTTTCATGTTATTAATAATATGATATTTACATGATATAATTATGTGGGATATGCCTAAGGTGATATTATATAAGAGTTTATATATGTTTATTAAACATAAAGATTTATATGATATGGTTGGCACTATAGATGTGATAGAAAAAGTGATGATACACATTTATTGTGTTGCGATGGCTAGAATTTACATTTGGTCTAGTGGGCAACTTAGTACGGTCTAATGGGAACCGCATACTAGCTGGGGACCTATAATGTAATTCTAGTGGTGGAGTGAATTCTAAATCATATGTGAGGGTTCCCGGTTGTTGTGATCACCGATGAATAAAATCCCATTGGGAACCAGTGATTCAGGATGGTGAGGTATTGAAATGTGAGAGAATTACATTGAGGTGTAATTCGCATTTCAGGCGGTAGGGAAGTGTGAGAGAATTACATTAAGATGTAATTCGCATTTCCGATGTTTATTAATTAATGAAGTGTGAGAAAATTTCATCGAGTTGTAATTTGCATTTCATGAGTTGTTGAGTTTAATTACTTATAAATTTAGTGGGATTATAAGTAATTCGATGTTGTTGATATTATTAATGACTAGGTGAAATAGTCATATTTATTGGAACTTGATTTGGTAAGATGAAAGATGCAGGTTTGAGACACCTGATATTTAGATGTTATATTTTAACTTGAATTGATTAATCTCACTAGGCGAAAGCCTAATGTTTCAAGTTGATTTATCTTACCAGGTTCAGGTTCGGGGAAGAAGGTGGTTGAGTGAGTTATATATCAAACTTTGAGGTGATGAAGGATCCAGCAATTCTTTTGGAGATTTTTGGGACAAAGCTTAGATAATCTAGTTAATCTAATTATGTTGTAAGATTAGATTAATAAGATTATTTAAGACAAGTTTAAATGTTGTATATAAATGATGTTGTTGATCCTAGTTGTTATAAAAGTTTGGTATCTTCGATGATCATAGCTTGTTATTTTGAGGTTTAAATTTACCCTGTTTTTAGGGTGTTTCAGTATGGTATCAGAGCTTTAGCTTAAGCGAACTAGGTATGAACTTGATATGCCTAGACTTAAGCTGTGATGAAATTAAGTTATGATCTGTGAGAGATGGGTAAAATTGCTAAGACTGGGTAGTCTTAGGGTGGACGGAAATATACTAATTAGTATTGTAGTAATGGAGACGAGAATTCTCATGTATAATATGTTCGCAATTTCAATTAGCTACTGTTATTATGGATATATTGTTACATAAGTATGCTTGTTTCTCAATTGTTACAAGAGCTAATTGGTGATAAAGTACGTTTAGTATGTTAGAATTCTGTTTAACCATTTGTGTGGTTATTTGTGTTTAATCAGAGAAATGGTGAATACGCCACCCAGAGAGAGAGTTGGAAACAATGAGGCAGAGGTAAGTAATGTGCATGATGCACCCAGAAATTTTCTTTCTTTGGGAGGTATGCACATTCCAGCTCAGGGAGTGGGTACTAGCAACGTTAGCCAGACGACAGATAGAGGCATGGAGGCAAGGATCATGGAGAATATGACCCAAATGATGAGTGCTTCTATGGAAAGGCAAGCGGAGAGACAGGCTGAACTGCTAAGTGCTTCCTTAGAAAGGCAATCAGAAATGTTTTTGAAGTTTTTTAATGATCGGAATGTTGCTGACAGAGCAAATCCGATTGTTAATTGTAAGATCCCACATTGGTTGGGGAGGGGAACAAATGTTGCCTTATAAGGGACTTGATACCTCCCCTATCAGACGCGTTTTAAAACCGTGAGTCCAGGTGTGTGGACAAAGCGGACAATATCTGGTACGGTTGCCTGGGATGTTACAGATGGTATCAGAGCCGGGAACCGGACTGGTGTGCCAGCGAGGACGCTGGGCTCCTAAGGGGGGTGGATTGTAAGATCCCACATTGGTTGGGGAGGGGAACAAATGTTGCCTTATAAGGGACTTGATACCTCCCCTATCAGACGCGTTTTAAAACCGTGAGTCCAGGTGTGTGGACAAAGCGGACAATATCTGGTACGGTTGCCTGGGATGTTACATTAATCCTTTTAGAGAACCTGAAGTAAGGGCTCCAAGGGATTGTTCTTATAAGACGTTCCTAAGTTGCAAGCCACCGGAGTTCAAGGGTGAAGATAATCCAGTTGCGTGTATGAACTGGATTCGGGAGACTGAACAAGCATTTAGGGCTTGTGAATGTGGTGATAGGTTGAAAGTCAGGTATGCCTCACTGATGTTGAGAGGCAACGCTTTACAGTGGTGGAATATGCTGACAAGCACCATGACAACTCTTACATTAGAAGCTTTGACATGGGAATCCTTCAAGGAAAAAGTGTTGAAGGAATACTGTAACGAGCATGAGATGGACCGAATTGAAGATGAGTTCAGAAGTTTGAAGAAAGGGAATATGTCTGTAAAGCGTTATTCAGAATTGTTTACGGAGAAATTGAATCTGGTGGGGCATGTGGCTCCAACTGAAGCCGATCGGGTTAAAGCCTACTTGAAAGGGCTACCAGCTGAAATGATGACAAGGGTAAGAAATTCAAAAGCTGTAACGCTTAGAGAAATGATAGAGGAGGCAAAGATTATTGAAGAGATGTATGTCAGGGATAGAGAAGAGAAAGCTCATGCCGGAGATAAGAGAAAAGGGGAAGGGAGTACGGATTCTTCACAGAATGTCAGATTGTTTGGGAGGAATATTCGTGCTGATACAAGAAGGGAACCGAAATGGTGTTCAAAGTGCAAGACTAAGCACTTCGGGCCTTGCCGATCAGGTGGACCTGAATGTTTCAAGTGTGGGAAGACGGGGCATTTTGCATCAAATTGTTTATTACCGGGCGCAGTGTGTTTCGAGTGTAAGCAGCCGGGGCATATTCGAAAGGATTGCCCAAAGTTGAAAAAGGATGGAGATCAAGGGAAAAAGGTGACTGTTCCAAAGCCGACAGGTCGTGCATTTAATATGACGGCGGAAGAAGCAAAGGGATCCAAGGATGTGGTGTCGGGTACTTTCTTTATAAATTCCCTACCTGCAAATGTGTTATTTGATAGTGGTGCAAATTATTCTTTCATGTCCAATCTGTTTCATGATAAATTAGCTATGTCTGTCACTACTTTAGGAGATGCCTTGGTAGTTGAGGTAGCTAATGGTGGTCGGGTGTTGGTAAATGAAAGGATAGATGGGTGTAAGATTCAGATTGATGGGGTGCAATTTCCTATTGACTTATTGTTAATGGAAATTGGAGGGTTCGATATTGTTGTGGGGATGGATTGGTTGACTGCAAATGAGGCAGAGATTATGTGTGCTAAAAAGATAATCCGAATTCCAAGACCTGATAAAGATGTGTTTGTGTACGGAGAAAAGCAGAAAGGTGAATTACCGTTGATTTCTATGTCAAAGGCGCGTAAGTGTTTAGCAAAAGGATGTGTGTCATTTTTGGCATATGTCTTGGATGCTAAGGCGAAAAAGAAGCAGTTGCAAGATATTCGGGTAATAAGTGAATTTCCAGATGTTTTTCCTGATGATCTTCCGGGTTTACCGCCGGAGCGGCAGGTAGAGTTTCGAATTGATTTAATTCCCGGAGCAGCTCCAATAGCTCGTGCACCGTATCGTTTGGCACCTGCTGAAATGAAAGAGATGATGTCACAATTGCAGGAGTTATCTGATAAAGGTTTTGTACGTCCAAGTTCTTCGCCGTGGGGAGCTCCAGTTTTGTTCGTAAAGAAGAAAGACGGTACTATGAGAATGTGTATCGATTACCGGGAGTTGAATAAGGTGACAATTAAGAATAAATATCCGTTGCCTAGAATTGATGACTTGTTTGATCAATTGCAAGGAGCGGGATGTTTTTCTAAGATTGATTTAAGATCGGGGTATCATCAAGTTCGGGTGAGAGATGAAGATATTCCGAAGACAGCTTTCAGAACAAGGTACGGGCACTATGAATTTTTAGTTATGCCATTTGGTTTGACTAATGCTCCTGCCATATTCATGGATTTGATGAACCGAGTGTGTCGACCATTCTTAGATAAGTTTGTCATTGTGTTTATCGATGACATTCTGGTCTATTCGAAGAATGAGGACGATCATGAATGCCATCTCCGTGAAGTACTTGAAGTTTTGAGAAAAGAGAAATTATATGCCAAATTTTCGAAGTGTGAATTTTGGTTGAAAGAAGTTCAGTTTTTGGGGCATATGATTTCTGCTGAAGGGGTAAAGGTAGATCCAGCTAAGATTGAAGCAATGATGAACTGGGAAACTCCAAAGAATGCATCTGATATAAGAAGTTTCCTGGGTCTGGCTGGGTATTACCGGAGGTTTATCAAAGACTTCTCGAAGATTGCTTCTACGTTGACAGTCTTGACGCGAAAGAATGTTAAGTTTGTCTGGTCTGAAAGGCAAGAAGAGGCTTTCAAAAAGTTGAGGCAATTGTTATGTGAAGCTCCAGTGTTAGCTTTGCCGGAAGGTACAGATGATTTTGTAGTTTACAGCGATGCTTCAAAAATGGGATTGGGATGTGTATTGATGCAACGGGGCAAGGTGATTGCATATGCATCAAGGCAGTTGAAAGAGCATGAAAAGAACTATCCTACCCATGATTTGGAGTTAGCTGCGGTGGTTTTTGCTTTAAAGCTATGGCGTCATTATCTGTACGGTACGAAATGTACTCTTTATACTGATCATAAAAGTTTGAAGCATGTTTTTGATCAGAAAGAGTTAAATATGAGGCAACGAAGGTGGTTAGAACTACTTAAAGACTACGATTGTGAATTGCATTACCATCCGGGTAAAGCAAACGTTGTAGCGGATGCTTTGAGTAGAAAAGAGTACAGCGGATGTTTGAAAGTGACAAATGCTCGGATTGATGTAATGTCAAGTCTGATTGAACGAATAAAGACTGCATAAGTTGAAGCTTTGTTAGGAGAAAATTTAAAAGCTGAAGTGATGACCAAACAACGGTTTCTTTTATCAGAAGATAGTCGAGGGGTGAAGTTGTTTAAAGGCCGTGTTTGGGTACCAAAAGTGGGTGGAAATAGAGAGTTGATTTTGGAAGATGCTCATAAATCCAAGTATTCTATTCATCCCGGAAGTACTAAGATGTATAGAGATTTGAAACTACATTATTGGTGGCCAACTATGAAGTTAGATGTGGCTCGATGTGTAGAGAAATGTGGAACTTGTTCTATGGTTAAAGCTGAACATCAAAAGCCATACGGAAGTTTCCAATCTTTAGAAGTTCCGGAATGGAAATGGGATAAGATTACTATGGATTTTGTGACAAAGTTGCCTAAGACTCAAAGGGGTAACGATGCTATTTGGGTGATTGTGGATAGACTGACTAAGAGTGCTCATTTTCTGGCTATGAAAGAAGCATCACCAATAGAAAAGTTAGCAAAGTTATACATTGATGAAGTGGTGTCAAGGCATGGGATACCGATTTCAATTGTGTCCGATCGTGATAGTAGATTTACTTCCAGATTTTGGCAGTCACTTCAAGAAGAGTTAGGCACTAAGGTGAATTTGAGCACAGCTTTTCATCCGCAAACTGATGGTCAAAGTGAAAGAACTATACAAACTTTGGAAGATATGCTTAGAGCTTGTGTGCTAGACTTTGGAGGAAGTTGGGATACGCATTTGCCTTTAGTGGAATTTGCGTATAACAATAGTTATCATTCTAGCATTGGAAGAGCACCATTTGAAGCTTTGTATGGTAGAAAGTGTAGAACTCCAGTTTGTTGGTTGGAAGCTGGAGAGAAACAGTTTGCTGGACCTGAGTTGGTGCAACAAACTGCGGATAAAGTGAAAGAGATTAGACAGCATATGAAAGCGGCTCAAGATAGACAAAAGAGTTATGCTGATTTAAAGAGAAGACCAGTTGAATTCCAAGTTGGGGAGCGTGTAATGCTAAAAGTGTCTCCTTGGAAAGGTGTGATTCGTTTTGGAAAACGTGGGAAGTTGAGTCCTCGTTTTCTAGGACCTTTCACTATTACAAAAAGAATTGGTCAACAAGCGTATCAGTTAGATCTTCCACCGGAATTGGAAGGAGTTCATAATGTGTTTCATGTATGTTATCTTCGAAGGTGTTTAGCCGAGGAATATGATGTGATTCCAATTTCAGATTTTAAGGTGGATGAGAAGAACCGATGTGTTGAAGAACCGGAAGCAATTCTAGATAGATCGGTTCGAAAGCTAAGGAGTGGCAAAGAGGTGCCTATGTTGAAAGTGCAATGGAAGCATCATCGAGGTAGCAATGTGACTTTAGAGTCGGAAGAAGAAATGAAGAAACGATACCCTCAATTATTTATCTAGCTTGATTTCGGGGACGAAATCATTTTTCAAGTTGGGGAGTATTGTAACATCCCGAAATTTTTGTTGTTTATTTGTTAACTTATGTTATTTATTTAGATTAAAGTTGTGTAGAAATCTAAATTGAAGGATCATTATAGCAATTATTGAAAGTTCAAGGGTGTATTTTAGAATTAATGAGATGATTCATCAATTTTGTGATGAGGTGTCTAAAGGAGATTAAATCTCAGTATGGAATAATGATGTGGGTTTTTGTTATGCAATTCTTTATTGCAAATCAAAAGAAAATAGTGAGGTAAAGATTGAGAGAGAGATCGATCAAGAAGAAAGAAAGAATAGAAGAAAAAGTGAAGTTTTTGTGGTGTTTTAAGATTTTATCAGATTGTGATTAAGCTGTCCATTAAGCCCTCTCGTAAAATCAGTGTGCAAACGACTTAATAAGGTGAGTTTAATTAATTCTTGTCTAAAATTTAACATGTAAATATATGTGTATATGTTTATTTAGCTTAAATATCATTTTATGTGCTTAATGCTTAATCTGGTAAGAAATAGCTTAATGAGATGTTAAAGATGATGAACTTTAATATTTTTAAGGTGAAAATGCATGAGGATTTTATGTGTATAAATTGAGGTTTTCATGTTATATACTTAATAATTAATTTGGTTAAAAGTAGTTTAATTTGAGGTTGAAGATGATGAACTTTAATATTTTTTAAGGTGAAAATGCATGAGGATTTTATGTGTATAAATTGAGGTTTTCATGTTATTAATAATATGATATTTACATGATATAATTATGTGGGATATGCCTAAGGTGATATTATATAAGAGTTTATATATGTTTATTAAACATAAAGATTTATATGATATGGTTGGCACTATAGATGTGATAGAAAAAGTGATGATACACATTTATTGTGTTGCGATGGCTAGAATTTACATTTGGTCTAGTGGGCAACTTAGTACGGTCTAATGGGAACCGCATACTAGCTGGGGACCTATAATGTAATTCTAGTGGTGGAGTGAATTCTAAATCATCTGTGAGGGTTCCCGGTTGTTGTGATCACCGATGAATAAAATCCCATTGGGAACCAGTGATTCAGGATGGTGAGGTATTGAAATGTGAGAGAATTACATTGAGGTGTAATTCGCATTTCAGGCGGTAGGGAAGTGTGAGAGAATTACATTAAGATGTAATTCGCATTTCCGATGTTTATTAATTAATGAAGTGTGAGAAAATTTCATCGAGTTGTAATTTGCATTTCATGAGTTGTTGAGTTTAATTACTTATAAATTTAGTGGGATTATAAGTAATTCGATGTTGTTGATATTATTAATGACTAGGTGAAATAGTCATATTTATTGGAACTTGATTTGGTAAGATGAAAGATGCAGGTTTGAGACACCTGATATTTAGATGTTATATTTTAACTTGAATTGATTAATCTCACTAGGCGAAAGCCTAATGTTTCAAGTTGATTTATCTTACCAGGTTCAGGTTCGGGGAAGAAGGTGGTTGAGTGAGTTATATATCAAACTTTGAGGTGATGAAGGATCCAGCAATTCTTTTGGAGATTTTTGGGACAAAGCTTAGATAATCTAGTTAATCTAATTATGTTGTAAGATTAGATTAATAAGATTATTTAAGACAAGTTTAAATGTTGTATATAAATGATGTTGTTGATCCTAGTTGTTATAAAAGTTTGGTATCTTCGATGATCATAGCTTGTTATTTTGAGGTTTAAATTTACCCTGTTTTTAGGGTGTTTCAGGTATCTTCCTGCAAAAAGTTGGATGCCATTCACATCATTTAATCACAATAAAAGTTGGATGCCATTTCATCAAGCCACAAAATTAACTCCCAACAAAACCAAATGATCTGAAAAGATTAAATATTTTGATTTTTCTGTACCTTGATCCAACATACATCAAATATAGCATTTTCATATAGCATTTTTCTGTACCTTGATCCAATGGTAGTTGATTACGTGTGTTTGTATGCATGTGGTATGTATTGGGCTCTATAAGATCACTAAGGCCTACAATAGTCTATTAAAAAACACTAAAATCCTATTAAGAACCTTTATAGGCCAACAATACCTTTCATGACTTATCAAGGCCCAATAGCCCTAATGTTGACTTATTACGTGTTTGTATCCAGGTCGGTACTCATATATGCATGTGGTGTATACTGCATTCGATAAGACCACTAAGACCCACTATAGCCTATTAAGAATCACCAAAAGCTTATTAAGAACCATTGTAGGCCAATAAGACACTCCTTGTCTTATTAAGGCCCAAAAATACCAATGGTAGCTGATTACGTGTGTTTGTATGCATGTGGTATGTATTGGGCTCTATAAGATCACTAAGGTCCACCATAGTCTATTAAGAACCACTAAATCCTATTAAGAACCATTATACGCCAACAATACCTTTTATGACTTATCAAGGCCCAATAACACTAATGGTTACTTATTACGTGTTTGTATCCAGGTCGGTACTCATATATGCTTGTGGTGTATATTGCATTCGATAAGACCACTAAGACCCACTATAGCCTATTAAGAATCACCAAAAGTTTATTAAGAAACATTATAGCTCATTAAGACACTCCATGTCATACTAAGGCCCACAAAATAACAAGGGTGGCTTATTATGTGTGTGTGTGTGTGTGTGTGTTTGTTTGTTTGTCTGTTTGTATGCATGCATGTATTGCATTTATGCACGTGGTGTGTATTGAACTCTATAAGACCATTAATACCCACTACAACTTATTAAGAACTACTGAAGTTTATTAAGGTCCATTATAACCTGAAAGAATTACACATAATTTTTAAAAAATACACATACAATTTTTAAAAAATTTTAAGACTTATACAATTTTTAAAAATTACACATAATTTTATGACTTATACAATTTTTAAAAATTACACAGAATTTTTAAAAAATACACATACAATTTTTAAAAAATACACATTCACATCCGACTTCTTCAACTCTCGAGCACACAACATCTGAAAGAATCTAGATAATTCACAAATTGCGTCAACCTTAAATCGTCCGTACACGAGTTATTACATTTTCAACTACCTATATTTATCTATATTTTGACCTTAGGCAACATAGAAACCAAAATATATGTTTCCTAAGCCAACTCTTACGCAACAAATACAATAGATTATATGTTGCGTAAGTAAAAATAGGTATCAATCATCCGTACACAACTTATTAGATTTTCAACTACCTATATTTATTTATAATTTTTTACCTTAGGCAACATAGAAACAGGAAAATATGTTGTCTAAGATTACACAACTAAGGCAACATAAGGGAAGATGTTGCTTAAGATACTTGAGGCAACATATAATTATTCATATGTTGCATAAGGTCTCACTTAGGCAACATATAACGATACGTTGCCTAAGATGAAACTTAGGCAACATATATTAGCCTTTGTTGCCTAAGCTTATCTTAAGCAACATAGGCAATTAGCCTATGTTGTCTAAGACAACATTTGGTGTAGTGATGTATGTTGCATGCATCCATGCATATATTAACCAGTTGTAAATACCAAATACATATACTAATTGTATCTTTTAAGGAATAAATATTATTGGGTATGTCCTTTATGGTGGAAGTTGTTCTTCTTCGGGAGGGAGTCCCTCGTCATCTAGGTGTATTTTTTTCGTTTTTTAATATATTGCTAGGAGTGCCGCCTCCTTTCAAAAAAAATACTCCTTAGAATATTGCAACTTGAAAGAAAAACCATGTGAGATTAGTTGGGTTTAAGCCGCAAAGTTGAAAATATTAATTAAATTTAAGGTTGTGATAGCATAATTAAGGAATATTTGATAGAATCAGTTATAAGGTGGGAGCTGTCTTTTACCAGATTCGTGGAACCAAAATATATACCCCTCCTCGTGAGGAGCTTTAACTTGTTCTGACAATGTCTGTTTAATTAAACTCTCCTAATCACATGCTTAACTTTTGACCATGACAGTTGGAGCTTATTTTAATCATGCTTATTATAAGTGTTGTAAGTTGGTTTGTACGTATACTTTATATGTACATATATAACTAATATTGTTTGATCGGTTAATTAAGAATGATGTATTAACTAATCATAAACTTAACATAAGATTGTGATTAACCGTCTTAGTTATATGTACATATATAACTAATATGATTTTTTGGTTTTAGGAAAACGAAAGTCAGGATCTTGGTCAATGAATATGCATTCGTTTTTTAGAACGGAAAGGATTTATTCCACCAGAAAAACTAGCGAGGAGCTAGAAGTGCAAAGGAACGTCAAGAGGATTACAATTCCAGCTATCCCAATTAAAGGATTCACCCTTTTTGCCCCTATTCTTAACCCACATAAATGAGTTTGACATCACCTCCGAGACGATGATGCAAACCGACTGTCCTTTATTGTTAAAGGTGATCGAATTGCGGAGGTTCCAACTTGACAAGCAGTACGCCACAATTACCACATCCATGGTCAGGTCCGATCTTTATTGGAGTTGTTCTTTCGCCCCGAGTCTAGGAAGTATGATAGTGAGCTGGAGCTGAAAGGATCAAGACCCTTATTTCTTTGTTGGTGAAACAATGGACGAACAAATGATTTTCCGATTCAGAAATCGAGTGGCACACGGTACATAAGTCAAAATTAAGGGTGACTCCTCTCCTGATTAGATTTGGTTTTATATTTATTTATTAAATTACATGTGTTGAAGATGTTGGACATTCTTTTAGGAGTCATGTAATTGTTAGACTGTGATGCTTTGGATCCATATGTATATGAGTCGGTCTTGTTTATAGGGTCGAATGGGTATTGCGGGGTTGGACTTCGAGACTCATGTTTTATGACCTTAAACTTTCCAAGTGGTCAGTAAGAGGGTTGAGTCTGGAAGTGCTACCTTGGAGGTGAGTACTAGGACCTTCGCCGCTGAGGTAATGCCTTGGAGGTAGTCCTGCAGTGTGTCGAGCCTTGTGGTGGAAGTCCTAGGGATGGATGCTAAGGTCAATTGTCTCTTGAGGTGAAACTTGTCGAGGAATCGTAGAAACATTTGGACGTCTAGTCGTGAAGTGTTATACGATTAACATCGTACGGGTGGCATACGTATGTGTCTCCTCCACTCTCAATGGATACGGGTCTCCCTCGTGGTTGTCAAATATTATTTCCGGATATTGTAATATTCATGTTTTATTACCGTTTGAAGCTTGTGCGAGTAATTGCAAGTGATAACTTTAATATTGTAACCCCTCCACATATATTAAGGTTTTCTTGAATGATTGGTATTTGGATTTTATTTCTATTTATGTTTTGCGTGGATTATTGAGTTTGGTTCCACGGTTTTAGGGATGTATTCTATTTAAACGCCTTATCACGAAAAATAAGATTCTTAGAAAAGATATTGCTATTTACTCTAAATATTTTGCATAGTGGCAAATGAGATCCAAATAATATTCTTTCCGTTTTAAATGTATATATAAATGTTGACGAAAACTCTTGAACTCACTAGGCGTTAGCCAAACATTTTTATTTGTCGACATGTGCAACAGGTCCCGGTTGGGGTTTGGTCCTAGCGACACCGTAAAGAGTGAAATGCTAGTTAGGCACACGAGAAGGATGTAGCCATTGAGTGATGTTTCCGCATTTGGAGTTAGCAACCAATCTGGGGTTTTAGTAACACCCGATCTTGATTTAGTCTTTGTATAAGACTTGGGCTATTATTTGTTGAGGTTAATTATATAACTTAATTTGAGGTATTTCGGGTATCGATTTATAGGAAGAAATTCTATTCTTTTTGTTATAATAATAAAAAAATTGTAATTTAGTTGATTTATCCAAACTTGAGGGTGTTACAGAACTAATATCAACAAGATATGGTAAGTTATTAAAATTTTGAGTTCACAAAAACATACTAAGTAATGGTAGATATATGTGAAATAATAGTTGATGATGATACCTTATGCATTTGAAATGGAGCGTCACTCCGTGACCTCGGAAAACATGTTATTTAGTTTATTCTATAATATAATATCATACATGCTAATCTAAATATGCCAACATGTTCATTTATAAAGAATCTTTCCATATTTGGTTGGATGCTTTGGCTGGCTTTATGCAATGTCCAAACTCCAAAGGGTATATTGCACACACATTTGATTTCAAAATTAAATAATGAAGTTAAAACGATATAAGTTGAATTAAAAATATATATATAACGATTGAATATACAAATAATTAACATGTTTTTTTTTGAAAGGGTGTTCTAGGCTATGCCTAGATTAATCCCTTGGTAAATTATGACCGTAAGACATCAGCACTGATTAAACCTCAGTGACCACAATTGTTGTGTACGCCTGAATTAGAAACCTGGGCAGATAGGATATTCCACCATACGCCACAACCCTTGTGGTTTAATTAACATGTTATGTAAGAATAAAAAGTATGATTTATTAATATAGTGTGTTTTCTTTTTCCAATTATTTTTAAACATTTAACGTGCACCTATTTATTAAAAGTATGATTGATTTTTATGTATTTAACATAATCAAATGTAAATTCGTTTCAGTTTCTTATAATATAATTATTTGTACCTCGATTTGTATTTCCGTAATACAATAATAGAAGGATTATAGTTTCTAATTACAAACGCTAAGCACATTTAAGATCGTATACTGTGACTGTGAAATATCAAGTACCCACATTCACATTTTGTATGTACTAGCATAGAAAACATTTTAAAATCATTACTAGAACATGGACTCTAAGTAATTTTTCAAAATAGAGACTTAAAAGCAATATTTAAAAAGAATTATATTTAACATCAATGGATTCTATATTTTAGAGATTTCAACATATATTATATTATTAAAGTATTATATAAATTTATTATCTCAATACATTAATATATATATATATATATATATATATATATATATAAAATAACAATAGTTCAATCTCATTGATACAAATGAATAAAAAATTAATTTCTTTTACCAAACTTTATAATATAAAGAATTATCTAAGAAATTTTGTCTATTTTAAATAACAATACAGTAAATTTGTTGAAGGTAAATAAAAACCAAAAACTTTGTCCGTTTTTAAAGAATCTATTAAAATATTTTTAAATTATTTTTTTTTACGAAAGAAATTAGCTTTACTCCTAAAGTTTAAAAGAAAAATCAAGAGTAAATTACATTTTCAGTCCCTGTGGTATGTTGAAATATTCTATTTGCGTCCTTATAGTTTTAAAATTGCGATTTTCATCCCTATGGTGCGTAATTCATCACATTTTTCATCCTTATAATTTAAAGTTTATTTCTATTTTCATCCCTATAGTTTACAAATTATTTCTATTTTAGTCCTTATACCTAAAAGTAGTGTTTTGGCCTCAGGGATGAAAATAGAAATAAATTGTAAACCATAGGGATGAAAATCGAAACTTTGAAACCATAGGGACGAAAAACGTAATTTACTCAAAAATGAAGCATGTGACATAAAAGCCGCCAAGTTGAAATAATAAATTTTTTAAGGTTGCGATAACGAAAAGAATATTCGAAGGTATCAGTTAAAAGGTGGGCGCTTGTTACTTGGTTTTAGCTGTCTTTTACCAGATTACAGGAGCCCAAGATACCCACCCACTCCCTAATCACGTGTTTAGGTTTTGGAATCATAAGATATTTAAATTATTAAAATTTACATTTTTTTATTACTAATTTAGAAAACTATGGTAGAGATACATTTTTTTTGGGTTTATGACTATCATATTCATATATATATATATATATATATATATATATACGGAGCATATTAATAAACGAATGGTAAAA
Source organism: Saussurea involucrata (assembly GCA_033807775.1). Lineage (NCBI taxonomy): Eukaryota > Viridiplantae > Streptophyta > Magnoliopsida > Asterales > Asteraceae > Saussurea > Saussurea involucrata. The sequence goes on from CM066319.1 coordinate 160,019,932, forward strand.
AAAGTTAGTCCTACTAGATGGAATATACATCAAAGTTAATGGGTTTGCATGACGGCTGCATCTCAATCGGCTCCCTACTCGAATAAATTTGGATAAAAGAGACATCAATGTTTCGTCTCTTTTATGTTTTAGTTGTGATTTGGGGTGGAGGACTTCAGTCATCTTTTCTTTTCATGTCCTGTCGCTAAAGACTTATGGATTTTTATTGGTCGTTGGTGGCAAATGAATATTCCAAATCTCCATTCTTATTCAGATTGGGTCTCTTAGTTTGACTTAATTCAGTTGAAGAAGGAGGGGTTTTTAGCTTTGAGACCGTTACGCTTACCACTATGTGGTCTATATCGGTGTTTCGGAATGATATTCTCTTTGGCAACCCGAACCCAAAGAAGGCAACAATTTTTGAGAAATTCATAACTCAAGTTTACTTTTGGGTATATCATAGAAGTAGCAATTTGTCTATTAATTGGGTTGGTTGACTTGTAAATTCTTCTCTAGCCAATATTCATTTATAATTGTATCTTTTTCTAGCTTTTTGTTAGTTTTATAAAATTTCTCTCTTCAAAAATAAAAAATAATTACGCTTGAGCCACAAACTTTGTTTGATGATCAAATGTTGAAAATATTATTGATTTAAGACAAAGTTTAAAAACATATATTTCCTCCGTCCCAAAATAAGTGTCTACATTACTATTCTTGTTTGTCCCAAAATAAGTGTCCACTTTCAAAATTACATTTTCACTTTCCCATTCTACCCTTAATTATGTGATGGATAAATTTTCTCTCTCTATAACTAAGGGTAAAATTGTATTTTGGTTAATTAAAAAGTGTAATTAATGCATACTTCTAAAACTGTGTGCATTTTTCATAGTGAACATTTATTTTGGGACAGAGGGAGTATAAAACAAAGAAACATTTTACCGTATAGAAAAATATAAAATAAAATTATGTCTTTTAAACGAATTGAAGTAGGTATTATATTACCAATAAAGAAATTAATATAATATGTTTTTGCGAGGACAAAGGAATCTTTAAAAGTCACATGTTTGCCAACTATAAACGGAATTCTTAACGATGAAAGCGCACAACAAGATTTTTATATATAATTAAAAGAGTAAAGTTCAATTTTGGTCCTTAACGTTTACACTTTTCAATGGATTTGGTCCCTAAAGTTTATTTTCTCACTTTTAACCCTGACGTATGATACTTTGCAACGGTTTCAGTCCACGACCCTAACACCGTTTGCCTTCTGCCGTTACCCTCCCCCCACGTGCTACGCACACGAGGGCAATTTTTGTCCTTTCATCTGTTGCCTTTGGTTTCCCTCCATTACTTTAATCCCTCTGAAACAAAACTCAATTACTCTGGTCAGATCTATCGACTCCCAAACAAAAACCCATCTCTTGCTACCAACTCTTGAAACAATCTCCAAGCTTGAAACAGTTGATGGCTACTTCAATGTGGTCGATTAGAGAAAGATTTGAAGATTTGGATCCAGATGAAATATATGGTGCGTATTTGGTTTGTTTTTTTTGTATTCCAGACTTACAATGGGGATGGATTAATGATTTTTTGTTTGAATCCATCACAGGTTTGTACCCTGAATACTTTTCTTTCAAGGTTCATCATGCTGGGGTTTTCACTAGGAGTCCAGGGAGGCAATACGTGAATGGGAAAGAAACCTTCATCGATTTGATAGACCCTGATGAGTTATCAATCCATGAAGTGAACTCAATGATGCAAAAACTAGGGTATCCAAGTACTTACATGACGTTTTACCATTTTTTGGTCCCAAACAGTGACCTAGACTTTGGGCTACATGCCTTGGCAGTGATCAAGATGTCATTCATTTACTAAAATATGTTCCACAATGTAAAATCCTTAATGTTTATGTTGAACATGGGATTACCAACTTGAAAACCTATTTTTTGTCACCTGAACCTAAAAAAGTGATCATTGAGGAGTTACCTGATGAAATTTCACCATCTTATAATAAACTAAGAAAGAAATCTGTTGATCATGGGTCTAGTAAATGTAGGGAGAAATTATGTTTAGAATGGCATAAGAAAGAAGATGAAGTTAAGGATGCTACTGTGGATAGAATTGATATGAACAATTCTGGGGATAAGAAAGAAGATGAACTTAAGGATGCTACTGTGGATGGGGTTGAAAAAAACAAACCAAATACGCACCATATATTTCATCTGGATCCAAATCTTCAAATCTTTCTCTAATCGACCACATTGAAGTAGCCATCAACTGTTTCAAGCTTGGAGATTGTTTCAAGAGTTGGTAGCAAGAGATGGGCTTTTGTTTAGGAGTCGATAGGTCTGACCAGAGTAATTGAGTTTTGTTTCAGAGGGATTAAAGTAATGGAGGGAAACCAAAGGCAACAAGTGAAAGGACAAAAATGCCCTCGTGTGCGTAGCACGTGGGGGGAGGGTAACGGCAGAAGACAAACGGTGTTAAGGTCATGGATTGAAACCGTTGCAAAGTGTCATACGTCAGGGTTAAAAGTGAGAAAATAAACTTTAGGGACCAAATCCATTGAAAAGTGTAAACGTTAAGGACCAAATTGAACTTTACTCTAATTAAAAATAACGACTTTTAGTAAAATTATATGTATCCATGATGAAACACCTCAACTAATTAATTCAATATTTCGTACGTAGTTGCCCACACCACATGCATGCATCGATTTCGTTGCTATTTGAAATGTGCATCTTACATGTTGTCGCTATTACACATATGCTACTAGATTACATGGTTCAAGAAACCTTTTTAATGTGATCCAACACGATGTTAAACTCATTTTGTTACATCTTATAAAAGCTTCTCATTGAATTTGTTACTCGTCCTTTGACATACCATACATAAAAACTTTGGAAAGCGAAAGATGCCTCAAGAAGCATGCCAAGTTCAAAATTCTAATTGCAAATAAAATCATAAGATGCAGCTTGTGTTGATGGTATGATTTAGGCCATACTATCCATTCTCTTTGTGAGGTTTCAATGGTGGACTTAGGAGTCTTAACACAATTAGTTTGTAGTGGCTCATAAGCTAGAGTTTGTAGTTTAGTTCATAATCTATCGCTACATTAAACCATGTGGGATGACAATTGTCTAATTAATCAGCCACATTAATGTTACCTTGATGTCGAAAGAGGATTTGTGCTATAGATCTCCAATTGGCTCTTGATTGTGAGGTTTTTGCTATGCTCTTCGGTTAGTTATGTATCATGCAGTAACAATTGTGGTTAATATTTGGGAGTACCCTTGACCTAAGGAAGTGTCCACGTCTTGGTATATTCTATGAGAATATTACATATAGTGTACTTATATAAGCCAACTTGTAGAATTTTTACAATTTTATGCTCTTAAGGTACAAAGAATCTTTGTACATTTGGTGTACTATAACTTAAAATAAATAATAAAAACATCCCTTGCTTTTTGCTAACTACCCTTACCTTTATACATTCTCCAAAGGCCACAAAATTGAGAAGCCCGTATATATGTACTTAAACACTATAAAACAAAATCATTTAATTATTCCATTTTTCTATTTCAAATCAATTCAAGAACATGATACATATGTAGGGGAAAGTTCAAATAAAAACTCAATTTTCATTGTGTACGTGAGGACGAATCTCGGTCACTCCATCTCTTTGGACCCAACAACTCAGATTAAATAGAGTGTTTAATTATAATTATTAATTAAGGTGATTAGGGGTAAAAATGAAAGATAATATAAATTCACGCCGACCATATTTGACTTTTTTATTTTCGTTTTTAATTAAAAACTTTTACCCCCTTAAAATTTAAAATATATTATCTTAAAATTACTAATATTTTAATCAAACAAATTACATCAAAAAACGAGAATTTCGTTCTCTTCGATATGACATTCATCTCGATATAGTTTTTTGGTTGTTTTAACTGTTTTCTACGTGAAATGCTATATATGTATTATATTCATTATGAATATTTATGTACGTTTAAGTGTGTACAACATATCGACATCGTAAGTCTGTAACTCGATATCACTTTCTTCAACACTTTTCTTCAACGTCGTAAGGTATCACGTTCTTCAACACCGTAACCCAGCACCAATCGAGATGAATCGAGAACCTATCGAGTTTCGGGTGTGAATCGGGGAACAAAAAAGAGTGTGCCATATCTCCACACCTTCACGGGTCATTAATGTATTATTCATTATGAATAATGTATCATTCAGGGTGAATAATACACGATTCATGAATTCGTGTATTATTCATCCTGAATGTTGTATAATTCATCATGAATACTATATTATTCATTATGAATAGTGAATGAACATTTACCTTTGTTATTCATACCGAATGTGGACACATGGAGATGTGCATACATATTCAGAATGAATAAAATCAAGTTTCGGTTGTGAATCAGGGAACAAAAGAGAGTGCGTCATGTGTCCACACCTTCACGAGTCATTCACATATTATTCACCATGAATAATGTATCATTCAGAATGAATGATACAACATTCAGGGTGAACAATACACGATTCCTGATGAATAATAAATGAATCGTGAATTCATGTATTATTCATCCTGAATGTTGTATTATTCATCCTGCATATTGTATTATTCAACATTAATAACGAATGAACGTTTACCTTTGTTATTCATACTAAATGTGGACACTCGAGGACGTACATACATATTCATAATGAATATAACACATATATAGCATTTCACGTAAAAACGATTAAAACAACAAAAAAACTATATCAAGATGGATGTCATATCGAAGAGCACGGAATTCTCGTTTTTTTATCTAATTTGTTTGATTAAAATATTAGTAATTTTTAAGATAATTTATTTTAAACTTTAAAGAGGTAAAAAATTTTTAATTAGAAAATAAAATAAAAAGTCAAATAAGGTAAGCGCTATTCAAATTTCTAGATGTGCCCCTAATCACTTCTCAATTAATCTTATTATGTTTTAACCATTGATTAGTTTTCTAAATTTTGATCAATGGCTAAAAATGGTCCTCACGTGCACAATGAAAAATTGAGTTTTCATTTGAACTCACCTCTCTCTCTCTCTCTCTCTCTCTCTTTATATATATATATATAAAGAGAGAGAGAGAGAGAGAGAGAGGTGGGTTCAAACGAGAATGAAGGCTATTTAAAAGAATAAAGGGACAATTCTCAACCAATCATTTTTAAAAATACTTTCGAAAATAATACTTTCTAAAATTTAGATTAAAAGGGTATTAAGGTCATATTCTAATATGGATTAATTTAGGCTACTATTGACTTCCTAAAAATAAGGAATTAAATCAATTGATTTTCTGATTCCATAATTGATTTAATCCCTTATTTTTACGATTTTCTGATTCCATAAATTATTAGTATCACATGTGATTTGCTATAGGGTAAAACGCAAATTGCTGGTATCACATATGATTAACAATATATAAAACTAAAATGTGTTATAGAATATCACTTGTGATAATCACTAGAGAAACAACAATCACATAATATCACTTGTGATTAACAATAGAGAAACCTAAAATTTGTTAAAAAATATCACTTGTGATAATCAATAGAGAAACAACAATCACATAATATCACATGTGATTAACAATATAAAAACCTAAAATCTGTTATAAAATATCACTTGTGATAATCAATGGCAAAGAAGAAAACCCTAACTGAATGGTTTCGGTTTCACCAATGGTTAGATTATGGTGAGATTATACCATCGTGCTTGACCGGTTGATTCATTTGCAGTATCATCATAATCCAGATGAAAATTAATGTTCAGTATCATCCTCCATTTTCTTCATCAATTTCACGAAGATCAATAACAATGGCGGGATTGTTTACTTACACCATCGACGACGGCCGATTATTCCTCATCGGCGCATCTGAATCCATCATCTCAACCTCCGAAAACCCTAAAACAAATCTAACCATAGTGGTGGAGGAAGGATGTGTAGAAGAGTATAGAAGGAAGAGGAAACTTGATAGTTGATTATATCCGAATCATGGAATCACCGAGGGTGCTTGCATGCTTGTAGTCAAGAGCTTCAGTCGCCTGTTCTTCGCTTTCAACACGAGAGCCTGCTTTTTCCCATTCATTCCAAACAACTTTGTGTTCACAATGCTGCCATGTTCCTCCAGGTGGGTTACAATCTCCTCTTCTGTCACGTCATGGGGCAGGGTCGACAGGTAGATCATCTTGGTTGGTGAGCAACAATAGCGGTAACAATAGCAAAAAATCAGGAATTGCTTCAAATTTTGAAATGGATTCATAATAGATAGTAGTGATCCCGATTTGAAAGGAAATTTGATACCATCCAAAATTAATCTGTTAAATACTATGACATTTATACCCTTTTCACCTACTTTTTGGAAATTATTATTTTTGGAATTTAATTAAAAAATGATTGGCTAAGGATTGTCCTCGTATTCTTTTAAATAATTGTCATTCTTGTATGATCATCCCTCTCTCTCTCTCTCTCTCTCTATATATATATATATGTGTGAAAATAGAGGCCCTTTATTTTGTAAACCTAATAATTCCTATAAACTATGAAACCAAATCCTAACCCTAGATCTAAAATACCAACGCCTAAGATTAATACGGTGGCAATTTTGTAACTTTCTATGAAACCGAGGGTACGATCGAAAGAATGAAACATATGAAAGGGCATTTTCGTCAGCTTGCATCGTCGTTCAAGTTAGGAAGACCGCGTATTCATAGGGATTTTGCAATCATACCAAATCAGACCCGACTTATCCTTTGTTATATGAAATGATTTGAATAAATGATCTTTTTAATTTTTTTGTTGTAATTTTAATTCGGTTTTCATAGTTTTTCATGGTATTTCATAGTTTCTTCATAGTTTTTGTAAAAAATTCATATAATCCGCAAAACATCTGTAAAAGTTATGAAATCGTATGCAGGAACGATAAAAGTTATGAAATCATGATAAAAGTTATGAAATCATGATAAAATTCATAAGAAGGAAAAATATTCGTATATGCAGAATCTTAATTCATAATAAGAAAAAAAAAAGAATTCGTATATAAATTAATGAGAATATTAATTTATTGATATCAATTCCTAAAATAAAGGAATCATCCGAATAAAACTAAATGCAACCGCCAAAATAGAAAAAATAAAAAAGTCACAATTACCCTTTACAAAATAATTTAATTGAAAATAAAATAGAATGTAATCGATGACTAGGACGAGTTTACAAAGTTTACATTAAAAAGGAGGCCCTTTATATAAATATAAATATATATATATATATATATATATATATATATATATATATATATAGAGAGAGATAATAAATTGTAACCGTTAAGTGTGTGTAACTCGTGTAACCCGTCGATTTCATAGGTTTTTTGATGAATTTTTTTTATGAAATTGTTTATTTTGATGAAAGTAGTTCATATCATTCATTTCTTGATGAATTTTTTTATGAAATTTGTAGTTTCATAGGTGAAAACGAAAATATATGAAAAGTTTCATAAAAATGAAACAAACTTATGAAACTACAAATTTCATAAAAAAAATTCATCAAGAAATGAATGATATGAAACAATTTCATCAAAATAAACAATTCCATAAAAAAAATTCATCAAAAAAACCTATGAAATCGACGGGTTACACGGGTTACACACATTTAGCGGTTACAATTTAGTAGGACTCTCTCTCTCTCTCTCTCTCTCTCTCTATATATATATATATATATATATATAGGCTGGGTATCAAATACAAACCAGTTAGTTTGTACAAACTCGTACAAACCATACCTAGCTTCATGATTTTGTAAATTTGGCTTCATGAATATATATATATATATATTTTGGCTTCATGAATATATAATTTGGCTTCATGAATATATCATTTGGCATTTTTAACTATTTTTTTTACAAAAATACCCTAAAATACCCTTATTTTTGTAAAAAATTAGTTAAAAATGCCAAATGATATATTCATGAAGCCAAAATATATATATATATATATATATATATATATATATATATATATTCATGAAGCCAAATTTACAAAATCATGAAGCTAGGTATGGTTTGTACGAGTTTGTACAAACTAACTAGTTTGTACCCGATACCATCCCTATATATATATATATATATATATATATATATAGAGAGAGAGAGAGAGAGAGAGAGGGAGAGAATTTTGCATATAACTTCTCCTTCCTCGAGTGACCACATAGCGGCATAGCCCAAACATTGCACCACTTCTAACAAAAAGTCACACTTAGAGAATTTTGCATATAACTTCTCCTTCCTCAACACTTCTAGGAAATCTCGAAGGTGTTGCTCGTGATCCGTCTCACTCTTTAAGTACACAAGTATGACGTTAATGAGCACACTTACCGACTTGTCAAGGAATGGTTGGCATACTCGGTTTATCAAGTCCATAAACACCGTCGGTGCGTTAGTTAGGCCAAATGGCATTACCAAGAACTCGTAATGGTCGTAACGCGTCCTAAAAGTCGTCTTCGAACGTCGTCATTCTTCAACTTCACTTGGTGATATCCCGAACGTAGATCGATCTCCGAGAAACAACCCTCTCCTTGAAGTTGGTCAAACAATTTGTCAATTCTCGGAAGCTGATACTTGTTCTTCACGGTTGCCTTGTTCTACTCTCTATAATCGATGCACATCCTCATTGTGCCATCCTTCTTCTTAACAAACAAGACCGGGGCTCTACAAGGCGACGAGCTCGGTCTCACGAACCCCTTCTCGAGAAGGTCTTGAAGCTGCGTCATCATCTCTCACATCTCAGATGGAGCTAACTCGTAGGACCTCTAGTGATCGGAGCCGCCCCCATAATAAGATCAATCCGAAATTCCACTAATTGATCGGGAGGGAAACCTGACAAGTCGTCCGGAAATACACCGAGAAACTCGCGTACCACCTACACATCCTTGAGATTCTTATTCTTGAGCTTGATATCTATTACATATGCCAAGAAGGATGAACATCCTTTTACCATACACTTACGTGCTTTAGCCATGGTAATGACTGTGCCATCTTCTTTCCTCCGCTCACCATAAACAAACACTATGTCACCGGCTGAAATTGGGATTCAGATCAACTTTTTGAACACACAATCTCGACGTGGTTCTCTGCCAACCAATCCATTCCGATCACTATGTTGAATCCACCAATTAACATGGGCATCAAATCGATCGAAAACTCCCTTCCCTTGATTTCAAGAGTACAACCCTTCAAAAGTTCCTAAATTACTACTTCACCACCATTAGCTATCTTTACCACTAAGACATTCTCTAAACTACTAGTAGGGGTGTGCAACGGGTGGGTCAGGTTGGATCGGGCCCTAAAAACCCAAACCCGATTGGGTATCGGTTGGGACTTTTGGACCCCGAAACCCGTCCAATGTAGAGTTCGGGTCTCGGGTTTCAGGTGAGATCGGGTTGCGGGTATTCGGGTAGGGTGGGAACTAGTTGGGCCCGTTTTCCAGCCCTGTTTCAGCCTAATTTCAGCCTGTTTTTCTTGTCATATTCAGCCCAATTTCCACAAGACATGATTACATTCTGCTAATGATTTTATGATCTTCAAATACAATTTTACTACCAGAAGAAGTGTGAAAGACAGGCGCCCCATGATATGACATCTGCTTATCATTGTCCAAGTAATAAATTTCTAATAAGCACAATTATAGACAACATTTGAGTATTTGACATCCAAATAATTAATTTCAAATTAGGATGTAACTGTACACTATTTCAGCATATGAAAAACATACAACATTTGACATCCAAAACTTCAAATTAGGACTTCAAAGCGATTCCACACTCATAAAGTAAACAAGTTAGGCTGTTTGGGTTAGGAGGTACCTCTGTCACAGTGTTGGTGGTCGGAGGTCGACGACAACGAGGGAGGCTAGGAGGGAACACCTTACACCGGAGGACTAAGGGTTCAATCGTTCAACTGTCTCGTTCGTCATAAATCGTCGTTCGGTGGTTTAGTTCGTCCGACAAACTGAGAAAGGCAGAAAGCGATGAGAAACTATTTGGGGATAGGGCCTGGGCTATTTGTATTTCAAAATTTAATTTATTAATTTTTTTAAAATTTAAATTAATTCAGGTTTCGGATGGGTTCGGGCGTGGGTAATGGAGACCCAACCAGATTCGTAATACCCGATCATATTAGTCGGGGTCGGGTGGTTCGAGTGGCGAGTTATCGGGTGGACTGTGTTCAGATTGTTCGGGTGGCGGGTTTGGTCGGGTCGATCGGTTTGTTTGGGTTTTGCTCACCCCTAACTAGTAACTACTAGTGGGTACAGAAAGCTTTTGCCAAAAAGAACCCGATATGAAAGAGAAATTTGCACCTGAATCTAACAACACACGTGCATGTATGGAGTTTAGGAGAAACGTACTCGATACCACGTCAATCGATGCCTTGGCCTCCTCGGTGGTCATCTGAAAAGCTCGACCCAGAATTCTTGGATGGTTTTCCTTCTTTTCTTGGTTCATGCATGTCTTCAACTTTGGGCAATCCTACCTAAAATGTCCCGTTGTCTTGCACTCAAAACACACAAGCCCCTTCACCGGGGCAATCCCTTGTGGGGTGGTCAGTTTTTCCACACTTGGAGCAAAGGATGGTGTTAGAATTGCAAGTGTCGTGATGTTTGCTTCGGAACTTCTGGCACCACCTCGTCTCTTGGCGGTTATCAAAACCTCTTCCCCCAACAAACGATCGGGACCTATTGAGAGTTTCGGGGTTTCTCTCCCATCTTTTCTTTTGTCCTATAACTACTCTCTACTCTCTTCCCCGGGCATATACGTCCTCCATAATCAATGCCTCCTCTATTGTTTCGCAAAAAGTGGAGGCTTTCGAGTTGCGGACCATTGTCGTCATGTCCGCCGATAGGCCTTGATCTTCTCTTTCTCTATCGGGGCCACAAGCTCCACCAAACCAAGCTTCTCCATAAAATCTCGGGTGTACTCCCTCACCGATATATCTCCCATTTTTAGAGCTCGAAACTCTTCCTCAATGTGATCCATAACTCGCTCTTTATAGTACTTGTTCATAACCTTTTCTTAAATGCGGTCCAAGTAAACTTTGCTAGAATAGTAGACGTAAGGGTAGACTTCGTGACAATCCACAAAATGAGTGTTAGGCCTCTAAGCATTTGGGAGCCGAATCTTACCTTTTGACCTTCTTTACATTCACTGGGTCGAAGGCTTGCTGAATTTTCCAGATCTAGTTCATACAGGTAACTAGATCATCCGACCCGACAAACTCCGGTGGCTTGATGTATAAGAAGGATTTGTAGGAGCAAGTCCTCCCACCGTGTCTCGTGTCGTTAGTTGCAAGCTCCTGAGTTCGTATCACATTTCCAGTACCCCGGATCTTACTATCACCTTCTGGCAACCATTTCATGCCTACGGTTGCTGACATATTTATCCTTGATAAACTTGATGAGGAACTATTGTTGTTTTGCCATGGTCGTATTCATTGTCTGCATCATACTAGCCATCATCTCTGACTGAGGTGTCACTTCTTGCATGACCGGGTTAGAGGAAGCCAAATTAACCATTGGCACGTGTTATGGTCCTCCGCCCAATAAGTTGGGTATGGGTGGCTTGGTAGTTGACCTAATCCTTGTAACACCCGTAATTTTCGGATAAGTACGACTTCGAATCAGTGTGGAATCGATCTTTTAAGAAAAATATGAAAAATAGAATTTTGGGTTAAATCTTAGATTTTATGGTCTTGTTGGATAAGGAATTCGAATACGAGTCCAACGGTTCTTCCCGGAGCAAAAACGGAGCTATAACGAAGAAGTTATGGCCAAAACAGTTTCGGTACCGCGGAGCTACAATGACCAGCGACAATGACCGTGTCATTATCGCGTGTCATTGTCGCGCCAAGGGTACAACCTTCGGTACACCACCAGCGACAATGACCGTGTCATTGTCGCGTGTCATTGTCGCAGACGGGTACCTGGTTGCTGTCAAATACGAATTTCACAACCCAAACTTCATTTCTTCATATCTCTCTCGTTTCAACTCCGATTTTGGAGATTCAAGTGGCCATGGTTTCGTTTTTGAGAGCTCTTCAAAGATCTAGAAAGAGTTTGGAAGATCATTGGAAGATTCAAGGGTGTTTGGTGGTGGTAAGTCTCGAATCTCCTTCCTTTTCTCTCCCAAATCGATTCCCCTTTTCTCCCTCACAAAACCCTAACCGATTTTGGGGTTTCTCTTGGAGATTGATGCGTTCCTTACCCATTTTATACTATTGATTTCATCTATAGATGCAAGAGCAAGTTCCATCCACAATATCTTAAGAGATTTTTGAGGTTTTCTAGGTTTTCATCAAAACCTAAGTGGTGAGTTCATCCTCCTAGCTTCTATACTTTCATATGGGTTATAAATGTTTCATTGATGATCTCCTAGTGTTTTGTTTCTCCAATTTCAATTTGGATGATTTTGGAGAAGTTAGGTTAATATTGGGATTTTGGTCAAAATGGAGATTTTGATATAAGATGTTTGGGATTGGTTTTTTTAAGTGGTTGAATATGAATATTCATGGTAGGAATTTATGAATTTAGGTTTTTGGAAGATTTGGACTTGAAGGTTCGGACTTCTTCAAAGGAGCTTACGTTTGGGAAAAATCTAGATTTAGCCTAATCTAGCAAGGTGAGTTCAAGTTACTTTGCGAAAACTTTGTACATGCCAAAATGAGTATTTTACGAATATGTGTGTGTTTTACTTGAAAAGATATGTGGTTGAGTTATTTGGATAGTTGAACTCTTTTGGAAATATTTATCTTCATAAATGTGCAAAACACCTATAATTGGGGCTGTTGAATATTTGGATGGTTAAAAACCATATTTTGTCTTTAAAAGGTTAATTGCTCAAAGAGAGGCTTATTTGACGAGTATATCATGTTAGTGTAATTGATTTTATAAACCATTTGGGAAATATCCGATTTAGCGTCAAGAGTTATTTTGAGAATTGTAAAGGTGTGAGTCCTTTTGGGAAAACCCTTTTGCTTAACCGTGTCAGGTTTTGGGTTAATAGTGGTTTTGTGGTACTTGTTTACCTAACGGATGTTTAAATGCATTTTATTGCACATTATTGATATTTACATGCTTGGGTGTTTTGTCATTCCGGGTTGAGCATGTTTTGGTAGACTGTGTTGCATTGGATCCATAGGCAAGTGAGTCAGTCTTTATGTGATGGTCTATCTCTTTGTGCATGAGGAGTGGACTGTAGGGACGCATGGTTATATGCGTAGGCCATGGGGCCACTAGCGAGTATGCACTATGGTCCCCGTGTATGTAAGTCCTTGAGGTGTAACCCTACGGGGTATGCAATAAAGGCAATCTATTTATGGCTTGAGGTTGTGATGTCTTTATGGCATGGGAACTAAGGTCGGGGCTTGAGGTGTAACTCGTCTAGGCTGGATATGCAATAAGGTCGGCTGTAAGTCCTTGAGGTGTAACTCTACGGGGTATGCAATAAAGGCAATCTATTTATGGCTTGAGGTTGTGATGTCTTTATGGCATGGGAACTAAGGTCGGGGCTTGAGGTGTAATCCAGTAACATCACGAGTGACTTAACTTTGTGTGCCCGTCACTTTCGATGGAATCGGGTCTCCCCCGTCACCGAAAGGTGTGGTTTTGGGTATATGTTTTTATCCATATTTTCGGTGACGTACTTTATTTATACGAATTGTATTCATGGTTATTGGCAGGGTTCTATGCTTCATACTTATCGGGTGTTTTGGAATATTGGAGTTTTGTCCACGTTTGTATTCCTTGTGTTATTTATGCCCAAATATGTTTTGAGTGAGTTGGAGTCATAACTCATTTTGGAAAACGCTTTACACTTTTCGGGAATGGTTTCCATGGATTTTGGGTACGTTGGAAAAATGAGTCATGTATGCCCGTTTAATAACCCAAAATAATATTTTGATTTAAATAGTAGTTAAGGGGTTTAATTGTCTATTGTGCAAAGGTTGAGGGTGAAAGTTGGAACTTCGGAAATTAATTCCCTCTAGTGCGCCGCTTTATTTTAGCAAAGGAATTAGAAATCACCTTAGGGTTTTGTGTGATGTTTTGCTGCTGCACATCGAGAGAAAGGGTGGAAAAAGAAAGAAAGAAAGAGAATGGCCATGGGAGGCCGGGGTGTGTCTTCGTGAGAAAGAAAAACAGAGAAAGAACTAATTTGGGTTCTTGTTGGGGCGGCTAAGACAAAAAGAGAGAAAGAGAGATGGTCTTGTGTGCGTGTTTTGTGTGTGCAGCCGGCAGAGAGAGAGAGAGACGACGGAGAAGATGACCGGAGGGGCGGCTGATGAGCGCCGACAGTCGGCTGCCGGCGGTGGCGGTATGGCTGGACAGCAACCTCCCTTTTCGTGAGGTTTATTTTTGGGTAAGAAACGATTCCCTTGCGTTTTCTCTTTTGCAAGAATTGATAGAGTTGTAATTTGCTAGTTGTTTTCAGTTATGTAAGTTGAGGAATCAATTATTGAGTATTAATAGAGTTTTGATTCTTATCATATTGTCAAAGTAAATCAAATGTTTATGTGGGTTCTTGATAAGGGTGGTAATGGATTATAACACTAAAATTAGTATGTTGCCATGGTCAAATGAGATGTTCGATTAATTAATTTTAGATATGAAATGGAAGGTTTGAGGTTGGGTTTAATGATTGCTTTTGATGGTAGATTAAAGTCTAGGTTTAAAACAGTTGACTTTTATAAAAAGTCACTGTTTTGGTTAACAATAAAATTGAGTCGTTGTGTGCAAAATTAAGGATTTAAATGGTATGGGTATAGTTATGAAAGGTATATAAAGGTGTTACAATGATCAAACCAGTATTTTCTTATGGGTTTAACGGATTTACAAAGTTAAGAAATGTTCAAGTTTGGTTCTTGGGCCGAGAAAGGTTTAATGAAATTATTGGGCTCCTCGTTCAAAAGTGTTGGGTCGAAAGATAAATGGATGGGCCGAAAGATTTATTCTTTCTTTTGGACTTAGTTTATTATTGAAGTCTATAATTATATAATAAGGGTGTGATAGTCTATTTATTAATTTGGGCCATATCATTAGTAACGTGATCCGGTTTGTTATTTAGAATCAAGTGTTATAATTTTATGTTAGGAACCTAGAGTCGGGTAAATTAATAGATCCGGTTTAGCATATCAAATGGATGGGTAAGCAAGGACCATTGATTATGATTTTTGAACTAGAAGCGTAATTTACCAACTTAGATAAGTTTGGGTTAAGTTCGGGGCAAGTTCGAATATAAATTATTAGATATTGATATACGTTCCTATATAATAGGTGTTCCACCTAGACATCAGAAGTGTAAGTGAGGAGCTTTGGAGCAAGCAAGCCAGGTGAGTTTTTCTAACTAAAATACGTGCTCTTACGTGTTTTTCCAGAAAAGTGATTTTATGAATATGCGCTGTCATTTTACCTGACTTTTACGTAAACAAAGTTAATACTTTACTGATCAGAGTATGTTTATGAGCATGACTTATTTACAAGCTGTTACGAATGTTTTCCCATGAAAAGAATGTTCTACTGAGAAGATTGTCCAACAATATGATATGGATTGTAAAACGTTATACGGAGTTCATGTTTTCTGTTTATGATGAACTATGTGTATGCTATGTGGAGTCGGTCTGCACAGTGGGATCAGAGATAGATCCTCGGGTTCTAAGGATCCCTTGGATATGTATGACAGACTGGTAGGCTGGAATTCGTTTCCTCCTATTTCGAGTAGAGGGGAGTCTGCGTAGGCTCCGGGAAGGGGAGTCTGCGTAGGCTCCAGAAGAGGCGAAAGGGGAGTCTGCTGGGGCCCCGATCGCGGTTAGCGATTTGATCCTTAATACCGTGCAGTACCATGATTGACGCTTATGTGAAGAATGTGAACTGTTTTATAAAATGTTTTTTTTATAATGTTGACGTACACTGTTTATGGAGGGAACTCACTAGACCTCATGGTCTAACCCTCGCTTTTCAAAACTAAAACCTTTTCAGGTAAGCTTTTAGTAGGAGGCTCAGGTAAATGGGCAAGCGCAGGATAGAGTACTGATGCAGTTAGAGACAATGTCGGTGCCACTTGTAGTAGTATTTTTCTCAGTTGTGTATAGGTTGTTTCCGCCAACCTTAGTTTATATATGATGTAATGAAAATTTTGGGACCCAGATTTGAAATAATTATGAGTTAATGTTATGTATGTCATGTTGCATTTATGGGATGTTACAAATGGTATCAGAGCCATAGTTTAAGGGATTTAGGTGACCGGACGGGCCTAAACTTAAACTTTGGAGTAGAATTCACAACTGAGAATCAGGAAATGCGTTAGGAGGGCACTATTG
This sequence comes from Saussurea involucrata, assembly GCA_033807775.1. Lineage (NCBI taxonomy): Eukaryota > Viridiplantae > Streptophyta > Magnoliopsida > Asterales > Asteraceae > Saussurea > Saussurea involucrata. Next base: position 160,036,324 of record CM066319.1, read on the forward strand.
TAAATACAGAAGATGCGTTAGGAGGACACTATTATAAAGATAGGACTAATAGGGTACTGAGGACTGTTATGTAAGGTAAGTTTGAGATTTCACCTCGCCAGTGTAATAGCGAACTTACAGGTACATGTATGTGCTTAACCTATCTTATTAACCTACCCAGTGTTTATGTCGTGTTTCAGTACGTTAGAATGTCAACGAGATCTCTGAGGTGTAGACTGAGACATCTTGTTGGGGAAGTTTCATGGGAAATCATTATGAAGTGAATAATGTATACATCGTAGAGGCGAAATGTTGTTTAGAATGTTATGAATCGTATAGAGATAGATCTTTGTGGGTTCGAAGAGGTAAAATGATTGATTTTGAGTAAGACTCTTGTTCTAGAAAGTCCCAGTTCTAGAAATAGTGGGATGAGATCAGTTAGAGTGATAAGGAATAACAGTGTTGAAATTTTGAACGTATCAATAGAACCCTGACTTGTTAGTCGAGCTTTTCAAAGGCAGTGTAAATGAAATAAGATACCTATTGTGAAATGAAAGCATGTAGAAGTAGAAAATGAGATAGTGATTAAAACGAAATAGTATGAAAGGGATTGAGTAAGTGAGATGTGGAAAGTGTGTTCAGCAAGTTGTTGCGTGACCGAGAGGGCGACCGTTGGTCGTAGGTAGAATGTCAAGGATAAGCTAAACGAGTAAAGCAGTTGACCTTGTTAGAGTGAGTAGCCTTCAAATGCAAGTAGAGTCTCATGCATGGTGTTTTTTTTTATGTAACATGAAATTTTCACGATTTAAGTTAAATATGTAAAGATAAATTTTGATCGAAAATGAGTCAGAATGTGCACGCGTACGTTTAAAGAAAAAGGTGATTTCATTCACATGGCACCATGAGGTTTCGAGTTTTATGATTTGTAAAGTATTTCGCTCTTTTCATGATGAGTTAAATTATTGCAAAAGTCAAGAAAATGATTGAATGCAAAACTTTTATAACCAAAATGCGTAATGACATGTTGAAGTTATTTATGAGTACGAAAACCGACTGGTTTACCTTGTGTCGGTAATTTCTTTCAGGAAGTGGACGTATGAAAAGATTTTCACTTAATATATTTCCGTCGTAACGACATAATTTGGTGGAGTGAGATTAAGTTTATGGAAAGTTGCATGCGAACTATCCTCGAGATCGTGGTGTAGGCCATTAAAGTTTAAAGAGTGATGGGGGCATGTGTACCCATTATGTTTTCAGGTGTTGTTTAATTAAAAAGATAAAAGGCGCGAAATGATTTATTTATTACGTGTGTCATGCATGAAGGCTATAAACTCACTAGGTCATCGGGTGTTACATTTTAAAGCTAAGGGAGAACTCCGAGAGTGGAGAGTTGATGGTCAAATCAGGAGAGAACGTTGTAGTATCGGGATAGGTGATCCGTCAGTAGTGGATTATAGTATCGGACGTAGGAGGGTTTGCACCCTTATTCGGCAACTAGAAGTACGGTTGTCAAGGGACGGTTGTGTTCGGAGGGAGGGCTTGAAGCCTTCAAGGTGATGGTTTTAGCGACTCGTTAAAGAGTAGTGTGGTAAGGAAGAATGAAATATCCGTGAGGTGGAAATGTGAGTCTTGAGGTGAGTTTGTAAGATCGATATTACAGGAGTGAGTCCAGAAAGAGGGAGACGTACTGCGAAGTAATTATGACATGATGGTAGGATTAGGTTCCGTAAAGGAACCCATGTTTAAGAATAAGATAAGAAAGTAATTACAGGTTGCCTGTAGTTGTAGAAGTCGATAGTTGTGTAAGATGACCGAGGCCGAAGACGTGAAACAGAAGGTTGGAAATTGATAAGACACCTTGTAGGGGTGTTAAGAGGATGGGAAGTGATCATTTTGAATAAGCGTTCTATTTACGAGGTATGGAGGGATACGTAGAATGATGAGGTATGTAGTACAATCGAATCGAGTGTGTAGATTTTATCAATCGGTAAGAAAAGTGTGGTGTCTTCGTAAGGGCTCGAATCGTAAAGAGCTAGTTAGAACGTTTGTGTTTGAATTAATTGAGAACTCGTGAGTTATAGTTCTTCAAATTGGGAAAAGAGTACGTAGCGAGATAGACTCGTTTGTGACATACGGGAGAATATGAAGGAAAGTGTGAAGTGTGTACGAATGACCATGAGAGATTTGGTCTGCAGTGTGATGTTATGAGTGAGGAATGTACAGTTATGTAATGGCATTAATTGCTAAGTTAGGTGTATCAGCTAGTATCGTAATGAGGTGATGTTAGAGAGAAAGAAAGCATCAGATAGAAGCTTTTGGGGTTTTCGGATGAGATGTACGACCTATTAATCAGATTGTTGGAGCACATAGAGGGTAAGTTGAGTTTCTGGTGCGATTATGATCGGGATGGAAGGACAGAGTAGTGGGGGGGGGGGGGGGGAAGATTACCCCAAAAGAGAAATCAAGTGTTTTGGTTGTAAGAGTCGCTAAGCAGGTATATGTTGGGATCATTGAAAGTTTAAAGAGGATGAAGAGTGTGTTGGTTAAATTGTGTAATAGTAAATACTGATCTCTAAAAGGCATGAATTGTTTCTTATGTGTGAGGGAATGATCCTAGAAGAAAACAATTGGGAATTGGGCTATGTGTAAAGAATGTCATGATGATGATTATAAGTCAGAGTGGTAGTATGATCTCTGGTTGATTTGAAACGTCAAGGTAGAATTATAAGCCTTTGATTGGGTGATTAAAAACTTTATGGATTTGATAAGTAATGACATTTATTAGTTATTACAGGATGCGCTGCAATTCTACCGAAACTCTTACTAAGAATTGATAAGGGAGAACCGATATGTTAAAGTGAGAAGGTGATGATAATATGAAGGAATAAGTAATTCTCAAATTATTTTGAAAATTTGGGAATTTTTGAGTTACTCAGTGGGAGTTGTTAGTTAAGAAATCAGTTTTAACTGATGGATTTTGTGAATGCCAGCCTAACGAGATGTTGATGTTAAGTTGTTAAATATGATAATTTATGGTTAGTAGAAAGAAATGAACCGAGTCTCGATTGGAGTTTATCTTTTGAAATAAGTTGATAATTATAATTGAAATGAGATGGTCAGGTTAAAGTTGCTTGTGATAAAGGGAAGGAATTACATTGTTCTGTGCGGTAAGGGTCGGTGGATATATTACACTAGCCGAGAAAGACAGTTGAGTTCGGAAACGGTAATGTGGTCAGGATTCAGACAAGATAATGGAGAATTCTTGGGGAAGTGTTATTGAGATTAACACACTGATCGTTAAGAAAACTATTTAAGGTAAACCTAAGTAAGGAAGCTGGGATGACATTATGTTTATCTATCTGATTTTTGTGGTCATTGTTTGTAATCGAAAGAATCATAGAACTTGAGTTTCGTGGTGTTCCTAAAGTAATAGATCCGATTTGGAAGATGAAGTATGGGATGATTGTATGTTTCGTTATAAGCAAAGATTGTGAGTTTAATCAGGATTACGTAGCTAAGGCGTGAAGGTATGTTACTATTGTTTTGTTATTAGAAAGACTATTCCGAGAGCTGAGATTTAAGCTTTGTTAATAATTTTCGCCAGTTATGTTTGGAGTGAATTCCGGGACGGAATTCCATTAAGGAGGGGAGATTGTAATAACCCAAAATAATATTTTGATTTAAATAGTAGTTAAGGGGTTTAATTGTCTATTGTGCAAAGGTTGAGGGTGAAAGTCGGAACTTGGGAAATTAATTCCCTCTAGTGCGCCGTTTTATTTTAGTAAAGGAATTAGAAATCACTTTAGGGTTTTGTGTGATGTTTTGCTGCTGCACATCGAGAGAAAGGGTGGAAAAAGAAAGAAAGAAAGAGAATGGCCATGGGAGGCCGGGGTGTGTCTTCGTGAGAAAGAAAAACAGAGAAAGAACTAATTTGGGTTCTTGTTGGGGCGGCTAAGACAAAAAGAGAGAAAGAGAGATGGTCTTGTGTGCGTGTTTTGTGTGTGCAGCCGGCAGAGAGAGAGAGAGACGACGGAGAAGATGACCGGAGGGGCGGCTGATGAGCGCCGGCAGTCGGCTGCCGGCGGTGGCGGTATGGCTGGACAGCAACCTCCCTTTTCGTGAGGTTTATTTTTGGGTAAGAAACGATTCCCTTGCGTTTTCTCTTTTGCAAGAATTGATAGAGTTGTAATTTGCTAGTTGTTTTCAGTTATGTAAGTTGAGGAATCAATTATTGAGTATTAATAGAGTTTTGATTTTTATCATATTGTCAAAGTAAATCAAATGTTTATGTGGGTTCTTGATAAGGGTGGTAATGGATTATAACACTAAAATTAGTATGTTGCCATGGTCAAATGAGATGTTCGATTAATTAATTTTAGATATGAAATGGAAGGTTTGAGGTTGGGTTTAATGATTGCTTTTGATGGTAGATTAAAGTCTAGGTTTAAAACAGTTGACTTTTATAAAAAGTCACTGTTTTGGTTAACAATAAAATTGAGTCGTTGTGTGCAAAATTAAGGATTTAAATGGTATGGGTATAGTTATGAAAGGTATATAAAGGTGTTACAATGATCAAACCAGTATTTTCTTATGGGTTTAACGGATTTACAAAGTTAAGAAATGTTCAAGTTTGGTTCTTGGGCCGAGAAAGGTTTAATGAAATTATTGGGCTCCTCGTTCAAAAGTGTTGGGTCGAAAGATAAATGGATGGGCCGAAAGATTTATTCTTTCTTTTGGACTTAGTTTATTATTGAAGTCTATAATTATATAATAAGGGTGTGATAGTCTATTTATTAATTTGGGCCATATCATTAGTAACGTGATCCGGTTTTTTTATTTAGATTCAAGTGTTATAATTTTATGTTGGGAACCTAGAGTCGGGTAAATTAATAGATCCGGTTTAGCATATCAAATGGATGGGTAAGCAAGGACCATTGATTATGATTTTTGAACTAGAAGCGTAATTTACCAACTTAGATAAGTTTGGGTTAAGTTCGGGGCAAGTTCGAATATAAATTATTAGATATTGATATACGTTCCTATATAATAGGTGTTCCACCTAGACATCAGAAGTGTAAGTGAGGAGCTTTGGAGCAAGCAAGCCAGGTGAGTTTTTCTAACTAAAATACGTGCTCTTACGTGTTTTTCCAGGAAAGTGATTTTATGAATATGCGCTGTCATTTTACCTGACTTTTACGTAAACAAAGTTAATACTTTACTGATCAGAGTATGTTTATGAGCATGACTTATTTACAAGCTGTTACGAATGTTTTCCCATGAAAAGAATGTTCTACTGAGAAGATTGTCCAACAATATGATATGGATTGTAAAACGTTATACGGAGTTCATGTTTTCTGTTTATGATGAACTATGTGTATGCTATGTGGAGTCGGTCTGCACAGTGGGATCAGAGATAGATCCTCGGGTTCTAAGGATCCCTTGGATATGTATGACAGACTGGTAGGCTGGAATTCGTTTCCTCCTATTTCGAGTAGAGGGGAGTCTGCGTAGGCTCCGGGAAGGGGAGTTTGCGTAGGCTCCAGAAGAGGCGAAAGGGGACTCTGATGGGGCCCCGATCGCGGTTAGCGATGTGATCCTTAATACCGTGCAGTACCATGATTGACTCTTATGTGAAGAATGTGAACTGTTTTATAAAATGTTTTTTTATAATGTTGACGTACACTGTTTATGGAGGGAACTCACTAGACCTCATGGTCTAACCCTCGCTTTTCAAAACTAAAACCTTTTCAGGTAAGCTTTTAGTAGGAGGCTCAGGTAAATGGGCAAGCGCAGGATAAAGTACTGATGCAGTTAGAGACGATGTCGGTGCCACTTGTAGTAGTATTTTTCTCAGTTGTGTATAGGTTGTTTCCGCCAACCTTAGTTTATATATGATGTAATGAAAATTTTGGGACCCAGATTTGAAATAATTATGAGTTAATGTTATGTATGTCATGTTGCATTTATGGGATGTTACAGCCCGTTTGGGAAAACCTTTGGAAATAATAATCTTGGTCGCAAACTTTCAATGAAAGATTTATCTAAATCATGACTAAAACTACAACCTTCCGATTTATGATTTCTTTTATGTAGTCATGATAAAATGCTTGAACTCACTAGGCGTAAGCCTAACCCTTTTTATTTGTCGGCATGTGCAACAGGCTCAGGTTGGGGTAGCTCTAGCTACATTATGAAGTGGCGAGTGCTAGTAGTGTGCACGAGATGTGAATCGTTTAGTGAAGTCTTCCGCATTTATTTTGGGATTAGCAACTTGTGTCGTGTTAAGTGACACCTGTTTAAGTTATTTTATTTGGGGAACTATAATGTTTTAAATTATGAGGTATTTTAAGGTATGAATTGTAGAAATGATTTTATCTTGTTGGGTATTTTATCGAAATTTTATTTAGTTGCTCTTTCCAAATTCGAGGGTGTTACAAGTTGGTATCAGAGCATAAGTTTGAGAGATTTAGGTGTTGATTTTGGATACCTAGACTCAAACTAGCGTTTGTTTAAGTAAATGAGAGTGAAATTCACCAGTAGGCACTTTAAAATAGGATGTTTCGAGGTCAATGGAGTTGCTAGAAACGAGAATTCCCGACTAGAGTAGCAAGAATAATCATGTATGGTACGTTCATAGTTACACCTGGCCAGTGTCATGGTGAATCTACTAGTTACACGTGCGTACTTGAACTACTTTAACGTGATGATCGTGGGGTAGTGATGGAGTTCTAAGCTATTAGTCGTTGGAAAAGATTGACGATTCTAGTATTAGTCACTTAGGGTGACGATAAGCATGATAATTGCTTTAAGTGGACCGTTTCGGGTCAAATTTGATGGTTGGATTAGAACCATAGAATTATTGAATCGACCTTGATTCGAGAAATACACCGTAAGGATTGTTGATGTAATTCCCAGCTTAACCTTAAGAGGTTAAAGTATCCGGATGACAATAGTGGGCCGGAGGAATTTGGAGGAGTATGAGTTGAGACGTTGAATGCCGACTAAGTTATGCACAAAATTATTTTAAAAATAAGTTGCATCAATTATTTCTTGTGTTTCAAATCCTTATATGGATTGTGTTACCAATTTTGGAAAATGTTTAGCACACACACAAGATTTCAAATTTATGGGTTTTTGAACTAGCATGAAATTATTTTATTGCGGGAGTTGCAAACTCCGCTGAGATTTGTTTTGCTTTACTTCATTATTGTTCAACATTTCTTTCGGGTATAGTGATATCCATATTTTATGATGTTTAAGATGTTGGGCAAGTAACTACGGCTTACGACTTTAACATTGGATCTCCTCCACATATGTTAGAGTTTAGACTGAAAGTTATCTTCCATTATGTATACGTAAAGTTATATTGAGAACTTTGTTTTATACGAGTTTGTGATCAATATTGTCTGTATAGTATTACATCCAGAATGGATTTTGGAATTTTGGCATTTTAGCCATGATTTTGCTTAATGCAATTCGACTTTGGAAGCACAATGTTTGGTGCTATTTTGTTGACTTGGAGTCATTGGGTTCGTTGAATTTCATAGAGTTTTGTGTACGACGTTTTGGGTCGTGAAAGTACAATTTTATAATGTGCATATTCTATTTGCTTATGTGAAAGATTTATAAGTTATTTTGGGCATTTGGTCCCACTCGAGTTTTGTTGAGAAATATTAATTTTTGCCATAAGGCGACCAAAGAGATAAGTTTTGGAACTTTAGTGTCGCGTAATTTCTCTTTTAAAGATTTGTGCTAGCACAGCTCGTTGCAACTTGTTCAGTATGTGGATTGATTTATACATGACATAAGTAATGCATGAAATAACACTTGATAGTATTTCATAACAGTTTGTTCAATGCGCTTTCCTTCAGTCAAATGATTTATTATCATTTTCATGTAAATACATTATATCGACTAAGGGTATGCATCGCTTGGTAACCATGGTTTCTCAACACTTTGATAATCGAGTCGTGCATGAAAACGCTTCGTTAATTCATTGTATAAATGAAGACCATGTGGTCAAAGTATGTGTAATGTGGTAAAGATCATGCATAGTTCACATTATTTTACATTTTGAAAACACAAAGGTATGAGTCATTGACATTGGTCAATTTTGATTTTGCCGAATATTTTGGAAAATTGAAAACCTTTTTGGTTTGGAGGAAATGTGTATTTTGAGTATTTTGACAAATACATTTTTAGTAATGAAGTTTTGACGTTTTATGTTCCAAGTACGAAACTTGAGGAAAATGCTTCGCGATGAAGATTTTAGAAAATTGTTTGGTATGAAATTATGGTGCGTGTAATTTCTTATGTTTTGAACATTGACGCGCCCCGTCAGTGCAATTTGAGATTCGAAAATAAGTTGAACCCTTTTGATGTCAACTAATTATTAACACTTATTTCCTCATATGTTTTAGAAAAACTCATTGTTGTGTGCAAGTTTGCCAAAGACGTTTTATTCAAATGTCATTATAGGACCGGATGAGAAATTTTGAGAAATTGATTTAAGGAGTTTCCTCTTTTAGAAATTTGGTCGCGAACCGTTTGATGCATGTCTTTTCGTTTCAAGAAAATTTCTAATGGAAGTGTTACAAGCTTGCATGCCTACCCCTATTTGAAGTTTTATGATGTTTTAAGTCGATACTCTCAAAGGATGGAAACGGAGTTTTTTTTTGTCTTTAAATTTGGAGCCTACACAAGCTGTTTTGTGTTTTGACTGAGGTGTAATTAAAAAAAAATCATTTCCTTGTTTCGTATAATAAACTGACGCGCGCAAATTTTGTTGGGGAACCTTATTCCATACCAAATTAATGGTCGGAAAAGAAATTTTGAGTCAATGGCCGTTTGGGCTACTTTTGAAGTACGTGTGAAAATGTGTTGTACACCGTTTAAAGTGAGCAGTTACTTTACGTACATGTCATGAGTCAATCCATACCAGAACCGTGGCGGTTCATTTTAAAGAAGTTGTTTAATTACGTTTTTGCGTTTTGTGGGTAAACTGAACTGCAATGAAATAATTTTCAACATGATTTTCATATGTGGGACGAGCGTGTCCATTTTTGCGTAACTACCGAATTGATAATAGTAGTTTTATGCGTACGTTTAAATTTGATATGAAATATTTATGTTGAAAGTTTCTATGAAAAGTTTGTGAATGGCATATTTGTTAAATAACGCACTTGAAAACCTTGAACTCGTTAGGGCCTTGGGAAAGATTAAGTAACCCCGATTAAGAGAAAGTTGCATAGGACCTCGACTGTGAATAGTTGGGCATTTAGGCACGTGATGTGACTATAGGCTGGATGATATCGGTAGCAAAGTCGATGTGCTTGTGGTAATTGGAGGGTTAGATTTGCGGTAACGCATTTTGAGGTTGGTGTAACCGTTTTGTTGGCAACCCTGTTTTGGGTCTTGGACAATTATAGCATGTGGGACCCTTTAGACACCATACCGATAACCTTGGTTTTGTAAGAAGGCTCGACGAGTGAAGCTCGTGTGTAGAGTCTGTGGTGATTCGACTTAATGGTATGACTAGGTGTCAACTTTTGGGCTTGAGGCCAAGCACCTTTAGTGTAATCGGGGAAGTGTAGTCCGATTTGAAAGGAAATAATGGTAACGATTGTAGCAATCCTAAGATACTCAAGTGTGATGAGTAGATTTTATAGGAATAATTTCTTTGTGTGATTAAAGAACATGTCGGTTGATGATTAAGGTTGAAATGAATTTTGGAGTTTATTAGAACTCGTTGGAATTGATCGACAGTTAATGATGGGGACAATTGGAATTAGAGATTCGGTCGGTCTCGATATTAATTAGGCCTTGGATTGACTTAGAGTCTGAAAATGAAATTGGGAGGTATGGAACATTTAAGGTTGGGAGACGACCGAAGTCGTCTGACTAGGAATTATTCCAGTTGTCGGAGTGTTCTCCCAGACATAAGTACAGTATACGTGAAGGGGCTTTGTTGATAAGCAATTGTTCGAGGAATTGTCTTTATAGAATGTGTGGAGAGAATTTAGATTCCAGTAAGGGACTGATAAATTATATTCGACGTTGAGTCGGTTAGCCTTGGGTTGTAAAGGATGTAGATTTCGAGGACGAAATCATCCTAAGGTTGGGAGGATTGTAACACCCGTAATTTTCGGATAAGTACGACTTCGAATCAGTGTGGAATCGATCTTTTAAGAAAAATATGAAAAATAGAATTTTGGGTTAAATCTTAGATTTTATGGTCTTGTTGGATAAGGAATTCGAATACGATTCCAACGGTTCTTCTCGGAGGAAAAACGGAGCTATAACGAAGAAGTTATGGCCAAAACAGTTTCGGTACCGCGGAGCTACAATGACCAGCGACAATGACCGTGTCATTGTCGCGCCAAGGGTACAACCTTCGGTACACCACCAGCGACAATGACCGTGTCATTGTCGCGTGTCATTGTCGCAGACGGGTACCTGGTTGCTGTCAAATACGAATTTCACAACCCAAACTTCATTTCTTAATATCTCTCTCGTTTCAACTCCGATTTTGGCGATTCAAGTGGCCATGGTTTAGTTTTTGAGAGCTCTTCAAGGATCTAGAAAGAGTTTGGAAGATCATTGGAAGATTCAAGGGTGTTTGGTGGTGGTAAGTCTCGAATCTCCTTCCTTTTCTCTCCCAAATCGATTCCCCTTTTCTCCCTCACAAAACCCTAACCGATTTTGGGGTTTCTCTTGGAGATTGATGCGTTCCTTACCCATTTTATACTATTGATTTCATCTATAGATGCAAGAGCAAGTTCCATCCACAATATCTTAAGAGATTTTTGAGGTTTTCTAGGTTTTCATCAAAACCTAAGTGGTGAGTTCATCCTCCTAGCTTCTATACTTTCATATGGGTTATAAATGTTTCATTGATGATCTCCTAGTGTTTTGTTTCTCCAATTTCAATTTGGATGATTTTGGAGAAGTTAGGTTAATATTGGGATTTTGGTCAAAATGGAGATTTTGATATAAGATGTTTGGGATTGGTTTTTTTAAGTGGTTGAATATGAATATTCATGGTAGGAATTTATGAATTTAGGTTTTTGGAAGATTTGGACTTGAAGGTTCGGACTTCTTCAAAGGAGCTTACGTTTGGGAAAAATCTAGATTTAGCCTAATCTAGCAAGGTGAGTTCAAGTTACTTTGCGAAAACTTTGTACATGCCAAAATGAGTATTTTACGAATATGTGTGTGTTTTACTTGAAAAGATATGTGGTTGAGTTATTTGGATAGTTGAACTCTTTTGGAAATATTTATCTTCATAAATGTGCAAAACACCTATAATTGGGGCTGTTGAATATTTGGATGGTTAAAAACCATATTTTGTCTTTAAAAGGTTAATTGCTCAAAGAGAGGCTTATTTGACGAGTATATCATGTTAGTGTAATTGATTTTATAAACCATTTGGGAAATATCCGATTTAGCGTCAAGAGTTATTTTGAGAATTGCAAAGGTGTGAGTCCTTTTGGGAAAACCCTTTTGCTTAACCGTGTCAGGTTTTGGGTTAATAGTGGTTTTGTGGTACTTGTTTACCTAACGGATGTTTAAATGCATTTTATTGCACATTATTGATATTTACATGCTTGGGTGTTTTGTCATTCCGGGTTGAGCATGTTTTGGTAGACTGTGTTGCATTGGATCCATAGGCAAGTGAGTCAGTCTTTATGTGATGGTCTATCTCTTTGTGCATGAGGAGTGGACTGTAGGGACGCATGGTTATATGCGTAGGCCATGGGGCCACTAGCGAGTATGCACTATGGTCCCCGTGTATGTAAGTCCTTGAGGTGTAACCCTACGGGGTATGCAATAAAGGCAATCTATTTATGGCTTGAGGTTGTGATGTCTTTATGGCATGGGAACTAAGGTCGGGGCTTGAGGTGTAACTCGTCTAGGCTGGATATGCAATAAGGTCGGTTGTAAGTCCTTGAGGTGTAACTCTACGGGGTATGCAATAAAGGCAATCTATTTATGGCTTGAGGTTGTGATGTCTTTATGGCATGGGAACTAAGGTCGGGGCTTGAGGTGTAATCCAGTAACATCACGAGTGACTTAACTTTGTATGCCCGTCACTTTCGATGGAATCGGGTCTCCCCCGTCACCGAAAGGTGTGGTTTTGGGTATATGTTTTTATCCATATTTTCGGTGACGTACTTTATTTATACGAATTGTATTCATGGTTATTGGCAGGGTTCTATGCTTCATACTTATCGGGTGTTTTGGAATATTGGAGTTTTGTCCACGTTTGTATTCCTTGTGTTATTTATGCCCAAATATGTTTTGAGTGAGTTGGAGTCGTAACTCATTTTGGAAAACGCTTTACACTTTTCGGGAATGGTTTCCATGGATTTTGGGTACGTTGGAAAAATGAGTCATGTATGCCCGTTTGGGAAAACCTTTGGAAATAATAATCTTGGTCGCAAACTTTCAATGAAAGATTTATCTAAATCATGACTAAAACTACAACCTTCCGATTTATGATTTCTTTTATGTAGTCATGATAAAATGCTTGAACTCACTAGGCGTAAGCCTAACCCTTTTTATTTGTCGACATGTGCAACAGGCTCAGGTTAGGGTAGCTCTAGCTACATTATGAAGTGGCGAGTGCTAGTAGTGTGCACGAGATGTGAATCGTTTAGTGAAGTCTTTCGCATTTATTTTGGGATTAGCAACTTGTGTCGTGTTAAGTGACCCCCGTTTAAGTTATTATAAAGACCCAACCAAACTTAACATGCAAAACATCAAATTCATAACATCCCAAAATCACGGTCTCAAAATTTCATTACAAATACTCAAAAGGTTTGCGGAAACAACCTACACAACTGAGAAAAACTAAATGCTAGAGTGTCCCTACACTTCTTGACTCTTCACGCTAAGCTCAGCCTATATGCCCGAGCTCCTGGAAACCTGCTTACCTGAAAAGGTTTTAATTTTGAAAATGCGAGGGTTAGACCATGAGGTCTAGTGAGTCCCTCCTAACAGTTATCAAGCATTTAAAACAGTTTATCTTTTCAGCATAAAATGTTCATACTCAACACGTCAAAATCATATACGGACTAAAGTCCGCCTCCTCGTAATCTGACACCCTGAAGCCACCCGAAGGTGACAACGAGTCAGCCTCATGCTGTCTTGCGGAGCCTCGCTCCTGGCATATAGGGACCTCCCTTCCCGCACGAGAGCTGGCGGAACTACTCTCCCGTCTTTGCCAGTTTACGTCTCCTTGATGTATGCATACATTCTACATAAAACTTTAAACAACTTTCATGCAATTAAAGCATAATAATAAAGCATGGCAATTCTCAACATTCATAACACATTTTGAAAACACTTTAAAAGCCACACATTTTAGTTTAGAAAACTCACCTGAGGCTCTTTCTTCTCGTTCCTAAACAGTTCCAAACTTCCAAATCGACTTCCCTGAATAAACGGGCATAAAACAACAACTCAGCAAAAGTATCCGGACAACTCAGTTTTCCGGACAACCCTACTTTTCCGGACGCTAAAGAGTCTGGACACCCAACTAACCGGACAACAACCTAGTCCGGACAACACCCTTATCCGGGTAACTACTATTCTCCGGACGATACCCCTTTCCGGGTACCGAACTTACCGGACACAATACTTTACCGGACATAACTCTTACCCGAAAAATCCATCCTA